>JASDDO010000031.1:271051902-272251902 GCA_030015575.1 Agapanthus africanus | reverse complement strand
AGCGGTGAAAAACTTTAATTTTGCGGACTTAGCAAACCGGCACCACCGCGCACTAAACATCCGGATCGTAACCATTAACAAGTCTAAGCTAACTACAAGATAGGGAAGAGAAGTATAACGACAGATCCGAGTCCTCCGGTCTTCTCGTCGCCGTCCCGATCTCCTGCGGAATGTGCCGTCTCCTCCTCGTCGCCGGAAGTGCACCACATCGCCTACTTCTTTTACGGGCTCCCACCTCAATGCCGAGGCAACTCGGGCACGAAGCCGGCTACTCGACGTGCCCAAGAATTGCTGTAGAATATAATGTGGATAGCATGTCTCATTTGGGATTATGGAGTTGCCATTTGTGGAGGAATAGAAGTGAACTTTTGGAGAGGGAGTTGTAGGGATTTCTCAAAGCTCAAGATACAAAATTTTTCCACACCATGAAAAATGTAATCCCCTCTCATCCTAAAGGGAATGGCCAGCCCCCCCAATATTGGTGTGATTGGAGAGAGAAAGAGAATGGCTTGAACAATGATGCAAAGAAAATGATGGCTTGGAAAGTCCAACACTCAACAACCATCTCTTCTCCCATCAACACAACCAAAGTCAAGAAATCATGAAAACAAAGTCAAGAAGTCAAGGTGAGGTGCAACCATGATGAAGTCACTAAAAGTCAAGCCATCAAGAAGATATGAAGTCAAATGATGGGACAAGTATCATGACATGATAATATGCAAAGACCCCCTCCACAAATGCTTATTTGCAACAATGCAAATAAACCCACCTCCACCAATCTTCGGCCAATGAACGAAACAATGGAAATTGGCCGAAACGGAAAGCAAACTGGCAACTCCAGAAAACTGGTCCCGTAATAAATTACAGGAAAACCCCAATACTGTGCATACACACCCGCATCTGTATTCCGACCGAAATACAAATGCAATGAGACAAAATCTCCACTGTACTATACTAGAATCCGGCTTATACCAAAACCGGCTAGCAATATCTGTTCGATCCTGATCCGTGCAATACCGCACGTATCTGATCGAACCCTGCCATATATCCATACGGCCTATAGTACAAACTGTCCGATCCTGATCCGTGCAATACCGCACGTATCTGATCGGACCTTGCCATATCTCCATACGGCCTCTACAACCTTTCGCCCGAAAGCTGAGTAACTGAATGTGGGGGACTCTAAAGACTCGTCAATACTATGGCTGTGGATTTAACCACCAGCACGTCAGAGGTATAAGCCAATACGTGACGGGCCACCAGCTATTGACCAAAAGGGACGTCGATGAGCGAACTCATCCTGACACCCTACTGAGCCTGTCAGTGACAATATCCGTGCAGTCCGGTCCGTTCGTCTATGAGCATCGCATGGCGGGCCTAGGGGGTTGGTAAAAGTCAGACCCCCAAAAGCGGTACAAGTCGTGTCGGAGTGTAGCCCAGAACACCCTGAGATACTAATGGAATACCTACCAGTAAATCTCCTTGCCTCGGCCGAGGGCTTCGTGTAATGGCTCTCCTAGACACAGCACGACCTCACCCCCAATACCGGGAGAGACGAACCCCTGAAGATACGCTCACTGCCTCCATGTGGCTCGGGACTGTACCCAACTAAAACCTGTTTGCACGACTCCTTTGAGCCGTGGTAGGGTAGTAATCAAAGTACAGTGGGAACTCACACGAGACAAATGACGATCCCCAGGTCGATGAACTAACCTGCACACATGTCACCAGGGAACTGCCATCTGACGTCTGGTATATGACCAACTAGCATGTTCTCGGCGAGTCCTGTCCGGTGTACTCATAACCCAATGAGTACCTGTATACATCTTAGGTGATCCAACTGACACCAGTGGCTTGCGAGACCGGCCACCGCCCCTCGTCGGGGTCTCGACTGTATACACTAGTCTACTATGGAGTATCGATACCCTGTCTCGAAACTCACACAACTAGGGACCATTTCAGGATATGCTTATAGACCCCAGCTCCCACTTATATGATCGCCCTCATACTGCTGGTGGTCAAGCAAGAATCCTAGGGGCTCTATCAACGTGTAATAGCGACGTGTCAGGTCACCTAAAACAGTACACGATGATAAAGGTAAACCAGATAGCATACTATCATCTCGAGTAAGACTGTCCTACCGGGATAGGTCCTCCATCAATCATTGCAATCACGTACCTGTGACCTAATAATTGACTCTGAGGGCACTATCTCCAACAATCTCCCACTTGCACTCAAGGCTAATTATTGCGATGTCGCATACTCACAGCCCGTGTGATACCGTACACCCAACTCCTCTACTAGTCAGTCTCATAAAGCTCGTTTGCGAAACTATTGCGTTCAAGGAATAGCCTCAGTGAGTGGATCCGCTTTGTTGTCTCTTTCCACGTCTCTCTATATCTCAAGTTCGCGGAGAAACCCATCTCCCGAAATGAGCAATACCTGTCTTAGAATGTGTCTAGATGTCTGATGGGACATAGCTCATAAATGAACTCCAAATCCAAACTTCTTAGACTGTATCGTCAACTGAACTTAATCAGTATCCTGCGCCATGCCACCCTCAGTATTGCCTTGGACCACCTGTCCAAAATACTGCCCCTAGTCAGAAGGAAAACTATAACTCTGACAACCTCCTTGTCGTCCATGTCACCTTGGAAGCCTGGAATGATAACTGTCTCCTGGATAAGGCTGTCGTTATCATATCCCTAGAACATTCACTTATGTTCTAAAACTGCTTCTGACCGTTTCTCCAGGATTGGATTAAAGTCAACTTATTGCATCTAGTGCAAGAACAACATCTGGTGTGGTACTTGACATCTCATGATTGACTCAATTGCCTGAGCAAGTGATCTGCCAATCATGCACGTCCCTCTCCCCTATAGTCTGTAAGACACCTTTAGAGAGGGTGACTCCATTACCTGCAGGTACACTACCGAGCCAGGAGTCGTCCATTCTAAATACTCTTAGAATGCTGTCAAGTATCCTGATCGGGAAACCACCCAAATCTAGATCTAAAACCATAGATCTAGTAACCAGTATGTCTGATATAAAATCCATTTCCTTTGTGGAGAAACCACTGTGTGACGACCAAAGTATAACCGACTGTAGTATAGGAGTTTCTTTTCCTATTCTGTGTATGTCATCCAAATACCAGGATATCACACCCTACTACCTTCTCAACAGATCCATCTCCTATTCTGATGAAGTCAAACCTATGACTGTCACGTCAGAAATAGATGATCTATCTCCTCTACATCTGCTTTAGTCTATAAATAGACATAAGCTACCTGTCCACCAATGCTTCCGCTGCTCCCACTGACTACGACAACCCTCTGGCAGAGTCATATAGACGTACACTTCTAAAGAAAGTTTAGAATGACGCTATACTCATCCTCCCGCCGGGTCTCGCACCCTGGAACAACAGCAATGGTAATTGTGGGTAAACAAGAACTTCCCTGTCACCGTCCTTGAGGCTACCGTAGTACCTCTCGGGTGCCTGAAGTTACCCACCAAATCTGCGGAGTGGTCAATGGAATGTCAATCCAGATTGAATCTTTAGGTTCCTTATCAAATCTTTTGTAATCGTTTGTGGTTCTGGAATCACTTCCAGTTCTACCATACTCCCACTACTGTTTTCTGAAAAAATCCATTTTTAATAAAACTGTGGCGAGTCTAGAACAATATCGCTATTGTTCATCCAGATGGTAGAAAGTCAACCCTCGTCATAGCCTGGGTCAACCCACAAACAGCCATTACAGAAACGTGCCTTGAGTTATCCAGAGTCTGGTTTTAATCATAAGCTGGACAACTCCCCGTACCTTAACAACGTCAAGATACGAACTGTTCTATATCCCATATAGGACCAGAGGCACTGATTTAACTGAACCAGATCCAAATCATGCAACTGTCTCCAGTGCATGTCAACTAAATGGAAGGAGGCCGATCAGCATTACTCAACTTAGGAATGCTTCCAATTATGAGTAACCTGAAAGAGAAGCAAGTTCTCTTAGTCACTACTACCAACCGAATACCATACACAAGTATCTACATCTTCGATCTCTTTGAAGAATCCCGATACTTGCTACACCTGGTTCTCTACTCTATTCAAATACCTATAACTTCTCAAAATTCGGACCATGTGTTTCCACGAAACACCTGTCTAAAAACTAGAGAAGTCATAAGTAAACCGAATATAGTACGAGGACCAACCCCTCTGTCCTGATGGACCCTGGACAACATACAATACTCTGTATAAGTCCCTTGAGTTTGATAACTCATTCACTGTGTATCGTAGGTTGAAAACTGTACTTATGGTTAAGAAGAATTACACCGCTGTTTAATGCTCCTTACCTAACCATCCACTGGTATAGGTAAATGTCATCGACATAATTTCAAAAAGTATATCTCACTCTATGAAAATAGACGTACATATATATCGATTTGAAATTGGTGCATAACAGCGGATATTCAAAACCAAATATTTGCCGACCGGCAAACAACCCAGGTGATTTCCTCAAATATCACCGATTGCAACGAATCCCGATATAATGAGGATAGTCACCCAATTCCCAACAACTTACTCCCACTCATCATCTGTAAAACCATACAGATGTGAGAATCTTACCTGTTAAATACATACCCTGGAGTAAGTATCTAGTCGGGAAATCAGTTTTCCTTTTAACATTACACAGTGAAACTGAAACATCGAAATGTTTCGATAGGTATCCTGGTATTCCTAGTAATGCCTCTTCCAGTATCCAGATTCACAACTGTAACCGTGTAATTCTTTGCCACCTCTCCAAATCCCTTCATTCCTCTTTAGTCTTTACCTTCTGCACACCCTTTTAGGCCAAATGGTTTTCTTCCTTCCCTACCGTTCGGCACCAGCCTATGGTTTGGAAGAAGACTATCCAATAAGCATAATGGGTGTACTGTCCTAATCCTAGGAACACTCGCAAAGCGAGAGAAGGTGAAGATAAAAGACAACCGAATAAACCTTATTCCTATTTCTCCTGAACCAGAATCCATCCCCGAACTGGAACAAGTTCCTTTCGAGTTCGTATATAACCATACGATGGAGTATCCAATAAACTGTGGATCTTCGTAGTGATACGGAGTGTTCTGGAGAAATACAAAGGTGATTTAGGATTGGCGAAGGAATACTTGGTTTGGTCGTGAATATCTGTTGCAATTTACTTTGCCCTCTTACTAATCCCTTACTTTGTCTTTAGTTAATACCTTCTGCACACCATCGTTATGCTAATTGGTTTTCTTCATTCCCTACCGGTCGGCACCAGCCTAAGGTTTGGAAGAAGACAATCCAATTTGCGTAATAGGTGTACTACCCCTAAACCAAGGAGTACTCGTAACCTGAGAGAGGGTAAAAGGAAAAGACAACTGAATAGTCCTATCCGTTTTCTCCAGAACCTGAAACCATCCTCGAATGAATTCCTTCGAGTTTGTATCTAACCATACGATGGTTTTGTCCAATGGAAGTGGACGTTCGTAGTAATACGGGGTGTCCTGGAGAAAAGGGTAAAAGTAGGAGTGGCAATGAGGTCTGCAACTCTGACAATCCAAAAGCCAGTGTTTAAGAAGGTTCGGTTAACTTGGTCTCTGAGTCAAAGTCTTAGGGTCGGGTCAATGGTCGCTGCCAAAGAGAGAGAGAAAAGAAACACTCAGCGTGCACTCTAACCTAGATCAGAATGGTTACCAATTTATCTAATCTGGAAACCTCCCACTGTACCTCAAATTCTCCTCCAAACCTGAAAGAAGAATTAGTCGGGGTCACCCGAGGAGTATACCAACTCATCAGTGGGAATCGGGATCCAACTATCATCGCATGATAACGTGACGGAATCCGCTCACGTCATCACACTCCAGAAGGTATGCGCATATCTGGCAAGTTTCAGTTCTTTTGAAACTCCCGATGTGATTTCTGCCCTATGCTCTTATGACCTTGACTTTGGCCAACATATCATAAGTCACATGTCAAGTTCTACCCGTCATTCTCCAGGTTAATTTGAATCCACCCGTACATACCCTTGACTTTGGCCAAAATGGCAGTACGACTGTCCCAAACCAACGCATCTATCTATGCTGCATATGAATACCCCAATAGCTACCAATCACTGTGCCTTGACTTTGGCCAACATACACAGCTTGAATACTATTGACCACCCATATGAAACGACGGAGGGCTACGAATGGTTTCTGGCGAAAACCTTTAACGTAAAGAACTTGATATCGTCGAAGGAACAGATAGCTTTTTAAAATATAGTGACGAAAACCGTTGCTAAAGAGGTCACTCCCGGTGAAGGGATCTCGGCTCTTTCCCCGTAGAATGGGGTGCAGGATATTCCAAATGAATACCACGGTGCAAAGCAAAAGTAATCGGCTATAGTGAAGTTAATGCCCTGACGCAAACTTTTGTCCAAGGGGTCACTCCCGGTGAAGGGATCTCGGCCCTTGCCTCGTCGACTGAGGAGCAGGATATTCCAACTGAATATCACGATGCAAAACAAAAGTGAACGTCCTTGCAATAACAGCTTTTTGAAAAGTGTTCCAACAACATCAGATTAGGTTTGTTTTTAACTTGCATTGATCCGAATCAACGCAGTCCCATCAATTGATCACACCAAAAAGAACGAAAATTTACTGATGTACGTATATGCCATCCGCATTCGCCACTGGGTCCCGTCATTACCCGTTAGGTTAGCTAACTAACGACAGAGCGGGGACTGGACTAGCGCGGATGTAAAACATATACAACATCTACTAATATATATACCAATATATTATATTTCGCTCAAGGCGTGAAAAGAAATGCAACATCACAGAGAATGAACAGCATCACAGAAACAATACAGATATCTGGGATCCTCGGGTTTCACAGAGCCGCTGAAACCCGACGTTCCCCTGGTCGTGTGGATAGCCTGTGCAATGAAATCCTAGACCCCTACGGGAGCGGCAAGTCACCCGCCAAAACCTGAAGCGAGGCAGCACCCTTCAGTACCGTGAATGGACCACCCAGCACTTCACGGAATCCGGCAACTTGGGCACCCCTCCTGGGTCAACCTGTACCCCCTACGAGTGCGGCGAATAGCCCTGCCAATCCTAGAGTGAAGCCCCCTCCGTCTCAATGCCATGAGATGCGGGCTTGTTGCCCTCCAGAACCCGGCTATCCGTGCACCCCTCCGCGGGGTAATCCTAGTACAGAAAGTAAAATATACATACAACGGGTACATCGACCGCAACCAGGTCGTGCCCCAAAAGAATAATACAATCAGGCAGTGACGGCAGTCCACATGTCGGACGCTCGCCCCGCAATATCAAATGTACATAATACAACCACAACTGTACTAGCATTGCATCCAGGCTATCCCCACGACCGATCCGCAACATCACAGCAAAAACAAAACATCAACGTGAAAGTCACGTTCGCAAATCCGTCTAACCGGGCTATAGCAGTTAGACCGGATTTACCGATCGAGTGACATTCACGGTCACAGATATAATGTAAATACTGTGAAAAATGTGTTTAAAATATCCGATCAATCAAATTTTAACAAGTGGGCCCCAAAACAATACTGTAGCAGTCACAGAAATAATTGGCCCAATTTTAATATTCCAAAACCCCCAATTTAATCCCAGAAGCCCACTGGAAAAAAATAATCACACGAACCTACACTCCTGCGGCGGAAGCGCGGCCCGAAGGGGGTTTTGGCCGCCCTTCCGCGGTCGTACGGAGGAATCGTGTCACCAAAATTTTCCAGTGTTCTTATAACTCCCTGCACATCATTCTGAAACCACCTGAAAAATTTTTAGACTCCAAAAAATTTCGACAGAAACTGATGTGAACAAAAAATGCAAGTTTTGGAATTTTGGTCGATCGGAAATGCAAAACACATCAAACGAAGCTAGACGAAGTTAATGGCGAGGCTCTGATACCACTGTAAGTGCACGGCGGCGCCCCGGCCGTCAATCCGACGCCGGAATGCGGAAGCGGTGAAAAACTTTAATTTTGCGGACTTAGCAAACCGGCACCACCGCGCACTAAACATCCGGATCGTAACCATTAACAAGTCTAAGCTAACTACAAGATAGGGAAGAGAAGTATACCAACATATCCGAGTCCTCCGGTCTTCTCGTCGCCGTCCCGATCTCCTGCGGAATGTGCCGTCTCCTCCTCGTCGCCGGAAGTGCACCACATCGCCTACTTCTTTTACGGGCTCCCACCTCAATGCCGAGGCAACTCGGGCACGAAGCCGGCTACTCGACGTGCCCAAGAATTGCTGTAGAATATAATGTGGATAGCATGTCTCATTTGGGATTATGGAGTTGCCATTTGTGGAGGAATAGAAGTGAACTTTTGGAGAGGGAGTTGTAGGGATTTCTCAAAGCTCAAGATACAAAATTTTTCCACACCATGAAAAATGAAATCCCCTCTCATCCTAAAGGGAATGGCCGGCCCCCCCAATATTGGTGTGATTGGAGAGAGAAAGAGAATGGCTTGAACAATGATGCAAAGAAAATGATGGCTTGGAAAGTCCAACACTCAACAACCATCTCTTCTCCCATCAACACAACCAAAGTCAAGAAATCATGAAAACAAAGTCAAGAAGTCAAGGTGAGGTGCAACCATGATGAAGTCACTAAAAGTCAAGCCATCAAGAAGATATGAAGTCAAATGATGGGACAAGTATCATGACATGATAATATGCAAAGACCCCCTCCACAAATGCTTATTTGCAACAATGCAAATAAACCCTCCTCCACCAATCTTCGGCCAATGAACGGAACAATGGAAATTGGCCGAAACGGAAAGCAAACTGGCAACTCCAGAAAACTGGTCCCGTAATAAATTACAGGAAAACCCCAATACTGTGCATACACACCCGCATCTGTATTCCGACCGAAATACAAATGCAATGAGACAAAAATCTCCACTGTACTATACTAGAATCCGGCTTATACCAAAACCGGCTAGCAATATCTGTTCGATCCTGATCCGTGCAATACCGCACGTATCTGATCGAACCCTGCCATATATCCATACGGCCTATAGTACAAACTGTCCGATCCTGATCCGTGCAATACCGCACGTATCTGATCGGACCTTGCCATATCTCCATACGGCCTCTACAACCTTTCGCCCGAAAGCTGAGTAACTGAATGTGGGGGACTCTAAAGACTCGTCAATACTATGGCTGTGGATTTAACCACCAGCACGTCAGAGGTATAAGCCAATACGTGACGGGCCACCAGCTATTGACCAAAAGGGACGTCGATGAGCGAACTCATCCTGACACCCTACTGAGCCTGTCAGTGACAATATCCGTGCAGTCCGGTCCGTTCGTCTATGGGCATCGCATGGCGGGCCTAGGGGGTTGGTAAAAGTCAGACCCCCAAAAGCGGTACAAGTCGTGTCGGAGTGTAGCCCAGAACACCCTGAGATACTACTGGAATACCTACCAGTAAATCTCCTTGCCTCGGCCGAGGGCTTCGTGTAATGGCTCTCCTAGACACAGCACGACTTCACCCCCAATACCGGGAGAGACGAACCCATGAAGATACGCTCACTGCCTCCATGTGGCTCGGGACTGTACCCAACTAAAACCTGTTTGCACGACTCCTTTGAGCCGTGGTAGGGTAGTAATCAAAGTACAGTGGGAACTCACACGAGACAAATGACGATCCCCAGGTCGATGAACTAACCTGCACACATGTCACCAGGGAACTGCCATCTGACGTCTGGTATATGACCAACTAGCATGTTCTCGGCGAGTCCTGTCCGGTGTACTCATAACCCAATGAGCACCTGTATACATCTTAGGTGATCCAACTGACACCAGTGGCTTGCGAGACCGGCCACCGCCCCTCGTCGGGGTCTCGACTGTATACACTAGTCTACTATGGAGTATCGATGCCCTGTCTCGAAACTCACACGACTAGGGACCATTTCAGGATATGCTTATAGACCCCAGCTCCCACTTATATGATCGCCCTCATACTGCTGGTGGTCAAGCAAGAATCCTAGGGGCTCTATCAACGTATAATAGCGACGTGTCAGGTCACCTAAAACAGTACACGATGATAAAGGTAAACCAGATAGCATACTATCATCTCGAGTAAGACTGTCCTACCGGGATAGGTCCTCCATCAATCATTGCAATCACGTACCTGTGACCTAATAATTGACTCTGAGGGCACTATCTCCAACACGCCCGTCCCATCAGTGATCCGGACATATTCTTAGGCAGTATCACCTGATCGTGGAGATGGTTGATCTCCAGGGGATCGAGGTTAGGAGAGTAGACACAGAGGACAACACGGCGGATCCACTCACGAAAGGCCTTTTCCCAGAGAGAGACTTTTATGGGATGGTTGAGTATGAGATACTACAACCACTGCTATCAGATGGCCCTAGTGCAAGTGGGAGATTGTTAGTTATATGTATGCCCTAGAGGCCATTACTATACATAGGATGTATATTGTAGTGGATGCTTGGACATATATAGGGATGACTTTCTTGCTCGATATGATAGTATGGTATCTGGTTACTCTTTACCTTAACATGTACACTGATTGTCTCTCTGTTACATGTTGGTAAAGCCCTTAGGATGTGTACTTGACTTCCTGGACTATGATGCGGATCATACTAGTGGGGAGGTGGTAGTCCATAAGTACATCCTTCAAAGTCCCTAGTCGTGGGTGTATCGAGACGGGGCATCGATATACAAGAGTAGACTAGCGTATACCTTCTCGACCCATATAGATGGGCGATGGATGATCCCATATCCATTGGTGTTTGAAATCAGAGATGATATACGGGTGCTCAGTGGAGACTGGGTACACTGGACGGACTCGCCGAGAACTCCCAGATGGTATTATACCTTACGTTAGATGGCAGTTCTCTGGTGACACTGGTGCAGGTTAGTCTGTAGACCCAAGATCGTCATAGAGTCTTGTGTGATTCCTACTATGCTTTGATTTCCATCATACCACATCCAAGAGGGCGTGCAAAAAGGTGGCTTTTGGGTAGAGTCCCGAATCACATGGAGGAAATGAGCGATAGGAGGGGTTTCGTCTCTCCCAGTATATGGAGTTGATGTTGCGCAGTGCTCGATTGGCTATAACAGGAAGTCCTTGGCCAAGGCTGCTTTAAGGATTTACTGGTAAGTGTTACCAGTAGTTTCTCGACCCGTTATGAGCCTTGTATCGACACGACTTATCGAGTTATTGGGGTCTGACGTTTACCAATCTCAAACAAGATATGCGACATATCAGACGAACAGACCGGACTGTACGGTAGTGTTACTCGTTGGATTCACAGGAGTGCGAGCGGGCTTGCACGTTGATCTTATGATCGCTCAATACCCGGGTGGCCGTTACGTTTAGCAGACCGCTTGCGGCTTGTGGGTTTTTGATATGATCATCACCTGCTGCCGGTGTATTGACGAGTCTTTAAAGTCCTACACAGGGGTTTCCTGGCTCAAGCGAAATGAAATAAGAGCGCATATGAGATATGTGCGGGACCGAGAATAATACCACTATATGATACTGTATTCTATTCTCGCGATTTGTATCATCGGTCGGTTATATGTGATATAGCCGGGTTACCGAATCAAGTGTTGATTCGATACATTGATACACATAATATTAGTCGGTTATATGCGATATGACCGGATTGTTAAATCGAGTGTTGATTTAATGATTTAATGTATAATTATATATTTGATATATTACTTTACATTAACTAGTATTGGTTCACTTAAGATTGATTTTCTCACTTGAATGTGCACATTGTTTATATGTGATATATGCAAGTGTACATGTTTGTATCATGCTTGATGATACAAACAAGTTGTGTGTATGAGACTTGAACCATATCAAGGTTAGATTAGGGTTTACTATTTTCCTTAGCATATAACAAAAGAGTGTGACTTTGGTCAAAGTTATCAAGCTTCATGAAGCTTGATGAACATTGACAAAGTCAACTCTTTTGTCATTTGCTTAAGATATTAGCTAACCCAACCCTTAACCTTATGCTGTGGTTAATTCTCTACATGAGTTAAGCATGAGGCCTTAACTGAACCATGGTGCCATGATTAAAAGGATAAGTATTCATATTATTCTTTTAATTGAGAGAATTCTTTTCTTCTTCTTCATCTTTATCAAGCTCACAAAAGCTTGAGAGCTCCAATGGTGCCATGAGAAAAAGAGTAAGAAATGCAATTCTAAAGTGAACCCACTTCCTATTTCTTCATCCTCTACCACTTGCCATGTTGTATAGGGTGTTCTCTTCACAAAGTTTTTGACCAAGTGAAGGAATAGCTTGAGTTTGAGTCTCCCCGACGTAGATCATCTTCGGCCTCGAAGTCAATGACCTAGCCCGATCATTTCTCCGATGAAACCATCGCAAGAGTTCAGGACCCGATGATCGCAGTGGAGGGACGTCATCTCGGAGCTAAAGAAGTGGTGGACTGGATCTACAAAGGTTTTAGTCCCTTTCACTTAGCAATAAAGTTGTTTACTTGCTTTCTTTTCGCCTTAACTTCTTGTTAACGATCTATATTAGGGTTTCTCGGCACCGCAAAATTTTTGTTTGGCATGGTTGATGCCTTGTGGAACCTCCTTAGTGTGCCTAGGAACCCTACAAGTTGTTGAAGTTACATTTGCATCCTGCCGGAGTTGAGAAGGAACGCCGTGTTGCTCTTCTGGTATGCAGATGTTGCCGTCAAGATCTGACCCTCCCTTTGACAGAGTCTGGTAGGGAAATGTGGTTCCCTTTGTCTTTTATGCCCATGGATTGTATACAGGGGGCAGTGTTGACTTACCTGCAGGGCAAAAGGTTTCATTCTTTCATTTTTTTATATTTCTTTCCGCGATGCTCTATCATTTCCGCTTTTATATCGTGAAGTTCGCGATTGCTCAATCATTTCGGCTATTTTTTGCGGTGCCCAATCTTTTCGGCTGTTTTTTTTTTCCTTTTTTACTCGCTACTTTTTATTGCGAGTTGCCCAATCATTTCGGCCGTTTTTTAATGGATGTATTTTACTTGCTGATTTTGTTGCAAGTTGCCCTATCATTTCGGCTATTTCATATGCTTTTATGGCTCGCTGGCTTTGTGCCGCGAGAAAGGGACTTGGGATCTGATACCGATTTTAGGCATCAGCATCGCTACAACTGGGATATTGCCAGGAGCGAATCATCATTTGCCTTTGTCGGTTCGAAAAAAGGTGGCTTAGCAAACAGGGTTAAGATCCTGTCGACTAAGGCTTTTGACTTTATGAGCCGTAAGGGTCTCATAAAGGTATTTCTCCCTACGAGTCGTGGGGATCTCGCAGGCACGTTTTCTCCTTAGGAATCGTGAGGATTCTTAAGTGTGTGTTCTCTTGTAAGTCGTAAGGATCTTATAAGAGTGTTTTCTCCTTATAAGTCTAGGGGAATTATAAGTGTTGTTCATGTTAGTGTATATGCCCTAGAGGCCATTGCTGTATCATACTAGTTTGTATATTACTTAATGGAAGCTTGGGATATTCCCAGTTGTATAGACAATCTTGCTCAAAATAGTAGTATGCTACTTGGTTTGTTTCTAATTTAATGTGTGCATGTGTTTCTTTTAACATATCGCCTATACACATTAGTGGAGCCCTAAGGATCTTTGCTTGATTACCAGCGTTGTGATGGCAGTCACACTCGTGGGGGCTGGGTAATCCACAAGCACATCCTTATGCAGGTCCCTAGTCGTAGGACTATCGAGATAGGGCATCGATACTCCGGAGTAGACTAGCGTATGTGCTTCTCATCACAGCATGGGAGACGGTCTGTCCCACAGCCGTCAGTACGTCGTACTTGAGATAGTATGCCGGTGCTCGTTACGTTATGAGTACACTGGACAGGACTCATCGGGAACTGTTGGTTGGTACTATACCTATCGTCAGTTATCAGTTCCCAGGTGACATGAGTACAGCTTAGTCTGCTGACTTGACACTGTCACTTCGCCTCGAGTGTGTTCCCACTATACTTTGATTACTACCCTACCACGGCTCAAAGGAGTCGTACAAAAAGGTAGTAGTTGGGTGCAGTCCCGAAGCATTTGGAGGCAGTGACGGTTAGACAGGATTCGTCTCTCCCGGTATTGGGGGTTGATATCGTGTTGTGTCTAGGAGAGCCATTACACAAAGTCCGTGGCCAGGGCAAGCGAGATATACTGGTAGGTTTCCAGTGTTATCTCAGGGTTTTCTGGGCTACACTCCGACACGACTTGTACCTCTATTAGGGGACTGACGTTTACCGCCCCCTATGCCCGCCATGCGATATTCTCATACGAACAGACCGGACTGTACGCAGATTGTCACATTCAGGCTCAATTCAGATGGGTTTCACTTCGTCCATCTTCTTATCGGCATCTACCTGGGGGCCGTTACGCACAACTAGTGCCGCTTGCGGTCTGTGGTTAAACCCACTTCCAGCGTAGTGTCGAGTCTTTAGAGTCCCACACAGAGAGCTATTCGCCTTTAGGCAAAAGAGTAGAGGTCGCATGGTTTTGCGACAGGGTTCGGTCACATCCGTGCACCTGTGCACGTTTAGTGTCTGGGCAGTTATCACTAGCGGGCTTTGGTTTAAGCCAGATCCTAGTGTACATTTTGGGATTGGTTTTTATCTCATTTGTATTCTTGTTCCTCGGAACACGGATGCGGGTGTGTATGCACGGTTGACAGAGACAGAGGCAGAGGATTCTCATTAGGGTTGTTGACTGTTGACTTTTGCTAAACCCTAATGAGAATAAGAAATATGATTAATGATAATATTAATTAAGTATTATTGTTCCATGGTTGAGTTGAAAGGTTGACTTTGTTGACTTGTTGACTTAGTTGACCGGTTGACTAGGTTGGACTTGTTGACCATCATCATTACAATGGCTATCATTTCATGGCAAAGACTTTTGCTTGCTTGTTATTCTTTGCAAAATGAGTGCATGAAATGATATTGCCATTTGACTTGAACCATCACATAATACTCAATTACTATTATTTGTTATGATTATTTTGGATTATGAGAGCAATGGTGAGAAAAGTCATACTATTTCTATCATTCTCATTCTCTCTCATCCTCAAGCTCTCCCTCTTCCTCTTGCTCTCTCTCTAGTTCATGGTTCTATTTGTCTCATGTGTTGAGAAGCAAGAACCATAGAGATAAAGCCCAACACACTTCTCTACTCATCCTAGTATACAAGGTTTAGCAAACCAAGTGTTCTAGTTTCCTCAAGATTGAGGGTGAAGCCAAAGGTAGAAGCTTTCAGGTGGATCCATCTTTGGTACAAAGAGACGGCAAGGAGAGAACCGTCCGACCACCACAAGGAGTCCTAGAGAAGGAGTTCAAGTTAAGGTATAACCCCTAACCGAGTAGGTAAAACTCCTAGTTAGGTTGTTAGATAGTTGTTTAACAAAGATCCGTATTTTGAGTCCATGTTACCACCAAAAGAAAAATCGTTTTTCATCATTTCCGCAAGACCGAAAGAACCGGGAGAGGTAACGTGGACTTACATTTCACCATATGAGGATATCCCTTGTTGCTGGTGGGACTCTGTTGGGGAAATGTTTATTCGTGCCCATGGATTGTATACAAGGGTCAATATGGAACCACTTGTAGGGCAATTTGGGAGATGTGATGGCTTAAGAACAAGGTCAGATCCCTGTAGCTTAAGGCTTTTGAATCCTATGGGCCGTGAGGGTTTCATAGGAGGAATTCTCCTTACGAGTTGTGAGGATCTCATAAGTGTATTTTCTCCTTAAGAATCGTGGGGATCCCTAAGTGTGTTGCTTCCCTTTGTGAGTCGTAAGGATCTCACGCAGGTATTTTTCTCCTTACAAGGTCGAGAGGACCTTGCAAGTGTGCATGAATTCCTTTTACGAGTCTGCGCCCTTTCGGGTTTTCACAGAGTCGTCGGTAGCCCTGCTGTTTTTACTCACGGACCCCTTTCGGGTTTTCATCCGTGCCCATTTACTTTATGGACGTACCGTTTTTTTTTCCGCGTTACCTCAAGGATGCTGCGGTTCGTAGTAGTTTAGGGACGTTTCGGTCCGTAGTTAGTTTTAGGACATGTCGGTCCGTTGTTAGTTTTAGGACATCTCGGTCCGCTATTAGTTTAGGGACGTTTCGGTCCATCGCACGTTTTCGAGGCGAGGTTTCGCCGGATACTACTTATAGAGTTTGGTCTTAGGAAGATAGAGAGCGGACATAGGCGTCGTCATCTATCGTTGACCTACGCCGTGACTCGTCGTGCATAGTATTTTTTCAAAAACCGGCCGTTTATTGGCCTGAAAGGTCTTTCGCCATGCATATCCATGAATAGATAGGCCCCACCTTGGTAGACTTGTCTATGATGTACGGGCCTTCATAGTTCGGCTCGAATTTTCCCCGTTTGACACGATTGGGGATCATAGGTCTTTTGACCACTAGCACGAGTTCGCCTTGGCGGAATGTTCTCGGCCTAGTCAACCTTTCGTATGAGCGCGTCATCCTTGCTTTGTAAGATTCTAGGTTTTGCTGCGCCATGAGACGAGTTTCATCGAGGGCGTCGAGCTCTTCTAGCCGAAGATGAGCATTCTCTTCGTCCATTAGCTCATAATGAACTGCCACTCGTAGAGAGGGTAGCTCTATCTCCAAAGGGAGTACCGCTTCAGCGCCGAATACTAATACATACGGCGTTGTATTTGTGGCCGTTTTCAACGTGGTCTGGTAAGCCCAGAGAACTTCATGCAGTCTCTCGTGCCAGTCCTTCTTATTTTTGGACACCGTCTTCTTCATGATCTTCATCAAGATTTTGTTGAAAGCCTCAGGCAGACCGTTAGCTCAGGGATTATAGACCGAAGAGTATCTCCAGTCTATGTTATGATGTTGTGCGAAGCGGCTAATTTTGTGACTTCTATAGGCTGGCCGTTATCGGAGATAATCCATCGCGGAGTGCCGAAACGATAGATGACTTGTGTCTTGAAGAAATGGAGAATATTCTCCGTCTTCACTTCTCTCAGCGGTACTGCTTCTGCCCACTTAGAGAAGTAATCGGTTGTCGCCAATATGAATCGATGTCCTCTGGATGATGCTGGTTCGATGGGCCCGATTATGTCAGTTCCCCACATTTCGAACGGCCGGCTAGCCACCGTTGGGTGTAGCGGATTTGGATGCTGGTGGATGAAGTCCCCGTGAATCTTGCACGAGTGGCACTGTTTCGCATATTCGAGGCAGTCCTGAATCATCGTGGGACAATAGTAGCCTATCCTTTTGATCTTCAGCTTCATCTTTGGCCCGGCTTGGTGAGAACCGCAGAGTCCGTCGTGAGTTTCTTGGACGACTCCCCTTGCTTCTTCCGGTCCCGGGCATCTTAGCCACAGAGAGTCGAATGATCTCTTATATAGAGTATCATTGACGAAGGAAAAAGACAGAGCTCGTTTCATGAGCTGATATCTTGAGGATGCATCTTCAGGTGTTCGACGGGATTTGAAGTAGTCTATAAAGACTTCTCTCCAATCCTTAACCTTTTCCTGGTCCTCTATTTGTAGGGCTGTCTCCTTGATCGCTTCCTTTTCTTCAGACGACTCCGGAGATATTTTGGCTGGTGCAAGAACTTGACGGCTATGTACAATGATCCTTACGTCGTCGAGATTTTCGTCAGCCAGTTCTTTAGCGAGCTTGGATAACGCATCTTCTTTGCTATTCTCCGTACGTGGAATGCTTTCCAGAGTGTAGGAGGGAATTTAAGTCAGCAGTTGCTGCACTCTCTCGTCGTACATCACCAACTCTGGTTTGCACGTTTGATAGTCGCCGTTTACTTGACTAACGACCAACTGGGAGTCTCCGTATATGAGGAGGTTTTCGATTCCCATGTTGACAGCGATCTCAAGACCTGCTATCAAAGCCTCATATTCCACTTCATTGTTTGTCCTTGGCTCTGTTAAGGAAAATGCAAAGCGCATTATCCCTCCTTGCGGAGTCACGAAGATAAGGCCTACCCCAGATTTGATTATGGGGGAGCTGTGCTTTCGCTTCTTCATGGAAGATGCCCCGTCGAAATAGAGTTCCCATCGGGTATCACTCCATCCTTTTTCCCCATTGATCGTGTTGAATGCGTGCTCGTCTGGCAGTTCTCAATTTAAAGGTGAGTCGTCGGGTATCGGATGTTCAACGAGGAAGTCGGCGATGGCCTGGCCTTTCACCTCTTTGAGAGGTCGATATGTTATCGAGAACTCCATCAAGAGGAGGGCCCATTTGCGAGTCGTCCTGTTAGTATAGCTCTTGACATCAAATATTTGAGAGGATCCACTTTTGATATGAGGTGGACCTCATGTGCCAAAGCATAATGCCGGAGGTTCGTTATCGCGAAGATTAACGTCAGGCAGTGTTTTTCGATAGGGGAGTAGTTGTTTTCTACCCCCAGGAGAACTAGACTCAAATAGTAGAGGGATCTCTCTTTCCCTTGGTCATTCTGCTGTGCCCATAGCGTGCCTAAGGAACCTTCAAGGGTGGTTGTGTATAAGATGAGGGGTTTTCCCTTGACCGGAGCGGTCAGTACCGGCGGATTCTGCAGGTATTGCTTGATTTCGTCCAGTGCGCTTTGGCATTTGCGATCCCAGATGAACGGGTTCCCCTTCTTCATCAGATGGTTGTAGGGACGGCACTTGCCGGAGAGGTTGACTTGGAGTTTGACACCTGTTTAGACATCTGCATCGCTACAACTGGGATATCGCCAGGAGCGACTCATCATTTGCCCATGTCGATTTGGACAAAGGTGGCTTAGTAGACACAGGGTTAGGACTCCGTCCACTAAGACTTCTGACTTTATGAGCCGTAAAGGTCTCATAAAGGGTTTTCTCCCTACGAGTCGTGAGGATCTCGTAGGCGTATTTTCTCCTTAAGAATCTTAGGGATTCCTAAGTGATGTCTTCTCTTGTAAGTTGTAAGGATCTTCCAAGAATGTTTTCTCCTTATAAGTCGAGAGGACCTACAAGTGTTATTCACCATATGGGGATACTTCTTGCCATTTGTAGAACTTGGCAAAGAAATATTTATTCGTGCCCATAGATCGTATACAAGGGTCGATATGGACTGCCTGTAGGGCAATTTGAGAGATATGACGGCTTAAGAACAGGTCTAGATCCCTGTAACTTAAGGCTTTCGAATCCTATGAGCCGTGAGGGTCTCACAGGAGGGGATTTTCCTTACGAGTCGTGAGGATCTCATAAGTGTATTTATTTTAACGAGGTTGCGCCCTTCCGGGTTTTCACAAGCTCACCGACAGTCCTGCTGTTTTTACTCACGGCGCCCTTTCGGGTTTTCATCCGTGCCCATCTTGCTTGCGGACGTACCGTTTTTGTTTTTTTTTTTTTGAGTGGGGAATTCTACTGGATTGTAGGACCTGTTTGTAGGCCCCTTAATATCCTTCGTACCTTTTGGGAAGAAAGGACCATTCTACATAGACACTCTTCCGCTAGTGAGAAATATGCCCCCTGCGTATATCCCGGAGGGAACGAGTACCCACGTCGTCGCTATTTTGGCGACAGGTTGCTTCAGATCCTCTTGTCTTTGTTGAGCGTAGGCGACAAATGCCATTTTGCCTCCGCTTTTCACTCATCATCATCGGATGAGAAAGAGTCTTGACCCATTTGATCCAATCGAGCCATTTTATCCATGGGTTTTTGGAAGGTCGTCGGCTTGAAGTGGGTCATATACGAGGACGCCTTTGAATTTGGGTCAAGGGTGGCTATGAGCATTCCCATGGTTGCAACTTCATCGATGCGTTGCTTGTATTTGACCAGAGATTTCGCCATCGGGTAACATATTGAACCCAAGTCTCGTTCGGTCTAACCCTTTCATTGACCAACGTCGTTACGGTAGTGCGTTTATTCATACCAGCGAATCTCTGACAGAAAAGAATCTCCATCTCGTCGAAAGTATTCACAGAGTCATTCGGGAGTTCCGTATACCATTCGAAGGCAATGCCCGCCAGACAGCTGACGAACTGTCAGAGAAGAAGTATATCATTCTCCCCAGTGTTACCGCACATAAATCGCGCGATGTGCTGGTGAGGATTCCCGCTTCCTTTGTATATGTGGAACGTTGGAAGTGTGTATTCTGGCGGGTACTTTATTTGATCACAGCACGCCGGATACGGTCGACCAGTCTTGACTGGACTATTTGATGCTTCACTAGTATAGTGAGTTTTGACTTGCTGAGTGATATATGTGTCCAGCTTTTCTTTTAGGAATCAGTTCCTCCTCTGCCGTTGATGAGGTTTGCAGAGGATTTGAAATGTCATCCTTATCTTTAAGACCGACTACCGGCAGTTCATCTGCCAGTGGTTTCGATTAAACCATCATTCCAGCCATATTCTAAATCAGAAGGGACATCTAGTTCATTTTAGTGGACATTTATGTCGCTTCCTCATCTCTCTTCTTCAGAGCGCGCTTTACGAAATCAATATCCGACTCCTTCTCTACTCTTTCTTCTGGTGCGTCCTCGGGATTTTCCTTAGGCGATGGATTAGCGTTTGCCGCCGCCTGAGCGAGCATCATCTGCAGCTTTTCACGTTGCAGATGAACTTTTGTCATGGACCGAGTTTGAGGTCGATGACTAGTATAAGCTTGAACTTCATCTTTGGAATTCACCACATAGACTATGTGAACTACCATGCCCCCAGGCTTGGGTTGTTTGGAGTCTTGGCCTTTGGAGTTTGCTTCAGGCACTTGAGCTTTATTAAACCTCTCTTTTTTGTGAAAAGCCGTTTTGGTTTTGAGAGGAACCGCTGTATCAGGATCCGTCTTGGGGTGAGTCCCCTTTACTTGCTTCCACACCTTATATACAGATGAGGAAAGTTGTCTTAGGGAGCGAACTTATTTCTGCTCTCGTGGGATCTCCATGGGCTGCGGAGACTTCTTCAGTATTGCGGTAGGAGAATTTTATCTGGCCCTTCGCAACAGTTTGAAGCTGTTCCTAGTTGGAACAACAACATTCACCGTTGGTGTTGAAACAAGACCATACGGAGGACTGCCCCCAGCTCATTTTGTATGATCCCGATATCGACGTCGACCGTTCTTACGGTCGTGATTTGATTAGCCTCAGGATTTTTCCGAGCCTGCGCCCTGTTTCCTTTGAGAGATTAATATTCTTCCCCCTGCGTCGACCTTGGTCCTTGGCAGGTGTCAGTTGTTTGAGGACTGATTCCGTCGGCAAAGTTGCAGTTTGGGGAACCAACCTGTGGGAAACGGACTTCCTCTGGGCTTCCTCCATCGGCGTTGAGGTGGGAGGTGGGAGTATCGACCCAAAGAGAAGCCCGTTGATTTCTTGAAGAGCAGGATTGCAGAGATTTGAGGCTGCAAGTGGCCCATACTTGACTCACCAGATATGACAGAGCCTGAGTTGCTAAGGTGGGAGCAAATGCCATTCTTCATAGAGACGAAACGCCGGCTTCAGTATCACCTCCCCTAAGGGCAACCACAAACATATATACCGCGATTATTTGATCGCGGAAAAACACGACACACGAAGTGTGGAGTGGAAAGAGGAAAGGTCCCACCGGGCGTGCCAGAATCTGTTCGCCGCCGAAAGACGCGACCGGGACGTTGGGACGTCGGGACGTCCGGCCTGAATTTTGGGGGGCAGATACTATTTGGTTTTATCTGTCCACCTCTCCGAAGATGCCAAGTTGATTTATGACACCATGTATCGAAGGTTTAAACGAATGCGACCGATGTAGCAGACTTCGTCAGATTCCCCCTCATTGAGGGGTTTTTTTGATTGTGGGGACGCTCTTCCCTGCAGACGCAAGCCCCTACAGCTAATTACTCTACAGCATCGCGGTAACCAGTTTCTCCTTCTCCAGACGGTTACTTCGTGTCGTGTGTGTTTATTTTGTTTTTTGGTTGCCCGTGGATTGTATACGGAGACTAATTTATGTTGTCGCCCGTAGGGCGGGGATTAGTCCAAATCCGTATTTCTTAGATTTGGGGTTTGGTTTGATTTAAGGCTCGTTAATCTCTTTTGAGATTAAGATCAACTTAAATGTTTGTTGAGAATACGTTAGTTTAATTTTAGACTAAGATCTACTCAACGGAATTTTGGGATCATTTAGATCCAACGAAAGAGTATTTGGGCTCTATCGTCTTAGTTTAGGGACGTTGCGGTCCATTGGGTTTAAGGACATCATAGTCCATGAGTTTAAGGACCTCATAGTCCATGAGTTTAAAGGAATCGTAGTCTGTATGGTTTAAAGAAATCATAGTCTGGTTTAAAGACATCATAGTCTGTAAGGTTTAAAGACATCATAGTCTGTAGAGGTTTAAGGACATCATAGTCCATGGAATTTAGTTTAGGGATATTGCAGTCCAAAGATCACCATTTTTGAGGTGAGGGTTTAGTTTAAGGACATTACGGTCCAAAGTTAGTTTAAGTGCATTACGGTCCATAGCTTGATGGTTGTCGGGACCCACCACCTCTCTGAAGATGTTGAATAATTACAACGACATGTATCAGAGGCGTGGAGAGATGTACCCTTGAACCAAATTTCAGATTGAGGAATCATCAGTCATGAACATGGAGGCTCGGTTTGTTTGGAGATTTAATCTCAGAAGGAACTTAACCAATTTGAAGTTGGAGTTGGTTCCTTAATATATTTTTAGCGATCACGTGCCCCCACGTGATACATTGAGACAGTGTTGAACACTGGAATTTGAGAGCGCTCACGTATCCCACGTGATGCTTTTAAAGATGGTGTTGTTCGCTTGGTTTTATTCCCTTCCTTTATATAAGTGTTAAACACTTTATCCATGTGGCCATCACGTGTGAGCACGTGAGGCGCCTCAGAGTTAGACCTTGTTTCCTCGAGTTTATTCCCTTTTCTTTAAACAAATGCCAAGCACTTTTAGAGGGTCACGTGAGGCGCCAAAAAAAGTGGTGACTGTCTCTGGGTTTATACCCTTTTTCTTTTGGAAGTGCTAAGCACTTTTAGGGGGTTACGTGGGATCACATGAGGCGCCCCAAAAATAGGGTTTATTCCCTTTTCTCTTGTAATTATTGAGCGCTCGCTTTAAAGGGTCACGTGGGAGCACGTGATCCAGTCTCAGTCATTATTTTTGTTCAACAGAGGTGCTTACGTGGGAACACGCGAGCTTTGTTATGTAGTGTAACACCTGAGTTTAGGGTTAGTAGTAATTGTGTGTTAATGTGGGGTTTTTGGTAAAAAGTTTACCAAAACGGGTTTCTAATAAATTATCTGGTTTTATGGTTATTTTTGTGGAATTTTATCTCGACCCCACACACTTGTGCACGTTAACTAGGGTTAAGATTAGGGTTTGCCATATATTTGAGCTTGTGGGTTAGCATGTTTGAGTTAACCGTGGTGGTCCAACCCTTGTTAAAATAATTGGTGTTAATTAAGGAGTTTTAGTTTTAAGGATGGATTAGGGTTTAAGGTTGACTTGTGATTTGAAGGAGAGATTGTGATGGGGGACTTGAAGCATTTAATGAGAGTAAGGGAATGATGGCTCTTGGATGTGTCACACTATCTTCCTTTCAAAACTTTTTCTTACCTCTCTGCTCTTCCTCTCACACACACCATATCATCACCCTTTAGCCACCAAAACAAGTCCTGCAGTCCAAACTCAGCAGCCACTTCTTCAGCATGCAGAACTTCAGCCTGTAGGCATCAGCATCAGTAGCTGAAGCAAACCCCATCATCTGCATCAGCCTCACCAGCCCCCTACCACTCTACAACAGCTACTTAACCCTCACATCAGCACCACAACATCATCAACCATCAAAACCAACACATCAGCCCACTTCCAGCTCACTTCAGCCTCCAAATCAACATCAGCCACCCCAAAACAGCAACAGCAGCCATGTGCATCAGCCTGCACATGAGCTGTTACATCAGCTTCAACCCTCTTCAAAACATCAGTTTCAGCCCCAACTCCATACATAACACCCCCCTCAGAACACTCAAACCTTCCCTCAAGATTTCCCAAACCCCTGCTGCTGCTACCACTCCCAAACAATAAGCACCCAGACTTGTTTCAGTTTCAGCATCAGCTGAAAACAGGATTTTTCACCCTGAAAACAGCAATAGCTCCAACCCAGCACCACACCACCAGCCACACCACCTCAGCCCAACACCATATCACCTCAGCTCAACACCACACCATATCAGCCCCACTATCACACACAGTCAACATCAGCAAACACCTCCAAACCTGCATCAGCATCAGCCGTTTTCAGCAGCAGCTCCTGGATCGCAGCAGCACTGCAGCCATCGCCTTTCTATTCTTCTTCTTCTCCTTGTTTGCAAGGTGTCTAGGAGGTATAAGTCCTAAACTCTATCCACACTACTTATATTTATGTGATTGTTAAACTAGTTTAGTGTTAAATGGGATGTTAGTACTAGACTTGTGTTGTGATGCTAGATCTAGTTTCCTTGAGTGCTTGTAGCTTATTAGAACCTTTTTGGTGTTAATTAGACTGTTTAAGCCCAGTAGTGTCGTTAAATTTTGATGGGTAACCTTAAATCGCTAAAATAATGGTAATCTAGCTTAATTAGTGTTTATTTCATGCTTAGTTGTGATTTTGGGTGAATTAAGGGGAATTTTGGCAAAGTGAAGGTAGTGTTAGTTAGAATAGCCCTTTTAAGTACTGTTGAGGCCAGTTAACCAGAGGATTGCCCCAGACTTCGCAAAGACACCCGTTTTACCCGACTTGGCGTAATTTAGCAGTTTTTGTGACTTTTTAGCCTCTGTTGAATCTGCTGTTGACCCGAGATCTTTAGAATAAAATTTTGAAGACTGTAGTATAGTGAGACTAGTAGGAACACACACACAGAGCACGAGGACCCAACTCCCCATCTCGGCCGCCAATTTATTCATTCTGGCCGCAAATTGCGGCCAGAGCAGGGGCTGGGGTGCTGGGGTTTTGCCTGTAGGTGTCTTTTGGTTAGCTTAGGGTGGTGGTACCTGCAACTTTTCAAGTTTTGCCCAGAGGCAAAATTTGGAGCTAATTGTGTGTTTTCGATGTTTTAAGTCTTGTGCGACACGCGCGTGATACGCGTGGTTCTGTGGCGCGCTGCGCGACACAACGTGTCAGTCTAGGTTCTGGTGGGTTTGTGCTCGTCGAGTCGTGTCGTGTTCTCACGCGTTTAGTTTCACGCACACATATCCTTTTTATCGACATATCGCGTTTTGCAGGATTTTTCCTTATGTGGTGACTTTAGTAAATTCTAGGTTCGCCGGCGGGGACTTCAACCGCAGCGGAGAAAGGAAAGCAGGTGGTCGGACACACTTAGCACGGGATCACGGGTGAGTAGATTTAATATCTACGGGGGACGATCGTTTGGATGGCGCGAGTCGCCCGTCAGATTTAATAAACTTGTAGTTAGTAAACTTGATAGTACTTGTGACATTAGAATAATAATAATAATAAAACTTGCATGATAATTGCTGCAGTTAGACCCATATGTTATACCCACGTACGCAAATTCATTTGTAGGACACAAGCATCATTACCAGGTTTTTATATGCAGCACGAGCACTATTCATGTGGACACACATACACACCCTGGTAATTGCCATGTCATGACACTAGATAACTATAAATCTGAAACATGTTAATTGCCTAGGAATGTGATATTGCAATATGTATTTAAAATGAAACCATAAGAATTACCATACTCGTGCATATGTATTATCATATCATCTGCTCATGCCTAGTAGGAATCATACATCGCAAACTGATACCATAAGCATTCATAATCACTGACATATGCATTTATGATGATTTCATGAGATTTATCATATTTCTGGATTTCGTGGGAAACCGCAAGATTTCAAGCTTATAACCTTTTAAAATATAAAAGTTGCGGTTTTCTAGTGATGTAAAGTGTCGTCCACCATGAGTTTGCTGTGGTTTTCGAGATCCGTGTCGAGGAGTGGAGGAACCGTCACGGGTACATGGTGGGCCCGGTAAGGTACCCCGGGGCAAGAGGATCGCTGATGATGGTGTTGAGCCTGGCAGGGGACGGATTACCTACCGGTGACTTCATTTGGCACGGCGGATACCCAGAGGGTACCGACCGTGGCCGCTGGATTTGAGATATGGATATTTCATATGGATCAGCCGGATGGCTGAGGCCAGAGATACTGACATGGATATTTGAGATTTGGACAGTTTTGAGGTGTCGTTGCTGGACACGGATTTTACTGATTTCTTGGATATTATGCTGATGTTTAAAAAGGAAGTTTCAAAACAAAGGAGGGAATAATTCTCATACATACTTGATAATACTTTCATGTGGCATACATACCTGTTATTACATCCATGTGACATATATATACTTGCTAGTATACTGTTGGTGTATACATACCTGCTAGTACATGTAGCCATACATGTTTTAGGGATGCCCGGGCACTTGTGTGCATGCATACGATAGCCTTAGTAGATGTTATTTATTACTCACGAGTTGGCAACTCACCCCCGTTGTGCCACAGCTTTTCTGCAGGTCCGTTCCGTCAGCACTATAGCGGCGGATACTTTTGCTTCCTTTGCACTTTTTTCCTGGACTCGAGGCTTTTGCTCATAGGTGGGTTATTATCATTTTGTACCACCTTATATTTTCATTGTATCTAGGACACTCCATCTACTGCTACTATCATTTCAACTGTACCTGTTTTATTTGGATTACTGTATATTGACTTAGAGACGAGGTTGTGAGACTTGGAGATTTATTCTATGATATATCTGGAGTCGAGCTCACTTGAGTCGACATGTTATTTCTTATGCTTATTATGCACATTGTCATTTTACATTGCGTGGGATTTGTGACTGCCTTGAGGCGAAGAGCTAGCTCCCGCTTGGGGATGCCTTTTCATGTTATTCATTTATATTCCTGTTGTACTCGTTTGGAGCTTGTTTTACAAAGGAAACTCTGTTGAAATTTTTCGGAAAATGAGAAAGTTATTTTAAAAAGGGAATTTGATATGGTAATGGAGTAAAATACTTAAATAAATTGGTTTTCCTTCACTCTAAAAATCTAAATTGGGTTTTGTATTCTGGGCTTCGGCTTACTTATTTTACGGACGCCTTGAGACGTTTCGTAATCTAAGTGCCGGTCGCGTTCCGTACTTTGCGGGTCGTGACAAAGTTGGCATCAAAGCGATAGGTTTCACCTTTCCGAGTGTTGGATGACCCTTAGTAGATGGAGTGAGTGACTTAAGCAGGGTAGCGTAGCGTACGTATGTCCGCGGCATACTTGCGATGTGGTACTCCGCCTAGGTGACTTTAGGATATATTGCTTGGAAATTCCTTCTTCAATTCCGTATATCCTGTGATCCTATTGCACCGTTCTTATCGTCATGTTACCTGTACTAGTTACTATGCCGCCGAGGGCTACCAGAGCGCAGAGGGCTGCTGCCCGAGACGAGATTCGAGCTGGCTCGTCCGAGACTAGGACTGAACAGGGTGGTATACTTACGCCGCTGGGACAGACTGATCCGCCTTCCCCAGGCCGTATGGATAGGCTTGAGTCCGGTATGCAGGAGCTGCGTCAGATTGTGGAATCCTTAGTAGAGGTCAATCGAGCACAGAGATGGGATACTACTCCCCCTACGGTCGTTTCGAGACCAAGTCGGATTCGTACTGACATGTTAGCACCTAGGAGGGTTCGCAGAGGCCGTGGAGGATTCTTTAGGGGCCAGTTGTATCGCCTTCACCCATATAGTCAGCAGCCTTGGTTAGGATGTTTTTGGTGTGGTAGCCTGCGTCATCTTGTCAGAGACTGTCCAGCGAGACGACCGGGAGCGGTGACAGTGACGCATGTGACCCTACCACCATCACCGCCCTCTCCTCAGAGAGCTCTACTTCCTGCCACAGGCGATGCTCCATGCCAGTTAAGTGCACCCAGAGGCCGTGGACGCGGCACACCTATCCAGAGAGGATGAGGAAGCAGTGGCCGAGGCCGAGGTCAGCCCGCTATTGGTGGAGGTCAGGCTCGAGTTTTTGCGTCGACACCCCAGGATGCACAAGCATCCAATGCCATCGTGACAGGTACCCTATCTATTTGCTCTGTTGGTTCACAGGGGTTGTTTGATCCCGGATTGTCACGACCCAAATTTGGCCCGTAACCGGCACTTAAACTACGTAACGTCTAAAGGCTTACGCAACTTAAGTAAGCCGAAACCCAGAAATCTAAACCACCCAAAACTGGATCAACGGAGAAAAACATAGTTTTAAACATTCGGAATTTTTCAAGTAAAAATCTTTAAGTTTAGTTTTCGTTCTTAAAAATTTCGGCAGCACCTCCTTTGTAAAAACTAACCCCGAAAACGGGTACAACATAGATGATAATAAAAGCATCCCAAACGGGAGCAAATCACGCCCAACGGCGGAGACAACCACCACAACATATATATGACGCCGAAGCGAAGAAATATAAAAGGAAACTGCATAAAGAAGTAAAACTTTTCAACAAAACCGGCTCCCATGAGCACGGCTCCCAAAGTCACCACAAAATAACACTGAATCCTCACAAATCGTCTCTAAGTCATATACAACATAGTGGTAGATGGAGAATACTAGATCCAATAAAAAATATACAAAGTACAAACAGATAACTGCAACCCACCTAAAAGCAAGGCTTCACAGCCAACCCTAGCGGTATCCGCAAAAGTATAGATGAAAAGATGCCCTGCCGCGACTACTCAGAGGGTAAGTCCTGCACAACACTGTGGCACAACGGGGGTGAGTTGCCAACTCGTGAATAGTAAATAACATCATACAGTAATCGCAAGTATGCACGAACAACGATCTATCTATCACAAGTAATCCGATAGCATAAGTATGATAAGTGAATATGCAACAATCATGTAAAGGTACATCATCAGGGTACTACAACTACATGAAACAATGCATATCAACATAATCCTAAGTGTGGGATGATATAATATAAAATCTCATGCAAAAATCATCAGCATGGAAAAGCACCAGTGTCCCTCACTGACACATCAAATCCTAAATCCTCAAGCACCGCATCCTCAGATCGGCCCTCACATCCTGTATGTCTCACGAAAACCTGAGTGTCAAACACCGACACTCGAAACATCATGAAACCCGTGTCTAGCATCGACACGTAAATCCTCATAACTCAGGCGCTGTCACCATGACTAGCCCTGACGATATGTCATACCTCACTCCGGTCGGTATCTCCAAGATAACCGCCGAGTCCAAATACAATCACTGGTAGGTAGTGGTCCCACCGTCAGGTTTATCGTCTACACCACGAAATCACCACTCACCCCGGGGTACCATACCGGGTCCACCATGTACCCGCAGACGGTGCATCCCGCTCCTCGAATCGGGTATCACAAGCCAAATCTCAGAACCGAGAAATCACATGGTGGACGCATCAAATATCATATCAAGAGAAACCGGGTTTTCAAACAATACAATGTTTTCTTGAAAATATCCCCCACGGTTCTCAAATCCATAAATCATATGAAATCCATATCTCAATGCGTAAAATCCATATAAAACTGATATATGCAACATAAAACATCAATATGAGCATATAAAGGGAAAACCGCTCTTTAAATTGAATCTAGCTTTAAAAACATATCATGCGGTTCCCAATTCCTTCGAAAATAAATGCAGTATCATATGAAGTGTACATGTAAGTGTAGTAAGGTTTTAGTATCTACATGTAATCAAGTACGAGGGTGTACATGTCAATATGTATGCATGATGTATAAGTAATTATAGCAAGATATAAGTGAAGTGGAATAAGGTTCACTACCTTAACTATTCCTGCCCAATGCAATATCACGTATGTATGTGTCCACAGTATTTCATATGCACAATAGAATATGAGTTACTACTCTAATCATTCCTATCCACTATCATATCACATATGTAGGTGTTTGTGCATGTCATGGCAATTACAGACGGTGTGGGTGTAGCATACAATTTAGTGCTCGTGCAACATGAACCGTCAGTAATGTGTTATATCTAAAGGTACGAGTCAAGTACAACAGATAATGCTATGCAATGACATTTATATGAAAGTAACTAATATGCAAATACATGCAGCTATCATATCATATTCTCCCCGACGCATAACGCCATACGGGCGATTTCCCCATAGATGTTAAATCTACTCACCGATGGTCTCGAGCTAAGAAAATCCGACCACCTGCTTCCCCTTGTCCGCAGCACCTGAAATCCCTGCTTGCGAGCCTAAAATTTCATAAATACAACACATAAGCTAAATATCCTAAAATGACGGAAAGACAACGAAACGCGACGAAAACGCCCAGAAAATTACACTGCGCGCTTAGCGCATCTATCGCGCACGATACCGGCCAAAACCATAATTAGGGTCGCTAAACTAGAAAACACCAAGTTTGGACCCCGATCGTCCCGATCGCGCAACACAACACAAAAATTACGAGGAATACACTGGATATAACCTCGCAACTACCAAACGAACCCTACGTCGGAAAAACCCCGAAATCTAGTAAGCAACCTATCGCAATAAATCGCACTAGATTCAAGATAACACAAATCTAACAATTACAAATATCTTAAAATAGCTTAACTAAGCTATCTAAACCAATCCTATATTTTTAACACTTGCTAATTATGTTTTAGTAAAAATCTAGTAAGCAATTTTGCTTAATTAAACAAAATTCTTATTAACAAATTTTAACACTTTCTACTAGATTAATCTTTCCCAAAACACAATTTAACACTTGAATTAAACACTAATCACTTAATCAAAATTTAACCCTAACATGAATTTATTAAACCAAATATAATGAATTAATCATGAATTAAAAGCTAAAATAAGCACTTAACAAAAATGCTAGTTAAAGATTAAAGCAATTAATCATAGATTAAGGTAAGAAATTATACCTCCTCAAGAACACCAAAAAGAATTTAGATTCATCATTTTATCCTCCAAAATCAAGCTTTGATGAAGATCCATGAAGGGTTAGTGAAGGAAAAATGGTTTAATAGTTATATAGGAATTGTTTTGGATTTACTTTTGGAATTCCTTTTGTGTTTTGATAGAAAATGAGTGAGAAATGAGTTTGGAAATGTTTAGGACAGAAATGGGGGTATGAGGGTCGGCCAAGGTGAGTGGGGGGTATTTTTGTGAATTTTGGGTGAAGAAATTGCTAGGAAAGAGTGTAAATAATATAAAAAAGCTATTTTGCCACCTTTCACTCTTTTCTTTTATTTTTAAAATCCAAACCATTAGTCACCAAAAAAGATCTAGATATTTAAAAAGAACCTTCTCAATTAATTCTAGTGACAAAATTAATTTATTCACAAAATAAAAATTTTCCCGAGTTACGTGCACAAAACACTGCTTAAAATAATATTTTTTTCGGGGAAAAATCTATCTGAACCAAAACCTCCCAAATACTCCCAAAGTTCGCGCACAAGTTTTATTTTGGCCAAATTAGGTGTCGGTAAGCTTATACGGTCGTTTGATCGAAATCGGGTTAAAACGGGAAAAACCGACAATTTTGCCCTAAAACGGGAAAATTCGCAAAACGATTTCTAAAATGTTACAATCTCCCCTCCTTATTGAAATTCGGTCCCCGAATTAAAATTTCATACTAAGCGTACCTTCAAAAAGATGAGGGAATTTCTTCCGCATCTCGCTCTCGGCCTCCCAAGTGATCTCCTCACTAGTCGGGCTACGCCAAAGAACCTTCACAGATGGCAAGACCTTTGACCGAAGTTTCTTCACCTGCCGATCCAAAATAACTACCGGCTGCTCGGTGAATGAAAGGTCGCGCTCAAGCTGAACGGTCTCATGCTGAATCGTGTGAGAAGGATCATGAAGGTATCTACGAAGCATCGACACATGAAAAACAGGGTGAACATCCGGAAAACTGGGCGGGAGCGCCAAACGATACGCAACAGAACCCACTCGCTCAAGGATCTCGAAAGGACCTACAAATCTGGGACTGAGCTTCCCTCTCTTCCCAAATCGAATAACGCCCTTCATCGGAGAAATCCTCAGGAAAACATGATCCCCCACTGCGAACTCAAGTCTGCGACGACGACGGCCGGCATAAGACTTCTGCCTGCACTGGGCTGCTCTCATCCTATCCTGAATCAGCTGGATCTTCTCCGTGGTCTCCTGAACTAGATGGGGTCCCAAAACCAAACTCTCACTAAGCTCGGTCCAACAGACTGGCGATCGACACTTCCGACCATATAATGCCTCAAAAGGTGCCATCTGAATAGTCTCCTGAAAGCTGTTGTTGTAGGAGAACTCAATCAACGGCAAGTGACGATCCCAACTGCCACAAAAATCAACCACACATGCACGGAGCATATCCTCCAGAGTTTGTATAGTCCGCTCCGACTGACCATCGGTCTGTGGATGAAAAGCGGTACTAAAACTCAGCCGGGTACCCAAAGCTTCCTGAAGCTTCTGCCAAAGACGGCTAGTAAACTGGGTGCCTCTGTCGGACACTATGCATGTGGGAACACCGTGCAAACGCACAATCTCATCTATGTATAACTGAGCATACTGAGCATAACCGAAAGCGGTCTTCACTGGAAGAAAGTGAGCCGCTTTCGTCAACCGGTCTACAATAACCCAAATGGAGTCATACCCTCGACTGGTCCTGGGTTGACCCACAATGAAGTCCATGGAAATCTGCTCCCATTTCCACTCCGGAACGGATAATGGCTGCAACTCTCCAGCCGGTCTCTGATGTTCATCCTTGACTTGCTGACAAGTCAGGCACCTCGAAACGAAGTCCGATATATCACGCTTCATCCCTTCCCACCAGTAGAAGTCCCTCAAGTCACGGTACATCTTGGTGGAACCTGGATGAACGCTAAAGGCTGACTGATGTGCCTGCTCTAGGATCTCGCGTCTCAACCCATCAACATCTGGTACACACAAGCGAGTCCCGCATCGTAGCACAACCTGGTCATCAATCATGAACTCCGAAACTCTTCCCTGCCGAACAAGCTCAAGTATCTCAATCAAACGGGCATCGCTGGGCTGCGCCTCACGGATACGATCAAAAAGAAGTGGACGGGCGAGGACATGAGCAAGCTGCCCCCCAGCGGAAGTGAATTCGAACTGCACTCTACTATCACACAAGAGCTGCCAATCTGCAGAAGACTGACACTGAACTGCGCTCAACTGGGACAAGCTACCCACGGGCCTACGACTCAAAGCATCAGCTACCACATTCGCCTTGCCCGGGTGATAAAGGATCTCACAATCATAATCCTTCACTAGCTCCATCCATCGGCGCTGTCTCAGGTTCAGATCTCGCTGCTGGAAGATATACTTCAAACTCTTGTGATCCGTGAAGATCTGACACGACTCTCCGTACAAGTAGTGTCTCCAAATCTTCAACGCAAAGACTACCGCTGCCATCTCAAGATCGTGAGTGGGGTAATTCTGCTCGTGCTTCTTCAGCTGCCTAGAAGCATATGCAATCACCCTATCATGCTGCATCAAAACACAGCCGAGTCCCACTCGAGAAGCATCACAATAAACAACAAAGCCGCCTGATCCAGAAGGTAAAGAAAGAACCGGTGCTGTCGTCAACCGAGTCTTCAACTGTTGAAAACTCTGCTCGCAAGCATCAGTCCAGAGAAAAGGAATTCCCTTCCGGGTCAGTCCAGTCAGCGGTGCAGCGATACTCGAGAAATCCTGCACAAAACGGCGATAATAACCAGCTAAGCCCAAAAAGCTGCGGACCTCCGTCATCGATACAGGTCTGGGCCAAAGCTGTACAGCCTCGATCTTCCTCGGGTCCACAAGAATACCATCACCAGTCACCACATGACCCAGGAAGTGAACTCTATCAAGCCAAAATGCGCACTTTGAGAATTTAGCATACAACCGGTGCTCTCTCAATATCTGCAAAGTGATCCTCAAGTGCTGCTCATGCTCCTCATGACTCCTTGAGTAGACCAGTATATCATCAATAAACACTATAATGAACCGGTCGAGGAACGGCCTGAAAATCCGGTTAATCAGATCCATGAACGCTGCTGGCGCATTGGTGAGTCCGAACGACATCACCAAAAACTCATAATGCCCATAGCGCGTACGAAAAGCAGTCTTCGGAATGTCATCATTCCGAACCCGCAACTGATGATAACCCGAACGCAAATCAATCTTCGAAAAATGTTTCGCACCCTGGAGCTGATCAAATAAATCGTCAATGCGGGGTAAAGGATACCAGTTCCGCACCGTAACTCGGTTCAACTGACGATAATCCACACATAACCTCAAACTGCCGTCCTTCTTCTTGACGAACAGAACAGGAGCTCCCCACGGAGAAACACTCGGACGCACAAGTCCCAAAACAAGCAACTCTTGCAATTGATCTTTAAGCTCTCTAAGCTCTGCCGGAGCCATCCGATAAGGCGGTATAGAAATAGGCTCCGTACCAGGAATCAGATCAATGCAAAACTCAATATCGCGCTCTGGCGGCAACCCAGGTAACTCATCGGGAAAGACATCGGGAAATTCTCACACGGTAGAAACCTGGTCCAACGACTCCACCGTAACTCCAGTATCATGAATGAAAGCTAAGAATCCCCGATATCCCCTCCTCAAAAGCCGACTAGCGCACAGAACAGAAACCAAACTGTGAGGGGCGACACTACGGTCTCCCTGCACAACAAACACTGGCTCGCCGGGAAAACAAAATCTAACTGTCTTCTCGCGGCAGTCCACGGACGCATAGCAAGTCGCTAGCCAATCCATGCCCAACAGAACGTCGAAGTCCAACATCTCAAGAAGGATCAATTCGACGGACAGATCTCTGTCTCCTAAACGGACAGTACATGATCGGAACACGTGCCGCGCAACAAACGACTCTCCTACAGGAGTAGTCACTACTAGCGGCTGATCCAGCAAACATGACTCTCGACCTAACCTCGGCGCGAAGTGCGTAGAAACATACGAATGCGTAGATCCCGGATCAAAAAGAACATGTGCATCAAAAGAACATAAGGAAAGGGTACCTGAAACCACAGCATTGGACGCCTGAGCGTCCTGGTGAGTCAAGGCAAAAACCCGTGTCTGCCCTCTACCGGCTACTGGTTGTCCTCTGCCTCTGCCACCTCGTCCTCTCGGCACAAAACCTCCACGACCACGACCTCTCTGAACAGGAGTCTGACGCGGCGCAACTACAGTAATAAGAGGCAACGCTGTCTGAGGCGGAGAAGGTGGTAAGGCAACCTGCGGTACTGCTGGCCCTCTCTGACGCACCACAGTACAATTCCGAACGAGATGATGCAAACTGCCACAACCGAAACAACCATAAGACGGTCGCTGGACCTCCTGGGAATAAGAACTGAATAACTGGCCACGTCCCACGTCTCTGCTACTCCCCGAGTCTGATGGAACTCTGCCTCTGCGGACAAACCTCGGTCCCCGTGCTGGCTCATCCGTACGAGTCCTCTTCGGTTCTGGAACAACCGATGACTCAGCTAGACGCTCCTCCACCAATAGGGCTGCATCGACAGCTGCCGCATACGTGTCGCAATGCTGAATGCTGATGGCTAGGAACAACTGGGAAAGCAGGCCTCGAACAAACCTCTTCACCCTCATCTCCTCAGTCGCAACCAGGTACGGAGCATACACCGACAGCTCAGTAAACAATACATCATACTCCGACACCGTCATCCCCGGCGTCTGACGTAACGACTCAAATCTGCGCGCCCGCGGATCCCTGACGCTCGGTGGAAGAAAACGGGAAAGAAACGACGTCACAAACTCAGCCCAGGTCATAGGAGCAAGACCAGTAGCTCTTCCCCTCTCCAACGACTCACACCACTTCTGGGCCATACCCTCCAGCTGGAAACTCGCAAATTCTACCCATCTCTCGTCGGAGCATCGAAGTGAGCGACAAATCCTGGCCATCCGGTCGATGAACGACTGCGGATCCTCAGTAACATCTGTGCCAGTAAACACCGGAGGCCTCAGCCTCATGAACTCCGTCAGGGACACGGTAATAACCTCTGGAGCTGAAACTACAACTGCCGGATCAGTAGGTACCATCGTGGTCCCTGCAACGGGTGGAACAACAGCCTGCCCCTGTGCTCGAATGGCCTCTACTAAAATCCCCACAATCTGGCGCAGATCCTGCATACCAGCACCAATCATAGCAATGTGCTCCGGTACCACAGGTGTATCGCCCTGGTCAACCCTCGCCTCAGACGAGTCGACTCTGGCCTCGGCCCTCGCGGCCGCTCTCTGTGCCCTCGTAGTCTTCGGCGGCAAATAGGCTGGAAATTGAAACAAGATTCGATAAGGAAACGGAAATCGAATCACAAAGATGTATATCAATCACGGAAGGAATTTCAATCAATAAGTCCTAAGGTCACTTAGGCGGAGTACCGTATCGTAAGTATGCCGCGGAACATACACACGCTACGTCACTCTGCTTAAGCTACCTACTCCATCATACCAAGGTCATCCTACACTCCGAAAGGTAAAAACCTAGCGCTCTGATACCAACTTTGTCACGACCCAAATTTGGCCCGTAACCGGCACTTAAACTACGTAACGTCTAAAGGCTTACGCAACTTAAGTAAGCCGAAACCCAGAAATCTAAACCACCCAAAACTGGATCAATGGAGAAAAACATAGTTTTAAACATTCGGAATTTTTCAAGTAAAAATCTTTAAGTTTAGTTTTCGTTCTTAAAAATTTCGGCAGCACCTCCTTTGTAAAAACTAACCCCGAAAACGGGTACAACATAGATAATAATAAAAGCATCCCAAACGGGAGCAAATCACGCCCAACGGCAGAGACAACCACCACAACATATATACGACGCCGAAGCGAAGAAATATAAAAGGAAACTGCATAAAGAAGTAAAACTTTTCAACAAAACCGGCTCCCACGAGCACGGCTCCCAAAGTCACCACAAAATAACACTGAATCCTCACAAGTCGTCTCTAAGTCATATACAACATAGTGGTAGATGGAGAATACTAGATCCAATAAAAAATATACAAAGTACAAACAGATAACTGCAACCCACCTAAAAGCAAGGCTTCAAAGCCAACCGTTGCGGTATCCGCAAAAGTAGAGATGAAAAGATGCCCTGCCGCGACTACTCAGAGGGTAAGTCCTGCACAACACTGTGGCACAACGGGGGTGAGTTGCCAACTCGTGAATAGTAAATAACATCATACAGTAATCGCAAGTATGCACGAACAACGATCTATCTATCACAAGTAATCCGATAGCATAAGTATGATAAGTGAATATGCAACAATCATGTAAAGGTACATCATCAGGGTACTACAACTACATGAAACAATGCATATCAACATAATCCTGAGTGTGGGATGATATAATATAAAATCTCATGCAAAAATCATCAGCATGGAAAAGCACCAGTGTCCCTCACTGACACATCAAATCCTAAATCCTCAGGCACCGCATCCTCAGATCGGCCCTCACATCCTGTATGTCTCACGAAAACCTGAGTGTCAAACACCGACACTCGAAACATCATGAAACCCGTGTCTAGCATCGACACGTAAATCCTCATAACTCAGGCGCTGTCACCATGACTAGCCCTGACGATATGTTATACCTCACTCCGGTCGGTATCTCCAAGATAACCGCCGAGTCCAAATACAATCACTGGTAGGTAGTGGTCCCACCGTCAGGTTTATCGTCTACACCACGAAATCACCACTCACCCCGGGGTACCATACCGGGTCCACCATGTACCCGCAGATGGTGCATCCCGCTCCTCGAATCGGGTATCACAAGCCAAATCTCAGAACCGAGAAATCACATGGTGGACGCATCAAGTATCATATCAAGAGAAAACGGGTTTTCAAACAATACAATGTTTTCTTGAAAATATCCCCCACGGTTCTCAAATCCATAAATCATATGAAATCCATATCTCAATGCGTAAAATCCATATAAAACTGATATATGCAACATAAAACATCAATATGAGCATATAAAGGGAAAACCGCTCTTTAAATTGAATCTAGCTTTAAAAACATATCATGCGGTTCCCAATTCCTTCGAAAATAAATGCAGTATCATATGAAGTGTACATGTAAGTGTAGTAAGGTTTTAGTATCTACATGTAATCAAGTACGAGGGTGTACATGTCAATATGTATGCATGATGTATAAGTAATTATAGCAAGATATAAGTGAAGTGGAATAAGGTTCACTACCTTAACTATTCCTGCCCAATGCAATATCACGTATGTATGTGTCCACAGTATTTCATATGCACAATAGAATATGAGTTACTACTCTAATCATTCCTATCCACTATCATATCACATATGTAGGTGTTTGTGCGTGTCATGGCAATTACAGACGGTGTGGGTGTAGCATACAATTTAGTGCTCGTGCAACATGAACCGTCAGTAATGTGTTATATCTAAAGGTACGAGTCAAGTACAACAGATAATGCTATGCAATGAAATTCATATGAAAGTAACTAATATGCAAATACATGCAGCTATCATATCATATTCTCCCCGACGCATAACGCCATACGGGAGATTTCCCCGTAGATGTTAAATCTACTCACCGATGGTCTCGAGCTAAGAAAATCCGACCACCTGCTTCCCCTTGTCCGCAGCACCTGAAATCCCTGCTTGCGAACCTAAAATTTCATAAATACAACACATAAGCTAAATATCCTAAAATGACGGAAAGACAACGAAACGCGACGAAAACGCCCGAAAATTACACTGCGCGCTTAGCGCATCTATCGCGCACGATACCGGCCAAAACCCTAATTAGGGTCGCTAAACTACAAAACACCAAGTCTGGACCCCGATCGTCCCAATCGCGCAACACAACACAAAAATTACGAGGAATACACTGGATATAACCTCGCAACTACCAAACGAACCCTACGTCGGAAAAACCCCGAAATCTAGTAAGCAACCTATCGCAATAAATCGCACTAGATTCAAGATAACACAAATCTAACAATTACAAATACCTTAAAATAGCTTAAATAAGCTATCTAAACCAATCCTATATTTTTAACACTTGCTAATTATGTTTTAGTAAAAATCTAGTAAGCAATTTTGCTTAATTAAACAAAATTCTTATTAACAAATTTTAACACTTTCTACTAGATTAATCTTTCCCAAAACACAATTTAACACTTTAATTAAACACTAATCACTTAATCAAAATTTAACCCTAACATGAATTTATTAAACCAAATATAATGAATTAATCATGAATTAAAAGCTAAACTAAGCACTTAAATAGTTAACTAAAAATGCTAGTTAAAGATTAAAGCAATTAATCATAGATTAAGGTAAGAAATTATACCTCCTCAAGAACACCAAAAAGAATTTAGATTCATCATTTTATCCTCCAAAATCAAGCTTTGATGAAGATCCATGAAGAGTCAGTGAAGGAAAAATGGTTTAATATTTATATAGGAATTGTTTTGGATTTACTTTTGGAATTCCTTTTGTGTTTTGATAGAAAATGAGTGAGAAATGAGTTTGGAAATGTTTAGGACAGAAATGGGGGGATGAGGGTCGGCCAAGGTGAGTGGGGGGGTATTTTTGTGAATTTTGGGTGAAGAAATTGCTAGGAAAGAGTGTAAATAATATAAAAAAGCTATTTTGCCACCTTTCACTCTTTTCTTTTATTTTTAAAATCCAAACCATTAGTCACCAAAAAAGATCTAGATATTTAAAAAGAACCTTCTCAATTAATTCTAGTGACAAAATTAATTTATTCACAAAATAAAAATTTTCCCGATTTACGTGCACAAAACACCGCTTAAAATAATATTTTTTTCGGGAAAAAATCTGTCTGAACCAAAACCTCCCAAATACTCCCAAAGTTCGCGCACAAGCTTTATTTTGGCCAAATTAGGTGTCGGTAAGCTTATACGGTCGTTTGATCGAAATCGGGTTAAAACGGGAAAAACCGACAATTTTGCCCTAAAACGGGAAAAATCGCAAAACGATTTCTAAAACGTTACAATCTCCCCTCCTTATTGAAATTCGGTCCCCGAATTAAAATTTCATACTAAGCGTATCTTCAAAAAGATGAGGGAATTTCTTCCGCATCTCGCTCTCGGCCTCCCAAGTGATCTCCTCACTAGTCGGGCTACGCCAAAGAACCTTCACAGCTGGCAAGACCTTTGACCGAAGTTTCTTCACCTGCCGATCCAAAATAACTACCGGCTGCTCGGTGAATGAAAGGTCGCGCTCAAGCTGAACGGTCTCGTGCTGAATCGTATGAGAAGGATCATGAAGATATCTACGAAGCATCGACACATGAAAAACAGGGTGAACATCCGGAAAACTTGGCGGGAGCGCCAAACGATACGCAACAGAACCCACTCGCTCAAGGATCTCGAAAGGACCTACAAATCTGGGACTGTGCTTCCCTCTCTTCCCAAATCGCATAATGCCCTTCATCGGAGAAATCCTCAGGAATACATGATACCCCACTGCGAACTCTAGTCTGCGACGACGACGGTCGGCATAAGACTTCTGCCTGCACTGGGCTGCTCTCATCCTATCCTGAATCAGCTGGATCTTCTCCGTGGTCTCCTGAACTAGCTGGGGTCCCAAAACCAAACTCTCACTAAGCTCGGTCCAACAGACTGGCGATCGACACTTCCGACCATATAATGCCTCAAAAGGTGCCATCTGAATAGTCTCCTGAAAGCTGTTGTTGTAGGAGAACTCAATCAACGGCAAGTGACGATCCCAACTGCCACCAAAATCAAGCACACATGCACGGAGCATATCCTCCAGAGTTTGTATAGTCCGCTCCTACTGGCCATCGGTCTGTGGATGAAAAGCGGTACTAAAACTCAGCCGGGTACCCAAAGCTTCCTGAAGCTTCTGCCAAAGACGGCTAGTAAACTGGGTGCCTCTGTCGGACACTATGCATGTGGGAACACCGTGCAAACGCACAATCTCATCTATGTATAACTGAGCATACTGAGCATAACCGAAAGTGGTCTTCACTGGAAGAAAGTGAGCCGCTTTCGTCAACCGGTCTACAATAACCCAAATGGAGTCATACCCTCAACTGGTCCTGGGTAGACCCATAATGAAGTCCATGTAAATCTGCTCCCATTTCCACTCCGGAACGGATAAAGGCTGCAACTCTCCAGCCGGTCTCTGATGTTCAGCCTTGACTTGCTGACAAGTCAGGCACCTCGAAACGAAATCCGATATATCTGAACAAAAACCTCCCAAATACTCCCAAAGTTCGCGCACAAGCTTTATTTTGGCCAAATTAGGTGTCGGTAAGCTTATACGGTCGTTTGATCGAAATCGGGTTAAAACGGGAAAAACCGACAATTTTGCCCTAAAACGGGAAAATTCGCAAAACGATTTCTAAAACGTTACACGGATCCACGCACTCATACGTTTCCACACACTTTGTGCCGAGTTTGGGTAGAGAGTCCGGTTTGCTTGATCAGCCGCTTGTTGTGACCACTCCTGTGGGAGAGTCATTTGTTGCTAGGCACGTGTTTCGATCCTGTACCGTTCGTATTGGCGAGCGAGAGCTGCCTGTCGACTTGATCCTTCTTGAGATGTTGGAATTCGACGTTCTTTTGGGCAGGGATTGGTTAGCCACGTGCTATGCATCGGCGGACTTCCGCGAGAAGACAATTAGATTTTGTTTTCCCGGCGAGTCGGCTTTTGTTGTGCAGGGGGACCGTGGTGCCGCCCCTCACATTTTGATTTCTTCCCTTCGCGCTGGTCAGTTGTTGAGGAAGGGATGTCGGGGATTTCTAGCCTGTGTATGCGATACAAGAGCTACGGATGTTCCATTGGACCAGGTTCCGATTGCATGCGAGTTCCCCGATGTTTTCCCTGACGAGCTGCCAGGACTGCCACCTGAGCGCGATGTCGAGTTCTGTATCGATTTGATTTCCGGCTCGGGGCCTATTTCTATACCGCCTTATTGGATGGCCCCGGCGGAGCTTAGAGAGTTGAAGGTTCAGCTGCAAGATTTGCTAGATAAGGGACTTATTTGACCCAGTGTTTCTCCATGGGGTGCTCCGGTCCTGTTTGTCAAGAAGAAGGACGGAAGTTTGCGCTTATGTATCGACTACCGCCAGCTGAACAAGGTGACCATTCGGAACAGATATCCATTGCCACGCATTGATGATTTGTTCGACCAGCTCCAGGGTGCGGGTTATTTTTCGAGGATCGACTTACGATCAGGGTACCACCAGCAGCGAGTCCGGCAGGAGGATATACTGAAGACAGCCTTCCGTACACGCTATGGCCACTATGAGTTTCTGGTGATGTCGTTCGGACTCACCAACGCCCCCGCAGCATTTATGGATTCGATGAACCGTACCTTCAGGCCATATCTTGACTTGTTCATCATCGTGTTCATCGACGATATTTTGGTATACTCCCGGAGCCGAGAAGAGCACGAGCAGCACCTGCGGATTACGTTGCAGACTCTGAGGGAGCACCAGCTGTTCGCGAAGTTCTCCAAGTGTGCTTTCTGGCTGGACAACGTCGGATTCTTGGGTCACGTGATTACGTGAGATGGCATATGTGTGGACCCAAATATGATTGAGGCTGTTCAGCGGTGGCCCAGACCGACATCGGTTACGGAGATCCGTAGTTTTCTAGGCCTGGCGGGCTACTACAGGCGTTTTGTTCAGGACTTCTCCCGTATAGCTGCACCTTTGACCGGTTTGACCCGGAATGAAGTTCTTTTCGTTTGGACGGAGGAGTGCGAGCACAGTTTTCAGTGGCTACGGACTTGTTTGACTACGGTGCCGGTATTATCATTGCCTTCAGGATCAGGCGGATTTGTGGTCTACTGTGACGCTTCACGGGTGGGGTTAGGATGCGTGTTGATGCAGCATAACCGGGTGATCGCTTATGCTTCTCGGTAATTGAAGAAACACGAACAGAACTACCCCACTCATGATTTGGAGATGGCTGCAGTGGTCTTTGCACTAAAGATATGGCGACATTACCTATATGGCGAGTCGTGCCAAATATTCACTGACCACAAGAGCTTAAAATACATATTCCAGCAGCGAGACCTGAACCTCAGACAACGTCGTTGGATGGAGTTGGTGAAAGACTACGACTGTGAGATCTTATACCAACCGGGCAAGGCGAATGCGGTAACGGATGCTTTGAGCAGGAGGCCCGGGGGTAGTCTATCCTATTTGCGCGCAGTGCAGAGGCAGTCGTCAGTAGATTGGCAGGTTCTATGCGACAGCCGAGTTGAGTTCGAGTTCACTCCGACAGGGGGACAGCTCGCGCATGTTCGTGCACGCCCACAGTTGCTTGACCGTATATATGAGGCACAGCGCAGAGATGACCGTTGCTCAGAGATCATGGCACAGATGGGACAGGGTAGATTTTCCGAGTTCATGATTGATGATCAGGGGATATTACGATTTGGATCTAGGCTGTGCGTACCAGATGCTGAGGGATTGCGGCGCGATATTCTTGAGGAGGCACATCGATCGGTGTATAGTGTCCACCCCGGTTCCACCAAGATGTACCACGATATGAGAGAGACCTACTGGTGGGACGGAATGAAGAGGGACATCGCGGAGTGAGTATCGAGATGCCTGACTTGTCAGCAAGTCAAGGCCGAGCACCAGAGGCCCGCAGGAGAGCTACAGCCGTTACCCATTCCGGAGTGGAAATGGGAGCAAATTTCGATGGATTTCATTGTAGGTGTACCCAGGACCAGTCGAGGGTACGACTCCATCTGGGTGATCATGGATAGATTGACGAAAGCGGCTCACTTCCTGCCAGTGAAGACCACTTTCAGCTTCGCTCAGTATGCCCAGCTCTACATTGACGAGATCGTACGGCTACATGGCGTACCGACTTGTATCGTGTCAGATCCAGGCACCCAGTTCACCAGCCGACTTTGGCAGAGACTTCAGGAGGCTTTGGGCACTCATTTGAGCTTCAGCACGGCATTTCATCCGCAGAACGACGGACAGTCAGAGCGGACCATTCAGACTCTCAAGGACATGCTCAGAGCATGCGTTTTGGACTTCGGCGGTAGCTGGGATCGTCATTTACCTCTAGTGGAGTTCTCCTACAATAACAGCTTCCAGGATACTATCCAGATGGCACCTTTCGAGGCGTTGTATGGGAGGAGATGTAGATCGCCCGTCTGTTGGACGGAGCTGAGCGAGAGAAGTATTTTTGGGCCATAGATCGTGCAGGAGACGACCGAGAAAGTACAGCTGATTCAAGACCGGGTGAGAGCAGCTCAGAGCAGGCAGAAATCGTATACAGACAGGTACCGTCGTAGATTAGAGTTCGCAGTTGGCGACCATGTTTTTCTGAGGGTCTCTCCGATGAAGGGCGTGATGCGTTTTGGGCGAAAGGGGAAGCTTAGCCCTAGATTCGTAGGTCCCTTTGAGATCCTCGAGCGTGTCGGCACTGTCGCATATCGTTTGGCTCTTCCACCTAGCTTTTCAGATGTTCACCCCGTCTTCTACGTGTCGATACTACGCAGATATCTTCATGACCCTTCCCACACGATCCAGCGTCAGACAGTTCAGCTTGAGCCCGACCTTTCGTTCACCGTGCAGCCAGTTGAGATATTGGGTCGGCAAGTGAAGAAACTGCGACCAAAGGTCCTGCCGTCCGTGAAAGTTCTTTGGCACAGCCCGAGCAGCGAGGAGATCACTTGGGAGTCCGAGGGAGAGATGAGGAAGAAATTCCCTCATCTTTTTGAAGGTACGCGTAGTTGCATATTTTAAAATTCGGGGACGAATTTTCTTAAGGGGGAAGACTGTAACACCTGAGTTTAGGGTTAGTAGTAATTGTGTGTTAATGTGGGGTTTTTGGTAAAAAGTTTACCAAAACGGGTTTCTAATAAATTATCTGGTTTTATGGTTATTTTTGTGGAATTTTATCTCGACCCCACACACTTATGCACGTTAACTAGGGTTAAGATTAGGGTTTGCCATATATTTGAGCTTGTGGGTTAGCATGTTTGAGTTAACCGTGGTGGTCCAACCTTTGTTAAAATAATTGGTGTTAATTAAGGAGTTTTAGTTCTAAGGATGGATTAAGGTTTAAGGTTTACTTGTGATTTGAAGGAGAGATTGTGATGGGGGTCTTGAAGCATTTAATGAGAGTGAGGGAATGATGGCTCTTGGATGTGTCACACTATCTTCCTTTCAAAACTTTTTCTTACCTCTCTGCTCTTCCTCTCACACACACCATATCATCACCCTTTAGCCACCAAAACAAGTCATGCAGCCCAAACTCAGCAGCCACTTCTTCAGCATGCAGAACTTCAGCCTGTAGGCATCAGCATCAGCAGCTGAAGCAAACCCCATCATCTGCATCAGCCTCACCAGCCCCCCTACCACTCTACAACAGCTACTTAACCCTCACATCAGCACCACAACATCATCAGCCATCAAAACCAACACATCAGCCCACTTCCAGCTCACTTCAGCCTCCAAATCAACATTAGCCACCCTAAAACAGCAACAGCAGCCATGTGCATCAGCCTGCACATGAGCTGTTACATCAGCTTCAACCCTCTTCAAAACATCAGTTTCAGCCCCAACTCCAGACATAACACCCCCTCACAACACTCAAACCTTCCCTCAAGATTTCCCAAACCCCTGCTGCTGCTACCACTCCCAAACAACAAGCACCCAGACCTGTTTCAGTTTCAGCATCAGCTGAAAACATAATTTTTCACCCTGAAAACAACAATAGCTCCAACCCAGCACCACACCACCAGCCACACTACCTCAGCCCAACACCATATCACCTCAGCTCAACACCACACCATATCAGCCCCACTATCATACACAGTCAGCATCAGCAAACACCTCCAAACCTGCATCAGCATCAGCCGTTTTCAGCAGCAGCTCCTGGATCGCAGCAGCAATGCAGCCCTCGCCTTTCTATTCTTCTTCTTCTCCTTGTTTGCAAGGTCCCAAGGAGGTATAAGTACTAAACTCTATCCACACTACTTAGATTTATGTGATTGTTAAACTAGTTTAGTATTAAATGGGATGTTAGTACTAGACTTGTGTTGTGATGCTAGATCTAGTTTCTTGGAGTGCTTGTAGCTTATTAGAACCTTTTTGGTGTTAATTAGAGTGTTTAAGCCCAGTAGTGTCGTTAAATTTTGATGGGTAACCTTAAATCGCTAAAATCATGGTAATCTAGCTTAATTAGTGTTTATTTCATGCTTAGTTGTGATTTTGGGTGAATTAAGGGGAATTTTGGCAAAGTGAAGGTAGTGTTAGTTAGAATAGCCCTTTTAAGTACTGTTGAGACCATTTAACCAGAGAATTGCCCCAGATTTCGCAAAGACACCCGTTTTACCCGACTTGGCGTAATTTAGCAGTTTTAGTGACTTTTTAGCCTCTGTTGAATCTGCTGTTGACCCGAGATCTTTAGAATAAAATTGTGAAGACTGTAGCATAGTGAGACTAGTAGGAACACACACAGAGAGCACGGGGACCCAACTCCCCATCTCGGCCGCCAATTTATTCATTCTGGCCGCAAATTGCGGCCAGAGCAGGGGCTGGGGTGCTGGGGTTTTGCCTATAGGTGTCTTTTGGTTAGCTTAGGGTGGTGGTACCTGCAACTTTTCAAGTTTGGCCCAGAGGCAAAATCTGGAGCTAATTGTGTGTTTTCGATGTTTTAAGTCTTGTGCGACACGCGCGTGATACGCGTGGTTCTGTGGCGCGCTGCGCGACACAGCGTGTCAGTCTAGATTCTGGTGGGTTTGTGCGCGTCGCGTCGTGTCATGTACTCATGCGTTTAGTTTCACGCACGCGTATCCTTTTTATCGACATATCGCGTTTTGCAGGATTTTTCCTTATGTGGTGACTTTTGTAAATTCTAGGTTCGCCGGCGGGGACTTCAAGCGCAGCGGAGAAAGGAAAGCAGATGGTCGGACACACTTAGCACGGGATCACGGGTGAGTAGATTTAACATCTACGGGGGACGATCGTTTGGATGGCGCGAGTCGCCCGTCAGATTTAATAAACTTGTAGTTAGTAAACTTGATAGTACTTGTGACATTAGAATAATAATAATAAAATTTGCATGATAATTGCTGCAGTTAGACCCATATGTTATACCCACGTACGCAAATTCATTTGTAGGACACATGCATCATTACCAGGTTTTTATATGCAGCACGAGCACTATTCATGTGGACACACACACCCTGGTAATTGCCATGTCACGACACTAGATAACTATAAATCTGAAACATGTTATTTGCCTAGGAATGTGATATTGCAATATGTATTTAAAATGAAACCATAAGAATTACCATACTCGTGTATATGTATTATCATATCATCTGCTCATGCCTAGTAGGAATCATACATTGCAAACTGATACCATAAGCATTCATAATCACCGACATATGCATTTATGATGATTTCATGAGATTTATAATATTTCTGGATTTCGTGGGAAACTGCAAGATTTCAAGCTTATAACCTTTTAAAATATAAAAGTTGCGGTTTTCTAGTGATGTAAAGTGTCGTCCACCATGAGTTTGCTGTGGTTTTCGAGATCCGTGTCGAGGAGTGGAGGAACCGTCACGGGTACATGGTGGGCCCGGTAAGGTACCCCGGGACAAGAGGATCGCAGATGATGGCGTTGAGCCTGGCAGGGGACGGATTACCTACCGGTGACTTCATTTGGCACGGCGGATACCCAGAGGGTACCGACCGTGGCCGCTGGATTTGAGATATGGATATTTGATATGGATCAGCCGGATGGCTGAGGCCAGAGATACTGACATTGATATATGAGATTTGGACAGTTTTGAGGTGTCGTTGCTGGACACGGATTTTACTGATTTCTTGGATATTATGCTGATGTTTAAAAAGGAAGTTTCAAAACAAAGGAGGGAATAATTCTCATACATACTTGATAGTACTTTCATGTGGCATACATACCTGTTATTACATCCATGTGACATATATATACTTGCTAGTATACTGTTGGTGCATACATACCTGCTAGTACATGTAGCCATACCTGTTTTAGGGATGCCCGGACACTTGTGTGCATGCATACGATAGCCTTAGTAGATGTTATTTATTACTCACTAGTTGGCAACTCACCCCCGTTGTGCCACAGCTTTTCTGCAGGTCCGTTCCGTCAGTACTATAGCGGCGGATACTTTTGCTTCCTTTGCACTTTTTGCCTGGACTCGAGGCTTTTGCTCATAGGTGGGTTATTATCATTTTGTACCACCTTATATTTTAATTGTATCTAGGACACTCCATCTACTGCTACTATCATTTCAGCTGTACCTGTTTTATTTGGATTACTGTATATTGACTTAGAGACGAGGTTGTGAGACTTGTGGATTTATTCTATGATATATCTGGAGTCGAGCTCACTTGAGTCGACATGTTATTTCTTATGCTTATTATGCACATTGTCATTTTACATTGCGTGGGATTTGTGACTGCCTTGAGGCGAAGAGCTAGCTCCCGCTTGGGGATGCCTTTTCATGTTATTCATTTATATTCCTGTTGTACTCGTTTGGAGCTTGTTTTACAAAGGAAACTCTGTTGAAATTTTTTCGAAAAATGAGAAAGTTATTTTAAAAAGGGAATTTGATATGGTAATGGAGTAAAATACTTAAATAAATTGGTTTTCCTTCACTCGAAAAATCTAAATTGGGTTTTGTATTCTGGGCTTCAGCTTACTTATTTTACGGACGCCTTGAGACGTTTCGTAATTTAAGTGCCGGTCGCGTTCCGTACTTTGCGGGTCGTGACATGTAGCGTTGAACGCTAATGAATCACCGGGCTGTTCTTCTATGGTTCTGAGGAAGCAAGTTCTCCTTTTGTTCTTTGCAGGGATTAAATTCTTTTTAAAAGGTTAAACCCTAGTTTCAGAGGAATTAAATTCCCATATGTTTTGTAAGAGTTAAACTCTTTTGGATTCAGTTCTTTCCCCTAGGTTTTGAATCTGCATGATAGAATCTCCCCGATGAGAATTAAATCCTCAACTTGTTGGGAGATCTGCTTCTGCAGATCTTAACCAGAGCAAGAACTAAGTTCTTTGAGAAGAGTTAAACTCTTGATTTGAGAATTAAATTCTCTTTTTAGTGGGAGCTTTTAGGAGGGGTTCCTCTTCTTTAGAGAATTAAATTCTCTCTATATTTTTCTCCGTCTATATACCTCTCTCTCTGTCTATCCTCCTTTTTTTTGTTTGTTTCTTTGCTCTTATTTATAGGAGAAAGAAGGGAATCAATTTGTTTAACAAATCTCTCGTTGAGAGATTTTGATTGATTTTCTAATCAACCAACATGATCTTTTTAATCACTTGGTGAATTTTATTCACTGCTGGATTTTTAATCCAAGGACTTCTGTTTTACAGAAGATATTTCTTTTGTCAATCTTAACAAATTTAGGAAGATATTTCCTTGCACAAAATTTTTCTGTAGATTGGTGATTTTTAATCGCCATTGGATCTTTAATCTAACGGCGCTCTGTTTTACAGAGCGTAATCTTTCTTGTTTAGAAAGATCCAAGGAATTATTTTCCAAATAAGGCTTTTAATCCCTTTTAATTAGAATTTATTTTTATCAGTCCAGAAGGCATAGGAGTCTATCACATGTAATACGTGACCCCACCAAATTAAGCCGATCCAAGGGTGCCACGTGTTATCATGTTAGTTTCTTTTTGTCCCACTTGTTTGCTTTATTCAGGCGCCTGTATACTTTGCTTATAGAGGTCACATGTCTGCACGTGAGGTTTAGTTTTGGCTTAGTTTTGTTAAGCGAAGCGCCTATCACGTGTGGGCACGTGATGCTCCACTTGGGGACTTTCTCCGTTGCTCTATTTATTTATTTATTTTCCGAAAGGGAACGGGCCAGCATTGTACCGCCTGTAGGACAACTTGGGGAGTAAGACGGCTTAAGGACAGGTTTGGATCTCTGTAACTTAAGACTTTGAATCCTATGAGCCGTGAGGGTCTCACAGGGGGAGTTCTCCTTACGAGTCGAGAGGATCTCGTAAGTGAAAATTTTACGAGATTGCGCCCTTTCGGGTTTTCACAAGCTCGCCGATAGCCCTGCTGTTTTTACTCACGGCGCCCTTTCGGGTTTTCATCCATACCCATTTCGCTTGTGGACGTACCGTATATATTTTTTTTTAACAACGAGATTGCACCCTTTCGGGTTTTCACAAGCTCGCCGGTAGCTCTGCTGTTTTCACTCATGGCGCCCTTTCGGGTTTTCATCCGTGCCCATTTCGCTTGTGGACGTACCATTTTTTTTACTCCTCTGTTCACAAATGGAACTTATGGGGGACTTCGTCACCGGGGCAGCTGTGCAGCCAACATGACTTGAGTTCAGTCTTCGCCGCTGGGACTTTTGGACTTGAATTCCACTATTGCCGTGTTTGAGGCGGCATATTTAGTTTAAGGACATTACGGTCCATTGTTAGTTTAGGGACATCTCGGTTCGGGGCCAGCTTCGGAGCGAAGTTTTGTCGGATACTACTTATAGAGTCTTGACTCAGGAAGACAGCGAGCGGACACGAGCGTCGTCATCTATCATTAACCTGGGTTATGACTTGTCAAGTGTTGTATTCCTTAAGGAACCAGTCATTTATTGGCCGGAAGGGTCTTTCTCCATGCATATCCATAAGCAAGTAGGCCCCACCTTGGTAGACCTTTTCTATGATGTACGGGCCTTCATAGTTTGGCTCGAATTTACCCCGTTTTGCACGATTGGGGATCATAGGTCTTTTGACAACTAGCACGAGTTCGCCTTGGCGTAATGTTCTTGGCCTAGTTAGTCTTTCGTATGAGCGCGTCATCCTTGCTTTGTAAGCTTCCAGGTTTTGTTGCGCCATGAGACGAGTTTCATCGAGGGCATCGAGCTCCTCAAGCCGAAGATGGGCATTTTCTTCATCCATCAGCTCGTATCGAACTACCACTCGTAAAGAGGTTAGCTCTATCTTCAAGGGAAGTAATGCTTCCGTCCCGAATACCAACGCGAATGGCGTTGTATTCGTGGCCATTTTGAACATGGTTCAATAAGCCCAGAGAGCTTCATGCAGTCTCTCATGCCAGTCCTTTTTATTTCTGGACACCGTTTTCTTTATGATCTTCGTCAAGGTCTTGTTGAAAGCCTCAGCTAGACCGTTATCTCGGGGATTATAGACTAAAGAGTATCTACAGTCTATATTATGCTGTTGTGCGAAGCGGCTGATATTATGGCTTCTGTAGGCCAGCCTATTATCCGAGATGATCCGTCGCGGAGTGCCGAACCGGTAAATGACATGTGTCCTGAAGAAATGGAGGATGTTCTCTGTCTTCACTTCCTTTAGCGGTACTGCCTCTGCCCACTTAGAGAAGTAATCGGTTGTTGCCAATATGAACCGATGTCCTTTGGACGATGCTGGCTCGATGGGCCTGATTATATCGGTTCCCCACATTTCGAACGGCCAACTAGCCAATATTGGGTGTAGCGGATTTGGATTCTGGTGGATGAAGTCCCCGTGAATTTGGCACGAGTGGCACTGCTTCGCATATTCGAGGTAGTCCTGAATCATCGTGGGCCAATAGTAACCCATTCTCTTGATCTTCAACTTCATCTTTGGTCCGGCTTGATGAGAACCGCAGAGTCCGTCGTGAGTTTCTTGGACGACCCACCTTGCTTCCTCCGGTCCCAAGCATCTTAGCCACAAACTGCCAAACGATTTCTTATATGAGTATCATTAACGAAGGAGAAGGATAGAGCTCGTTTCATGAGCTGATGTCTTGACGACGCGTCTTCGGGTGTTTGATGGGATTTGAAGTAGTCCATGAAGACTTCTCTCCAATCCTTAGCCTTTTCTTCGTATTCTATTTGGCAAGCTGCTTGTTTGGTCACTTCCTTTCCTTCAGACGACTCCGGAGATATTTCTGCTGGCGCGAGAATCCGACGGTTTTGCATAATGATCCTTACGTCATCGAGGTTTTTGTCAGCCAGTTCTTTAGCGAGTTTGGCTAATGCATCCGCCTTGCTATTTTCTGCACGCGGAATGCTTTCCAGAATGTAAGAGGGAATATGTGTCAGCAATTGCTACACTCTATCGCCATATTTTACCAACTCTGATTTGCATGTCTGATAGTCGCCATTTACTTGGCTAACGACTAGCTGGGAATCTCCATATATGACGAGGTTTTAGATTCCCATGTCGACAGCGATCTCAAGACCCGCTATCAAAGCTTCATACTCGGCCTCGTTGTTTGTCCTCGGCTCTGTTAAGGAAAGGGCGAAACGCATTATCCCTCCTTGCGGGGTCACGAAGATGGGCCTACCCCAGCTTTGATTATGGGGGTGTTGTGCTTTCGCTTATTCAGGGAAGATGCCCCATCAAAGTAAAGTTCCCATCGAGAGTCATTTTCTTCATCCTTTGCGTCGAACGCGTGTTCGTCCGGTAATTCGCAATTTAAGGGAGAGTCGGCTGGTATTGGATGTTCAGCGAGGAAGTCAGCGATGGCCTGGCGCTTCACTGCCCTGAGGGGTCGATAGATTATCGAGAACTCCATCAAGAGGAGGGCCTATTTGGCAAGACTTCTCGTTAGTATGGATCTTGACATCAAATATTTGAGAGGATCCACTTTTGATATGAGATGGACCTCATGTGCCAAGGCATAATGTCGAAACTTCGTTATCGTGAAGATCAGTGCCATGCAATGCTTTTCGATGGGGGGTAGTTGTTTTCTTCCCTCAGGAGAACTCGACTCGAATAGTAGAGAGCTCTCTCCTTTCCCTGATCGTTCTCATATGCCCATAGCGCGCCTAGAGAACCTTCAAGGGCTGTTGTGTATAGGATGAAGGGCTTTCCCTTGACCGGAGTGGTCAGTACCAGTGGATTCTGCAGATATTTCTTGATTTCGTCCAGTGCACTTTGGCATTTACGATCCTAAACGAACGGGGTCCCCTTCTTCATTAGATGGCTGTAGGGGCGGCATTTTCCGTAGAGGTTGGTTATGAACCGTGGGATATACGCAAGCTTTCCTTGGAGAGACCTGTTCAGTTGATAAAACTGCACATTTGTATTACATTTTTCCTACCATTTTCATATTAAAAAAAGACTTTATTATAATACATCATACATATGGGGGTTTATGTGTAAAAACACCATTTTCCATGTGTTAATATATTTTAATTAGCATTTGGTAGGAAAATGTATGCAAATAAATTCATTGACCTAATCCTAGTAGAACTAGGTCTACTAAATATTATTTGAGATTATTGTGCAGAATTTTCCAAGTTGTTATGCAGAATTTATCAGGGAAATCAAGTTGTTGAAAAAGACTTGCCTAATTAAGAATCAAAACTTGGAGACCAAGTCTGGAAGCAACCGAGAGAAGATTTCTAAATTCTGAAGGTGCCTAGGATTGCCACATGTCACAATCACAAAGCCCAAGAAAATTCATCAAGAGATCTCCACCTTTGGCCGCGGAACCGCGGCCAAACCCCCCTGTTGGCCGCGGATCCGCGACATTATAGAAGGATCACTTGCTAAAATTTTGGGGCATGATTCTCTGATATATTTTACCAACTTTTGAAGCAAAAGATTGTGGCTTTGGACTATAAAAGGGCACCGAGAGCCTCTTGGAAAAGTTATCAAGCCGAAGAGATCACGAAGTCCAAGACGCTCACGCATCCAGGCTGATCATCAACGGTTCATCTACCTTCTTGGAAGAGATCGAGAAGCAACTAGTTTTGTAATCATTTTCAAGGAATAAACTGTAGATTGTTCAAGTTGATTAATAAAGGCAGTTGTTTTATTTTATTCTTTTGCATTTTACATTATGTTTTCCCTCTCCGTCTTTTCATCTTTTTCTCCCAACATGCGCGAGTAATTCTCCGCCTGTTAGGGTTCGTAGGATTAGGGTAGGCTAATGGACGATGAAAATAATTAAACCCTTTTTAAGTCCTATAAAGTTTAGGAACTTTATCAAAAGAATTATTAACATCCTAATCGGGCACGCTAGCAATTCTTTGCTAGTTCCGACCGCGATTAAAGATTAGATTAATGATTGTTTTGGTAAAGGCTAGATATGAACGGAGTCCCGTGTCGAGATAAGGGTTAAGAGTGGGATTCCTTTTCCCTCCAGAAACCCTAATCTACACGCATCACCGTCGTTCTAGTTCTAAATCTATTAATGGATAAAAAGGGTAACTTTTAATTAATCGTCCATAACTACTAAATCCTAACGAACCCTACAAGCCTTCTTATTATATTATCTAAATCTCTAAAATAATCTAGATCTATATTTTTGCATTCTTGCTTAACATAGATCTAGAAACTTTTCACAAAATTCTTATTTCCTCCTCTCTTTTTCAACACATCTAAAGTAAGAATAAAAGGTTCCACGTTTCCCTGAGGACGACCCGTACTCACCTCGGTCTAGCTATGCGCGACACCGTTCTGATTGCGGTTAACTACAAACATACACTTTTTCCTACCAATCATCCTACATCCATTGGTGTTTGAAATCAAAGATGGTATACGGGTGCTCAGTGGAGACTGGGTACACTGAACAGGACTCGCCGAGAACTCCTAGTTGGTATTATACATATCGTCAGATAGCAGTTCTCTGGTGACATTGGTACAGGTTAGTCTGTAGACCCGAGATTGTCATAGAGTCTTGTGTGATTCTCACTGTGCTTTGATTTCCACCTTACCACGTTCAAGAAAACGTGCAAAACGGTGGCTTTTAGGTACAGTCCTGAATCACATGGAGGCAATGAACGATAGGAGGGGATTCGTCTCTCCCGGAATTGGGGGTTGATGTTGCGCTGTGCTCGATTGGCCATAACAGGAAGTCCCTGGCCAGGGCTGATACAGAGATTTACTGGTAAGTGTTATCAGTAGTTTTTCAACTCGTTATGAGCCTCACATCGGCACGACTTATCGGTTACTGGGGTCTGACGTTTACCACCCCTAGACTGGATATGCGACATATCAAACGAAGAGACCGGACTGTTCGGTAGTGTTACTGACAGGCTTTGCGGGAGTATAGACAAGCTTGCTTGTTGATCTTTTGATCGCTCAATACCCGGGTAGCCGTTACGTCCAGATAGTACCGCTGATGGCTTGTGGGTGACTGATATGATCATCACCCACTGCCAGCGTATTGACGAGTCTTTAGAGTCCTACACAGAGCTTTCCTGGCTCAGGCGAAACGAAGTAGGAGCACATATGTGATATGTGCGGGAACGAGATTAATACGTGTATGTGATACCGTATTCTATTCTCGCGATATGTGATATCAATCGGTTGTATGTGATATAACCGGGTTATCGAATCAAGTGTTGATTCGATAAGTTGATACATATGATATTAGTCGGTTATACGAGATATAGCCGGATTATTAAATCAAGTGTTGATTTGATAATTTAATGTATAATTGTATATTTGATATATTAATTTGCATTAACTAATATTAGCTCACTTAAGTATTTCTTTTTCTCACTTGTGTGCACTTAATATATATGTGATATATATTATTGTATCATGCTAGTTGTAACATGCTACATGGGTGTATGAGACTCACACCATGCTTATGATAATGTGGGGTTTTATTTATTTAAAGTAAATCACTAATTAGTTGGAAATTAGTCACATGGTTTAGCTTAGTGGAAGCTTGTAGAACCATTGACTTAGTCCACTAGTTTTGTTTTACATTAGATATTTATTAACTCAACCATTACCTTAAGCCATGGTTAAGTTTCTACATGAGTAAGTATGAGATATTATCTCACCTATGGTTGCTATTCTCTCTCTCTTCAATGATTCACTTCATCTTCTTCTTCATCAAGAGAGAGCTCACTAGGTTTTGAGAGGTGAAGAAAATTAGTGAGAAAAATAAATTTAAAGTGAGCAAAATTCCTACATCATCAACCTACACTAGATTAGCCATTTAGTTTAGGTTGTTTGCTTCAGTAATCTCTAATTAGTAAAGAGGTAGTTGTAGGGTTACTAGGCACTCTCACAAGGGTCTACAAGGCATCAACCATGCCCGATTTAAAATTTAGACGTGCCGAACAACCCTAACCAAGATCTTTACTAGAGATTAGGCGAAAACAATAAGCAAGTAAAAAACTTTACTTCTAAGAGTTTGGGATTACAACCTTTGTAGTCCGGTCCTTCGCTTCATAAGCTCCGAGTAGAAGTCCTTTCGCTGCGATCATCAAGTTCCCAGACTCTTGAGAGGCTCCACGAAGAGAAAGATGCAAGCTTGCTTCCGATCTTCGATAACAAAGATGATCTACCTTGAAGTTTCTTTAACACAAGCTCTCACTTACTAATGAAGTGAACACCCTAATCTAATTGGCAAGAATAGATTAGGATGATGAAGTAGGAATTTAGCTCTCATTTATTTTCTTAATCTCACTCATTTTCATCACTTCATAAAAAGCTAGAAAGCTTTTCAAGCAAAGAAAAAGAAGGAAGAAGATCTATTTCTTTTGTGATGAATAATGAATAACTCAAGTGTGAGGTTAGAAATGCAACCATAGTACAAGTGAGAAGACGTAACCCTAGTAGAGATTGAACCATGGTTAAAAGGTTTGGTTAGGTTAAACAAATATCTATGCAAAATATCATAACAAATATCTTTGCTTAAAACAAAAGCAAAGCTTATAGAAGCTACTAGAAAGAATTAACCCAAATCAAACCCTAACCATGTTTAATCTCCACTAAACATGTTGCATTAATAATCCTAACATGTTACAATATTATATATCACATATACAATATTTATTGTAACAAAATAAAATAATACTATTAACATATATCGCATATATATCAATGTATTACCCGAGTGAGAAAAAGAATCTTTTAGTGAGATAATATTAGTTAATTTAATTTAATATATCAAATATATAATTATACATTAAATTATCGAATCAACACTTGATCCGATAATCCGGCTATTTCACAAATAACCGACTAATATAATCTGTATCAGTTCATCGAATCAACACTTGATCCGATGACCCGGCTATATCACATATACCCGGCCGATATCTCATATCACGAGAATCTAATACGGTATCACATATACGTATTGTTCTCGGTCCCACACATATCATATATGTGCTCCTACTCCATTTTGCCTGAGCCAAGAAACCTCTGTGTAGGACTTTAAAGAATCGTCAATACGCCGGCAGTAGGTGATGATCATATCAAAAACCCACAAGCTGCAAGCGGCCAGCTAAACGTAACAGCCACCCAGCTATTGAGCGATTAGAAGATCAACAAGCAAGCCTGTACATTCTCCTTCGAATCCAATCAGTAACACTCCCGTACAGTCCGGTCTCTTCGTCTGATATGTCGCATATCTCGCCTAGGGGTGGTAAACGTCAGACCCTAGTAGCTTGATAAGTCGTGTCGATATGAGGTCTATAACAGTTCGAGAAACTACTGATAACACATATCAGTAAAAATTAGCAACCCTGGCCAGGGATTTCCAGTTATAGCCAATTGAACACAGTGCAACATCAACTCCCTATACCGGGAGAGACGAATCCCCTCCCATCGCTCATTGCCTCCATGTGATTCGGGACTGTACCCAAAAGCCACCTTTTTGCACGCCCTCTTGGACGTGGTATGATGGAAATCAAAGCACAGTGAGAATCACACAAGACTCTATGATGATCTCGGGTCTACAGACTAACCTGTACCAGTGTCACCAGAGAACTGCCATTTGATGTGAGGTATAATACCATCTGGGAGTTCTCGGCGAGTCCGTCCAGTGTACCCAGTCTCCACTAAGCAACCGTACACCATCCTTGATGTCAAACACCGATGGATATGTGATCATCCATCGCCCATCATATGGGTCAAGATGCGTATAGGCTAGTCTACTCTGGTGTATCGATGCCCTGTCTCGATACACCCTCTACTAGGAACAGTTATAGGATGTACTCGTCGACTACCATGGCCCCACTAATATGATCTCATCACAGTCCCAGTAGTCGAGTACATATCCTAAGGGATTTATCAACATGTAACATAGAGACAATCAGAGTACATGTTAAGATAAAGGGCAACCAGATAGCGTACTATCATTTTGAGCAAGAAAGTCCTCCCTATATATGTCCAAGCATCCACTACAATATACATCGTATGTACAGTAATGGCTTCTAGGGCATACATATCACTAACAATCCCCCACTTGCACTAGGGCCATCTGTTGTGGTATCACATACCCAACAATTAGCTGTGGTTGAAGTATCTCATACTCAACCATCCCATAAAAGTCTCTATTGGGAAAAAGGCCTTTGTGAGTGGATCCACGCTGTTGTCCTCTGTGTCTACTCTCCTAACCTCGATCTCCCTGGAGAACAACCATCTCCATGATCAGGTGATACTGCCGAAGAATTATATCTGGATTTCTGATGGGACGGGGGTTCCTAGGCCGAAGCCATAGCTCCATTGTCTCACAATGGTTGGAACGAAGTTCATTTCATGAACTTATATATATCCAGACTGTCTCTTTGGTAGCATCCTTGGTAACGATGTATCTTGCATTTAATCGTCTAGTAAGTCACGGTATCTAGCTTGGAACTCTTCCAACATACCGTCTCTCCACAGAGGGTAAAGATAATGCCTGCGACTGACATTCAGTCGTCCTTATCACCCTGGAACTTTTCCAGTAATTCTCCCCAGGATCGATTGATACCATCTCACTGCACCTAGTGAGAATCCTAACATCCATTTAGATCTATCTCATAGATATAAAACCTAGGATTTAGGAGGTATCACCTTGATCCTATATGGAGAATCTTTGTGATAAGAGGAGATTGACCGAGCGTAGCATAGGAAACTTCTTCCCTATCAAGAGTATGTTATCCACGTACTCTACGAGGATCACCACCATACTCCCTACTACCTTTTTGTATATACTAGGTTCATCTACCATTTTGATGAAGTCAAACACTTTGACTACCACATCAAAACAGACGTTCCAACTCCGCGATGCCTGATTTATCACATAAAACATCATGCTCACGTTTCCGCTGCTCCCACTGGCTACGAAGCCCTCTGGCTGTGTACTTATAGACGCTCTCTTCCAAATCATCATTTTAGAAAAGCAGTCATGACACCCAACCGCCAGATTTTGTAGTCATGGTATGCCGCCGTGGCAAGTAGGATCTGGATGGAGCATAGCTTTGAAAGTCTCAACATTTCTATGTACACCAAGTAATCTTCTCAAGATATACTTGCTCCTGATGGGGATTTAACCCTTCAGATAAAGCAACCAAAGCCCATACTTTGTTGGTGTATAAGGATTCCATCTCAGATCTATTAGCATCCAGCCATTCTCACAGAGTCCCCACTCCTGATGGCCTGCTCGAAACAAGTTGGGTCATCATCTCATGATGCAATCCTCGCTCCCACTGTCAAAGAGAAAACGAAGTATCTCTCAGGTGGATGAGGAACCCTACTAGATCGGCGGAGAGGCTGAGGTTCGTTAGAAACTATTGAATCCTCCGGTTCTACCAAATCATCAGCTGCTGTTTGTATAGCTGGAATTGTTTCTAGTTCTACCTCATGACCACTAATTTCTTCACAAGAAATTCACTTTCACAAAGGTGGCATGCTGAGAAACAAAAACACCTTTTGTTCCCCAGTTTGGTAGAAAATATTCCCTTGCGAATGCTTAGGATATCCAACAAACTTCCACAGAACTGACCTTGCCTCGAGCTTGTCCAGATTTTTCTTTTAAACATAGGCCGGACAACCCCAAATCTTAACATCTTTAAGAGATGGGCTCTTCCCATACCATATCACATATGGAGTGGCAGGCATCTGATTTGATTGGAACACTATTCATTAGGTATGCAACTTCTCAAGTGCACAACCCCAAAAGAAAATAGGTAACTCAGTAGTACTCATCATAGAGCACACCATATCACATAGGGTGCGATTGCTCTGCCCCGATACACCGACGTTTTGTGGTGTATTCGAAGGAGTAATGCTGAGAGAGAATCTCATTCTCCTATAGAATAGTCCAGGATTCCGTGCTCAAGTATTCTTCTCCTTTATCTCATCAAAGGACATAATACTTATACCCATTTTTGGTTCTCTACTTCTAACTTATATTCTGTGATTATCTCAAAAGTTTCGGACTTGTGTTTCAACAGCAACATATGTCTGAATCTTAAGAGATCATCAGTGAATGTAATGAAGTACAAAGAACCGGTCTTGGCATGTGTAGACAGGGGACCTTCATATATCAGCATGTATCAATCCCAAGAGTTCATTAACTCTTTCTCTGTTTACAATAAACGGAGTTGTGGTCATCTTATCTTTGTGACATGACTGGCAAGTTTTACAAGATGTAAATCCAAACTAATTTAAATATGCATCTTTATGTAACTTCAGCTAGTCGGGTCGCATTGATATGACCTAGTCTACAATACCTCAAGAATGATTCGTTCATTTCTGAACTCTTCATCTTGTCTGTGTTCTGTACGTTAAGAACTGTGGTTTGATTTAGAACTTCTATGCTTTTAGATAACGTGCCTGAACCGATCAACTCTTGATATAGGAAATGTTCAAAACATTATCCAACAATACAAAATTATATCCTTCTTTACTAATAAAGAGACTGATATGATGTTGTATTATCAGGTTCGGTATCTAATAACATTCGTTCAGAATCAATGTATTCTGGTAATACAGGGTGATAACTGCCAACAGACTTGGCTGCAACAGTTGCATCGTTTCCAACTCTTGAAACTTATCACCCGTTCTCAGTTCTCTACCTATCTGTAGCCCATGTAACATATTACATTTGCGGGATCCTGATCCGATATCTAATACCCAGGACGTAAAGGATACTGAGAAACAGTTCTCGGTAATGAACACACCCGAAGAAGATGCATCAACATGCACTTTCTTCGTTTGGGCGGCACGGGAATTCTGGTAATCCCCTATTTCCTGCCCTGTCTTATAACAATTATAAGTTGGAGCGGGACCAACGTTCCTTAGCACGGTATAACAAGCGGGTTCGGTCAATACATCCGTATTATTATCTTGATTAAGGCGTGATATGGTCGCTACCTGGAGAGGGAGAGAAGAAAACACTCAGCGTGCGCTTTTACAAGATTAGATTGGTTATTAATTTATCTAATCAGGATGTCTCCCACTGTTTTAGTCAAATCTTCCTTCAAACCCTAAAAAGAAAGACTAGCCGGGATTAATTACACCCTACAAGTTCGCCAATCTTTCAGCCAGGCCAGTGCCGGTACTTTGAGGGAGGTTCCCCGTGCTTTCGCACGGATCTAATTAAAATAAACCTCGTTTTTCCCAGGGGCGTAACCCCGTTGATACCTTTCTAGACACCTACTTGATCGGCTAATTGTAATGTGTAAAACTCTCCCAGGAGTAACTCTTACTCGCAGCGGGTATCGGGATCCAACTATCTCATAGAAGGTATGCAATCTCATTGCAAATTTCAACACTTGAAATTCTCAATAATATTTTTCCCCAAGCGATCTATGACCTTGACTAAGTCAACAAACCATAGACCGCAAGTAAAGTTCAACCCGTCATTTCCCGATTGAATTAAACCCACTCGCATGACCCTTGACTAAGTCAACAAGGCCGCACGACTACCCTAATCCAACCGCATCATATGCATTTGCAGATAAGCATAAATAGCTACCGCACACTACGCCTTGACTAAGTCAACAAACGCAGCACGAATACTAAAGACTACTTATCTGAAATGATGGAGGGCTACGACAGGTTTTTAAGAAAACTCTTTGCGTAATGAACTTTATATCGTAGTAGAATCGAGTGATTTTAAATGGAATTTTTTTGAGGCCTTTTCTAGTTTTGCTAAAGAGGTCACTCCCGGTGAAGGGATCTCGGCTCTTTCCTCATCGAATAAGGTGTAGGATGTTTCACAAATATTACTATGCAAAGCAAAAACTATATAAGCAATCAAAAGACAAACCGTGTTTGTAGCATCTGCTAGTTTCGCTAAAGAGGTCACTCCCGGTGAAGGGATCTCGGCTCTTTCCTTATCGAATAAGGTGCTAGATGTTCTACAAGGAACACCGCTATGCAAAGCAAGAACTAGAGCTGCCGGTTTTTAAACAAGTTTCTACAACATCTTTAGGTTTCTTTTAATTTCATTAATCTCATTAATGAAGTCCCATTTTATTATGCTTCACAAGCATCACGTTTGAAACGAAATCTGCAATATAACATATATCTCATATATATAATATAAACATTCATCTCAGGCAGTAATATGATCTCATCACAGAACATTGCAGCAGAAGAACATATATGAAATATTGGATATACTAGGATTTCCGTGTTTTATGCGAGCCTGTATAAAACGCGGTATCCACGGTCACGATGAATAGCCAAACCCACATCCCTAGACCCCTACGAGAGTGGCAAGCAACACTGCCAATTCTAGGGTTAGGAGTGTAGGGTTACTAGACACACTCAAGAGGTTCCACAAGGCATCAACCATGCCAAATTCAAATTTTTAGGTGCCGAGAAACCCTAATATAGATCGTTAACTAGAGGATAGGCGAAAACTATGCAAGCAAACTACTTTGCTACTAAGTGAATGGAAATACAACCTTTGTAGATCCGGTCCTCCACTTCTTTATCTCCGTGTTGACGTCCCTCCGCTGTGATCATCGGGATCCCAGACTCTAGCGATGGTTTCGTCGGAGAAATGATCGGGATAGGTCATTGACTTCGAGGCCGAAGATGATCTACGTCCGGGAGACGCAAACTCAAGCTATTCCTTCACTTGGTCAAAAACATTGTGAAGAGAACACCCTATACTACATGGAAAGTAGTAGAGGATGAAGAAATAGGAAGTGGGTTCACTTTAGAATTGGATTTCTCACTCCTTTTCCCATGGCACCATTGGAGCTAGCAAGCTTTTGTGGAGCTTGATGAAGAAGAAGAAGAAGAAGAAGAAAAAGAATCATATGAATATATTATCCAAATGAAACTTATCAAATAAATAATTGGACCATGGTTGAGTTAAGCCCTCATGCTTAAATCAAGTAGAGAATTAACCATAGCATTAGGTTAAGGGTTGGGTTAACTAATATCTTGAACAAATGACAAAAGAGTTGACTTTGCCAATGTTTATCAAGCTTCATGAAGCTTGATAACTTTGACCAAAGTCACACTCTTTTGTTATATGCTTAGGAAAATAGTAAACCCTAATCTAACCTTGATTTGGTTCAAGTCTCATACACTCAACTTGTTTGTATCATCAAGCATGATACAAGCATGCACACTTGCATATATCACATATAAACAATGTGCACATTCAAGTGAGAAAATCAATCTTAAGTGAACCAATACTAGTCAATGTAAAGTAATATATCAAATATATAATTATATATTAAATCATTAAATCAACACTTGATTTAACGATCCGGTCATATCGTATATAACCGACTAATATCAATAGTAACAACTTATCGAATCGATACTTGATCCGATAACCCGGCTATATCGCATACAACCGATCAATGTCACAAATCGCGAGAATAGAATATAGTATCACATACTGGTATTATTCTCGGTCCCGCACATATCTCATATGCGCTCCAATTTCGTTTCGCTTGAGCCAGGAAACCCCTGTGTAGGACTCTAAAGACTCGTCAATACGCCGGCAGTAGGTGATGATCATATCAAAACACCCACAAGCCGCAAGCGGTCTGCCAAACGTAACGGCCACCCGGGTATTGAGCGATCAGAAGATCAACGAGCAAGCCCGCTCACACTCCTGTGAATCCAACCAGTAACACTACTGTACAGTCCGGTCTGTTCGTCTGATATGTCGCATATCTTGCCTAGGGGTGGTAAACGTCAGACCCCAATAACTCGATAAGTAGTGTCGATATGAGGCTCATAACGGGTCAAGAAACCACTGGTAACACTTACCAGTAAATCCCTAAAACAGCCTTGGCCAAGGACTTCCTGTTATAGCCAATCGAGCACTGCGCAACATCAACTCCCTATACCGGGAGAGACGAAACCCCTCCTATCGCTCATTGCCTCCATGTGATTCAGGACTGTACCCAAAAGCCACCTTTTTACACGCCCTCTTGGACATGGTATGATGGAAATCAAAGCACAGTGGGAATCACACAAGACTCTATGACGATCTCGGGTCTACAGACTAACCTATACCAGTGTCACCAAAGAACTGCCATCTGACGTAAGGTATAATACCATCTGGAAGTTGTCGGCGAGTCCGTCCAGTGTACCCAGTCTCCTCTGAGCACCCGTATATCATCCCTGATGTCAAACACCAATGGATATGGGATCATCCATCGCCCATCTGTATGGGTCGAGAAGGTATACGCTAGTCTACTCTAGTATATCGATGCCCCATCTCGATACACCCACGACTAGGGACTTTGAAGGATGTATTTATGGACTACCACGTCCCCACTAGTATGATCAGCATCATAGTCCAGGTAGTCAAGTACACATCCTAAGGGCTTTACCAACATGTAACTGAGAGACAATCAGTGTACACGTTAAAGTAAAGAGTAACCAGATAGCATACTATCATATCGAGCAAGAAAGTCATCCCTATATATGTCCAAGCATCCACTACAATATACATCCTATGTATAGTAATGGCCTCTACGGCATATATATAACTAACAATCTCCAACTTGCACTAGGGCCATCTGATAGCAGTGGTTGTAGTATCTCATACTCAACCATCCCATGAAAGTCTCTCTCTGGGAAAAAGGACTTTGTGAGTGGATCCGCCGTGTTGTCCTCTGAGTCTACTCTCCTAACCTCGATCCCCTAGAGATCAACCATCTCCACGATCAGGTGATATTGCCTAAGAATATGTCTGGATCACTGATGGGATGGGCGTTCTTTGGCCTAAGCCACAACTCCATTGTCACACAATGGGAGGAACGAAGTTCATCTCATGAACTTATATATACCCAGACTTCCTCTTTGGTAGCATCTTTGGTAGCGATGTATCCAGCCTTTATCGTCTAGTATGCCACGGTATCTAGCTTGGAACTCTTCCAACATACCGTCCCTTTACCGAGGGTAAAGACAATGCCTGTGACTGACATTCAGTCATCCTTATCACTCTGGAACCTTTCCAGTGATTCTCCCCAGGATCAATTGATACCATTTCACTACAACTAGTGAGTATCCTAATATCCAATTAGATCTATCTTATAGATCCAAAATCCAGGATTCAGGAGGTATCATTATGATCCTATATGGAGAGTCATTGTGATAAGCGAAGATTGACCGAGCGCAGCATAGGAAACTCCTTCCCCATCAAGAGCATGTCATCCACGTACTCTACGAGGATCACCACCATACTCCCTACTACCTTTTTGTATATACAAGGTTCATCTACCATTTTGATGATGTCATACTCTTTGACTAATTCATCAAAACAGATGTTCCAACTCCGCGATGCCTGCTTTATCATATAAAACATCTTGCACACGTTTCCGCTGCTCCCACTGTCTACGAAGCCCTCTGACTGTGTACTTATAGACTCTCTCTTCTAAATCTTTATTTAGAAAAGCAGTCATGACACCCAACCGCCAGATATCGCAGTCATGGTATGTAGCCGTGGCAAGTAGGATCTGGATGGACTTATGCATAGCTACTTAGAAAAGGTTTCATTATAATCCATACCTGGTCAATGATGCAAACCATTAACAAGTCTATTTTTGAAAGTCTCAACTTTTCCATGTACACCAAGTAATCTTCTCAAGATATACTTGCTCCTGATGGGGATTTAACCCTTCAGATAAAGCAAACAAAGTCCATACTTTGTTGGTGTATAAGGATTCCATCTCAGATCGATAAGCATCCAGCCATTCTTACAGAGTCCCACTCCTGATGGCCAGCTCGAAACTAGTTGGGTCATCATCTCATGATGCAATCCTCGCTCCCACTGTCATCGAGAAACCGAAGTAACTCTCAGGTGGGTGAGGAACCTTACTAGATCGGCGGAGAGGCTGTGGTTCGTTGGTTACTATTGAATCCTTTGGTTCTACCAAATCATCTGCTTCATTTTGTATAGCTGGAACTCTTTCCAGTTCTACCTCATGACCACTAATTTCTTCACAAGAAATTCCCTTTCACAAAGGTGGCATGCTGAGTAACAAAACATCTTTTGTTCCTCGGTTAGGTAGAAGATATTCCCTTGCGTATGCCTGGGATATCTAACAAACTTCTACAGATCTGACTTTGCCTCGAGCTTGTCCGGATTTTGCTTTTCAGACATAGGCCGGACAACCCCAAATCTTAACTGACTTAAGAGATGGGCTCTTCCCTTTCCATATCTCATATGAAATGGTAGGCATCTGATTTGATCTGAACCCTATTCGGTAGGTATGCAGCTTCTTAAGTGCATAACTCCCAAAAGGAAATAGGGAACTCAGTAGTACTCATCATAGAGCACACCATATCACATACGGTGTTATTGCTCCACCCCGATATACCATCGTGCTATGGTGTATACGGGGGAGTAATGCTGAGAGAGAATCTCATTCTCCTTTAGAATAATCCAGGAATTCCGTGCTCAAGTATTCTCCTCCTTGATCACATCAAAGGACATAATACTTTTACCCGTATTTTGGTTCTCTACTTCTAACTTATATTCTATGAATATCTCAAAAGGTTCGGACTTGTGTTTCAACAGGAACATATGTCTGAATCTTGAGAGATTATCAGAGAATGTAATGAAGTACAAAGAACCGGTCTTGGCATGTGTAGACAGGGGACCTTCATACATCAGCATGTATCAATCCCAAAAGTTCACTAACTCTTTCTCTGTTTCCAATAAACAGAGCTATGGTCATCTTATCTTTGTGATATGACTGGCAAGTTTCACAAGATGTAAATTCAAACTAATTTAAATATGCATCTTAATGTAACTTCAGCTAGTCGGGTCGCATTAATATGACCTAGTCTACAATACCTCAAGAAGGATTTGTTCATTTCTGAACTCTTCCTCTTGTGTGTGTTCTATATACTAAGAACTGTAGTTTGATTTAGAACGTCAATGCTTTTAGATAACGTGCCTGAACCGATCAACTCTTGATTTAGGAAATGTTCAAAACATTATCCAACAATACGAAATTATATCCTTCTTTATCTAAATAAAGAGACTGATATGATTTTGTATATCAGGTTCGGTATCTAATAACATTTGTTCAGAATCAATGTATTCTGGTAATACAAGGTGGTAATACAGGGTGACAGTGACCAACAGACTTGGCTGCAACACTTGCACCGTTTTCTGCCTCATGAAACTTATCACCCGTTCTCAGTTCTCTACCTTTCTGTAGCCCTATGTAACATATTACATATGTGGGATCCTGATCCGGTATCATATACCCAGGACGTAAAGGACATTGAGAAATAGTTCTCTGTAATGAACACACCCGAAGATGATGCATCGGTATGCACTTTCTTCGTTTGGGCAGCACGGGAATTCTGGCAATCCCCAATTTCCTACTCTGTCTTATAACAATTATAAGTTGGAGCGGGACCAACGTTCCCCAGCTCAGTATAACAAGCGGGTTTGGTCAATATTTCCGTTTTATTATCATGATTAAGGCGTGATATGGTCGCTACCTGGAGAGAGAGAGAAGAAAACACTCTGCGTGCGCTCTTGCAAGATCAGATTGGTTATTATTTTATCTAATCAGGATGGCTCCCACTGTTTTTATCAAATCTTCCTTCAAACCCTAAAAGGAAAGACTAGCCGGGATTAATTACACACTACAAGTTCGCCAATCTTTCATCCAGGCCAGTGTCGGTACTTTGAGGGAGGTTCCCCGTGCTTTCACACGGACCTAATTACAGTAAACCTCGTTTTCCCAGAGGCGTAACCCTGTTGACACCTTTCTAGACACCTACTTGATCGGCTAATTGTAATGTGTAAAACTCTCTCATGAGTAACAATTACTCGCAGTGGGTATCGGGATCCAACTATCTCATAGAAGGTATGCAATCTCATTGCAAATTTCAACACTTGAAATTCCCGATAATATTTTGCCCCAAGTGATCTATGACCTTGACTGAGTCAACAAACCATAGACCGCAAGTAAAGTTCAACCCGTCATTTCCCGATTGAATTAAACCCACCCGCACGACCCTTGACTGAGTCAACAAGGCCGCACGACTACCCTAATCCAATCGCATCATATGCATTGCAGATAAGCACTAATCAGCTACCGCACACTACGCCTTGACTAAGTCAACAAACGTAGCACGAATACTAACTATTACTTATCTGAAATGACGGAGGGCTACGACAGGTTTTTAAGAAAACCCTTTGCGTAATGAACTTTATATCGTTGTAGAATCGAGTGATTTTAAATGGAGTGTTTTTTAGGCTTTTCTAGTTTTGCTAAAGGGGTCACTCCCGGTGAAGGGATCGTCGGCCCTTTCCTCATCGAATAAGGTGCAGGATATATCATATATACCGCTGTGCAAAGCAAAAACTCCAAAAGCAATCAAAAGACAAACCGAGGGGTGTAGCATCTGCCAGTCATTGCTAAAGGGGTCATTCCCGGTGAAGGGATCTCGGCCCTTTCCTTATCGAATAAGGTGCATGATGTTCTACAAGGAACACCGCGATGCAAAGCAAGAACTGTAGCTACCTGTTTTTGAAAATTCGATTCCACAACATCATTATGTTTCTTTTATTTCATTAATCATATTAACGAAGTCCCATCATTTATAAATCACCTAAACATCACAGATAAATACGACGTACATTTATGCCATCCGCATTCGCCTCGATGTCCCCTCGTGCACCGTTAGGTTAGGTAACTAACGACAGAGCGGGGCAGGGCTAGCGCGAGTGCAAAACATAAGTAACGTCTATATAATATATCATATATACTATATACAGTATTTATCACAGAACATCAAATGATCACATCACAGATATCGCAGCAGAAGAAACATATGAAACATTGGATATACTAGGACGTCCGTGTTTTTAATATGAGCCAGTATAAAACACGGATTCCACGGTCGCGCTGAATAGCCAAACCCATACCCCTAGACCCCTACGAGAGCAGCAAGCAACCCTACCAATTCTAGAGTTAGGAGACCCGGACTCGACTCCTCGAGTTGGTTTCCCACTGAACTCCAGAACCTGGTTACTTGTGCTCTCCTCCTTGGGTCTCAACTAGTGCGGAAAAGTAAATAATATACAAATGGTGACATCTTCCGCTACCTGGAAGTGCCCCAATAAAAGAATATTACATACAATTAATTTTACATGAAAGAAAATAAAAAACTCTCATCTCACATAAAACCCCCGGCTATTCAAAACGCGACGATCCAATATAACATATCCAGCAACACATAACATCACATGTCATCAACGTAAGTAAACATGCGTATCCCAATTGTCGTTGACATATAGCAATGAAACCGGCGATATCACATATTACACTTACGGTCGCAGAAAAGAAAGTGTAAAATTACAACAGTTGGAATCCGCAACCTCCTTAGATATCGCATGCCTAACCAAATGAATTCCTTAGACATCACATGCCTAACAATTATAAACCCCGTATTTTAGTCTCTATATCGAAAACACTTTTCAATATCTTGTCGGGCAATTCAACAAGATTCCCGAAAAACTGATCGAATGCTCGTCGCAAACTTTAGTAGGCGGCCGCACCCCCGATACCGTCAACGAAGTGCACCAAGGCGGAACACCGCTGCCGCGAGCACCCGAACGGATGCTTTTGGCGACGGGGTTCTCCTACAGTCACTTGGTCGGGGCTATGGGGCGTGGCTGTCTATTAAGTTTACCGGCGAATATCCGCGTACGCTATTTGATTGCGACGGACTTTTGATCGCATCAAAATTCCGTGGGAACCGATCATGTGAGACTAAACTGCTATGTTTATAACATCCATATTAGTTATCTCATAACTACTTGTGAATTCCAAATATTGTATCACATTCCAGATAAATAGAAAATGTTAAACTTTCCGATCGAACAATCAAACACCCAAGTTTTCCCGAAACAGCTTAACTCTTGAAATAAGTTCAAAAACATCCATTTCATGCCACAGTACCAACGGTCCAGCCGTACAAGGGTCAAGCCAACGCCTCACATGTGGCACGCCGTACTTGTAAGTGCACGGCGGCGCCCCGGCCGTCAATCCGACGCCGGAATGCGGAAACGGTGAATAACTTAAATTTTGCGGACTTTGCAAACCGGCACCACCGCGCACTAAACTCCGGATCGTAACCATTAAACTAGTCTAGGCTAACAAGAATACGGGTTAGAGATGTACCGACTGATCCGAGTCCTCCGGTCTTCATCTCCTCTCCGATCTCCTCGCGGGATCTCCGGTCGTCGCCTCCTTGCCGAAAGGGCACCACGTCGCCTGCATCTTTTACGGGCTCCCGCCTCTATACCGAGGCAACTCGGGCACGAAGCCGGCTACTCGACGTGCCCAAGATATGCTGTAGGAAGTGTGTAGTGCTTATGTCTCATTGGGGATTTGGTGTTGCCTTTTGAAGATGGAGGAATGGAGAATAGAAAAATGGTGCTTGCATTTTTCTAGCAAGAAAATGAGATCATGGATGAAACTCTCAAGATCAAGCTCTCTTCTTCTTCTTCTCTCTTTCTTTTTCTCTCTTGAATCAAAAAAATGAATCTCTCATCCAAAAGAGAATGGTGGAGGAATGATATGAAGCATGAAGGGAGGTGAGTGTAGGAGTGAAGAAGGGGTGACCACATCAAGGGACAAAGAAACATACAACCATGCTTCACCTTTTTCAAACCATACCCTCATCAAATCACAAGTCAAAGCAAGTCATGGTGCAAAGAAAAGAAAGCTATCATAATCAATCCATTATGCAAGAAAACCCCTCCACAAAAGTAATTTGCAAAACTGCAAATTACCCCCTCCATCGGAAAAGTCCGGCCGGGAAAGAACAAATGAAAACCGGCCGGAACGGAAAGCAAACTGGCAACTCCAGAAAACTGGTCCCGTAATAAATTACAGGAAAACCCCACACTGTGCATACACACCCGCATTTGTATTCCGTCCGGATACAAATGCAAAAAGACAAAATCTACACTGTACTAAACTAGGACCGGCTTAAACCAAAGCCGGCTAGTAATATCCGTTCGATCCTGATCCGTGCAATACCGCACGTATCTGATCGAACCCTGCCATATATCTATATGGCTACTAGTACAAACCGTCCGATCCTGATCCGTGCAATACCGCACGTATCTGATCGGACCCTGCCATATCTCCATACGGCCTCTACAGCGTTTCGCCCGAAAGCTGAGTAACTGAAAGTGTGGTGGACTCTAAAGACTCGTCAATACTATGGCTGTGGATTTAACCACTAGCACGTCAGAGGTATAAGCCAATACGTGACGGGCCACCAGCTATTGACTAAAAGGGACGTCGATGAGGAAGCTCACCCCGACACCCAACTGAGCCTGTCAGTGACAATATCCGTACAGTCCGGTCCGTTCGTCTATGAGCATCGCATGGCGGGCCTAGGGGGTTGGTAAAAGTCAGACCCCCAAAAGCGGTACAAGTCGTGTCGGAGTGTAGCCCAGAACACCCTGAGATACTACTGGAATACCTACCAGTAAATCTCCTGCCTTGGCCAAGGTCTTTGTGTAATGGCTCTCCTAGACACAGCGCGACCTCACCCCCAATACCGGGAGAGACGAAACCCCCGAAGATCCGCTCACTGCCTCCATGTGGCTCGGGACTGTACCCAACTAAAACCTGTTTGCACGACTCCTTTGAGCCGTGGTAGGGTAGTAATCAAAGTACAGTGGGAACTCACACGAGACAAATGACGATCCCCAGGTCGATGAACTAACCTGTACACATGTCACCAGGGAACTGCTATCTGACGTCAGGTATAAGACCAACTAGCATGTTCCCGGCGAGTCCTGTCCGGTGTACTCATAACCCAATGAGCACCTGTATACATCTTAGGTGATCCAACAGACACCAGTGGCTTGTGAGACCGGCCACCGCCCCTCGTCGGGGTCTCGACTGTATACACTAGTCTACTCTGGAGAATCGATGCCCTGTCTCGAAACTCCCACGACTAGGGACCTATTAAGGATGTGCTTGTAGACTCCAGCTCTCACTTATATGATCGCCCTCATACTGCTGGCAGTCAAGCATGAATCCTAGGGCTCTATCAACGTGCAATAGCGACCTGTCAGGTCACCTAAAGCAGTACACGATGATAAAGGTAAACCAGATAGCATACTATCATCTCGAGTAAGACTGTCCTACCGGGATAGGTCCTCCCTCAATCATTGCAATCACGTGCCTGTGATCCAATAATTGACTCTGAGGGCACTATCTCCTACAATCTCCCACTTGCACTCAAGGCTAATTATTGCGATGTCGCATACTCACAGCCCGTGTGATACCGAACACCCAACTCCTCTACTAGTCAGTCTCACAAAGCCTGTTTGCGAAACTCTTGCGTTCGAGGAATAGCCTCAGTGAGTGGATCCGCCTTGATGTTTCTTTTTATGTCTCTCTAAATCTCAAGTTCGCGGAGAAAGCCATCTCCCGAAATGAGCAATACCTGTCTTAGAATGTCTGGATGTCTGATGGGACCTAGCTCATAAATGAACTCCAAATCCAAACTTCTTAGACTGTATCGTCAACTGAACTTAATCAGTATCCTGCGCCAAGCCTCCCTCAGTATTGCCTTGGACCACCTGTCCAAAATACTGCCCCTCGTCGGAGGGAAAACTATAACTCTGACAACCTCCTTGTCGTCCATGTCACCTTGGAAGCCTGGAATGATAACTGTCTCCCACATGAGGCTGTCGTTATCATATCCCTAGAACATCCACTTATGTTCTAAAACTGCTTCCGACTGTTTCTCCAGGATTGGATCAATATCAACTTATTGCATCTAGTGCAAGAACAACATCTGGTGTGGTACTTGACATCTCATGATTGACTCAATTGCCTAAGCAAGTGATCTGCCAATCATGAACATCCCTCTCCCCTTTAGTCTGTAAGACACCTTTAGAGAGGGTGACTCCATCACCTGCAGGTATACTACCGTGCCAGGAGTCGTCCATTCTAAATACTCATAGAATGCTGTCAAGGTACCCAGATTAGGAAACCACCCAAATCTAGATCTAAAACCATGGATCTAGTAACCAGAATGTCTGATATAAAATCCATTTCCTTTGTGGAGAAACCACTGTGTGACAACCAATGTATAACCGACTGTAGTATAGGAGTTTCCTTTCCTACTCTGTGTATGTCATCCAAATACCATGACATCACACCCTACTACCTTCTCAACAGATCCATCCCGTATTCTGATGAAGTCAAACCCATGACTGTCACGTCAGAAATAGATGATCTATCTCCGCTACATCTGCTTTAGTCCATAAATAGACATAAGCCATATATCCACCAATGCTTCCGCTGCTCCCACTGACTACGACAACCCTTTGGCAGAGTCATATAGACGTACACTTCTAAAACTAGTTTAGAACGACGCTATATTCATCCTCCTGCCGGGTCTCGCAGCCTGGAACAACAACAATGGCAAGTGTGGGTAAACAAGAACTTCCCTGTCACCGTCCTTGAGGCTACCGAAGTACCTCTCGGGTGCCTGAAGTTACCCACCTTATCTGCGGAGTGGCCAATGGAATGTCAAATCAGATTGAATCTTTAGGTTCCTTATCAAATCTTCAGTAATCGTTTGCGGTTCTGGAATCACTTCCAGTTCTACCATACTCCCACTGCTGTTTTTGAAAAAATCCATTTTTAATAAAACTGTGGCGAGTCTAGAACAATACTGCTATTGTTCATCCAGATGGTAGAAAATCAACCCTCGTCATAGCCTGGGTCAACCCACAAACAGCCATTACAGAAATGTGCCTATGAGTTATCCAGAGTCTGGTTTTAAGCATAAGCCGGACAACTCCCCGTACCTTAACATCGTTAAGATATGAACTGTTCTATATCCAATATAGAACCAGAGGCACTGATTTAATTGAACCAGATTCAAATCATGCAGCTGTCTCCAGTGCATGTCAACTAAATGGAAAAAGGCCGATCAGCGTTACTCAACTTAGGAATGCTTCCAATTATGAGTAACCCGAAAGAGAAGCAAGTTCTCTTAATCATTACTATCAACTGAATACCATACACAAGTATCTACATCTTCGATCACTTTGAAGAATCCCGATACTTGCAACACCTGGTTCTCTACTTTATTCTTATACCTATAACTTCTCAAAACTTCGACCCTGTGTTTCTACGAAACACCTGTCTAAGAACTAGAGAAGTCATAAGTAAACAGAATACAGTACGAGGACCAACCCCTCTGTCCTAGTGGACACTGGACAATATACAATACTCTGTATAAGTCCCCTGAGTCTTGCGACTCATTCACTGTGTGTCGTAGGTTGAAAACTGTACTTTTGGTTAAGAAGAATTACACCGCTGTTCAATGCTCCTTACCTAACCATCCACTGATATAGGTAAATGTCATCGACATAATATCAAAAGGTATATCTCACTCTATGAAAATAGACGTACAGATATATCAATTTGAAATTGGTGCACAACAGCGGATATTCAAAACCAAATATTTGCCGACCGGCAAACAACCCAGGTGGCATCCTCAAATATCACCAATTACAACGAATCCCGATATAATGAGGATGATCACCCAATTCCCAATAACTTACTCCCACTCATCATCTGTAAAACCATACAGATGTGAGAATCATACCTGGTAAATACATACCCTGGAGTAAGTGTCTAATCGGGAAATCAGTTTTCCATTAACAGTATACAGTGAGACTGAAACATTGAAATGTTTCGATGGGGTATCCCGGTATTCTTAGTAATGCCTCTTCCAAATTCACGACTGTAACCGTATAGTTCTTTGCCACCTCCCCAAATCCCTTCATATGTCTTTAGTCTTTACCTTCTGTACACCCCTTTAAGCCAATTGGTTTTCTTCCTTCCCTACCGTTCGGCACCAGCCTATGGTTTGGAAGAAGACTATCCAAAAAGCATAAAGGGTGTACTGTCCTAATCCTAGGAGCACTCGCAACGCGAGAGAAGGTGAAGATAAAAGACACCTGAATGTACTTTATTCCTATTTCTCCTGAACCAGGATCCATCCCCGAACTGGAACAAGTTCCTTTCGAGTTCGTATATAACCATACGATGGAGTATCCAATAAACTGTGGATCTTCGTAGTGATACGGAGTGTCCTGGAGAAATACAAAGGTGATTTAGGATTGGCGAAGAAATATTTGGTTTGGTCGTGAATATCAGTCGCAATTTACTTTGCCCTCTTACTAATCCCTTGCTTTGTCTTAATCTTAATACCTTCTGTACACCATTTAAGCTAACTGGTTTTCTTCATTCCCTACCGGTCGGCACCAGCCTATGGTTTGGAAGAAGACTATCCAATTTGCATAATAGGTGTACTACTCCTAAACCAAGGAGTACTCGCAACCTGAGAGAGGGTGAAAAGAAAAGACAACTGAATAGTCCTATCCGTTTTCCCCAGAACCGGAAACCATCCTCGAATAAATCCCTTCGAGTTCGTATCTAACCATACGATGGTTTTGTCCAATGGAAGTGGACGTTCGTAGTAAAACGGGGTGTCCTGGAGAAAAGGGTAATAGCAGGAGTGGCAATGAGGTTTGCAACTCTGACGATCCAAAAGCCAGTGTCAAGAAGGTTCGGTCAACTTGGTCACTGAGTCATAGTCTTAGGGTCGGGTCAATGGTCGCTGCCAAAGAGAGAGAGAAAAGAAACACTCAGCGTGCACTCTAACCTAGATCAGAATGGTTACCAATTTATCTAATCTGGAAACCTCCCACTGTACCTCAAATTCTCCTCCAAACCTGAAAGAAGAATTAGTCGGGGTCACCCGAGGAGTAGACCAACTCATCAGTGGGAATCGGGATCCAACTCTCATCGCATGATAACGTGACGGAATCCGCTCACGGTATCACACTCCAGAAGGTATGCGCATATCTGGCAAGTTTCAGTTCTTTTGAAACTCCCGATGTGGATTTCTGCCCCATGCTCTTATGACCTTGGCGTGAGGTCAAAATATCATAAGTCACATGTCAAGTTCTACCCGTCATTATCCAGGTTAATTTGAATCCACCCGTACATACCCTTGACGTAGGCCAAAATAGTAGTACGACTGTCCCAAACCAACGCATCTATCTATGCAACAGATAAATACCCGGCAGCTACCAATCACTATGCCTTGGCGTGAGGTCAAAATACATAGCTTGAATACTACCGAATATTTAACTGAAATGACGGAGGGCTACGAATGGTTTCTGGCGAAAACCTTTAACGTAATGAACTTGATATCGTTGAAGGAACGGATAGCTTTTTAGAAAATATAGTGACGAAAACCTTTACTAAAGAGGTCACTCCCGGTGAAGGGATCTCGGCTCTTTCCCCGTAGAATGGGGTGCAGGATATTCCAACTGAATACCACGGTGCAAAGCAAAAGTAATCGGCTATAGTGAAGTTAATGCCCTGACGCAAACTTCTGTCCAAGGGGTCACTCCCGGTGAAGGGATCTCGGCCCTTGCCTCGTCGACTGAGGAGCAGGATATTCCAAATGAATACCACGATGCAAAACAAAAGAGAACGTCCTTGCAATAACAGCCTTTTGAAAAGTGTTCCAACAACATCAGAATAGGTTTGTTTAACTTGCATTGATCCGAATCAACGCAGTCCCATCAATTAATCACACCACAAAGAACGAAAATATACTGACGTACGTATATGCCATCCGCATTCGCCACTGGGTCCCGTCATCACTCGTTAGGTTAGCTTACTAACGACAGAGCGGGGACTGGACTAGCGCGGATGAAAAACATATACAACATCTACTAATATATATACCAATATATTATATTTCGCTCAAGGCGTGAAAAGAAATGCAACATCACAGAAATGTACAGCATCACAGAACAATACAGATATCTGGGATCCCCGGGTTTCACAGAGCCACTACTGAAACCCGACGTTCCCCTGGTCGTGTGGATAGCCTGTGCAATGTAATCCTAGACCCCTACGGGCGCGGCAAGTCACCCGCCAAAACCTGAAGCGAGGCAGCCCCCTTCAGCACCTTGAATGGACCACCCAGCACTTCACGGAATTCGGTAACTTGGGCACCCCTCCTGGGTCAACCTGTACCCCCTACGAGTGCGGCGAATAGCCCGCCAATCCCAGAGTGAAGCCCCCTCCGTCTCAATGCCATGAGATGCGGGCTTGTTGCCCTCTAGAACCCGGCTATCCGTGCACCCCACCGCGGGGTAATCCTAGTACAGAATGTAAAATATACATACACCGGGTACATCGACCGCAACCAGGTCGTGCCCCAAAAGAATAATACAATCAGGCAGTGACGGCAGTCCACATGTCGGACGCTCGCCCCGCAATATCAAATGTACATAATACAACAATACAGTACTAGCATTGCATCCAGGCTATCCCCCACGACCGATCCGCAACATCACAGCATAAACATAGAACATCAACGTGAAAGTCACGTTCGCAAATCCGTCTAACCGGGCTATAGCAGTTAGAACGGATTTACCGATCGAGTGGCATTCACGGTCGCAGATATAATGTAAATACTGTGAAAAAATGTGTTTAAAATTTTCCGATTGATCAAACTTAACAAGTGGGCCCCCAAACAAAACTGTAGCAACCACAGAAAACCTGGGCCCAATTTTAATATTCCAGAAACCACATTTCTCATTCAGGAACACACTGCACAAATTTGGGGGGGTAAACAGTTATTTCCGCGGCGGAAGCGCGGCCTAAGCAGGGGATAGGCCGCGCTTCCGCGGCGGTATGGTGGGATCGTGGTACCAAATTTTTACAGTGTGCTTAGATTTCCCTGCACATCATTCTGAGACAACCAGAAAAATTTTTAGACTCAAAAAAAATTCGACAGAAACTGATGTGCATGAAATACGTGTTTTCGGGATTTTGTTCGATCGGAAACGTAAAACACATTACACAAAAGCTAGACGAAGTTAATGGCGAGGCTCTGATACCACTGTAAGTGCACGGCGGCGCCCCGGCCGTCAATCCGACGCCGGAATGCGGAAACGGTGAATAACTTAAATTTTGCGGACTTTGCAAACCGGCACCACCGCGCACTAAACTCCGGATCGTAACCATTAAACTAGTCTAGGCTAACAAGAATACGGGTTAGAGATGTACCGACTGATCCGAGTCCTCCGGTCTTCATCTCCTCTCCGATCTCCTCGCGGGATCTCCGGTCGTCGCCTCCTTGCCGAAAGGGCACCACGTCGCCTGCATCTTTTACGGGCTCCCGCCTCTATACCGAGGCAACTCGGGCACGAAGCCGGCTACTCGACGTGCCCAAGATATGCTGTAGGAAGTGTGTAGTGCTTATGTCTCATTGGGGATTTGGTGTTGCCTTTTGAAGATGGAGGAATGGAGAATAGAAAAATGGTGCTTGCATTTTTCTAGCAAGAAAATGAGATCATGGATGAAACTCTCAAGATCAAGCTCTCTTCTTCTTCTTCTCTCTTTCTTTTTCTCTCTTGAATCAAAAAAATGAATCTCTCATCCAAAAGAGAATGGTGGAGGAATGATATGAAGCATGAAGGGAGGTGAGTGTAGGAGTGAAGAAGGGGTGACCACATCAAGGGACAAAGAAACATACAACCATGCTTCACCTTTTTCAAACCATACCCTCATCAAATCACAAGTCAAAGCAAGTCATGGTGCAAAGAAAAGAAAGCTATCATAATCAATCCATTATGCAAGAAAACCCCTCCACAAAAGTAATTTGCAAAACTGCAAATTACCCCCTCCATCGGAAAAGTCCGGCCGGGAAAGAACAAATGAAAACCGGCCGGAACGGAAAGCAAACTGGCAACTCCAGAAAACTGGTCCCGTAATAAATTACAGGAAAACCCCACACTGTGCATACACACCCGCATTTGTATTCCGTCCGGATACAAATGCAAAAAGACAAAATCTACACTGTACTAAACTAGGACCGGCTTAAACCAAAGCCGGCTAGTAATATCCGTTCGATCCTGATCCGTGCAATACCGCACGTATCTGATCGAACCCTGCCATATATCTATATGGCTACTAGTACAAACCGTCCGATCCTGATCCGTGCAATACCGCACGTATCTGATCGGACCCTGCCATATCTCCATACGGCCTCTACAGCGTTTCGCCCGAAAGCTGAGTAACTGAAAGTGTGGTGGACTCTAAAGACTCGTCAATACTATGGCTGTGGATTTAACCACTAGCACGTCAGAGGTATAAGCCAATACGTGACGGGCCACCAGCTATTGACTAAAAGGGACGTCGATGAGGAAGCTCACCCCGACACCCAACTGAGCCTGTCAGTGACAATATCCGTACAGTCCGGTCCGTTCGTCTATGAGCATCGCATGGCGGGCCTAGGGGGTTGGTAAAAGTCAGACCCCCAAAAGCGGTACAAGTCGTGTCGGAGTGTAGCCCAGAACACCCTGAGATACTACTGGAATACCTACCAGTAAATCTCCTGCCTTGGCCAAGGTCTTTGTGTAATGGCTCTCCTAGACACAGCGCGACCTCACCCCCAATACCGGGAGAGACGAAACCCCCGAAGATCCGCTCACTGCCTCCATGTGGCTCGGGACTGTACCCAACTAAAACCTGTTTGCACGACTCCTTTGAGCCGTGGTAGGGTAGTAATCAAAGTACAGTGGGAACTCACACGAGACAAATGACGATCCCCAGGTCGATGAACTAACCTGTACACATGTCACCAGGGAACTGCTATCTGACGTCAGGTATAAGACCAACTAGCATGTTCCCGGCGAGTCCTGTCCGGTGTACTCATAACCCAATGAGCACCTGTATACATCTTAGGTGATCCAACAGACACCAGTGGCTTGTGAGACCGGCCACCGCCCCTCGTCGGGGTCTCGACTGTATACACTAGTCTACTCTGGAGAATTGATGCCCTGTCTCGAAACTCCCACGACTAGGGACCTATTAAGGATGTGCTTGTAGACTCCAGCTCTCACTTATATGATCGCCCTCATACTGCTGGCAGTCAAGCATGAATCCTAGGGCTCTATCAACGTGCAATAGCGACCTGTCAGGTCACCTAAAGCAGTACACGATGATAAAGGTAAACCAGATAGCATACTATCATCTCGAGTAAGACTGTCCTACCGGGATAGGTCCTCCCTCAATCATTGCAATCACGTGCCTGTGATCCAATAATTGACTCTGAGGGCACTATCTCCTACAGTACTGCCCCAAACCCTAAGGTTCAAAGGGCGGTTCAAGACGGTCACATAATCGAGTTAAGGTTTGTTGTCTTCTAGAGGGTCCATCACGTTACTTGCACTACTTAGAACGTTTTCAAATTACGGAAAAATCCAACACTTGGAAATTTTCCGGCAGGGGAAAAATTGGGTATTTATATCCGGTCGAACTTTTTAACATGTTCTAAAATTATCCGGAAAAACACAGACAAAGTTAAAGATTCCGATCGAATCGACGAACTCCCAATAAAACCCAGAAAACTCAACACTTGAGTATAAGTTAAAATTACCCAGAAAACACAGGAATAAATATAGGACATTACTGTGCAAAGCACGTGCCAAGAATCAACTTTGTGGCCGCGGAACCGCCGCACATGCTAGGGTGGGGCCGCGGTTCCGCGGCGCTTTGGTTGACTTAGGCTCACGTGCTTCACAGTAACTCTTATAATACCCTGCTGTATTTTTTGGATATTTTTAATTTGGAAAAATCCACATTTTCAGAAAATGTACAAAGAAGGGTTTGAGTTGGGGTTTCGGGGTTCGATCGGATTTCTAACATCGTCTACACTTCGCTTAAAGCTCTAGCTAGGCTCTGATATCACTGTAGGGTTACTAGGCACACTCAAGAGGTTCCACAAGGCATAAACCATGCCAAATTCAAATTTTTAGGTGCCGAGAAACTCTAATATAGATCGTTAACTAGAGGATAGGCGAAAACTATGCAAGTAAACTACTTTGCTACTAAGTGAATGGAAATACAACCTTTGTAGATCCGGTCCTCCACTTCTTTAGCTCTGTGTTGACGTCCCTCCGCTACGATCATCGGGATCCCGGACTCTAGCGATGGTTTCGTCGGAGAAATGATCGGGCTAGGTCATTGACTTCGAGGCCGAAGATGATCTACGTCGGGGAGACTCAAACTCAAGCTATTCCTTCACTTGGTCAAAAACTTTGTGAAGAGAACACCCTATACTACATGGCAAGTTGTAGAGGATGAAAAAATAGGAAGTGGGTTCACTTTAGAATTGGATTTCTCACTCTATTTCTCATGGCACCATTGGAGCTAGCAAGCTTTTGTGGAGCTTGATGAAGAAGAAGAAGAAGAAAAAGAATCATATGAATATATTATCCAAATGAAACTTATCAAATAAATAATGGCACCATGTTTAAGTTAAGCCCTCATGCTTAACTCATGTAGAGAATTAACCATAGCATTAGGTTAAGGGTTGGGTTAACTAATATCTTGAACAAATGACAAAAGAGTTGACTTTTTCAATGTTTATCAAGCTTCATGAAGCTTGATAACTTTGACCAAAGTCACACTCTTTTGTTATATGCTTAGGAAAATAGTAAACCCTAATCTAACCTTGATTTGGTTCAAGTCTCATACACTCAACTTGTTTGTATCATCAAGCATGATACAAACATGCACACTTGCATATATCATATATAAACAATATGCACATTCAAGTGAGAAAATCAATCTTAAGTGAACCAATACTAGTTAATGTAAAGTAATATATCAAATATATAATTATACATTAAATCATTAAATCAACATTTGATTTAACGATCCGGTCATATCGTATATAACCGACTAATATCAATAGTAACAACTTATCGAATCAACACTTGATCCGATAACCCGGCTATATCGCATACTACCGATCAATTGTTAGTGTATATGCCCTAGAGGCCATTACTGTATCATACTAGTATGTATATTACTTAATGGATGCTTGGGATATTCACCTTGTATATACAATCTTGCTCAAAATAGTAGTATGCTACTTGGTTTGTTTCTACTTCAATGTCTACATGTGTTTATTTTTGTATATCGCCTATACACATTAGTGGAGCCCTTAGGATCTTTGCTTGATTACCAGCGATGTGATGGCCGTCACACTAGTGGGGCTGGGTAATCTATAAGCACATCCTTATGCAGGTCCCTGGTTGCAGGACTATCGAGACAGGGCATCGATACTCCGGAGTAGACCAGCGCATGCGCTTCTCATCCCAGTGTGGGAGACGGTCTGTCCCACAGCCGTCAGTACGTCGTACTTGAGATAGTATGCGGGTGCTCGTTAGGTTACGGGTACACTGGACAGGACTCGTCGGGAACTGACTAGTTGGTATTATACCTATCGTCAGTTATCAGTTCCCAGGTGACATGAGTACAGCTTAGTCCGCTGACTTGACACTGTCACTTCGCCTCGGGTGTGTTCCCACTGTACTTTGATCACTACCCTACCACGGCTCAAAGGAGTCGTGCAAACAGGTGGTGGTTGGGTGCAGTCCCGAAGCACTTGGAGGCAGTGACGGTTAGACAGGATTCGTCTCTCCCAGTATTGGGGGTTGACATCGCGCTGTGTCTAGGAGAGCCATTACACGAGTAGTCCCTGGCCAGGGCAAACGAGATATACTGGTAGGTTTCCAGTGTTATCTCAGGGTGTTTTGGGCTTCGCTCCGGCACGACTTGTACCGCTATTGGGGGACTGACGTTTACCGCCCCCTAGGCCCGCCATGCGATGTATCAGACGAACAGACCGGACTGTACGGAGAATGTCACACTCAAGCTCAGTAGGAGTTCAGATGGGTTTCGCCTCGTCGGTCTTCTTGTCGGCATTACCTGGGGACCGTTACGCACAGCTAGTGCCGCTTGCGGTCTGTGGTTAAACCCACTGCCAGCGTAGTGTCGAGTCTTTAGAGTCCCACACAGAAAGCTTTTCGCCTTTAGGCAAAAGAGTAGAGGTCGCATGGTATTGCGACAGGTCGCATGGTTTTGCGACAGGGTTCGGTCACATCCGTGCACTTATGTACGTACAGTGTCCGGACAGTTTACACTAGCGGGCTTTGGTTTAAGACAGATCCTAGTGTACCTTATGGGATTGGATTTATCCAGTTTGCATTCGTGTTCCTCGGAACGCGGATGCGGGTGTGTATGCACAGTTGACAGGGAGGCACAGACAGCGGATTCTCATTAGGGTTGTTGACAGTTGACCGTTGACTTTTTGACTTTTTGCTCAACCCTAATGAGAATATGATATGTGATTAACTATTATATTAATTAAGTATTATGTTGACTTGGTTGTTGACTTTTGTTGACTTGTTGACTTTTGTTGACTTGTTGACTTTGTTGACCTGTTGACTAGGCTTGACTAGTTGACCATCATGATAACCATGGCTATCATTTCATGCCAAAGACTTTTACTTGCTTGCTCATTTGAGTAAAATGAGTGCATGACATGATAAGGTTATGGTTGCTTCAACCATCACATAAGACTTTTATTGATATGATGAGTTATGATTACTTTGGATTATGAGAGGGTGAGAGACAATAGAGAGCCTCATTCTTTCTTGCTCATTCTCTCTCTTGTTCTTGAGCTCTCCATTTTGCTCTCACCCTCTTGCTCTTGCTCCCTCTCTTTAATCTATGGTTCTCTTGTCTCATGAGTTGAGAATCAAGAACCATAGATAAAATCCCATTCTATTTCTTCTCTACTCATTCTAGTTCACTAGGTTTAGCAAACCAAGTGAACTAGTTTCTTCAAAGAACGAAGAAGGAGCTAAAGGTTGGAGCTTTCAAGTGGATCTATCTTCGGCGTACGGAGACGACGAGAAGGAGCCATCGGACCACCATCAGAGCTTGAAGACGAAGGAGTTCAAGACAAGCTAGGTATAACCCCCTAACCGAGTAGCTAGAAACTCTTAGTTAGGATGTTAGATAGATGTTTAACCAAGATCCGGGTTATAGGTCCATGTTACCACCTCCGTAAAAATTGTTTTTTACCAAATTCCGCATTCCCGAAAGTACCGGGAGAGGTAGCATGGACTTACAGTGGTATCAAAGCCTAGTTAAACTCTATCTAACATGTTAGCAAGTAACTAGAAGATCGATCAACGAAAAAGTCCCGAAACAAACCCCAAAAATTTGCAGTTTCTGTCGATTTTTCCACTGTTCAAAAGTTGATTATTTTAACACCTAAAATCGGCTCAGGCTTTTCTGTGGGCACTCACCAAAAATGGTCCAACGTTCGAGTCAACGAGCCGCGGAAACGCGGCGGGAGCACGCTCCCGCCGCGGATCCGCGGCCGAGTCGACTCGGCCGAGGTCAATTTTTGGTGCAGTGTTTTTATGGGGGTATTTTGGGATTTTTGGAATATATATTTTCTGCCCAGATTTTCCAGAACGAAAATTTCTTTTTTTGGGGTCCCGAAAATCCGTATTTTTTATCGAACTTCTAAAAGACTTAAGCTAACGGGTTTTCTGTAATGTGATATTTGTATTGAACGTCTACTAATCGCTATATGTCGATTAGTGGGGGTTATACAAATCTGTGATCTGTAATGTGCTGGAATGTGTATATAAATATGTTGGATTGTCGCGGGTGAATAGCCAGGGGTTGTGAGACGAGAGTTTTCTTTTCTTGCAATTCATGTAAATTTGTAAATTGATGTAATAATTATTTGTATGGCCGCACAACCGGGTCGGGGTTGTAGCCGTCATTGTATAATTTCTTTTTACTGTTTTTGCTCCTAGGATAGACCCATGGAGGGGTGCACAAACTACCGGGTATGCCGAAGTGTCGAGTGGCCTACTCATGGAGATGAGGGAGGTTGCTACGCTTCGGGTACTTGGCGGGTAGTTTGCCGCACCCGTAGGGGTCTTGGGTAGGGTATTGGCTATTCACCGCGACCGTGTAATCTGTTTTTGTTACAGGCTCGTACAAATTACAGATTCCTAGTATATCCAATGTATTTATCTGTGATCTGAAATGTTTATCATTGCAGTATATCTATATATGATATTATTTAGGCGTTGCTTATGTTTTACAGACGCGCTAGCCCAGCCCCCGCTCTGTCGTTAGTTAAGTAACCTAACGGGTAATGACGGGGCCCAGTGGCGAATGTGAATGGCATAAGCGTACGTCATATTTTGGTTGTTTTCTGCAATGGTAGGATTAAATGATGGGACGCATTAAAAGAACTAATGCAAGAATATCACGCATTAAAAGAACTAATGCAAGATAATAAACCAAGTTAAAGTCGTTGGAACACTTTCGAAAAACCACTCGGTTCTTTTCAAAACAAACTTTTAAAATACGGAGTTTGAGCCACTCCATTTAAAAGCTATCTCGTTCCATCGACTAAATCAAGTTCACTACGTTCACGGTTTTACCAAAACCATCCGTAGCCCTCCATCATTTCAGTTAAATATTCGGTAGTATTCAAGCTATGTATTTTGACCTCACGCCAAGGCATAGTGATTGGTAGCTGCCGGATATTTATCTGTTGCATAGATAGAATGCGTTGGTTTGAGACAGTAGTACTGCCATTTTGGCCTACGTCAAGGGTATGTACGGGTGGATTCAAATTAACCTGGATAATGATGGGACGAACTTGACATGTGACTTATGACATTTTGACCTCACACCAAGGTCATAAGAGCATGGGGCAAAAATCCACATCGGGAGTTTCATAAGTACTGAAACTTGCTAGATTTGCATACCATTTGGAGTGTGATGATTCTGGTAGGATTCCTTCAGTTTCGTCACGCGATGATATTTGGATCCCGATCCTACTGTGAGTATATGCTACTCCTCGGGAAATTTCTCACTTAACGATCAATGCTATAAACCTAGTAGGTGCCTAGAAAGGTGTTAGCGGGGCTACGCCCCCAGGGAAAAGAGGTTCTTTAATTAAGGAACTTCGCGAAAGCGTTGGAAAACCTCCCTCGAAGTACCGACACCAGCCTGGCCGAACGGTTAAGCAAGTATTGTACGGTGGGATTGATCCTGACTAATTCTTCCTTTATGGTTTGAGGAGGGATTCGAGAAACAGTGGGAGCCATCCTGTTTAGACAAATTAAAAACCACTCTAAACTTGCAAGAGCATCATGCTGAGTGTTTCTTCTTCTCTCTCCAAATTGCAGCGACCAATCAACATGACTGGACTTAAGTTACTCCTAGATAAAAACAAACTGACAGGGTCAAACTACAAAGATTGGCTCAGGAATGTCAAGATAGCAATCACTTATGACAAGCTGGGGTATCTTCTTACCACCAAAGCTCCCCCTGTCCCTGGTCCAACTTCCAGCGTCGCGGATAAGGAAATCCGCAAGACTTGGGAGATTGATAGCGCGAAGGCCAAGTGCCTCCTGCTTGCCTCGATGGACAACGAACATCAGAGGAGGCATGAGAATATGGACATGGAATCCATATTGCTCCATACAAAAGAACTGTATGGAGAGCAATCTCGTATCGCAAGATACGAAGCGTCGAAAAAGTTGTTTTCGACAAGAATGGCCGTCGGATCATCAGTAGCCGAGCACGTGCTAAAGATGATCGGCTACATTGAGGAGCTCGCTGACCTAGGGATCACATTGGAGAGTGAGCTATATACGGATATAGTTCTCCAGTCCCTTCCTTCCACTTACGCCCAGTTCATACTGAACTTCAACTTACAAGAAAAAGAGGTTGAACTTTCAGAGCTCCTCAACATGCTGAGGAGCGCATAGGGCACCCTACAGAAAGGTAGGGATACATCCACTTTGTTTGTAGGAGGATCATCTTCTTCTAGGTCCAAGGCGAAAGCCAAGGGAAAGAAGAAGAAGGCCCCCGCCAAACCAAGGGGCGGTGTTAGTAAGGTGGATACGAAGGGAAAAGGTAAAGCAACAAAGATAGCGGGGAAGCTTGTGGATAAGGAAGAATGCTTCTATTGTCATAAGAAAGGACACTGGAAGAATGATTGCAGGGCCTGGAAGGCCAGAACACAGGAATTGAAGCAGGTTGCAGCTTCAGCTTCAGGTGTGTATGTTATTGAAAACTGTCTTTCAATAAACTCTACTTCCTGGGTATTGGATACCGGATCAGGATCTCATATCTGTAATTCTTTGCAGGCGTTGAGAAACCGTAGGGTTTTGAAGGCAGGTGACATGACCCTCAGAGTTGCGAACGGAGCTAGCATGGATGCTAAAGCCGTGGGGGACTATCACCTGGGAATGTCAGATGGACATGTTTTGGTTTTGCGTAATTGCTTTTTTGTACCCAACGCAACTTGTAATATCATTTCTGTATCTTTAGTTTCTAAAGAAGGTTATGAATTTGCGTTTGTAAGTAATGTTGTAAACATTCACCTTAATCAAGTTTTGATTGGGTCAGGTACATTGAGTAATGGTATATACGTGTTAAACCAACCACAGATTTTTAATGTCCAGAATACACACAAAAGAAAGTCTCCAGAAATAAATCAGACTTTCTTATGGCATTGTAGACTGGGTCACATCAATGAGAGAAGGTTGACGAAGTTACATAAAGAAGGGTATTTGAATGCGTTCGAATATCAGTCGTATGCCACTTGTCAATCCTGTCTCAAAGGAAAGATGACAAAGACTCCGTTTACTGGACATGGAGTAAGAGCGAGCGAGCTCTTGGGACTCGTACACAGTGACGTGTGCGGTCCAATGTCTACACATGCCCGAAGCGGACATTCTTACTTCATTACTTTTACGGATGACTTCTCGAGGTACGGTTATGTCTTCTTAATGAAACATAAGTCTGAGGCCTTTGGAAAATTCCAGGAGTATAAGAATGAAGTAGAGAAACAGACCGGCAAAAGTATTAAGATTCTAAGATCGGATCGAGGTGGAGAATACTTAAGTGCCGAGTTCCTGGACTATTTAAAAGAGAACGGAATTCTCTCTCAGCTTACTCCTCCTTACACCCCGCAACATAACGGTGTATCGGAGAGACGGAACCGCACCCTATTGGATATGGTGCGGTCCATGATGGGTAACGCTGAGTTACCGCGATCATTCTGGGGGTATGCGCTAGAATCAGCTGCGTACCTTTTGAACCGAGTTCCGACTAAGACTGTGCCTTCCACACCATATGAAATGTGGAGTGGGAAGAAACCCTGTCTTCAATATCCGAAGATCTGGGGATGTCCGGCTTTTGTCAAAAAGCAGCATGCGGAGAAGCTCGAGGCACGTTCAGTACTGTGCAAGTTTGTGGGATACCCAAAGAACACCAGGGGGTATCTTTTCTACTACGCAGAGGAACAAAAAGTCCTTGTTTCTCGTAATGCCCACTTTCTAGAACACCAGTTCTTGGAAAAGGAAATTAGTGGGAGCGCAGTAGAACTGGAAGAAATTCCAGAACCACAGACTATTACTGAAAGGTTAGTGGAACCAGAGGGTTTAACAGAACAGGACATTCCTACGCCGCTCCGCAGGAGTAGTAGGCAGTCTCATCCGCCCGAGAGATACTGCGGTTTTCTCATAGACGGGGATAGAGAGGATTGCATCATAGATTATGATGAGCCTACTAGCTTCCAGCAGGCCGTTCAGAGCGTTGACTCAGTAAAATGGCTGGATGCAATGCGGACCGAAATGGAGTCCATGTACACCAACAAGGTATGGACGTTGGACATTGCTCCAGACGGGGTAAAACCCGTAGGATGCAAGTGGATCTTCAAAAGGAAGATTGGTGTAGATGGACAGGTTGAGACCTATAAAGCTAGGCTGGTAGCAAAGGGTTTTCGTCAAAGACCTGGCTTGGACTATGACGAAACCTTTTCTCCAGTAGCCATGCTGAAATCCATTCGGATCCTTCTTGCCATTGCTGCCTTCCACGATTATGAGATCTGGCAATTGGACGTAAAGACAGCTTTTCTAAATGGAAATTTAGAGGAGTGTGTCTATATGGACCAGCCAGAGGGTTTCATTCAGAGTGGGAGCAGCGGAAAGGTGTGCAAGTTGCTTAAGTCCATCTATGGACTAAAGCAGGCATCGCGGAGTTGGAACATCTGCTTTGATGAGACGGTCAAAGAATTTGGCTTTATCAAAAATCCAGATGAACCATGCATCTATAGTAGGTTTGTAGCGAGAACTGTAGTATTCCTCGTTTTATACGCGGATGACATTCTCTTAATAGGAAATGACATTCCTATGCTACAATCTGTCAAGGGGTTCTTGTCACACAGGTTCTCCATGAAAGACCTGGGTGATGCCTCGTACATTCTGGGTATCCGGATCTACCGTGACAGATCCAAGAGGATATTAGGACTTTCACAGTCCAGGTACATCGACACCATACTGAAGAGATTCACTATGGAAGATTCCAAGTGCGGTAACCTACCGGCTTGTCACGGGATCACCCTCTCTAAAGAGATGTCTCCCAAGACTGATTTGGAGAGGGATCGCATGTCTATTATACCCTACGCTTCTGCGGTAGGCTCTATAATGTATGCGATGTTGTGTACAAGACCGGATGTAGCTTATGCACTGAGTGTGGTAAGCCGGTATCAGTCAAACCCTGGGGAGAAACACTGGATAGCGGTAAAGAACATTCTCAAGTATCTGAGAAGGACTAAGGAGATGTTCTTGGTGTATGGCGGAAAAGACCTCCAGATCGAGGCCTTTGCTGACTCCAGCTTCCAGAGTGACAAGGATGATTCCAAGTCCATGTCGGGTTTTGTCTTTACCCTCAATGGAGGGGCGGTGTGTTGGAAGAGCTCCAAACAGGAAACCGTTGCAGACTCGACGATGGAAGCGGAATACATCGCTGCATCTGATGCCGCAAAAGAAGCTGTCTGGATGAGGAAGTTCTTAAAAGAACTTCAGGTGGTTCCGTCCATTGTTGATCCAATACCTCTGTATTGCGACAACAACGGGGCTATAGCTTTAGCCAAGGAACCCAGGTCCCATCAGAGATCCAGGCACATCTTGAGGCGGTATCACCTGATCAGGGAGATTGTGGATCGCCAGGAGATCGAGGTTCGGAGAGTCGCTTCAGAAGACAACACTGCAGATCCATTCACCAAGGCCTTGCCCCAGACTCAGTTCGAGCGGCTGATCGAGATGATAGGTCTTCGATACGCCAGTACATGGCTTTAGTGCAAGTGGGAGATTGTTAGTGTATATGCCCTAGAGGCCATTACTGTATCATACTAGTATGTATATTACTTAATGGATGCTTGGGATATTCACCTTGTATATACAATCTTGCTCAAAATAATAGTATACTACTTGGTTTGTTTCTACTTCAATGTGTACATGTGTTTATTTTTGTATATCGCCTATACACATTAGTGGAGCCCTTAGGATCTTTGCTTGATTACCAGCGATGTGATGGCCGTCACACTAGTGGGGCTGGGTAATCTATAAGCACATCCTTATGCAGGTCCCTGGTCGCAGGACTATCGAGACAGGGCATCGATACTCCGGAGTAGACCAGCGCATGCGCTTCTCATCCCAGTGTGGGAGACGGTCTGTCCCACAGCCGTCAGTACGTCGTACTTGAGATAGTATGCGGGTGCTCGTTAGGTTACGGGTACACTGGACAGGACTCGTCGGGAACTGACTAGTTGGTATTATACTTATCGTAAGTTATCAGTTCCCAGGTGACATGAGTACAGCTTAGTCCGCTGACTTGACACTGTCACTTCGCCTCGGGTGTGTTCCCACTGTACTTTGATCACTACCCTACCACGGCTCAATGGAGTCGTGCAAACAGGTGGTGGTTGGGTGCAGTCCCGAAGCACTTGGAGGCAGTGACGGTTAGACAGGATTCGTCTCTCCCGGTATTGGGGGTTGACATCGCGCTGTGTCTAGGAGAGCCATTACACGAGTAGTCCCTGGCCAGGGCAAACGAGATATACTGGTAGGTTTCCAGTGTTATCTCAGGGTGTTTTGGGCTTCGCTCCGGCACGACTTGTACCGCTATTGGGGGACTGACGTTTACCGCCCCCTAGGCCCGCCATGCGATGTATCAGATGAACAGACCGGACTGTACGGAGAATGTCATACTCAGGCTCAGTAGGAGTTCAGATGGGTTTCGCCTCGTCGGTCTTCTTGTCGGCATTACCTGGGGACCGTTACGCACAGCTAGTGCCGCTTGCGGTCTGTGGTTAAAACCACTGCCAGCGTAGTGTCGAGTCTTTAGAGTCCCACACAGAAAGCTTTTCGCCTTTAGGCAAAAGAGTAGAGGTCGCATGGTATTGCGACTGGTCGCATGGTTTTGCGACAGGGTTCGGTCACATCCGTGCACTTGTGCACGTACAGTGTCCGGACAGTTTACACTAGCGGGCTTTGGTTTAAGCCAGATCCTAGTGTACCTTATGGGATTGGATTTATCCAGTTTGCATTCGTGTTCCTCGGAACGCGGATGCGGGTGTGTATGCACAGTTGACAGGGAGGCACAGACAGCGGATTCTCATTAGGGTTGTTGACAGTTGACCGTTGACTTTTTGACTTTTTGCTCAACCCTAATGAGAATATGATATGTGATTAACTATTATATTAATTAAGTATTATGGTGACTTGGTTGTTGACTTTTGTTGACTTTGCTGACTTGTTGACTTTTGTTGACTTGTTGACTTTGTTGACCGGTTGACTAGGCTTGACTAGTTGACCATCATGATAACCATGGCTATCATTTCATGCCAAAGACTTTTACTTGCTTGCTCATTTGAGTAAAATGAGTGCATGACATGATAAGGTTATGGTTGCTTCAACCATCACATAAGACTTTTATTGATATGATGAGTTATGATTACTTTGGATTATGAGAGGGTGAGAGACAAAAGAGAGCCTCATTCTTTCTTGCTCATTCTCTCTCTTGTTCTTGAGCTCTCCATTTTGCTCTCACCCTCTTGCTCTTGCTCCCTCTCTTTAATCTATGGTTCTCTTGTCTCATGAGTTGAGAATCAAGAACCATAGATAAAATCCCATTCTATTTCTTCTCTACTCATTCTAGTTCACTAGGTTTAGCAAACCAAGTGAACTAGTTTCTTCAAAGAATGAAGAAGGAGCTAAAGGTTGGAGCTTTCAAGTGGATCTATCTTCGGCGTACGGAGACGACGAGAAGGAGCCATCGGACCACCATCGGAGCTTGAAGACGAAGGAGTTCAAGACAAGCTAGGTATAACCCCCTAACCGAGTAGCTAGAAACTCTTAGTTAGGATGTTAGATAGATGTTTAACCAAGATCCGGGTTATAGGTCCATGTTACCACCTCCGTAAAAATTGTTTTTTACCAAATTCCGCATTCCCGAAAGTACCGGGAGAGGTAGCATGGACTTACATCAATGTCATAAATCGCGAGAATAGAATATAGTATCACATACTGGTATTATTCTCTGTCCCGCACATATCTCATATGCGCTCCTATTTCGCTTCGCTTGAGCCAGGAAACCCCTGTGTAGGACTTTAAAGACTCGTTAATACGCCGGCAGTAGGTGATGATCATATCAAAACACCCACAAGCTGCAAGCGGTCTGCCAAACGTAACGGCCACCCGGGTATTGAGCGATCAGAAGATCAACGAGCAAGCCCGCTCACACTCCTGTGAATCCAACCAGTAACACTACCGTACATTCCGGTCTGTTCGTCTGATATATCGCATATCTCGCCTAGGGGTGGTAAACGTCAGACCCCAATAACTCGATAAGTCGTGTCGATATGAGGCTCATAACGGGTCAAGAAACTACTGGTAACACTTACCAGTAAATCCCTAAAACAGCCTTGGCCAAGGACTTCCTGCTATAGCCAATCGAGCACTGCGCAACATCAACTCCCTATACCGGGAGAGACGAAACCCCTCCTATCGCTCATTGCCTCCATGTGATTCGGGACTGTACCCAAAAGCCACCTTTTTGCACGCCCTCTTGGATGTGGTATGATGGAAATCAAAGCACAGTGGGAATCACACAAGACTCTATGAAGATCTCGGGTCTACAGACTAACCTGTGCCAGTGTCACCAGAGAACTACCATCTGACGTAAGGTATAATACCATCTGGAAGTTCTCGGCAAGTCCGTCCAGTGTACCCAGTCTCCACTGAGCACCCGTATATCATCTCTGATGTCAAACACCAATGGATTTGGGATCATCCATCGCCCATCTGTATGGGTCGAGAAGGTATACGCTAGTCTACTCTGGTATATCGATGCCCCGTCTCGATACACCCACGACTAGGGATTTTGAAGGATGTACTTATGGACTACCACGTCCCCACTAGTATGATCTGCATCATAGTCCAGGTAGTCAAGTACACATCCTAAGGGCTTTACCAACATGTAACAGAGAGACAATTTGTGTACACGTTAAAGTAAAGAGTAACCAAATAGCATACTATCATATCGAGCAAGAAAGTCATCCCTATATATGTCCAAGCATCCACTACAATATACATCTTATGTATAGTAATGGCCTCTAGGGCATACATATAACTAACAAGGAGACCCGGTCTCGACTCCTCGAGATGGTCTCCCACTGGACCCTGGAACCCGGTTACTTATGCTCCCCGCCTTGGGTCTACCTAATGCGGAAAAGTAAATAATATACAATGGTGACAGCATCCTCAGCCCGGAAGTGCCCCAATAAAAGAATATTACATACAAATGAATTTTACATGAATGAAAATAAAAAAAACTCTCATCTCACATGAAACCCCCGGCTATTCAAAACACGACGATCCAATATAACATATCACAGCAACACATAATATCACATATCATCAACGTAAGTAAATATGCGTATCCCAATTATCGTTGATGTATAGCAACGAAACCGGCGATACACCACATATTACACTTACGGTTGCAGAAAAGAAAGTGTAAAACTACAACAGTTGGAATCCGCAACCTCCTTAGACATCGCATGCCTAACCAAATGAATTCCTTAGACATCGCATGCCTAACAATTATAAACCCCGCATTTTAGTCTCGATCTCGAAAACACTTTTCAATATCAAGTCGGGCAATTCAACAAGATTCCCAATATCCTAATCGAATGCTCGTCGCAAACTTTAGTAGACGGCCGCACCCCTGGATGCCGTCAACAAAGTGCACTAAGGCGGAACACCGCTGCCGCGAGCACCCGAACGGATGCTTTTGGCGACGGGTTTCTCCTACAGTCACTTGGTTGGGGCTATGGGGCATGGCTATCTATTAAGTTTAACCGGTGAGTAACCGCGTACGCTACGTGATTGCGACAGACTTTTGATCGCATCAAAATCCCGTGGCAATCGATCATCTGAGACTAAACTGCTAGATTTATAACATTCAAATTAGTTATCTCATAACTACTTGTGGATTCCAAATATTGTATCACATTCCAGATAAATAGAAAATGTTAAAATTTCCGATCGAATAAACAAACACCGAAGATTTCCCAAATAGCTCAACACTTGAGCGGAGTTTAAAAAATTATCCATCACATGCCACAGTACCGATGGTCCAACCGTAGAAGGGTCAAACCAACGCCTCACATGTGGCAACGCCGTACTGCCCCAAACCCTATGGTTTAGAGGCAGTTCAGACGGTCACATAATCGAGTTAAGGTTTGTGTTCTTCTAGAGGGTCCACCGCGTTACTTGCACGATTTTCCGGAAGTTTCAAACTCGAGAAAAAATCCAACTTTTGAAAATTTCCCGACAGTGGAAAAAGTGAGTTATTAATATCCGTTCGAACTTTTTAACACGTTCTAAATTATCCGGAAAAAACTTAAACGAAGTTAAACTTTCCGATCGAATCAACGAATACAGAAGATCTCCAGATAACTCAACACTTGAGTAGAATTAAAAATTCCCAGAACTATGAAAAAGGACCCAAGATTTAATACCTGAAGTATCAGGGACAAACTCCAAATTGTGGCCGCGGAACCGCCGCCAAACACTTGGTTTGGCCGCAGTTCCACGCTCACGTGATCGTGTTGGTGGTCCGTACTTCACAGTAATCCTTAGATTTTCCTGCTTTATTTTCTGAGTATTTTTAATACAGAAAAAATCACATTTTTAGAAAATATCCAGAGAGGGGTCTAAACCGGGGTTTCGGGGATCGATCGGACTGTAAACTTCGTCTAGACTTCGCCTAAAACTCTAGCTTAGGCTCTGATACTACTGTAGGGTTACTAGGCACTCTCCCAAGGGTCTTCAAGGCATCAACCATGCCGGATTTAAAATTTAGACGTGACGAACAACCCTAACCAAGATCTCTACTAGAGATTAGGCGAAAACAATAAGCAAGTAAACAACTTTACTTCTAAGAGTTTGGGATTACAACCTTTGTAGTCCGGTCCTTCGCTTCATAAGCTCCGAGTAGAAGTCCCTTCGCTGCGATCATCAAGTTCTGGGACTCTTGAGAGGCTCCACGAAGAGAAAGATGCAAGCTTGCTTCCGATCTTCGATAACAAAGATGATCTACCTTGAAGTTTCTTTAACAAAAGCTCTCACTTAGTAATGAAGTGAACACCCTAATCTAATTAGCAAGAATAGATTAGGATGATGAAGTATGAATTTAGCTCTCATTTATTTTCTTAATCTCACTCATTTTCATCACTTCATAAAAATCTAGAAAGCTTTTCATGCAAAGAAGAAGAAGGAAGAAGAAGATCTATTTCTTTTGTGATGAATAATGAATAACTCAAGTGTGAGGTTAGAAATGCAACCATAGTACAAGTGAGAAGAAGTAACCCTAGTAGAGATTGAACCATGGTTAAAAGGCTTGGTTGGGTTAAACAAATATCTATGCAAAATATCATAACAAATATCTTTGCTTAAAACAAAAGCAAAGCTACTAGAAAGAATTAACCCAACTCAAACCCTAACCATGTTTAATCTCCACTAAACATGTTGCATTAATAATCCTAACATGTTACAATATTATATATCACATATACAATATTTATTGTAACAAAATAAAATAATACTATTAACATATATCGCATATATATCAATGTATTACCCGAGTGAGAAAAATAATCTTTTAGTGAGCTAATATTAGTTAATGTAATTTAATATATCAAATATATAATTATACATTAAATTATCGAATCAACACTTGATCCGATAATCCGGCTATTTCACAAATAACCGACTAATATAATCTGTATCAGTTCATCGAATCAACACTTGATCCGATGACGCGGCTATATCACATATACCCGGCCGATATCTCATATCGCGAGAATCTAATACGGTATCACATACACATATTGTTCTCGGTCCCGCACATATCATATATGTGCTCCTACTCCGTTTTTCCTGAGCCAAGAAACCTCTGTGTAGGACTCTAAAGAATGGTCAATACGCCGGCAGTAGGTGATGATCATATCAAACACCCACAAGCTGCAAGCGGTCAGCTAAACGTAACAGCCTCCCAGCTATTGAGCAATCAGAAGATCAACAAGCAAGCCTGTACATTCTCCAGCGAATCCAATCAGTAACACTCCCGTACAGTCCGGTCTCTTCGTCTGATATGTCGTATATCTCGCCTAGGGGTGGTAAACGTCAGACTCCAGTAGCTTGACAAGTCATGTCGATATGAGGTCTATAACAGTTCGAGAAACTACTGATAACACTTATCAGTAAATCTCAGCAACCCTGGCCAGGGATTTCCAGTTATAGCCAATCGAACACAGCGCAACATCAACTCCCTATACCGGGAGAGACGAATCCCCTCTTATCGTTCATTGCCTCCATGTGATTCGGGGATGTACCCAAAAGCCACCTTTTTGCACGCCCTCTTGGACGTGGTATGATGGAAATCAAAGCACAGTGGGAATCACACAAGACTGTATGACGATCTCGGGTCTACAGACTAACCTGTACCAGTGTCACCAGAGAACTGCCATCTGACGTGAGGTATAGTACCATCTGGGAGTTCTCGGCGAGTCCGTCCAGTGTACCCAGTCTCCACTGAGCACCCGTACACCATCCTTAATGTCAAACACTGATGGATATGGGATCATCCATCGCCCATCATATGGGTCAAGATGCGTATACGCTAGTCTACTCTGGTGTATCGATGCCCTGTCTAGATACACCCTCTACTAGGAACAGTTATAGGATGTACTCGTCGACTACCATGGCCCCACTAATATGATCTCATCATAGTCCCAGTAGTCGAGTACATATCCTAAGGGCTTTATCAACATGTAACATAGAGACAATCAGAGTACATGTTAAGATAAAGAGCAACCAGATAGCGTACTATCATTTTGAGCAAGAAAGTCCTCCCTATTTATGTCCAGGCATCCACTACAATATACATCGTATATACAGTAATGGCCTCTAGGGCATACATATAACTAACAGTAGCTTGAGTTAGAGTCTCCTAGACGTAGATCATCTTCGGCCTCGAAGACTTCAAGCAAGCTTGTTCCTTTCACCTTGTGGAGTCCAACTAGAGTCCGGGAGACCACTACCTGCAACGAAGGGACTTCTACATGGAGCTATTGAAGTGAAAGACCGGTCTACAAAGGTTGTATTCCTTGTTCACTTAGATATAAAGTTGTTTACATGCTTAGTTCGTCTAATTCTCTAGTTAAGATTCTAGGGTTAGTGTTGTTTAGCATGGCAATTTTTGAAAACGGCATGGATGATGCCTCCCGAAACCTTGCTGTCATGCTGGGTAACCCAACAGTGGTATCAAAGCCAAGCTAGAGAATTAGACGATGTTTGTAGAATTGCGAAACCGAAACAACTCCGAAACACTAGAAACAATAACCTGGTTTCTGTCGAAATTTTTATGTCGTCTAAATTTTTTTTAGGCAACTGCAGAATGTTACATGAGATGTAATATGGACACCAGACGAATACGAACCCCATCCGCCGTATTTGACCCGGCGACATGCTTTAAAATTCCGGCCTGGACGGCCCAATGAAATCTTCTGTGGTTCGTTTTGGTGTGGTGTTCCGGTCTCTGGGTTTTGTGTTTCAGGTGTTGCTTGTTTTTGCTGAAATTGCATGAGATGTTAACTTTCTGCAAAGGGAATTTGGAGTGTTTCGTAGTCGTAATTCTAACATCGTTTCGGGTATTTTAGACGGCGTTAAAAAGTTCGAACGAAAATCAATAACCCATTTTCTCCCTCATTAGAAATTTTCCAAAAGTTGGATTTTTTCCAAGTTAAAATTATTCAAAAATCGTGCAAGTGATTTTATGGACCCTCTAGAAGAACGAAACCCTAACTCGATTCTATGACCGTCGGAACCGCCATCAAACCCTAGGGTTTGCGGTAGTTCCGCAGCGCCATAGGTGAGGCAAGGGTTGACCCTTCTACGGTTGGTCCATAGGTACTGTGGCATGTTCTAAGTATTTCTTAACTGTGCTCAAGTGTTGAGCTCTTTGGGAAATTTTAGGGTGTTTGTTGATTCGATCGGAATGTTTGACATCATCTAGATATCTGTGAAATGTGATACAATATTTGGAATCTACACTAATTAGTTTTATGAAAATTGATTAGTTGTTTGTAAATTTAACATTTCGGTCTAGGAGGGAATCATGAATCTTGTTGAATTACCCGATATCTTTTGAAAATGTGTTTTCATGAATGGGACTCGAATGTAAGTTTTACAATGTTAGGCATTAAATCCGTAATATATAAACTTTACAGAGTGCAGGAACCAAATCGTATGCGTGCATACGCACAAAATCAACTCAAATGTTTAAAACCGTAAAATCACAAACATGTGAAACCAAAGCACGAAAACGATATCGAGTGCAACACTGTGCAAAGATCGTAAATCCTCAATCATCAAAATCAAATCATGCGAATAAATCACCCAAAACATCGAAATCAATAATGGCGGAATAGTACCGCTCAAGCGCATCCTCTAAGAATCTCGGGCCAACTGTCGCGGTCACTAGTGGGACGTCTCGTCGATGATCATGAACTCTGGCCTTCTTGTGTGCGTAACAATGACCACTCCTGGGTCAAGGTCTTCACTGTGAATTACCAATCTCTCGGTCCATCGGCTCATCGGCCCTATCAGGTGTGCTAACGGGGATGATCCCGTTCTGGCACGTCTCTTGTCATCTCCCGGTCAATCATCGCGACCACTCGTAAGACAGTATTGTAAGTGCACGGCGGCGCCCCGGCCGTCAATCCGACGGCCAAATGCGGAAGCGGTGAGAAACTTTAATTTTGCGGACTTAGCAAACCGCCGCGCACTTATACCCGGATCGAACCACTAACTAGTCCTAGCTATCTACAAGAAAGGGAAGAGAGATATACCGACAGATCCGAGTCCTCCGGTCTTCTCGTCGTCGTCCCGATCTCATGCGGAATGTCCCGTCTCCTCCTCGTCGCCGGAAGTGCACCACATCGCCTACTTCTTTTACGGGCTCCCACCTCAATGCCAAGGCAACTCGGGCACGAAGCCGGCTACTCGACGTGCCCAAGATATGCTGTAGAATATCTAGAGAAGAAGTCTCATTTGGGGTTTTTGGAGCTTTGCCATTTTTTGGAGGAAGAAGAACTTGGAGAGAGGTGGGAAAAATGTAGCATACTAAAGAATGAGAATCACAATTATTTTTCCCTACCAAAAGAAATGAATCCCATTCCTTCTCCTAGGAATGGCCGCCCCCCCCACCATGTGTGATTGGAGAGAGAAAAAGTAAGGTCAAGAGGGTGGGTGGATTGCAATGATGCAAGCAAGTGATGATGAAAGAAAAACAAATGATCACAAGAAAACCCTCACTCCAACACCACCATCACCAACAACCATGATGACTTTAAAAGTCAAGCCATCATGAGGAAGTCAAGAAGTCATGGTCAAGGGATGGGCTCCATCATGAAACCATCATGATAAAACAAAAATGCAAAGACCCCCTCCACTAATGCCTATTTGCAACAATGCAAATAAACCCTCCTCCACCAATCTTCGGCCAATGAACGGAACAAAGGAAATCGGCCGAAACTAAAAGCAAACAGGCAACTCCAGAAAACTGGTCCCGTAATAAATTACAGGAAAAACCCCGATACTGTGCATACACACCCGCATCTGTATTTCGACCGAAATACAAATGCAATGAGACAAAATCTACACTGTACTATACTAGAATCCGGCTTATACCAAAACCGGCTAGTAATATCCGTTCGATCCTGATCCGTGCAATACCGCACGTATCTGATCGAACCCTGCCATATAACCATACGGACATAGTACAAACTGTCCGATCCTGATCCGTGCAATACCGCACGTATCTGATCGGACCTTGCCATATCTCCATACGGCCTCTACAACCTTTCGCCCGAAAACTGAGTAACTGAATGTGGGTGACTCTAAAGACTCGTCAACACCTTGGTTGTGGATTTAACAACTAGAACGTCAGAGGTATAAGCCAATACGTAACGGGCTACCAGGTATGGACTAGAAGGGACGTCTGTGAGCGAACTCAGCCTGACAACCCTACTGAGCCTGTCAGTGACAATATCCGTACAGTCCGGTCCGTTCGTCTATGAGCATCGCATGGCGGGCCTAGGGGGTTGGTAAAAGTCAGACCCCCAAAAGCGGTACAAGTCGTGTCGGAGTGTAGCCCAGAACACCCTGAGATACTACTGGAATACCTACCAGTAAATCTCTTTGCCTCGGCCGAGGGCTTCGTGTAATGGCTCTCCTAGACACAGCACGACCTCACCCCCAATACCGGGAGAGACGAACCCCTGAAGATACGCTCACTGCCTCCATGTGGCTCGGGACTGTACCCAACTAAAACCTGTTTGCACGACTCCTTTGAGCCGTGGTAGGGTAGTAATCAAAGTACAGTGGGAACTCACACAAGACAAATGACGATCCCCAGGTCGATGAACTAACCTGCACACATGTCACCAGGGAACTGCCATCTGACGTCTGGTATATGACCAACTAGCATGTTCCCGGCGAGTCCTGTCCGGTGTACTCATAACCCAATGAGCACCTATATACATCTTAGGTGATCCAACTGACACCAGTGGCTTGTGAGACCGGCCACCGCCCCTCGTCGGGGTCTCGACTATATACATTAGTCTACTCCGGAGTATCGATGCCCTGTCTCGAAACTCACACGACTAGGGACCATTTAAGGATATGCTTATAGACCCTCAGCTCCCACTTATATGATCGCCCTCATACTGCTGGTGGTCAAGCAAGAATCCTAGGGGCTCTATCAACGTGTAATAGCGACTTGTCAGGTCACCTAAAGCAGTACACGATGATAAAGGTAAACCAGATAGCATACTATCATCTCGAGTGAGACTGTCCTACCGGGATAGGTCCTCCCTCAATCATTGCAATCACGTGCCTGTGATCCAATAATTGACTCTGAGGGCACTATCTCCAACAATCTCCCACTTGCACTCAAGGCTAATTATTGCGATGTCGCATACTCACAGCCCGTGTGATATCGAACATCCAACTCCTCTACTAGTCAGTCTTACAAATCCCGTTTGTGAAACTATTGCGGTCGAGGAATAGCCTCAGTGAGTGGATCCTCCTAGATGTTTCTTTCTATGTCTCTCTATATCTCAAGTTCGCGGAGAAAGCCATCTCCCGAAATGAGCAATACCTGTCTTAGAATGTGTCTGGATGTCTGATGGGACCTAGCTCATAAATGAACTCCAAATCCAAACTTCTTAGACTGTATCGTCAACTGAACTGAATCAGTATCCTGCGCCATGCCTCCCTCAGTATTGCCTTGGACCACCTGTCCAAAATACTGCCCCTCGTCAGAAGGAAAAACTATAATTCTGACAACCTCCTTGTCGTCCATGTCACCTTGGAAGCCTGGAATGATAACTGTCTCCCGAAAGAGGCTGTCGTTATCATATCCCTAAAACATCCACTTATGTTCTAAAACTGCTTCCGACTGTTTCTCCAGGATTTGATCAATGTCAACTTATTGCATCTAGTGCAAGAACAACATCTGGTGTGGTACTTGACATCTCACGATTGACTCAATTGCCTGAGCAAGTGATCTGCCAATCATGCATATCCCTCTCTAGTTTAGTCTATAAGACACCTTTAGAGAGGGTGACTCCATTACCTGCAGGTACACTACCGTGCCAGGAGTCGTCCATTCTAAATACTCTTAGAATGCTGTCAAAGTACCCTGATTGGGAAACCACCCAAATCCAGATCTAAAACCATAGATCTAGTAACCAGTATGTCTGATATAATGTCCAAGTCCCATGTGGAGAAACCACTGTGTGACGACCAAAGTATAACCGATTGTAGTATAGGAGTTTCTTTTCCTACTCGGTGTATGTCATCCAAATACCAGGATATCACACCCTACTACCTTCTCAACAGATCCATCCCCTATTCTGATGAAGTCAAACCTATGACTGTCACGTCAGAAATAGATGATCTATCTCCGCTATATCTGCTTTAGTCTATAAATAGACATAAGCTACCTGTCCACCAATGCTTCCGCTGCTCCCACTGACTACGACAACCCTCCGGCAGAGTCATATACACGTACACTTCTGAAGCGAGTTCAGAACGACGCTATACTCATCCTCCTGCCGGGTCTCACAGTCTGGAACAACAGCAATGGTAAGTGTGGGTAAACAAGAACTTCCCTGTCACCGTCCTTGAGGCTACCGTAGTACCTCTCGGGTGTCTGAAGTTACCCACCTTATCTGCGGAGTGGCCAATGGAATGTCAATCCAGATTGAATCTTTAGGTTCCTTATCAAATCTTCAGTAATCGTTTGTGGTTCTGGAATCACTTCCAGTTCTACCATACTCCCACTACTGTTTTCTGAAAAAAAATCCATTTTTAATAAAACTGTGGCGAGTATTGAACAATATCGCTATTGTTCTTCCAGATGGTAGAAAGTCAACCCTCGTCATAGCCTGGGTCAACCCACAAACAGCCATTACAGAAACGTGCCTCGAGTTGTCCAATGTCTGGTTTTAAGCATAAACCGGACAACTCCCCGTACCTTAACAATGTTAAGATATGAACTGTACTGTATCCAATATAGAACCAGAGGCACTGATTTAATTGAACCAGATTCAAATCATGCAGCTGTCCCCAGTGCATGTCAACAAAATGGAAGGAGGCCGATCAGCGTTACTCAACTTAGGAACACTTCCAATTATGAGTAACCTGAAAGAGAAGGAAAATCTCTTTATCATTACTATCAACTGAATACCATACACAAGTATCCACATCTTCGATCTCTATGAAGAATCCTGATACTTGCTACACCTGGTTCTCTACTCTATTCAAATACCTATAACTTCTCAAAATTCGGACCCTGTGTTTCCGCGAAACACCTGTCAAAAAACTAGAGAAGTCATAAGTAAACCGAATATAGTACGAGGACCAACCCCTCTGTCCTGATGGACCCTGGAAAACATACAATACTCTGTATAAGTCCCTTGAGTCTGATAACTCATTCACTGTGTGTCGTAGGTTGAAAACTGTACTTATGGTCAAGAAGAATTACACCGTTGTTTAATGCTCCTTACCTAACCATCCACTGATATAGGTAAATGTCATAGACATAATTTCAGAAAGGTATATCTCACTCTATGAAAATAGACGTACAGATATATCAATTTGAAATTGGTGCATAAAAGCGGATATTCAAAACCAAATATTTGCCGTCCGGCAAACAACCCAGGTGACTTCCTCAAATATCACCGATTACAACGAATCCCGATATAATGAGGATGATCACCCAATTCCCAATAACTTACTCCCACTCATCATCTGTAAGACTATACAGATGTGAGAATCATACTTGGTAAATACATACCCTGGAGCAAGTGTCTAATTGAGAAATCAGTTTTCGTTTAACAGTACACAGTGAAACTGAAACATTGAAATGTTTCGTAGAGGTATTCTGGTATTCCTAGTAATTCCTCTTCCATTATCCAGATTCATAACTGTAACCGTGTAATTCCTTGCCACCTCTCCAAATCCCTTCATATGTCTTTAGTCATTACCTTCTGCACACCCCTTTAGGCCAAATGGTTTTCTTCCTTCCCTACCGTTCGGCACCAGCCTATGGTTTGGAAGAAGACTATCCAATAAGCATAATGGGTGTACTGTCCCAATCCTAGGAACACTCGCAATGCGAGAGAAGGTGAAGATAAAAGACACCTGAATAACTCTTATTCCTATTTCCCCTGGACCAGAATCCATCCCCGAACTGGAACAAGTTCCTTTCGAGTTCGTATATAACCATACGATGGAATATCCAATAAACTGTGGATCTTCGTAGTGATACGGAGTGTCCTGGAGAAATACAAAGGTGATGTGGGAGTGGTAACGAAATATTTGGTTTGGTCGTGAATATCTGTTGCAATTTACTTTGCCCTCTTACTAATCCCTTGCTTTGTCTCAACTTAATACCTTCTGCACACCATCGTTATGCTAATTGGTTTTCTTCATTCCCTACCGGTCGGCACCAGCCTAAGGTTTGGAAGAAGACAATCCAATTTGCGTAATAGGTGTACTACCCCTAAACCAAGGAGTACTCGTAACCCGAGAGAGGGTAAAAGGAAAAGACAACTGAATAATCCTATCCGTTTTCTCCAGAACCTGAAACCATCCTCGAATAAATTCTTTCGAGTTCGTATCTAACCATACGATGGTTTTATCCAATGGAAGTGGACGTTCGTAGTAAAACGGGGTGTCCTGGAGAAAAGGGTAAAAGTAGGAGTGGCAATAAGGTTTGCAACTCTGACAATCCAAAAGCCAGTGTTAAGAAGGTTCGGTCAACTTGGTCACTGAGTCATAGTCTTAGGGTCGGGTCAATGGTCGCTGCCAAAATTGAGAGAGAAAAGAAACACTCAGCGTGCACTCTAACCTAGATCAGAATGGTTACCAATTTATCTAATCTGGAATCCTCCCACTGTACCTCAAACTCTCCTCCAAACCTGAAAGAAGAATTAGTCGGGGTCACCCGAGGAGTAAACCAACTCATCAGTGGGAATCGGGATCCAACTATCATCGCATGATAACGTGACGGAATCCGCTCACGGTATCACACTCCAGAAGGTATGCGCATATCTGGCAAGTTTCAGTTCTTTTGAAACTCCCGATGTGATTTCTGCCCCATGCTCTTATGACCTTGACTTTGGCCAACATATCATAAGTCACATGTCAAGTTCTACCCGTCATTCTCCAGGTTAATTTGAATCCACCCGTACATACCCTTGACTTTGGCCAAAATGGCAGTACGACTGTCCCAAACCAACGCATCTATCTATGCTGCATATGAATGCCCCAATAGCTACCAATCACTGTGCCTTGACTTTGGCCAACATACACAGCTTGAATACTATTGACCACCCATATGAAACGACGGAGGGCTACGAATGGTTTCTGGCGAAAACCTTTAACGTAAAGAACTTGATATCGTCGAAGGAACGGATAGCTTTTTAAAAATATAGTGACGAAAACCGTTGCTAAAGAGGTCACTCCCGGTGAAGGGATCTCGGCTCTTTCCCCGTAGAATGGGGTGCAGGATATTCCAAATGAATACCGCGATGCAAAGCAAAAGTAATCGGCTATAGTGAAGTTAATGCCCTGACGCAAACTTCTGTCCAAGGGGTCACTCCCGGTGAAGGGATCTCGGCCCTTGCCTCGTCGACTGAGGAGCAGGATATTCCAACTGAATATCACGATGCAAAACAAAAGAGAACGTCCTTGCAATAACAGCTTTTTTGAAAAAGTGTTCCAACAACATCAGATTAGGTTTGTTTTAACTTGCATTGATCCGAATCAATGTAGTCCCATCAATTGATCACACCAAAAAGAATGAAAATATACTGATGTACGTATATGCCATCCGCATTCGCCACTGGGTCCCGTCATTACCCGTTAGGTTAGCTTACTAACGACAGAGCGGGGACTGGACTAGCGCGGATGCAAAACATATACAACATCTACTAATATATATACCAATATATTATATTTCGCTCAAGGCGTGAAAGAAATGCAACATCACAGAAAATGTACAGCATCACAGAACAATACAGATATCTGGGATCCCCGGGTTTCACAGAGCCACTGCTGAAACCCGACGTTCCCCTGGTCGTGTGGATAGCCTGTGCAATGAAATCCTAGACCCCTACGGGCGCGGCAAGTTACCCGCCAAAACCTGAAGCGAGGCAGCACCCTTCAGTACCGTGAATGGACCACCCAGCACTTCACGGAATCCGGCAACTTGGGCACCCCTCCTGGGTCAACCTGTACCCCCTACGAGTGCGGCGAATAGCCCTGCCAATCCTAGAGTGAAGCCCCCTCCGTCTCAATGCCATGAGATGCGGGCTTGTTGCCCTCCAGAACCCAGCTATCCGTGCACCCCTCCGCGGGGTAATCCTAGTACAGAAAGTAAAATATACATACAACGGGTACATCGACCGCAACCAGGTCGTGCCCCAAAAGAATAATACAATCAGGCAGTGACGGCAGTCCACATGTCGGACGCTCGCCCCGCAATATCAAATGTACATAATACAACCACAACTGTACTAGCATTGCATCCAGGCTATCCCCACGACCGATCCGCAACATCACAGCAAAAACAGAACATCAACGTGAAAGTCACGTTCGCAAATCCGTCTAACCGGGCTATAGCAGTTAGACCGGATTTACCGATCAAGTGACATTCACGGTCGCAGATATAATGTAAATACTGTGAAATAATGTGTTTAAAATATCCGATCAATCAAAAATTAACAAGTGGGCCCCCAAACAAAAATGTAGCAGATCAAGAAATCCTGGGCCCAAAATTAATATTCCAAAACCCATATATTAAGCCCACAAAGACACTGTAGAAATTGGGCGCAGAGATCTCAACAGTGCGCGGCGGAAACGCGGCCCAAAGGGGGTTTTGGCAGCGTTTCCGCGCCTGTACTGGCGACTGAACCTGTCGAATTTTTACAGTATCCTTGTAATCTCCAGTACATCAATTTTATACAACCTGAAAAAAATTTCGAGACCAAAAATTTTCAACAGAAACTGATGCGAACTAAAATGCAGTTTTGGAACATTCGATCGATCGAAACAGAAAAACACATTACACCAAGCTAGACTATGTTAATGGCGAGGCTCTGATACCACTGTAAGTGCACGGCGGCGCCCCGGCCGTCAATCCGACGGCCAAATGCGGAAGCGGTGAGAAACTTTAATTTTGCGGACTTAGCAAACCGCCGCGCACTTATACCCGGATCGAACCACTAACTAGTCCTAGCTATCTACAAGAAAGGGAAGAGAGATATACCGACAGATCCGAGTCCTCCGGTCTTCTCGTCGTCGTCCCGATCTCATGCGGAATGTCCCGTCTCCTCCTCGTCGCCGGAAGTGCACCACATCGCCTACTTCTTTTACGGGCTCCCACCTCAATGCCGAGGCAACTCGGGCACGAAGCCGGCTACTCGACGTGCCCAAGATATGCTATAGAATATCTAGAGAAGAAGTCTCATTTGGGGTTTTTGAAGCTTTGCCATTTTGTGGAGGAAGAAGAACTTGGAGAGAGGTGGGAAAAATGTAGCATACTAAAGAATGAGAATCACAATTATTTTTCCCCACCAAAAGAAATGAATCCCATTCCTTCTCCTAGGAATGGCCGCCCCCCCACCATGTGTGATTGGAGAGAGAAAAAGTAAGGTCAAGAGGGTGGGTGGATTGCAATGATGCAAGCAAGTGATGATGAAAGAAAAACAAATGATCACAAGAAAACCCTCACTCCAACACCACCATCACCAACAACCATGATGACTTTAAAAGTCAAGCCATCATGAGGAAGTCAAGAAGTCATGGTCAAGGGATGGGCTCCATCATGAAACCATCATGATAAAACAAAATTGCAAAGACCCCCTCCACTAATGCCTATTTACAACAATGCAAATAAACCCTCCTCCACCAATCTTCGGCCAATGAACGGAACAAAGGAAATCGGCCGAAACTAAAAGCAAACTGGCAACTCCAGAAAACTGGTCCCGTAATAAATTACAGGAAAAACCCCGATACTGTGCATACACACCCGCATCTGTATTTCGACCGAAATACAAATGCAATGAGACAAAATCTACATTGTACTATACTAGAATCCGGCTTATACCAAAACCGGCTAGTAATATCCGTTCGATCCTGATCCGTGCAATACCGCACGTATATGATCGAACCCTGCCATATAACCATACGGCCCATAGTACAAACTGTCCGATCCTGATCCGTGCAATACCGCACGTATCTGATCGGACTTTGCCATATCTCCATACGGCCTCTACAACCTTTCGCCCGAAAACTGAGTAACTGAATGTGGGGGACTCTAAAGACTCGTCAACACTTTGGTTGTGGATTTAACCACTAGCACGTCAGAGGTATAAGCCAATACGTAACGGGCTACCAGGTATGGACTAGAAGGGACGTCTGTAAGCGAACTCAGCCTGACAACCCTACTGAGCCTGTCAGTGACAATATCCGTACAGTCCGGTCCGTTCGTCTATGAGCATCGCATGGCGGGCCTAGGGGGTTGGTAAAAGTCAGACCCCCAAAAGCGGTACAAGTCGTGTCGGAGTGTAGCCCAGAACACCCTGAGATACTACTGGAATACCTACCAGTAAATCTCCTTGCCTCGGCCGAGGGCTTCGTGTAATGGCTCTCCTAGACACAGCACGACCTCACCCCCAATACCGGGAGAGACGAACCCCTGTAGATACGCTCACTGCCTCCATATGGCTCGGGACTGTACCCAACTAAAACCTGTTTGCACGACTCCTTTGAGCCGTGGTAGGGTAGTAATCAAAGTACAGTGGGAACTCACACAAGACAAATGAAGATCCCCAGGTCGATGAACTAACCTGCACACATGTCACCAGGGAACTGCCATCTGACGTCTGGTATATGACCAACTAGCATGTTCCCGGCGAGTCCTGTCCGGTGTACTCATAACCCAATAAGCACCTGTATACATCTTAGGTGATCCAACTGACACCAGTGGCTTGTGAGACCGGCCACCGCCCCTCGTCGGGGTCTCGACTGTATACACTAGTCTACTCTGGAGTATCGATGCCCTGTCTCGAAACTCACACGACTATGGACCATTTAAGGATATGCTTATAGACCCCCAGCTCCCACTTATATGATCGCCCTCATATTGCTGGTGGTCAAGCAAGAATCATAGGGGCTCTATCAACGTGTAATAGCGACTTGTCAGGTCACCTAAAGCAGTACACGATGATAAAGGTAAACCAGATAGCATACTATCATCTCGAGTGAGACTGTCCTACCGGGATAGGTCCTCCCTCAATCATTGCAATCACGTGCCTGTGATCCAATAATTGACTCTGAGGGCACTATCTCCAACAAGTATATCACTGGCGTCGGCCTCTGGCTCTCTGAATGTACGTGACACATCTGATCCTGGGTGTAAGTATCATTGCAGCAGTGTCCTGGAAGGAATCCTGCTCACGGTCTCTTCCATGTCTCGTCTCTGCCAACTGTCCGGAAGTCATCGTCCTTTCCTATATCTGCATCTTGCTCTGGAACGACTGCATACTCATCGCGACTCCTTCTGGAAGGTAAATCCAAGTACCATGCCTCGGCATGCGCATCGCATCTCTGATGTCGGTGGAGTGGAACATCATCTCATCTAGATCTGGTACGAACCTCTTACTTCACTTTTCTCTAATGTCGTCTGCTTTGGACTCGTCTCGTCGCGGCTGCATGGACTGAGCTCCAACGGCTATCCTCGTATCGGGAGTCTCCCAAGAAATGCATCTCACCACCTAGCATCCGAATTAAGTCGAGCCATCCGATCGATTCGTCAAAACCTCATAATCCCCCAAGAGCTCAACATCTTGGGCACAGTTTAATAGTATCGAGTACATACCACAGCATCGGGGGTCCAGCCGTAGAAGGGCAAACCCAAGCCTCACTAATGGCGCCGTAGAACTGCCGCAAACCTGAAGGTTCAAAGGCTTTCACACGGTCATTAAGTCGAGTTAGGGTTTCATTCTTCTAGAGGGTCCATAGAATTTCCTGCATGTCTTTCCGACTACTTTAAACTTGGAATAATAGGTTTCTGACATTCGATCATCTCTGTCGACTCTCAACGTCTCCGCGTGAAGTCGTCTCTAGCTGGAATCAATCTATCTGATGACCTCGCATCGGGGTAGGCGAACGATCCACATGTCGTAGTCATTCATCCTCGATGACTAGCGACCTTCTATCATCTCTTAGTACAACTCGTTCTGCACTAACTCCAGCATCGGGGCAATATCTCGTCATTCGCAGCAATAACTGGCTCGCTCGTCTGCACGCTGAACAGTGCCTCGACCATCATGAATAAGCAACACACCAACGGTCATCAAAATCTGGCTGGCCTCTGTCAGTGGCCCAATCTTCTGATACTGATCGGCACGTCCGAGAAATCTCATAAAGGCGATCCGCCAAATGCTCGTGGCGCGGAAACACAGTAAAAAGACACATCTCCGCAATCGTGTGTCGCCGGAATTTCGCCCTGGTCAGTCCTCGTTCGTGACGAGCTCGTGCTGACCGCAACTCTAGCTGTAGCTCTCCTTGCCCGTAATCGTGGCAACAAACCCATAACTGGTACTGATGAGGCTAGATCGGAATGAATATAATACTGAGCAAAGAAATGTACATCCTAAGGCTTCTTAAGTGGAGTAGCGTATCGTAAATATGCCGCGGAACATACCTACGGTACGTCACTCTACTTTAGTCACCTATTCCATCAACCAAGGGTCATCCTACGCTCCGAAGGTAAAACCTAACGCTCTGATACCAACTTTGTCACGCCCCGAAAGTACGTAACATGACCGACACTTAAACTACGAACGTCTCGAGGCATACGTAATCTAAGTGAGCCGAAAACCCAGAAATCCAAACCAAGAAAATTAGCAGAGTGAAGGAAAACCAATTTAAATCAAGTAGTTTTAATAGCATAAGCCGAATTATGCGGTTTTAAAAACATCAAATATTTCCCGAAAATTTCGGCAGAGTCTCCTTTGTAAATACTGGCCCCCAAACGGGATACAACATGAATAGTATACGAAATCAATAAAAAGGCATCCCCAAGCGGGAGCTAGCACTTCGTCAATCGACGGTCACAACCACACAAGTAATATCATATACAACGCCAAGGGCGAGGATCAAAACTCAAAAGGAAACGCAAAACAACAAGAAATCTACAGAAATACAACGCGCGACTCTAAGGTCGAAAGAATAACATCACTGGTCTCTATCTCAAAAATAAATACATGTTTGGTTGATGGAACTTCTAGATACAACAGAATAATGATATACAAGATATATAATGGGGGTACGATACAAGTAAACCCACCTACTAGCAAGTCACCCGGAAAATGGGAAGCGATGCCAGCAAAGCCGTAATGAACCCTGTACGGCAAAACCTGCAAGAAACTGGGGCACAACGGGGGTGAGTTGCCAACTCGTGAATAGAAAAACATCTACGAACAGAAACCACATGAACAACGCAATCCTAGGTCAACGATCATAATATCCTCAAGTATATATAACATGCAGCCTAACAATGATTAGGGTAAATATCTAACCCGAGTGTAATCTCATGTGCCCGTGTCAGTGCCTCAGGTAGCAATATATCGTATGAATGAGGTATGAATGCATGCAAACAGAATACATGTAAATGAAGAAACTGTTTTCATAATTTAGTGAGATTTCCTTTGTATTTTTAAAATGAGGTATCATAATGCAATCAGCATAAAACAGTGCCTAGCATCGGCACAAAACGTAATCCCAATATCTCGATATCTCTGTATCACAGTCTCTGTACCTAAATATCTCGAAATCTCAATGTCTCAATCAAAATATCTAGGGCGCCGTCAGTCCAGACCGGCTCCTACCATCCATCTCAAGACCACGACGGTATCCTCCGGATATCCGACGCGTCGGGTAATATCACCGGTCGGTAGTGCACCCCTGCCAGGTTCAACGTCAACAACACGATCCTCTTGCCCCGGGGTACCGCACCGGGCCCACCATGTACCCGAAACGGTTCCTCCTCTCCTCGAATCGGGTCTCGAAATCCATCAGCAAACTCATGGTGGACGACTCATACATCATGGAAAAACCGCACTTTTTATTTAAAAGAGAGGGAAGAAGCTTATACAAGTTTTGCGGTTTTCCCCCAAATCAAGAAAATCTCATAGAAATCCGAATCCAAATCATCAATAGCATATAAATCCATGAATATAGGCATAAGAATCCATGAATACAACATAACAATGAATAACAGTATGCATGAAGTGACAAGTAATAACTACAATATCTAAGCTGGCATATAAGGTAAGTACACTAATATTATGTCAAACTACTAGCTATCAAGCTAAGTTAAGCAATACTATTTTCTAAGGTGTACGTGACATGGAAATTACCGATGAAGATGTGTGTGAGTCGGCAAGTAAGTGTATGTGGTACATACGCATCATCGGTAATGGTGCTGGTGTCCTAACAGCATAATGTCAACAATGCAATATGAAATAACAATGTAAGTATGCGATGCGGAGCGAGCAACCAAAATGAGCGGGAGTTAAATATTAAACAATGGTGCCATTTGAAATAACACGAATCGTGGGGTTTTGAAAATAGGGCTACGGTAGTTTTAAGAAAGGATACGTCTTTTGAAATATCCGTAGATCCCTAGACCTGTCTTTTAAAATACCCACGATCCGCTAGTTTTGAAATAGGTAGGAGTTTAATCTAATCTAACAACTACACTAAACTATACGGCTGAACTAACAAGCTGAACTACAGGTAAGGAAACCGCCTATCATCTGAGTCGATACATATACATACCTGTATATGTATAGTCGGTGATCCCGCCTCAATAATATCATATCCGATACCATATCTATAATCAGACATCCCAATTCAAGAGTGCAGATCAATCATCAATATATAGCTCGTACGTAAATCCGTCGTACGGCATCCCAAATCGGGGTACGGGTCAATATCACATTCATCATACTATTCACCTAGTATCCTCTTTATCAAATATCATGATTGGGGTACTGATCTACGTCTAGTACAATACTGATACCGCCTAAGTATGCATGCACGTGTGTGAAACACTACGTCAAGGACCCGCTACAACGTCATGTCGTATCTCAAATACGAACCCTGCTATATCACCGATCTCACGGCCTCAAATCAAATCACATCGACTCATCATAAATCCCAAGTACTATCCTCATTATCCATGCATGCGTATATGGATCTACATATGCATAGTCCCATACCCACACATATATACATATATACACATCCCAATCTACGCACAAGAAGGTAAAGTATGCAAGTATGTGTGTGCGTACATGGGTATAACAACTACTAAAGGGTTTCGCAACTAACCCAAAGGTAAACCATGAACACATAAACATAACATGAATAAACATTCTCGTATCATTAAACACCTATATAAACATATATATATGAGCTACACTACGCGGGTGCTATACGCCATCCACCCGACTTCTCCACGTAGATATAAATCTACTCACCTGGTCCTCGCTAGCCGGTGCCGACGTCGCCACGCGCTTGCTTGTCGTCTCGAAGTCCACATGGGGGTACCTACATATCGCAACGCATCGTATCGCATTAAAATCCGACTCATGACCAAAACGACACACGAATCCCACATAAGTCAAAACCTATGGTTGCTTTCACAAATCAACCCAAAAACCCTCGACGTCGGTGTACAAACGCCAGACCATCGATAAAAACCCAAATACACTCATTTGCACATTCACGAACACTAATTTTAATATAAAATAGGTTAAAACTCACAAAAACCTCAATTTCACTTAAAAAGTCATTTTTCCGAAAATCTAGCAAGCACAATTCGCCGTTTTTGTACAAAACATGATGTTTTAATAATTCTAGTGACCAAGATGATAACTTATTATCTTAATTATGTCATAGAAACCATTACGTAAATTTTAAACCCACAATTTAATTCGATTTCAAAAACCTAGTTTGCAATATTAACCAATTTTAACAATTTTATAGCAAAAATGCACAAACTACAATCTAGCTTGGATTTTCATGAATTAAAGGCATTAAACCACTCAATATAATATTAATAATTCTATGAAACCATAATTATATTTTAATCTAAGACATTCAATAATTTTCCAAAAATCTAGTAAGTAAAATAGCTTAAATATTACAATTTCAACTTAACAATTTACAACTAACAATTTGATTATGTTTCACATTCCACAAAAAGAAGAATTCCACTTGCAACCATAATCATACAACAAAACCCTAACTATAATCCAAAACCATCCACTTGAATTTCTAAACTTGAATTCAAAACCCCTTTATTTATATATTTTTTTAAACACCTAAACAAGTTTGCTTTAAACATACAACTAACAATTAACAAATATGGAAGAATTTTTATACCTCATGATCAAGAGATCAACATGAAGTTCATGGCCTCCAAAATGCCAAATTTCCTCCAAGATCCATGCTAGCTTGGGCAAAGAAATAATGGGTAGAGATTGGATTTTGTTTTTGTGGGATTTTTGACTTGGATTTTTGGTGGAATTTTGTGGGTTTTGCAATGAAATGGAGAAGAATTAAGAGGGGGCTGTTTGTGTGCAGGTTTCAGCCAGAATTTGGTGGGGATTGGGTGAGGGAGGAGAGAGAGTGAGGTGGGGAAAGATAAATCTAGTCAAAGTCCACTCAATTTCTATCATTTTCTATTCTTTTCTTTTCTTTTCTTTCTTTTCTTTTCTTTGAAATTCAAGTGGGGAAAATTGATGGGGCTGCTGAATTCAGCCAAGGGAAGAATTAAATGGGTGTGTGTGAGTGTGGGTATGGGTGTGGGGTGATGGAAAATGACAAATACAATACCCCAAACATCCATTTACACTAAAAAAAAGCCTTTTTTCTTCAATAATTTCTAAACCGTTTTGGCAAACGATTTCGTTTCAAAAACCACATGATAAAATTTTATTTAAAGTTTTATGATGCACAAAATTTATTTCAACTCATTCCAGTTTGTAATTTTCCCTAATTAAATATATTAGTGACGGTTTATAATAATATTAAAATAATTAATTTCGGAAAAATTTTCAGAAAATTTGAAATTTCACCAGTGGGTCAATAAACACCAAATACTAGCAATTACATAGCTAGAATATGTATATATAATTTTATAATAAAGATATTTGTATTTTGACTTTTTACAGAAAACCCCCTTATTTTACCGTTTTTTCGAAATTTCACCGAAACGATTTTCAAAACGTTACACCTTGTATCTATAAGAAGATTGTAGGATGAACTGTCGTGTTCCTAGTCTTGTACGTGGATGACATTCTTTTGATAGAAATCTATAAGAAGATTGTAGGACGAACTGTCGTGTTCCTAGTCTTGTACGTGGACGACATTATTTTGATAGGAAATGACATTCCTATGCTACAATCGGTCAAGCTATTCTTCTCACAACGGTTCTCCATGAAGGACTTGGGTGATGCCTCGTACTTTCTGGGGATCAAGATCTACAGAGATAGATCCAAGAGGCTACTGGGACTTTCGCAGTCCAGGTACAAAGAGACCGTACTAAAGAGATTTAGTATGGAAGATTCCAAGCGCGGTAATATACCAGCATTGCACGGAATCACCCTCTCCAAGAAGATGTCTCCAAAGACTGACAAGGAGAGGGTTCGCATGAGCACTATACCCTACGCTTCGGCGGTAGGATCTATAATGTATGCGATGCTGTGTACAAGACCAGATGTAGCTTACGCACTGAGCGTGGTGAGCCGGTATCAGTTAGACCCAGGTGAGAACCACTGGAAGGCAGTGAAGAACATTCTCAAGTACCTGAGAAGGACTAAGGAGATGTTCATAGTTTACGGTAATGGAGACCTCAGGGTCGAGTCCTTTACCGATTCAAGCGTCCAGAGTGACAAAGATGACAGCAAGTATGTCTCGGGTTTTGTGTTTACCCTCAACGGAGGGGCGGTGTGTTGGAGGAGTTCCAAACAGGATACCGTCGCAGACTCGACGATGGAGGCTGAATACATTGCTGCAAACGATGCCGCAAAAGAGGCGGTCTGGATGAAGAAGTTCATTAGTGAACTTCAGGTGGTTCCGTCCATTGTTGACCCAATACCTTTGTATTGCGATAACATTGGGGCTATAGCTTTAGCGAAGGAACCAAGGTCCCATCAGAAGTCCAGACACATCTTAAGGCGGTATCACCTGATCAGGGAGATCATTGATCGCCGGGAGATCGAGGTACGGAGAGTGGACACAAAAGACAAAACGAAAGATCCATTCACAAAGGCCCTCCCTCAAACACAGTTCGAGCGACTTTTTGAGCTATTGGGTATGCGGTACGCAAGCAGCTGGCCTTAGTGCAGACGTTGGGTATGCGGTACTCCAATTACTGGCCTTTAGTGCAAGTGGGAGATTGTTGGATATGTATGCCCTAGAGGCCATTATTGTATAGTACTAGTTTGTATAAACATTTTGGAGGCTTGGGATATATATACGGGTTTACGACAGTCTTGCTCGATATAGTAGTATGCTACTTGGTTTGTTTCTATCTTAATATGTGTATATATTTCTTTTAACATATCGTTAATACATATTGATGGAGACCTTAGGATCTTTGCTTGACTACCGGCGTTGTGATGGCGATCACACTAGTGGGGGCTGGGTAGCCTACAAGCACATCCTTATTTTGGTCCGTAGTCGTAGGATTATCGATACAGGGCATCAATACTCCAGAGTAGACTGGTGCATACGCTTCTCGTCCCAGCATGGGAGATGGTCTGTCCTACAGCCATCAGTACGTCGTACTGGAGATAGTATGCAGGTGCTCGTTAGGTTACGAGTACACTGGACATGACTCGTCGGGAACTGTTGGTTGGTGTTATACCTATCGTCAGTTAACAGTTCCCAGGTGACATGAGTACAGCTTAGTCCGTTGACTTGACACTGTCACTTCGCCTCAAGTGTGTTCCACTATTCTTAGATAACTACCCTACCACGGCTCTACTGAGTCATGCAAACAGGTAGTAGTTGGGTGCAGTCCCAAAGCACTTGGAGGCGGTGACGGTTAGACAAGATTCGTCTCTCCCGGTATTGGGAGTTGATATCGTGTTGTGTCTGTTAGAGAGCCATTACACATAGTCGTCCCTGGCCAGGGCAAGCGAGATTTACTTGTAGTGTTTCCAATAGTTTCTCATGGTGTTCTAGGCTACACTCCGACACGACTTGTACCGCTATTAGGGGTTTAACGTTTGCCATCCCCTAGGCCCGACATGCGATACTCTTAGAAGAACAGACCGAACTGTACGGAGATTATCACATTCAGGCTCAGTAGGAGTTCGGATGGGTTCACCTCGTCGGTCTTTTTATCGGCATCTACCTGGGGACCGTTACGTACAGCTAGTACCGCATGCGGCCTGTGGTTAAAACCACTGCTAGCGTAGTGTCGAGCCTTTAGAGTCCCACATAGAGGGCTATTCTTCTTTGGGCAAAACAGAATAGAGGTCGCATGGTTTTGCGACGGGGTTCGTTCACATCCGCGCACTTGTGCACGTTTGGTGTCCGGGCAGTTATTACTAGCGGGCTTTAGTTTAAGCCAGATCCTAGTATTTGTTTTGGGATTGATTTTTTCTCATTGTATTCGTGTTCCTTGGAACACGGACATGGGTGTTTATGCACAGTTGACAGAAGCAGAGGATTCTCATTAGGGTTATTGACCGTTGACTTTTTCCCAACCCTTATGAGAACGAGAGATATAATTAATGATATTATTTAAGGATTATTGTGCTATGGTTAGGTTGACCATTTGACTATGGTTGACAATTTGACTCTGGTTGACCATTTGACTATGGTTGACAGTTTGACTTTGGTTGACCTTTTAACCCATGTTGACCTTTTGACCATCATCACTTCATTTGCTAGATGCTTCTTGATTCTTGCAAATTGAATTTATTATGAAATGATAATGGTCATTCCAAACTAACCATCACATTTTCCTTAGTTATTATTATTAATTCTATTATTCTCATATGAGAGAGAGGTTGAGGATTATCCTCTCATTCTATCATACTCTTTCTCTCTCTTGAAAAAGCTCTCCCTCTTCCTCTCTCAAAGCTTAAGTGTTCCATGTGTTGGAAATCATAAGCTTTTGAGACTAAACCATCAAAGCATCACTCTACTCTTTCTAGCGTTCTTTGTTTAGCAAACCAAGCACTCTAGTTACTTCTTGGTTGAGGTAGGAGCTCAAGTTCGAGGCCCTCGGGTGAATCTATCTTCGGCAAAGAGAAGACGACAAGGAGGAGCCGTTCAAACCACTACAAGGAGAAAGCAAGAAGGAGAACCACAACAAGAAGAGAAGGAGTTCAAGATCTAGGTATAACCATTCTACATAGTAGCTAGAACTGGTAGTTTTTGTGTTAGTTTTGTTTAGCAAAGATCCATCATGGATGGTCCATGTCACCTTGTGAGAAAAATTTGATTTTTACCTATTCCGCCTCCCCGAAAGAACCGGGGTGGGTAACGTGGACCTAACAATCAGTAAGATGACCAGTTTCAGATAGAGGACCTCACCCAGATGTGTTGTGAGTTGATCGAGAAACAGATGAGTTTTGAGTATTCCTCCGATGGTTGGGACGTGTTCCCGAGGACGTGTTCGGCCAAAGATCTTCTACAGAGTGATGCAGATTTCGAGTTTGCGATTTCGAGTCCGTGCGTGAGATTCCGGATTGATTGTCGGTGAGAACATTTGCAGTACGAAGATAGCATAACATGATGTCAAGTGGACGATAATAAGGAAGAGTGGAACAAGAGGTTCGTGCGTGATGCTGACGAGCTGTTGTTACTCCCCGTCGTGATTAGAGATATGATATGTATGCAGAGGCGTTGGGATACGGACAGTTCTGTAACGTTTTAGAAATCGTTTTGCGAATTTTCCGTTTTTAGGGTAAAATAGTCGGTGTTTTCCGTTTTAACCCGATTGTGATCAAAGTTCTGTATAGACTTGATGGCACCTAGTTTAGCTAGAATGAAGCTAGTGCGCGGGCTTTGGGGGTCAACTAGAAGTTTTGGTTCACATAGAATTTTTTCCTAATTAAAATATTATTTTAATGTTTTATTTGTGCACTTTATTAGTGGTAATTATGTTTTGGTTTAGGTTAATTACTACTAATGTGAATCTATGCTAAGTTAATCACTAGTTTAAGCTTAATTCTTTCTCACCTAAATATCTAGATATTTGTTGAATTTAATTGAAATTTTAATTGGAAAAGAAAAGAATAGAAAAGGTGGAATAATTGCATTAATGAGCTTTTATTACATTTGTTTTTCTAGAAAATTCCACACACTTCACAAAAAAACCCCATTTCTTCCCTTGGCCGGCCATTCTCCCCTTGCTGCCCTTGATTTCATTTCACCCCATTTCAACTCTTTTTAGCTCACAAAATTCATCAAAAATCCTTAATTTGTCCAACAAACTAAAAAACAAATCATTACCCATTAATCGTTATCCCTAAACTTGCTTAAATCTTCAAGAAAGTCTTGATTTTGGAGCCAAAATTTTAGACTTCTAGTTGCTTTATTTTGGATCTTTGTGAGGTATAAAACCCTAACCCTAATCTCTATTTGTTGTTCTAATACTTTAATTAGCTTATTAGTTGTTAATTTAAAGCTTTTAGTTGCATGTTTAGATATTTCTAGAAAGGGTTTTGGTAATCAAGTTAGGTTTTAATTAGTAAAAATGGGTTAATTGTTAAGTTATGCTTGAAGAAAACTTAACCTAGTTTTCTAGTTTGTTAAATGTTATTTTCCTAATTGTCTAATTAGCCTAATTAGAAAACTATACTTTTTCTAATCCTAATTAGGTGAGATTAAAATTATAGTAATGGTTTGAATGGTTTAATCATGCTATATTTTGATGTTTGTAAATTCTAGTTTTAATAAAAACTTGTAGTTTTGTGCTAAAATGATATATTTTGCTTACTAGATTTCGGTAAGTTTTGGCGTGGGATTCTTTTGACGTTGCGACGTTATTTATATTAGATTCCACGTTTATTATTGTGTTGTGAATGCGCGATCGGTACAATCAGGGTCTAGGGTTGGTAGTTGTGTCGCTTTGCGTTCCTAGCTAGGGTCGTGCCGATGTCGTTCGTGTCTTTGTTTAGCTTTTGCTCTTGAGTTGGTTTCGTAGTGTCGCTACGCACGTTAGCCACTTAACGAACACTTGAGAGTGTTTGGAGTTGGTGCGTCGGTCAAACGTAGTTGGTACGTGTTATTGGTCGAATGCTAATATATACTTGTTATATTGTTATTTGCTTTCAGGTTCGCAGGCGGGGACTTCGGGCGCTGCGAAGAAGGAAAAGCGAGTGGTTAGCATTACTTAGCCAGAATTGTTGTGAGTAGATTTAACATCTACAGGGGAATCGCCCGCATGGCGTTATGCGTCTGGGCTAGATTAAATGATATGATTTTAGTTAGATGTATATGGACATTGATTGTGCATGTGTACCTTTGTTGCACATCTCATTTCCAATCTTGTATGGACTTAGTATTAATGAGACACAACACCATTATTGACGGTTCATGTTTCATGAGCACTAATTGTATGCTACACACACACCGTCAATAATTGCCATGACACGCACAACACCTATACTTTGTGATATTGTATTGGTTAGGGACATTGAGACATTGACTCATATTCCATTTTGCATATGACATATAGCATACCTGTATACCTACATGCTTACACATATGCCTTGACATGCATACATGCTAGTTACCTATATACCTATATAGTATTGTACCATTAGTGATAGGTATATTCACACATGAGACATAGCTACATATACCTCTTGCATATACCTGGAGGGTATTACATCGTTATTGATAGGTTGATACACATATCTTGTTATACCGATATGTTTACACATATATCCGGTTATAGCTACATGTTCACCTATATTTTATGTTATATGGACTTGGAGAACTTAGGAACCACATGATATATATATTAACTTGTGCAGTTAAATAGCGGTTTTCCTTTATATGCTCATATTCCTCTTTCATGTTGCATATATGTAACATTTCAGAAAAATAAAATATTGTTTTGGGGAATTTTTATAATTTAATAATAAAATATTGAATATTTTAATAGGGCGGTATTATTAAATACCGATAAATTGGGAAAAATTTGGAAAATTTTGGAAATTACTAAAAAAAGGGTGTTTTATGAGATTCATGCAAATTATGAGAATTTATGATTTATTTGACACTATTTTAGTGCTAATCGCGATTAAAAATCACTAATCGGAGTTAAAGCGTGTTTTGTGCACATATCATTTTCACACTTGTGTTACATTTTCCTACATGGCTTTATCATCATTTTTCATTCTTTGCTTTGGGTTCACTATTGAGGAGAGAGGGAAAATAGAATAGAAAAGAAAAGAACTGGACTATGATTAAGGAATAGAGGTATGGGCATGAGAGAGAGTGAGAGGGGTTACCCTTGACCTTGGACTTTCCTCCTTCATTCCTTCACCCTCATCATCTCTCCCCTCAACTCCCTTGTTGCTGTTGCTGCAACCCTCATCTCCCTCTTCTTCAAACCCTCACAAACACCTCATTTCCCTCATCAAAATCCCAACTCCTCTTCATAAAGTATGTGCACAAGCTCTCAAGCAACACATTAGACCAAGAAAGCTTGCATTTTGGACACTTGGGGAAACTCAAGAATTTTCTTGAGTTGCCAAATGAGGTATTTTATGAGCCATTAGTCTAGTATTTCTATTGCTTTTGCCTCTATGTTAAATCAGAACCGATTTGGTGTCGATTAGTGAGACTTGGGAAATTTTAGTAAGGGTTTATAGAATTCTTGAGTTGTGATGTGTAATTAAGCCTAGTAGAGGCCACACAAACCCCCTAGTGCCGGAATTCAGACCCAAACCAGAGACTAGAACCCCGGAATACGGATTTAGAAACCCGATATCGGAAGATGTGTGGATTTTGTGAATGTATTATGAAATGTGCTAACACCCGGAACCTCTGAAAATTTTATTGCAAACACAGGGAGACATGCAGGCACCAAGGAACCATCACCCAAAACCCTAGCCCCTACCCCCTCTTTCAGGACGCAAATTAATTCCTTCTGGCTACAAATTGCTTCCAGAGAAGGTTGGAAATGCTTCGTTTTTGTTTCAGGGCCTTATCTCCAGTAAATTTGACCCTTGGCATGTGCAAAATTGGCTGATTTGACCTAGGGTAGAATCTGGGACCATTTACAATAGTTGTTGTTTTGATTCGAGATTTCGTTTCTCGTATTTTGAATTCTGGATTTGCGTATTTGTGTTTTACCTCGATCACTTGACGTTTGTACGACGATATCGAGGGTTGTTGATGGTGTTGGAAGCGTAGTCCATAGGTTCTAACCTATAGGCCTTAGCGTGTCATTTTGGGTTTTTCGATGTGATTTTCATGTGCTTTTGCGATTGTGTTATTTTTGTAGGTACCTTCACGAGGGTTTCATACAATGAAGAAGATGAAAGCGACATCGACACCGACACACAAGAAGCAAAGTGAGTAGATTATATCTACGGGAGAAGTCGGGTGGATGGCGTATAGCACCCCCGCAGTTCGTTGTGATGTATACGAATACGTATACACACATATATATTTTATATGTTGATTTGAGTTTATCGATGATAAAGTTGAATTCTAGGTATTCTTAGATTGATTTAAGTGTTAGTTGCGAGATCCTAGAGAAGAGGTTGCACCCACACACACGCACACACATACTTGCATACATTCTTTCTTTTACCTGTGCGTATATTGGGATGTGTATATTTACACATGGGTATGGGACTATGTGTTCATATACTGGATTTGAGGATAGTACTGAGGATATGAGTGAGTCGATGAGATTGGATTTAAGGCAGTGAGCTCAGTGATATGACAGGGTTCGTATTTGAGATACGACATGATGTTTTAGCGGGTCCTTTGACGTAGTGTTTCATACACGCGCATAGATGGTATCAGTATTGTACTAGACGTAGGTCAGTATCCCGGATCATGACATTTGATAAAGATGATACCAGATGAATAGTGTTATTGATGTGACTTTGACCCGCACCCAGATTTGGGATGTCGTACGACAGATTTACGTGCGAGCTATATATTGATGATAGATCCGCACTCTTGACTTGAGGATGTCATATTATAGATTTTGGATCGTATATGATACTATTTAGGTGGGATCACCGACTATTATATATATATATATATATGTATCGACTCAGATGTTAGGCGGTGTCCTTACCTTTCGTTTAGCCTGTTAGCTCAGACCTATAGTTAGCGTAGTTGTTAGACTAGATTTGATTCCTACCTATTTCAAAACTAACGAATCGTGGGTATTTTAAAAGACAGGCCTAGGGATTCTACGGATATTTCAAAGGATGCATCTTTTCTTAAAAACACTGTAGCCCTCATTTTCAAAACACCACGATTCGTGTTATTTCAAAAGGCACAACTGTTTGACTTATAATTATGTTAAATGCAGATTAGTTATCATTGTGTTTATTATTCATCTCCCGCACATTATTGCTGTTCGCTCCGCATCGCATACTTATATTGTGATTTCATATACCATTATTGATATCATGCTGTTAGGACACCAACACCTTTACCGATGATGCGTATTTTCCACGTACACTTACTTGCCGGCTCACACACATCATCATCAGTAATTGCCATGTCACATACACTTTAGAGAATACTATTTCATTGACTTAACTTGATAATGGATAGTCGTGTTAGTGTATATGCCCTAGAGGCCATTACTGTATCATACTAGTTTGTATATTACTTAATGGAAGCTTGGGATATTCACAGTTGTATATACAATCTTGCTCGAAATGGTAGTATGCTACTTGGTTTGTCTCTGCTTTAATATGTGCATGTGTTTCTTTTAGCATATTGCTGATATACATATTAGTAGAGCCCTTAGGATCTTTGCTTGATTACCGGCGTTGTGATGGCGCTCACACTCGTGGGAGCTGGGTGATCTATAAGCACATCCTTATACAGGTCCCTAGTCGTTGGACTATCGAGACAGGGCATCGATACTCCGGAGTAGACCAGCGTATGCGCTTCTCATCCCAGTGTGGGAGACAGTCTGTCCCACAGCCGTCAGTACGTCGTACTTGGGATAGTATACGGGTGCTCGTTAGGTTACGAGTACACTGGACAGGACTCGTCGGGGACTGTTGGTTGGTATTATACCTATCGTTAGTTATCAGTTCCCAGGTGGCATGAGTACAGCTTAGTCCGCTGACTTGACACTATCACTTCGCCTCGAGTGTGTTCCCACTGCACTTTGATTACTACCCTACCACGGCTCAAAGGAGTCGTGCAAACAGGTAGTTTTTGGGTGCAGTCCCGAAGCACTTGGAGGCAGTGACGGTTAGACAGGATTCGTCTCTCCCGGTATTGGGGATTGACATCGCGCTGTGTCCAGGAGAGCCATTACACGAGTAGTCCCTGGCCAGGGCAAGCGAGATATGCTGGTAGGTTTCCAGTGTTATCTCAGGGTGTTCTGGGCTACACTCCGACACGACTTGTACCGCTATTAGGGGACTAACGTTCACCGCCCCCTAGGCCCGCCATGCGATGTATCAGACGAACAGATCGGACTGTACGGAGATTGTCACATACAGGCTCAGTAGGAGTTCAGATGGGGTTCACCTCGTCAGTCTTCTTATCGACATCTACCTGGGGACCGTTACGTACAGCTAGTGCCGCTTGCGGTCTGTGGTTAAACCCACTGCCAGCGTAGTGTCAAGTCTTTAGAGTCCCACACAGAGAGCTATTCTCCTTTAGGCAAAATGAGTAGAGGTCGCATGGTTTTCCGACAGGGTTCGTTCGCATCCGCGCACTTGTGCACGTTTGCTGTCCGGACAGCTTATACTAGCGGGCTTTGGTTTAAGCCGGATCCTAGTATATGATTTGGGATTGGTTTTATCTCATTGTATTCATGTTCCTTGGATCACGAATACGGGTGCGTATGCACAGTTGCTTGAGACAGAGGGAGAGGACTTTGATTAGGGTTAATGACTATTGTCATTTTATTAACCCTAATGCTCATGTGTGTATTATTGTTAATTGATATTAGTTTTATAATTGTGCATGGTTATGGTTGTTGACCATTTGACCTCCTTGACTTGTTGACTATGGTTGACACTTTGACCATCATCATTTCTTTTGGAAGATGCTTTTTGATCCTTGCAAATTGAAATGATAATGGTCATGTCTTGATTAACCATGACAATTATCTAGCTAATTATCTAATTACAATAATTCACATATATGAGAGAAGGCTTCATTTTATTCTCTCATTCTATTATTCACATTCTCTCTCTTGTTCTTCCTCTCCCTCAAGCTCTCCCCTCTCATGTGTTGAGAAACACTTGAGCTTGAGAAAAACCATCTCTTGATAATCTCTACTCTCATCTAGGGTTCAAGGACTAGCACTTCTTGCACCCTAGTTACTTCTAGCTTGGAGTTGAAGCCAAAGGTTGAGGCTTTCGGGTGGATCTTTCTTCGACGTGAGAAGACGACCAAGGTGACCTCCTTCCACCACTCCAAGGAGCAAGGAGAGAAGGACATAAAGCCCAAGGTATAACCTTTCTAGCACTTAGCTAGTTTCTAGTTAGCTTTAGCTTGTTTTTGTTTAGCAAAGATCCTTCATAGTGTAGTCCATGTTGCCTAAGCTTATAAAAATCCGATTTTTATTCCGTTTTCCGCCTCCCCGCAAGCACCGGGGTGGGCAACGTGGACTTACAGTGGTATCAGAGCCTAACTAAACATAAACTAGCTAGGTAGTGAAGTGTATCGAAGTTCGAAACGAAAAAATCGAAAAACCAAGTTTTCGAAACCCTAAGTTTCTGTAAAAAAATTTTCTGGTCAAAACAAAATTTGTTATACTCCAAAAATCATCTCAGGGTTTTCTTAAGAAACACAGCAAACCCGGTCCAGTGAGTCGTCTAAACCGCTGCGGTTTAGCGGCAATAGCAAGCTATTGCCGCGGAACCGCCGCCGTTTTGACTCTTCACTGAGTCGAGTTTGGTGCAGTTTTCTTATGGCTTGGTTTTAGGATTTTTAAGATAGTTTATATGTGCCCAGATTTTCCAGAATAGAAATTTGTTTTTGGGGGCCTATAAATCCGTATTTTTTTTCGAACTTCAATACACTTTGACTATAAAGGTTATTCTGTGATGTTTATATGTATTGAACGTCGGCTAATCACTATATGTCGATTAGTCGGGGTTATACATATTTGTGATCTGTGATTGATGATGGTATGTGTATATGAATGGGTTGGATTGTCGCGGATGAATAGCCGGGGTGGATGTGAGACGAGTGTTGCTTTTCTTTCATTCATTGTAATATGTAAATTGATGTAATATTATTATTTGTATGGCCGCACAACCGGGTCGGGGTTGTAGCCGTCATTGTATAATTCTTTTTACTGTTTTTGCTCCTAGGATAGACCCATGGAGGGGGTGCACAAACTACCGGGTATCTCGAAGTGCCGAGTGGCCTACTCACGGTGTTGAGGGAGGTTGCTTCGCTTCGGGTACTTGGCGGGTAGTTTGCCGCACCCGTAGGGGTCTTGGGTGGGGTATTGGCTATTCACCGCGACAGTGTAATCCGCTTTTCGTTGCAGGCTCGAACGGATTGCGGATTCCTAGTATATCCAATGTATTCATCTGTGATCTGTAATGTCTATCATTGCTATATATTTATATATGATAACTATTTAGGCGTTGCTTATGTTTTACAGCCGCGCTAGCCCAGCCCCCGCTCTGTCGTTAGTTAAGTAACCTAACGGGTGATGACGGGGCCCCGTGGCGAATGCGAACGGCATAAGCGTACGTCATATTTTGGTTGTTTTCTGCAATGGTAGGATTAAATGATGGGACGCATTAAAAGAACTAATGCAAGAAAAAAAACCAAGTAAAAGTCGATTGGAACACTTTGAAAACCACTCGGTTCTTTTCAAAACTAAACTTTTAAACGCGGGGCTTGAACCACTCCTTTTAAAAGCTATCTCGTTCCATCGATTATATCAAGTTCACTACGTTCACGGTTTCGCCAAAACCATCCGTAGCCCTCCATCATTTCAGTTAAATATACGGTAGTATTCAAGCTATGTATTTTGACCTCACGCCAAGGCATAGTGATTGGTAGCTGCCGGATATTTATCTGTTGCATAGATAGAATGCGTTGGTTTGAGACCGTCGTACTGCCATTTTGGCCTACGTCAAGGGTAGGTACGGGTGGGTTCAAATTAACCGGGATAATGATGGGAAGAACTTGACATGTGACTTATGACATTTTGACCTCACGCCAAGGTCATAAGAGCATGGGGCAAAAATCCACATCGGGAGTTTCATAAGTACTGAAACTTGCTAGCGCTGCATACCATTTGGAGTATGATAATTCTGGTAGGATTCCTTCGGTTTTATCACGCAATGATATTTGGATCCCGATCCTACTGTGAGTATATGCTACTCCTCGGGAAAACTCTCACTTAACGATCAATGCTATAAACCTAGTAGGTGTCTAGAAAGGTGTTAGCGGGGCTACGCCCACAGGGAAAAGAGGTTACTTAATTAAGGAACTTCGCGAAAGCGTTGGAAAACCTCCCTCGAAGTACCGACACTGGCCTGGCTGAACGGTTAAGCAAGTATTGTACGGTGAGATTGATCCTGAGTAATCCTTTCTTTACGGTTTGAGAAGGGATTCGAGAGACAGTGGGAGCCATCCAGTTTAGACAAATTAGAAACCACTCTAAACTTGCAAGAGCATCATGCTAAAGTGTTTCTTTTCTCTCTCCTAATTGCAGCGACCATTCAACATGACCGGACTTAAGTTATTACTAGATAAAAACATGTTGACAGGGCCAAACTACAAAGATTGGCTCAGGAATGTCAAGATGGCAATCACTTACGACAAGTTGGGGTATGTCCTTACCACCAAAGCTCCCCCTATCCCAGGTCCCAAAACCAGTGTCGTAGATAGGGAAATCTACAAGACCTGGGAAATAGATTGCGCGAAGGCCAGATGCCTCGTACTTGCCTCGATGGACAACGAACATCAGAGGAGGCACGAGAATATGGACATAGAGTCCATATTTCTTCATACAAAAGAACTGTATGGAGAGCAGTCTCGTATCGCAAGATACGAAGTGTCGAAGAAGTTGTTTTCGGCAAGGTTGGCCATCGGATCATCGGTAGCGGAACACGTGCTTAAGATGATTGGCTACATAGAGGAGCTCGCGGACCTTGGGACACGTTGGAGAATGAACTCTATACTGATTTGATTCTCCAGTCCCTTCCTTCCACTTACGCCCAGTTTATTCTTAACTTCAACATGCAAGGAAAGGAAGTTGAACTTTCCGAACTTCTGAACATGTTGAGGAGTGCTGAGGGCACCCTACAGAAAGGTAGGAAGACATCCACTTTGTTTGTAGGAGGATCTTCCTCTTCTAAATCCAGGGCGAAAGCCAAGGGTAAGAAGAAGAAAGCCCCCGCCAAACCAAGAGGCGGTGTCGGTAAAGTGGATACGAAGGGAAAAGGAAAAGCAACAAAGATAGCGGGAAAGCTGGTGGGGAAGGAAGAATGCTTCTATTGTCACAAAAGTGGTCACTAGAAACAGGATTGCAAGGCTTGGAAAGCCAGAACACAGGATTTGAAGCGAGTTGCAGCTTCAGCTTCAGGTGTGTATGTTATTGAAAACTGTCTATCAATAAACTCTACTTCCTGGGTATTGGATACCGGATCAGGATCTCATATCTGTAATTCTTTGCAGACATTGAGAAAGCGTAGAGTTTTGAAGGCAGGTGACATGACCCTCAGAGTTGCAAACGGTGCTAGCATGGATGCTGAGGCCGTGGGGGACTATCACCTGGGATTGTCGGATGGACATTTTTTGGTTTTGCGTAGTTGTTATTATGTACCAAATGCAACCTGTAATATCATTTCTGTATCTTTATTATCTAAAGAAGGTTATGAATTTGCATTTGTAAGTAATGTAGTGAACATTCACCTTAATCAAGTTTTGATTGGGTCAGGTACATTGAACAACGGTATATACGTGTTAAACCAACCACAGATTTTCAATGTCCAGAATACACACAAAAGAAAGTCTCCAGAAATCAATAAAACTTTCTTATGGCATTGTAGACTGGGTCACATCAATGAGAGAAGGTTGACTAAGTTACATGCAGAAGGATATTTGGATTCGTTCGAATATCAATCGTATGCAACTTGTCAATCCTGTCTCAAGGGAAAGATGACAAAGACTCCGTTCACTGGACACGGAGTAAGAGCGAGCGAGCTCTTGGGACTCGTACACAGCGACGTGTGCGGTCCAATGTCTACACATGCGCGAAGCGGTTATTCTTACTTCATTACTTTTACGGATGATTTCTCAAGATTCGGACATGTCTTCTTAATGAAGCATAAATCCGAAGCTTTTGAAAAGTTCCAGGAATATAAGAATGAAGTAGAAAAACAAACAGGCAAAAGTATCAAGGCACTGAGATCTGATCGAGGTGGTGAATACTTGAGTGCCGAGTTCCTGGGTTACTTAAAAGAGAATGGAATTCTCTCTCAGCTTACTCCTCCATACTCTCCGCAACATAACGGTGTATCGGAGAGACGGAACCGAACCCTATTGGATATGGTACGGTCCATGATGAGTAACGCTGAGTTGCCGCGATCGTTCTGGGGATATGCAATAGAATCAGCTGCATACCTTTTGAACCGAGTTCCCACTAAGATTGTGCCTACCACACCATATGAGTTATGGAGTGGGAAGAAACCCTATCTTCAATACCTGAAGATTTGGGGATGTCCAGCTTATGTCAAAAAGCAGCATACAGACAAGCTCGAGGCACGCTCAGTACTGTGCAAGTTTGTGGGATACCCAAAGAACTCCAGGGGGTATCTTTTCTATTACGCAGAGGAACAAAAAGTCCTTGTTTCTCGTAATGCCCATTTTCTGGAACATCAGTTCTTAGAAAAAGAAATAAGTGGGAGCGCAATAGAACTGGAAGAAATTCCAGAACCACAAGCTATTACTGAAAGCTTAGTAGAACCAGAGGGTTCGAAAGATCAGGACATTCCCACGCCACTCCGCAGGAGTAGTAGGCAGTCTCATCCGCCCGAGAGATACTACGGTTTTCTCATTGACAAGGATAGAGAGGATTGCATCATAGATTCTGATGAGCCTACTAGCTTCCAGCAAGCCATTCAGAGCGTCGACTCGGTAAAATGGCTGGATGCAATGCGGACCGAAATGGAGTCCATGTACACCAACAAAGTATGGACGTTGGACATTGCTCCAGATGGGGTAAAACCCGTAGGATGCATGTGGATCTTCAAAAGGAAGATTGGTGTAGATGGACAGGTTGAGACCTATAAAGCTAGACTGGTTGCAAAGGGTTTTTGTCAAAGACCTAGTTTGGACTATGACGAAACCTTTTCTCCAGTAGCTATGCTGAAATCCATTCGGATCCTTCTTGCCATTGCTGCCTTCCACGATTATGAGATTTGGCAGATGGACGTAAAGACAGCTTTTCTAAATGGACATTTAGAGGAATGTGTCTATATGGATCAGCCAGAGGGTTTCATTCAGAGTGGGAGCAGCGGAAAAGTGTGCAAGTTGCTTAAGTCCATTTATGGACTGAAGCAGGCATCGCGGAGTTGGAACATCTGTTTTGATGAGACGGTCAAAGAATTTGGCTTTATCAAAAATCCAGATGAACCATGCATCTATTGTAGATTTGTAGCGAGAACTGTAGTATTCCTTGTTTTATACGTGGATGACATTCTCTTAATAGGAAATGACATTCCTATGCTACAATCTGTCAAGGGGTTCTTGTCACACAGGTTCTCCATGAAAGACCTGGGTGATGCCTCATACATTCTGGGTATCCGGATCTACCGTAACAGATCCAAGAGGATATTAGGACTTTCACAGTCCAGGTACATCGACGCCATATTGAAGAGATTCAGTATGGAAGATTCCAAGCGCGGTAATCTACCGGCTTGTCACGGGATCACCCTCTCCAAAGAGATGTCTCCCAAGACTGATTTGGAGAGGGATCGCATGTCTATTATACCCTACGCTTCTGCGGTAGGCTCTATAATGTATGCGATGTTGTGTACCAGACCGGATGTGGCTTATGCACTGAGTGTGGTAAGCAGGTATCAGTCAAACCCTGGGGAGAAACATTGGATAGCAGTAAAGAACATTCTCAAGTACCTGAGAAGGACTATGGAGATGTTCTTGGTGTATGGCGGAAAAGACTTCCAGATTGAGGCCTTTACTGACTCCAGCTTCCAGAGTGACAAGGATGATTCCAAGTCCATGTCGGGTTTTGTCTTCACCCTCAATGGAGGGGCGGTGTGTTGGAAGAGTTCCAAACAAGAAACCGTTGCTGACTCGACTATGGAAGCGGAATACATCGCTGCATCTGATGCCGCAAAAGAAGCTGTCTGGATGAGGAAGTTCTTGAGAGAACTTCAGGTGGTTCCGTCCATTGTTGACCCAATACCTCTGTATTGCGACAACAACGGGGCTATAGCTTTAGCGAAGGAACCCAGGTCCCATCAGAAATCCAGACACATCTTAAGGCGGTATCACCTGATCAGGGAGATCGTGGATCGCCAGGAGATCGAGGTCCGGAGAGTTGCATCAGAGGATAACACAGCAGATCCATTCACCAAGGCCTTGCCCCAGACTCAGTTCGAGCGGCTGATCGAGATGATAGGTCTTCGATACGCCAGTACATGGCCTTAGTGCAAGTGGGAGATTGTTAGTGTATATGCCCTAGAGGCCATTACTGTATCATACTAGTTTGTATATTACTTAATGGAAGCTTGGGATATTCACAGTTGTATATACAATCTTGCTCAAAATGGTAGTATGCTACTTGGTTTGTCTCTGCTTTAATATGTACATGTGTTTCTTTTAGCATATTGCTGATATACATATTAGTAGAGCCCTTAGGATCTTTGCTTGATTACCGGCGTTGTGATGGCGCTCACACTCGTGGGAGCTGGGTGATCTATAAGCACATCCTTATACAGGTCGTTGGACTATCGAGACAGGGCATCGATACTCCGGAGTAGACTAGCGTATGCGCTTCTCATCCCAGTGTGGGAGACAGTCTGTCCCACAGCCGTCAGTACGTCGTACTTGGGATAGTATACGGGTGCTCGTTAGGTTACGAGTACACTAGACAGGACTCATCGGGGACTGTTGGTTGGTATTATACCTATCGTCAGTTATCAGTTCCCAGGTGACATGAGTACAGCTTAGTCCGCTGACTTGACACTGTCACTTCGCCTCGAGTGTGTTCCCACTGCACTTTGATTACTACCCTACCACGGCTCAAAGGAGTCGTGCAAACAGGTAGTTTTTGGGTGCAGTCCCGAAGCACTTGGAGGCAGTGACGGTTAGACAGGATTCGTCTCTCCCGGTTTTGGGGGTTGACATCGCGCCGTGTCCAGGAGAGCCATTACACGAGTAGTACCTGGCCAGGGCAAGCGAGATATACTGGTAGGTTTCCAGTGTTATCTCAGGGTGTTCTGGGCTACACTCCGACACGACTTGTACCGCTATTAGGGGACTGACGTTCACCGCCCCCCTAGGCCCGCTATGCGATGTATCAGACGAACAGACCAGACTGTACGGAGATTGTTACATACAGGCTCAGTAGGAGTTCAGATGGGGTTCACCTCGTCAGTCTTCTTATCGACATCTACCTGGGGACCGTTACGTACAGATAGTGCCGCTTGCGGTCTGTGGTTAAACCCACTGCCAGCGTAGTGTCGAGTCTTTAGAGTCCCACACAGAGAGCTATTCGCCTTTAGGCAAAATGAGTAGAGGTCGCATGGTTTTGCGACAGGGTTCGTTCGCATCCGCGCACTTGTGCACGTTTGCTGTCCGGACATAATCCAAGGTCAATACGATCAGTATATGATATAAATCTCAAGAGTATGTCTGAAGCATGATAAGGTGGCAATGTAACATCTAAACATGTAGGTAGTGCCAAATACTCGTGCCCGTGCCTCAGGTAATAACATGTCATAAGTATAAGGTATGTCTGCATGAAGTAAATATGATGAAATATCAAAATGGATATCAATACACAAATATTGGCGTCCCATTCCACTAATATTGGTTTAAGGGTATATATAACAGCGCCCTCATACCCCGTTATATATACAAATGAAGTGTGATCAATGTAGTCAAAGTCTGTATGTAATCAATGTCTGTATATATGTGGATCCCGTCCACCTGTCACCCAATGACAATAAGCATCATGCATGCAAATATGCGGATATAATCAAATCATGGAGATCATCATGAAACCTGTGCCTAGCATCGGCACGTAAATCCTCGTCCATATGGGGCTCCGTTTACGGTATCGGCCCTCGGCCCCGGCACCACGGGTCACCCCATGTCCATCTCTCAACTCCGGTCGGTATCCTCCAGATATCCGCAGAGCTCAAATACAATCACCGGTAGGTAGTAGTCTCTCTGCCAGGCTCACCGTCTACTACACAGCAAAACCGTTCTCGTCCCGGGGTACCATACCGGGTCCACCATGTACCCGCAATCGGCCTCATCCGCCTCCTCGAATCGGGTTTCACATGTCGCTCTCAGCACCGAGAAAACACATGGTGGACGCACTGAAATATCATATCAAGGGTAACCGGGTTTTTAAAACAATTATATATTCTCTTTTGAAATACCCATGGTTCCCAAATTCAGAAATATCACGGAAACAACATATCTAAATGCGTATAATCAAAACATGATGTATGCGACATGTAAAGAAAGGTAAGCATATCGGTAAGTCATGCAACATGGAATAGTAATGTGCACATATCGAGGGAAACCGCTCTTTTTAAAATGAATCAGTTTTGAAGAATATCTTGCGGTTCCAAAATCTCTAATCAAGTCAGAATCATCTACGTAAGTGTACAGGTATAAGTGTACAATATGCCATGCAAGAATCATATGATGAATGCAACAGTACTACAGTGTAGTGGCATGGCAATTATCGATGATGAAGTGTGTGTGAGCCGGCAAATAGTGTATGTGGAACATACGCATCATCGATAATGGTGCTGGTGTCCTAACAGCATGATAGTAATATAGCAATAAACATATGCAAAGCAATGTGAATAGCATGAACATGCGGAAATCAAATAATCAACACCACAGTGAAGAATCTACATCAATATGTATATGTCATGCAGTTATGTCATTTGAAATAAGGCGAATCAGGATTTTTAGTAAAATAAGGGCTACGGTATTTTTAAGAAAGATACGTCCTTTGAAAAATACCCGTAGAATCCGTTTACTTGTCTTTTAAGATTTTCCTAATTCGTAGTTTTTGAAATAGGTATGACTCGGGTCTAGTCTAACATCTACTATGCAACTACAGATCTAAGTATCAAGTCAATCGGGAGGGGTATGGAAACCACCTAAATCTGAGTCGATATATATATAGATATAATAGTCGGTGATCCCGCCTCAATAATATCGCGTACGATACAGTATATCATAAGACATCCTCGAGTCATGAGTGTGTATCTATCATCAATATAGGCTCGTCCGGTAAATCGTCGTACGGCATCCCAATAGCTGGGTACGGGTCAATATCACATTATCTCATCACATATCAGGTATCACTATCATCATATCACATAATCTGGGGTACTTATCTAAGTCTAGTACAATCGATACCATCTATCACTGCGTGTGTAAGCATACGTCCAAAGGCCCGCTAGAGATCACATGTCGTATCCCAAATACGAATCATATCAAATCACCGATCTCGCGGCACAATGCCCAACATCATCGACTCTTCTCCAATGTCATCTAATATCATCAAACACAGTGCAAGTATAATGAATATGCAAGGGTGTGCGTGTAGGGGTAAATCTATTCTAGGGTTCGCGACTATGAACTACACTAGTTAATTTTAACCCTAAACTATCCATAATACACCTAACACAATATCCATGACATACTATAACTATCATATATAAATAGTATATCAACTACGGACCGCGGGGGTGCTATACGCCATCCACCCGACTTCCCCCTGTAGATATAATCTACTCACCTTGCGTCTTCATTGTCGACGTCACCACGCGTTTACTTGTCGTCCCGAAGTCTTCATGGGGTACCTACACATTAACGTATCGCAAATGCGTATCAAAACCAATTCCAAACTAAAACGGCATACGACTCTGAAGACGAAACGCTATGATCTATAGGTTAGAACCTATGGACAACGCCTTCCATAACCATCAACTCCCTCGATATCGTCGTATAAACGCCAAATAGTCGAGGTAAAACACAATACAGAAATTCAGACTTAAAAATACGGAATACGGAAACACGAATCCAAAACAGCAACTAAGGAAAAAGGTTCCAAATTTCACCCTAGGTCAAATTAGACAAATCTATACATGCCAGGGGTCTAAACTACTGATAAGGGGGTACCAAAACAAAAACGAGCCAATTCCTCTCTGGTCTGGCCGCAATTTGCGGCCAGAAAGGATATATTTGCGGCCGGGGTTGGGAGTTAAGGGCTAGGGTTCTGGTGATAGCTTCCTGGTTGCCTGCACATGTCACTGTCCATTCAATATAATTTTCAAGGTCTCGGGTTGATAGCAAATCTCATATAAGCTTCACAGATTTCATAACTTTTCCGATATCGGTTTCTATAAATCCGTATTCTGGGTTTAAGCTTCAGGTTTGGGTCTCCATTCCAGCACTAGGGTGTTTACATAACCTCTAATGAGCTCAATTTCACATCATAACTCAAATTTTCCTCAAACCCTAACTAGGTTTTCCTCAAGTCCACAAAATCAAACAATATCAGTTCAATCTAAACATGGGGTAAAGGTAATGCATAAACTAAGCTTTAAGGTCCAGAAAATACCTCATTTGGCAACTCAAGAATTTTCTTGAGTTGCCCCTAGTGGCCAAAATCCTTGCTTTCTTGGTCCAATGTGTAGATCTTGAGCTTATGCACACTTTTAATGAAATGAGAGTGGGGTTTTGGTGTAGTTTTAGAGGTGATTTAGGGCTTGAAGAGGGGAGGGAGAATTAGGTGCAGGAGCAGCATCAGTAATAGAAGAAGAAGGAGGGAAATGAGGGAAGGGAAATGGCTAAGTCCTAGGTCAAAGGAGACCATACCTCTCTCGCTCACCAAACCTCATATAATAATCCCATATTCCATTTTCTTTTCTTTTCTCCAAAACCTTCTCACTAGAATAGTAACTCCAAAAGAAACATGGCAAGAAAAAATGTAACACAAGTGTAGAAAAAGATATGTGCATGTTTTGCACAAAATTGCTAAAAAACCGATTAGCGATTTTTTAATCGCGATTAGCACTAAATTAGCATATAACTAATCGTAAAAGCTTAAAAATGGCATAATTCCATAAAATACCCTATTTTAGAATTTTCCATAATTTTTCCATAATAGTTTCCCATTTATTTGTATTTAATAATACCGAAATATTAAAATATTCAATAAAATAATATTAAATTATAAAAATTCCCAAAAAATAATATTTTTTTTTGAAATGTTACAATCTTTCCCCTTAAATAAATTCGGTCCCCGAATTTAAATTTAAACCCCCAATACCAAAACATTTCAGTAAAAATCCAAATTGTCGGGGCTCCGAAAACATCAATACACCGCGAATATCATAAAAATGCACTGCTCTATAAGAAATCAATCCTAAAAAGGTATATATAAGAATATCCTTTGCGTCTGGTGCGCTAGGAAATCAAAATCCATATATGTGCCATACATGGGCACAAAACAACATCCAGGTGCAACGGGTGTGCACGAGACATCTGTCATAGGCAACGGGTGTGCTGACAGCAAAATCAGGTGCATATGACATGCACGAAGAATCCCGATTTAGTGCATATGGCGTGCACCAAAATCGTATATCAAAACACTAAAGGTGCATGAAAACTATGCTGGAAGTGTCAATCAAATCACTGCTTAAGATAGGCATGAAATCACAATCAATACCTCAAATGTAATAACTATGCGCAAAATATAAATACCCAGTGGGTGCATGAAAACAAATATCATGAAACTCAGCCATCAAGACTAAATCATACAATTAGAACGCCCAAAATACCGAAATTCAAGATGACGGATACGTGATAACCGAATCACAAAATCACAAATCATAAATACCATCGTCGGTAGTTCCTTCTTCAATGTCGAGAAGAAGTCGGTGCATCCAATGCTAGCAGCGCAAGATATCTACTTGCCTCTTGCTCACGGTCTGGCATCCTCTGCCTCTGGGTCCTTATCTTCTCTGCGGATTACCTATCTCGCAATCAATAGGCTCATCGGCCCTGTCAGGTGTGCTAACGGGGACGATTCCGTTCTGGCACTTCTCTGGTCATCTCTCGTTCAATCCTCACGACTACTCATAAAGCAGCATATCACTGGCGTCGGCCTCTGGCTCTCTGAATGCACATCACACATTTGATCCTGGGTGCAAACATCATTGCAGTAGTGTCCTGGAAGGAATCCCGCTCAAGGTCTCTTCCGATCTTTCCTATGTCGGTTTGTACGGAGGCTGGTGCTATTGCATAATCTCTTCTCGCTCGATGGACATCTGCGTCCTCAGCACAGCATTTTCTCGGAAATTGGTCGCATCCCAACGCCTCTGTAAGCATATGAGGTCTCTAGTCTCTACGGAAAGTAATGACAGCTCGTCAGCGTCTCACACGAACCTCTGGTTCCACTTGTCTCTATCGTCGTCCACTATGACATCCCGCCATGCTATCTACGCACTGCACTATTCTCGGCCTCGGTCAATCCGAAGTCTCTCGCACGGACTCGAAATCGCATACTCTGTAGCTTCATCATTCTGTAGAAGATGTCTGGCCGAACAGGTCCTCGGGAACACGTCCCAACCATCGGATGAATACTCAATACTTGTCCGTCCTCGATCAACTCGCAAAGCATCTGGGTAAGGTCCTTTATCCGAACCTGGTCAACTACCACGTCGATGGTGTCGAGCTCTGGACTGCTGAGTGTGCTCAATATGACCCCCCTTGGGTCCTGGTCTTCTCGTATAATATTCCAGAAAGGTCCTGTCGAGGTCTCTCTCAAATCTCATTCCTGCCGAATTGCCCGTAAGTCATCGTCCTTTACTGAAGCAAATTCTTATTCCAGAATGGCTGCATACTCGTCACAACTCCTTCTGGAAGGTATATCCATATACAACGCCTCTGCGTGCGTATCGCATCTCTAATGTAAGCGGAGTGGGACGTCATCTCGTCGAAATCTCTTGCGAACTCTTTACTTCACTCTGCTTCAATGTCGACTGCTTCGGACTCGTCTCATCGTGACTGCATGGACTGTGCTCCAACGGCCATGCTCGTATCTGGAGTCTCCCAAGCAGTGTGTCCCATCACATGATATCCGAATGATGTCGAACCATCCGATCGATTATCAAAACCTCATAATCCCCTAAGAGATCAACATCTTGGGTACAGTTTAATGGTATCGAGTATATACCACAGCATCAGTGGTCCAGCCGTAGAAAGGCAAACCCAAGCCTCACTAATGGCGCCGTGGAACTGCCGCAAACCCTAAGGTTCAAAGGCTTTCACACAGTCATTAAGTCGAGTTAGGGTTTCATTCTTCTAAAGGGTCCATAGAATTGTAAGTGCACGGCAACGCCCCGGCCGTCAATCCGACGCCGGAATGCGGAAAAGAAACTTTTACAAAACTTGTAAACCGGCACTACCGCGCACTTTAAACCCGGATCGGGCCATTAACCTAATCCTAGCAAACTAGAAGATGGGTAGAAAGCTATACCGAGCGATCCGTGTCCTTCGGTTTTCGGCCTCCACTCCGATCTCCTCGCGGAATCTCCGGTCTTCATCTCCTCGTCGGAACGGGCACCACACCGCCGGGTTCTTTTACGGGCTCCCACCTCTGGACCGAGGCAACTCGGGCACGAATTTGGCGAGTCGACGTGTCCAAGAATACTGTAGGCTGGTGTAGAATCATTTGTCTCAAGCGAGTAGTGAAGTTGCCTTTGAAGGAGGGAAGAAGAAAATGAGCTTTTGAGATGGCTATGGATTTTTTGTGTCAAAGCAAAAATGAGTTGAATAATTTCCCCACTCTAAAATGAAGAATCCTAACCCTCTCAAAAGTGGACGGTCCAACTCAAGAACGAGGAGGAGAGAGAGAGAAAAAGGCATATGCAAATGTATGTTGATAATGAGAAAATAATATCATCTCAAGGTCAAATCCAAATCCATTCTCATAAATGCAAAGGAGAAGATGGAAAAAGAATCTAATAATGCAAGAACCATCATGAACTCTCCATTTACAAAAAAAACCCTCCACATAACTAATTTGCATACTTCAAATAATCCCTTCCATTGGAAAAATCCGGCCGTGAAGGAACAAAGGAAAACTGGCCGAAACGGAATGCAAACTGGCAACTTCAAAAAACTGATCCCGTAATAAATTACAGGAAAACCCCACGACTGTATATACATACCCGCATTTGTATTCCGACCGAATACAAATGCAATGAGACAAAATCTATACTGTATGATACTAGGATCCGGCTTAAACCAAAGCCCGCTAGTAAAAACCGTCCGATCACGATCCGTGCAATACCGCACGTATAAGATCGAACCCTTCCATATCTCCATACGGCCTCTACAGCGTTTCGCCCGAAACTTGAGAAAACGGTCTGTGGGGGACTCTAAAGACTCGTCAATACTTTGGCTGTGGATTTAACCACTAGCACGTCAGAGGTATTAGCCATACGTGACGGGCTACCAGGTATTGACCAAAAGGGACGTCGATGAGCAAACTCATCCTGACAACCTACTGAGCCTGTCAGTGACAATATCCGTACAGTCCGGTCTGTTCGTCTATGAGCATCCTATGGCGGGCCTAGGGGGTTGGTAAAAGTCAGACCCACAAAAGCGGTACAAGTCGTGTCGGAGAGTAGCCCAGAACACCCTGAGATACTACTGGAATACCTACCGGTAAATCTCTTGCCTTGGCCAAGGACTTCGTTTAATGGCTCTCCTAGACACAGCGTGCCCTCACCCCCAATACCGGGAGAGACGAACCCCTGAAGATCCGCTCACTGCCTCCATGTAGCTCGGGACTGTACCCAACTAAAACCTGTTTGCACGTCTCCTTTGAGCGTGGTAGGGTAGTAATCAAAGTACAGTGGGAACTTACACGAGACAAATGACGATCTCAGGTCGATGAACTAACCTGTACATATGTCACCAGGGAACTGCTATCTGACGTCAGGTATAAGACCAACTAGCATGTTCCCGGCGAGTCCTGTCCGGTGTACTCATAACCCAATGAGCACATGTATACGTCTTAGGTGAACCAACTGACACCAGTGGCTTGTGAGACCGGCCACCGCCCCTCGTCGGGGTCTCGACTGTATACACTAGTCTACTCTGGAGTATCGATGCCCTGTCTCGAAACTCCCACGACTAGGGACCTTTTAAGAATGTGCTTATAGACCCCAGCTCCCACGTATATGAGCGCCCTCATACTGCTGGCAGTCAAGCAAGAATCCTAGAGGCTCTATCAACGTGCAATAGTGACCTGTAAGGTCACCTAAAGCAGTACACGATGATAAAGATAAAGCAGATAGCATACTATCATCTTGAGTAAGACTATCCTACTGGGACAGGTCCTCCCTCAGTCATTGCAATCACGTGCCTGTGATCCAATAATTGACTCTGAGGGCACTATCTCCAACAATCTCCCACTTGCACTCAAGGCTAATTATTGCGATGTCGCATACTCACAGCCCGTGTGATACCGAACACCCAACTCCTCTACTAGTTAGTCTCACAAAGCTCGTTTGCGAAACTATTGCGTTCGAGGAATAGCCACAGTGAGTGGATCCGCCGTGATGTTTCTTTCTATGTCTCTCTTTATCTCAAGATCATGGAGAAACCCATCTTCCGAAATGAGCAATACCCGTCTTAGAATATGTTTGGATGTCTGATGGGACCTAGTTCATAAGTGAACTCCAAATCCAAACTTCTTAGACAGTATCGTCGACTGAACTTAATCAGTGTCCTGCGCCATGCCTCCCTTAGTATCCTCCTGGACCACCTGTCCAAAATACCGCCCCTCGTCAAAGGGAAAACTATAACTCTAACAGTCACTCTGTCATCCAGGTCACCTTGGAAGCCTGGAATGATAACTGTCTCCCGAAGGAGGATGTCGTTATCATATCCTTAGAACATTCACTTATGTTCTAAAACTGCTTCCAAATGTTTCTCCAGGATTGGATCAATATCAACTTATTGCACCTACTGCAAAAACAACAACTGGTGTGCTACTTGACATCTCATGATTGACTCAATTGCCTAAGCAAGTGATCTGCCAATCATGCACATCCCTCTCCCCTTTAGTCTGTAAGACTCCTTTAGAGAGGGTGACTCCATCACCTGCAGGTATACTACCGTGCCAGGAGTCATCCATTCTAAAAACTCTTAGAATGCTGTCTAAGTACCCTGATTGCGAAACCACCCAAATCTAGATCTATAGATCTAGTAACCAGAATGTCTTGATATTATATCCAAGTCCCATGTGGAGAAACCACTGTGTGACAACCAAAGTATAACCGATCGTAGTATAGGAATATCACTTCCTACTCTGTGTATGTCATCCAAATACCAAGACGTCACACCCTACTACCTTCTTAACAGATCCATCCCCTATTCTGATAAAGTCAAACCTATGACTATCACATCAGAAATAGATGATCTATCTCCGCTATATCTGCTTTAGTCTATAAATAGACATAAGCCACTTGTCCACTATGCTTCCGCTGCTCCCACTGACTACGGCAACCCTCTGGCAGAGTCATATAGATGTACTCTTCTAAAGCTAGTTTAGAATGACGTTATACTCATCCTCCTGCCGGGTCTCACAGTCTGGAACAACAGCAATGGCAAGTCTGGGTAAACAAGAACATCCCTGTCACCATCCTTGAGGCTACCTGAGTACCTCTCGGGTGCATGAGGTTACCCACCATATCTGCGGAGTGGCCAACAGAATGTCAAGTCAGATTGAATCTTTAGGTTCTTATCAAATTTTTAGTAATCGTTTGCGGTTCTGGAATCACTTCCAGTTCTACCATACTCCCACTACTGTTTTCTAAAAAAAATCCATTTTTATTAAAACTGTGGCGAGTCTAGAACAATATCACTATTGATCTTCAAGATGGTAGAAAGTCAACCCTTGTCATAGCCTGGGTCAACCCACAAACAGCCATTACGGAAACGTGACTTGAGTTACCCAGAGTCTGGTTTTAAGCATATGCCGGACAACTCCCCGTACCTTAACATCGTTAAGATATGAACCGTTCTATATCCAATATAGAAACAGAGGCACTGATTTAATTGAACCAGATTCAAATCATGCAGCTGTCTCCAGTACATGTCAACTAAATGGAAAGAGGCCTATCAGCATTACTCAACTTAGGAGTGCTTCCAATTATGAGTAACCTGAAAGAGAAGCAAGTTCTCTTAAAACCATTGCTATCAACTGAATACCACACACAAGTATCTACATCTTCGATCACCTTGAAGAATCCTGATACTTGCAATACCTGGTTCTCTACTTTACTCTTATACCTATAACTTCTCAAAACTTAGACCTTGCATTTCTACGAAACACATGTCTAAGAACTAGAGAAGTCATAAGTAAACAGAATATAGTACGAGTACCAACCCTTCTGTCCTAATGGACACTGGACAATATACAATACTCTGTATAAGTCCCCTGAGTCTAATAACTCATTCCCTGTGTGTCGTAGATTGAAAACTATACTTTTGGTTAAGAATAATTACACCGCTGTTTAATGCTCCTTACCTAACCATCCACTGATATATGTATGGACATAATCTTTAAAAGGTATATCTCACTCTATAAAAATAGACATACAGATATATCAATTTGAAATTGGTGCACAACAATGGATATTCAAAACCAAATATTTGCCGTCCGGCAAAAAACCCAGGTGACTTCCTCATATATCACTATTTACAACGAATTCCGATATAATGAGGATGATCACCTAATTCACAATAACTTACTCCCACTCATCATCTGTAAAACCATACAGATGTGAGAATCATACCTGGTAAATACATACCCTGGAGCAAGTGTTAATTGGGAAATAAGTTTTCTTTTAACAGTACACAGTGAAACTGAAATATTGAAATGTTTCGTAGGGGTATCCGGGTATTCCTAGTAATGCCTCTTCCATTATCAGATTCACAACTGTAACCGTATATCTCTTTGCCATCTCTCCAAATCCCTTTATATGTCTTTAGTCATTACCTTCTGTACACCCTCTTAGGCTAAATGGTTTTCTTCCTTCCCTACCGTTCGGCACCGGCCTATGGTTTGGAAGAAGACTATCCAATAAGCATAATGGGTGTACTGTCCTAATCCTAGAAGCACTCGCAATACGAGAGAAGGTGAAGATAAAAGACAACCGAATAAACCTTATTCCTATTTCTCCTGAACCAGAATCCATCCCCGAACTGGAACAAGTTCCTTTCGAGTTCGTATATAACCATACGATGGAGTATCCAAATAAACTGTGGACCTTCGTAGTGATACGGAGTGTCCTGGAGAAATACAAAGGTGAAGTGGGAGTGGTAATGAAATACTTGGTTTGGTCGTGAATAGCAGTCGCAGTTTACTTTGCCCTCTTACTGATCCCTTTATTTGTCATTACTTAATACCTTCTGTACACCATCGTTATGCTAATTGGTTTTCTTCATTCCCCACCGTTCGGCACCAGCCTAAGGTTTGGAAGAAGACTATCCAATTTGCGTAATAGGTGTACTATCTCCTAAAACAAGGAGTACTCGCAACCTGAGAGAAGGTAAAAGGAAAAGACAACTGAATAGTCCTATTCGTTTTCTCCAGAACCGGAAACCGTCCTCGAATAAATTCCTTCGAGTTCGTATATAACCATACGATGGTTTTGTCCAATGGAAGTGGTCGTTCGTAGTACTACGGGGTGTCCTGGAGAAAGGGGTAAAAGTAGGCGTGACAATGAGGTTTGCAACTCTGACAATCCAAAAGCCAGTGTTAAAGAAGGTTCGGTCAATTTTGGTCACTGAGTCATAGTCAAGGGTCGGGTCATGGTCACTGCCAAAGAGAGAGAGAAAAGAAACACTCAGCGTGCACTCTAATCTAGATCAGAATGGTTATCACTTTATCTAATCTGGAAACCTTCCACTGTATCGTCAAATTCTTCCCCAAACCTGAAAGAAGAATTAGTAGGGATCATCCGAGGAGTAAACCAACTCATCAGTGGGAATCGGGATCCAACTATCATCGCATGATAACGTGACGGAATCCGCTCACGTTATCACACTCCAGAAGATATGTGCATATCTGGCAAGTTTCAGTTTCTTTAGAAACTCCCGATGTGATTTTTGCCCCATGCTCTTATGATCTTGACGAAGGCCAACATATCATAAGTCACATGTCAAGTTCTACCCGTCATTATCCAGGTTAAGTTGAACCCACCCATACATACCCTTGACGAAGGCTAAAATAGTAGTACGACTGTCCCAAACCAACGCATCTATATATACTGCAGAAAAGTAACAAATAGCTACCATACACTATGTCTTGACGAATGCCAACATACATAGCATGAATACTAAGTGCTACCTTCCTGAAATGACGGAGGGCTACGAATGGTTTTTGGCGAAAAACCTTTTACGTAATGAACTTGATTTCGTTGAAGGAACTGGATAGCTTTTATAAAAAATAGTGGCGAAAACCTTTGCTAAAGAGGTCACACCCAGTGAAGGGATCTCGGCTCTTTCCCCGTAGAAATAGGTGCAGGATATTCCAACTGAATACCACGATGCAAAGCAAAAGTAATCGACTATAGTGAAGTTATTGCCCTGATGCAAACTTCTGTCCAAGGGGTCACTCCCGGTGAAGGGATCTCGGCCCTTGCCTCGTCGACTGAGGTGCTGGTTATTCATAACCGAATACCACTGTCCAAAACAAAAGAGAACGTCCTTGCAATAACAGCATTTTGAAAAAATTGTTCCAACAACATTTGAATAGGTTTTTTTAGCTTGCATTGATCCGAATCAACGCAGTCCCATCAATTGATCACACCAATAAAGAACGAAAATAATGATGTACGTATATGCCACCCGCATTGGCCACTGGGTCCCGTCATCACCCGTTAGGTTACTTAACTAGCGACAGAGTGGGGACTGGACTAGCGCGGGTGCAAAACATATAAAACATCTACTAGTATATATATATATATATATATATATATATATATATATATATCAGTATATAATATTCGCTCATGGCGTGATAAAATGCAACATCACAGAAATGTAATAAGCATCACAGAACAATACAGATATCTGGGATCCCCAGGTTTCATAGAGCCGCTGTTGAAACCCGACGTTCCCCTGGTCGTGTGGATAGCCTGTGCAATGAAATCCTAGACCCCTACGGGCGCGGCAAGTTACCCGCCAAAACGTGAAGCGAGGCAGCCCCCTTCAACAATGTGAATGGACCACCCAGCACTTCACAGAATTCGGTAACTTGGGCACCCCTCCTTGGGTCAACCTGTACCCCCTACGAGTGCGGCGAATTGCCCGCCAATTCTAGAGTGAGGCCCCTCCGTCTCAATGCCATGAGATGCGGGCCCGTTGCCCTCTAGAACCCGGCTATCCGTGCACCCCACCTTGGGGTAATCCTAGTATAGAAAGTAAAATATATACAACAGGTACATCGACCTCAGCCCGGTCGTGCCCCAAAAGAATAATATACAAACAGGCAGTGATGGCAGTCCACATGTCGGACGCTCGCCCCGCAATATCAAATGTACATAAATAACCAAACTGTACTAACATTGCATCCAGGCTATCCCCCACGACCAATCCGCAACATCACAGCACAACACAGAACATCAACGTGAATGTCACGTTCGCAAATCCATCTAAAAGGGCTATAACAGTTAGACAGGATTTACCGATCAAATGACATTCACGGTCGCAGATATAATGTAAATACTGTGAACTAACATGTTTAAAATTTTCGATCGATCAAATTTGCCGAAGTGGGCCCCAAGCACTACTGTAGCACTCAAAGAAAATCTGGACCCAAAAAGAATATACCAAAAACCACATTTTCAAGACAGAGACCCACTGAAGAAATTTGGTGCAGTGAAGCCACTGTTCGGCGGCGGAACGGCGGCCAAAATGGGGTTTTTGCCGTGGTTCCGCGGTGCTACAGTAGCATCATGGTACCAATTTTCTTCAGTGTTCTCAGAAAACCCAGCACACATTTCTGCAACATACCAAATATTTTTTTGACAACTAAAAAATTTCGATAGAAACTGTGACAAGAAACACGGTTTTTGGAAAATCCGTTCGATCGAACTTGTAAACACGTTAGAGCAAGCTAGACTAGGTTAATGGCGTTTCTCTGATACCAATGTAAGTGCACGGCAGCGCTCCGGCCGTCAATCCGACGACGGAATGCGGAAACGAAACTTTTACGAAACTTGTAAACCGGCACTACCGCGCACTTTAAACCCGGATCGGGCCATTAACCTAATCCTAGCAAACTAGAAGATGGTTAGAAAGCTATACCGAGCGATCCATGTCCTTCGGTCATCGTCCTCGACGCCGATCTCCTCGCGGAATCTCCGGTCTTCATCTCCTCGTCGGAACGGGCACCACACCACCGGGTTCTTTTACGGGCTCCCACCTCTGGACCGAAGCAACTCAGACACGAAGTTGGCGAGTCAACGTGTACAAGAATACTGTAGGCTAGTGTAGAATCACTTGTCTCAAGCGGGTAGTGAAGTTGCCTTTGAAGGAGGGAAAAGAAAATGAGCTTTTGAGATAGCTATGGATTTTTGTGGCAAAGCAAAAATGAGTTGAATAATTTCCCCACTCTAAAATGAAGAATCCTAATCCTCTAAAAAGTGGCCGGTCCAACTCAAGAATGAGGAGGAGAGAGAGAGAAAAAGGCATATGCAAATGTATGTTGATAATGAGAAAATAATATCATCTCAAGGTCAAATCCAAATCCATTCTCATAAATGGAAAGGAGAAGATGGAAAAAGAATCTAATAATGCAAGAACCATCATGAACTCTCCATTTACGAAAAAAACCCTCCACATAACTAATTTGCATACTTGCAAATAACCACCTCCATCGGAAAAATTCGGCCGTGAAGGAACAAAGGAAAACTGGCCGAAACGGAATGCAAACTGGCAACTTCAAAAAACTGATCCCGTAATAAATTACATGAAAACCCCGCGACTGTATATACATACCCGCATTTGTATTCCGACCGAATACAAATGCAATGAGAAAATCTATACTGTATGATACTAGGATCCGGCTTAAACCAAATCCCGCTAGTAAAAACCGTCCGATCACGATCCGTACAATACCGCACGTATAAGATCGAACCCTGCCATATCTCCATACGGCCTCTACAGCGTTTCGCCCGAAACATGAGAAAACGGTCTGTGGGGGACTCTAAAGACTCGTCAATACTTTGGCTGTGGATTTAACCACTAGCACGTCAGAGGTATTAGCCATACGTGACGGGCTACCAGGTATTGACCAAAAGGGACGTCGATGAGCGAACTCATCCTGACACCCTACTGAGCCTGTCAGTGACAATATACGTACAGTCCGGTCCGTTCGTCTATGAGCATCGCATGGCGGGCCTAGGGGGTTGGTAAAAGTCAGACCCCCAAAAGCGGTACAAGTCATGTCGGAGAGTTGCCCAGAACACCCTGAGATACTACTGGAATACCTACCAGTAAATCTCCTGCCTTGGCCAAGGACTTCGTATAATGGCTCTCCTAGACGCAGTGCGACCTCACCCCCAATACCGGGAGAGACGAACCCGTGAAGATCCGCTCACTGCCTCCATGTGGCTCGGGACTGTTCCCAACTAAAACCTGTTTGCACGTCTCCCTTGAGCATGGTAGGGTAGTAATCAAAGTACAGTGGGAACTCACACGAGACAAATGACGATCTCAGGTCGATGAACTAACCTGTACACATGTCACCAGGGAACTGCTATCTGATGTCAGGTATAAGGCCAACTAGCATGTTCCCGGCGAGTCCTGTCCGGTGTACTCATAACCCAATGAGCACCTGTATACATATTAGGTGAACCAACTGACACCAGTGGCTTGTGAGACCGGCCACCACCCCTCGTCGGGGTCTCGACTGTATACACTAGTCTATTCTGGAGTATCGATGCCCTGTCTCGAAACTCCCACAACCAGGGACCTTTTAAGGATGTGCTTATAGACCCCAGCTCCCACGTATATGATCGCCCTCATACTGCTGGCAGTCATGCAAGAATCCTAGGGGCTCTGTCAACGTGCAATAGTGACCTGTAAGGTCACCTAAAGCAGTACACGATGATAAAGATAAACCTGATAGCATACTATCATCTTGAGTAAGACTGTCCTACTGGGACAGGTCCTCCCTCAATCATTGCAATCACGTGCCTGTGATCCAATAATTGACTCTGAGGGCACTATCTCCAACAAGAATCGCTTGCATGTCTTTCCGAATACTTTAAACTTGAAAAATGGGCTCCTGACATTCGATCGTCTCTATCGACTCTCAACGAACCTGCGTGAAGTCGTCTCTAGCTGGAATCAATCTATCTGATGACCTCGCATCTGGGTAAGCGAACGAATCACATGTCCTAGCATCCCTCCTCGGTGACTAGCGACCTTCCATCATATCTCTAAGTATATACTCATGTTGTAGTATCTCCAATCATCTGGGTGACATCTCGTCATTTGCAGCATCAACTGGCTCATTCGTCTGTACACTGAACAACGCCTCAATCCTCCAGGAAAGGCAATACATTGGCGGTCGTCTCTAAATCGGTCTGCTCTAGATCCGAGTAAGACTCTCCACACTGGAAATCTTTAACTCAACTGGGCCTGCTCCGGCGCATAAATCGGACGAATCACCTTCGTCTCTCAAATCGGGTAGACTAGCTATCATCTGTCTCATATCTGCCTGGAAGCTCCGGCGATCTCTGCTCGTAAACTCCGGAAGCGACATCCTGTCAATCTCAGCAACAACTGTTTCATCTGTCTGCACGGTAGGCGACATCATAATCTCTGAGGTATGCTATACATCAACAGTCCTCTCTCAACTGGCAGCTCTAACAATGGCCCGATCATCCGGTGTAAAACCAAGCACTCGCCTCCATAAGAGGTCACAATCACCAATACTAACTCGAGACGTTCCCATGTCACCAAAAAACAATGGTCAGCCCTCATACCAGACGAGCTCGCCCTGACCGTAGCACTGGCAACAGCTCACTGCGCTCAAACAATGGCGATAGGAACCTCAATCGAGTATCGAAGAGAGTAGATCAATGGGAAGAAGAAAACAACAGATCAAGAATGGATACATGATCATAATAAGGAACAGCATCAATGAAAGTATGATCATGGAACTAATAGAATCGAGGATCTCAAATGGATGTATAATCATGGAAATAAAGAGAATCACTGATCTCGAAAATATGTACATCCTAAGGTTCCTTAAGCAGAGTAGCGTATCGTAAGTATGCCGCGGAACATACCCACGGTACGTCACTCTACTTTAGTCACCTATTCCATCAACCAAGGGTCATCCTACGCGATGAAAGTTCGGGTCTAATACCCCCTCGACTAAGTCTAAGTTCCGTAAGGTCAAGCCTAAGTTCCGTGTATATATAGACGCCCTAGGCTCCACATAGTCAAACTTAGACTCGAACCAAGGTTAACCTAGCGCTCTGATACCAATTTTGTCACGACCCGAAAGAGCACGTGACTGGCCCTTGAACCATATGAAGTCTATAGGACTCCATCTGATCCAAGTAAGCCAAAAGCCTAGAAATCTAAAACCATTTTAAGAGTAAATAAAGAAAACTGGTTTAAAGAAATGAAGAAAAACATGTTTGAAGTCAAGGTTTTTAAATAACTAAGCCGAATATGCATTTTAAAAATGTAAAGTCTTTTCTAAAAATTTCGGCAGAGTTTCTTTTGTAAATACTGGCCCCGAACGGGGTACAACAAGAACAATATATATGCAATGATAAAAGGCATCCCCAAGTGGGAGCTAGCTCTTCGTCAATCGACGGTCATAACCACACAAGCAATATAATATACAACTGTAACACCTTAGAATGTGTTTTGTAGCTAATTATATTTTAATATATTGTTTTTAATAAAAAGTTTACCAAATTAAGTTTTAAATATTTTATCTTATTTAATGTGTATTTTAATAGAATTTTGTTAGGCACACACACACTTGTGCATGTTAACTAGACTTGTTTTTGGGGTTAAACCATGTTTAGCTAGCATGAAGGGTTAACCAATTTGTATTTAGTGTTTTGGGTTTTAATTATTTGTGTGTTTTATTAATTGAAATTCTTTTTTTTATGGTTGAATGTTGACTTGAGAGAGAGAGATGTGAGCATGGTGCTACATGGCTCATGCCATGCTCTTTTAATGAGGGGAGAGAAAGAGAATGGGAGGGGGGTTTCAGTTTTTCTCTCATTTCTCACTCATTTCCTCTCTTTTCACTCACTCTCTCAAGAACACACACACACACACTCACTAGAGAGAGAGAGCAGAAGCAGGAGCAGCAGCTGGGGGCAGCAGCAACTTCATCATCATCATCATCAACACAACAACAACATCAACAACAACTACAAGGATAACAACAGCAACAATAGCAGCAACAGCTTCATCAACACACACACACCCACACTTACCTGAAACATCATCAGCATCATGATCATATTCAGCAACAACAACAGTAGCAGCAGCAAGTAGCGGAAACAGCAGCAACAGGCAGCCACTGTAGCAGCAGCAGCCCCAGCACCTGCACACACTTCTTCACCTGCTTCTTGGGGGTCTTTAGGGTAAAATTTCTGAACCCAATTCCCCTTATTGCTTGCTTATGTGATAATTGGTGTCGGTTAGTGTTTAATTGCTAGTTTAGTGCTAATTGTGGTGTTTAAGTGGAATTGTGGATAATTGTTGATTTGGTTAGCTACCTTAGGTTGGTTTAGTGTTAGTTAGGCCACTTCAACTGAGAAATCCCCAGATTTCACTAAAATACCATAAGTTTTCTAATTTGTGCAAATTGTGGCTTTTGAGGTGATATTAGTGACTTTTGTGATCTGCTATAGACCCGGACCTTGCAGAATAAAATTGAGAGGACTGGGACATGATACCTAGGTCTAGAGCACACCACATGAACACGAGCCCCAAACCCCATGTTCAGGCCGCCAATTTTGGCATTCTGGCCGCAATTTGCGGCCAGGAAGAGGAGTTGGGTCTTGGGGTTGGGGGTAGGGTACTCTGCAGTGTTTTCTAGATCATTGGCATGTCTAGTTTTGTAATATTGTACCTGTAGGAAAATCTGGGACTATATATCGTTTTGTGTTTCGTTGTGTTTGCGCGATACGCGCGATACGTGAGTGGGTTCTGTGATCCAGCGTATCGCGGCGTGTCGCGATGGGTTTTTGACGCGTACACACACGATTCAGCGTATCGTGCACACGCGCGTTTAGTTCGCGACGCGAGTTTCTCGTTTCGATTCGATATCGCGTTTCGCGAGATATGTGGCTTATATGTGATCTCCGTGTCTTATTTGCAGGTTGGCAGGCAGGAACCACGGACACGGCTACAGGGGAGCAGATGATAGGATTCATCCAGCGTGGAGTTTAGGTGAGTAGATATAACATCTACAGGGGAATCGCCCGCATGGCGTTATGCGTCTGGGCTAGGATTCAAATTCCTGTCGCACATTCTACGTCATTGTAGAATTGCGCATTTACTGCATCTCCTAGATATAGCTATATACTGTGACTAGCAGCCGTAGGACACTGCACACATTATTGACGGTTCATGTTGCACGAGCACGGATTGCATGCTACACACACACCGTCAATAATTGCCATGTCACACACTACCCTTTATAGCTACCATTGCTTACCACACTTGACATCTAGTTTATCGGTATACCTATAGTGTATCATACCTTTAGTGATAGGTATATTTTCACTTGCGATACAGCTACAGGTATACCTCCTACATATTTTACTTATACCGGGAGGGACTTCCTACATACGTTACCTATACCCAGGGGGGTATACGACATCAGTTCCTATAGGTAGATACCTATACTTTGCTACACCTGTATGTTAGATACATATTCAGTGGTTGTCGCATATTCACATTACTGATGTTACTTAGCGGTACCTTATCATGATTTCGCATACATCTGGTTCAGCTTTATACTTGTGTTTACCTGCTCGCATTCAGATATATCGCATACATTATTCCTGTGTTTATGCATTGTTTATTTGGATTTTATATGATGTTTTCGGGATTTGGGAACCGCGGGAGTTCATGAAATTATGCATACATGAACAACCCGGTTTCCTTGATATGATATTTCGAGCGTCCCCCTTGAGTTTTATCGGTGCTGATTCTATGCTCCATACGATGTGTGGTTGCCGTATGAGAGTACATGGTGGGGCCCGGTATGGTTCCCCTCGGCAAGAAGATCGATGGGTTTGCCGATTGAGCCTGGAGGCGGGCGAGTACCTACCGGTGATTGTTTGGACCTGGCAGTTGTCTGGAGACTACTGGCCAGAGTAGAGAGTTGGATGCGGGATGACCTGTACTGTCGAGGCCGAGGGCCGACACTGCAGACGGACCCCGTGGGCTGTCCGGACTGACGGAGCCCCATATACGAGGATTTCTGTGTCGATGCTTGGCACACGGTTTCATGATATTTCTTTAAACCCCTTTTTGTATATATAACAGGGGACTTAGCCGTTGTTATATATACCCTTACACCAATATTAGTGGAATGGGACGCTAATATATGTGTATTGCCCCCATCATATTTATTTCTGTACATATGTTTACCTTTAGGATGCTAGAAACTTACTTGAGATTGGACTTGGGATACTAGGTGATTCATTGGGATTTGGACGTTGGATATACCTATGTGATTGGTGACTTGTACATTCGGGATATAGGAGATTACTCGACATTGTACATTGAGGAGATGTGAGACTTATTTGATGTGAGTGCCCAATGTGGGGCCTGGTTTGAGGATTTGGGATTGGAGTATCTTGGTGGATTGTGATCCTGCCACGATGTCAGGTTTCCGTGGAAAATGACATATTCCACCCTACACCTCACCATTACCTATCTTATGCACAGATTCATATATTGGTAGTACTTGTAGTGTACCCTTATGATAGTTGCATATTTGCTTTCTCATATCTCTATTGCATAGACATTGCATACTACTATCATGCCATCATCGCTTCACTTATTGATTGTACCTGCTAGTGTACTCTCTTTATTCCAGCATTGCATGACATATCATTACTACTGTAATCGCATATCTTAGATTCATGCTGTACGTGCATTCCTGCGATTACCTGCATATGTTTTATACTATTCACGAGTTGGCAACTCACCCCCGTTGTGCCACAGGTGTTTCAGGTTTTTCCCCAGAGTAGTCGAGGCAGGCTATTCCCCTATCCAGCTATCCAGCTTCCATCTTTTGCTACAGATACCGCATCAGCTCATAGTACCATTTTGCATAGGTGGGTTAGACGGTTATCTGTATTATATTTTGTACCTTCGTTGTATTGTACTCTCCATCTACTGTTGTATTATTGACATAGAGACTTGGTGAGGACGTAGTGTGTATTATGGTGGATTTGGTGTCTTTATATATACAGCTTTTTCTCTACTGTCCTTATTCTTCTGTTGTACTCATATTGACTAGTCTTTATAAAAATGGGGTGTTGCTAAAATTTTAAAGAAAGAAAGGAAGACTTTTAAAGAATTTGGGTTGCGATTTCAATTGTTTTCAAAACTTACATTATCTTTTCCGTATTTCTCATGGTTTAGATTTCTGGGTTTGGCTTTCTTTTACTACGTTGCGTCTTTAGGCGTTGCGTAGTATTAGGGCCGTCACGGGCCATTTTGGGGTCGTGACAAAGTTGGTATCAGAGCGTTAGGTTTTACCTTTCGGAGTGTAGGATGACCTTAGTATGATGGAGTAGGTAGCTTAAGCAGAGTAACGTAGTGTGTGTATGTCTGCAGCATACCCACAGCGCGGTACCTTGCATTAAGTGACCTAAGTACAATTTGCTTGACATTCCTTCCTTGATGTTTCATATCTTTGAGATTCGGTTTCCTCATTCTTATCGAATCTCATCTTGTATCTATTTATAGCCTTGCTGCCGATGACTATGGGGACTCAGAGTGATGCAACGAGGGCCGAGGTCAGAGTTAGCTCGGGTGAGACGAGTACTGACCCGGATGGCACTCTAGTTGCACAGGTGCAGACGGATCAGCCTACGATCTATACTATGGATAGACTTTTGGTAGAGGTGCAGGATTTCCGCCAGACGTTGAGTTCCTTGGTTGATGTCGTTCGGGAGCTACGACAGGAAGTTGTCACCCCTGTTACTCAGCTGTCCCTTACGATCAGCATGCAGCAGTCCGTCACCTACATAGCACCAGTGGTTGCAGCTCCAGTTGACGAGGCACACATTCCAGAGGCTCAGAGAGTTCCAGGACAGTGGAGGACTCGTACCAGCGTACCAGCCCAGAGACAGAGGTTTGATCGTCGAGACAGATTTCGTGGCCGTCGCGGGAGTAGCAGAGGCTTGGGACGAGGACAGTCGTTCAGCTCTCATCCCCAGGATGGTCAGCAGTCAGCACGAGGATGTTTTCGATGCGGGAGCCTTCAGCACTTCGTCAGGGATTGTTCCTTAGCACCTCGTCATGATCGTATTCAGAGAGGCCGTGGACGTGGAAGATTTGCTCAGAGGGCTCAGGCTACCAGAGGAGTTCATTCAGCTGCGAGTAGAGGGCAGACACAGGAGTTTGCTTCTACTCACCGGGACGCGCAGACGTCCAATGTGGAGTTTTCAGGTACCCTTGAGTTATATTTTATTTTCTCTTGGTGTATTTATTTGTTTCTTGCTTGTGCTGTGGTTGGGTAGATTAGTCGTAGTTGTGCTAATTTCTGTCAGCGATCCTTTTGTTGCGCGACACGTATTTCAGTTTTGTGCCAATCGGATAGGAGATAGAGTTTCGGCCGTCGTTTTGATCCTTCTGGAGATGTTGGATTTGACGTTCTCCTGGGCACGGACTGGTCAGCTACGTGTTAGGCGTCTGTGGACTACCTTGTGGAAGCAAGATAGGTTTTGTTTTCCCCGGCAAGTCAGTTCTTGTTGTACAGGTGGATAGTTGTGCCGCCTCTTACAGCTTGAATTTAGCCTGTTTAGCTAGTCGGCTACTGAGGAGGTGTCGTGGATTCTTGACGTTCATTCGTGATACCGGAGCCACCGGGGGATTGTTGGGCCGGGTTCCTTTCGTGCGAGAGTTTTTCCGACGTTGTTCCAGGTGAACCGGCGAAGCTAAGGGAGCTTAAGGATCAGCTGCAGAGTTTTGGTTTGGGGAGTTTTGTGCGTCTGAGTGTTTCGCTTTGGGAGCTCCTAATTCTGTTCGTCAAGGAGAGAGACGGCAGTTTGAGGTTGCGTATCGACGGATCGTCAATTGAACCGGCTTACGGAGCGGATAGGTATCCTTCACCTCGCCGTGACGATTTCTTCGATCAGCTCCAGAGTGCGAGACATTTCTCTAAGTGCGTTTGGGATCAGGTCATCATTATTGCGGATTCGGGATGATGGCATTCCGAAGACTGCCTTATGCGTGCTACGGGCTTTGTGTGTTTTGGTGAGTCGTTGGATTCCCTGATGCCCTAGCAGCATTCGTAGATATGATGAACCAGATTTCTTCAGGCCGTTCCTCGACCAGTTTTTGTTGTGTTATTTACGACACTCTGGTCTATTTAATGTGTCTTGAGGGACAGGAGTAGCACTTGAGGAATTGTTACGCAGATGCTGGGAGAGCACCAGCAGTTTGCTAAATTCTCGGAGTGTTTCTTCAGGCTTGTCTTGTGTTGACTCCTAGGTCTTGTAGTCGCGGGAGACGGTTCCGTATGGTTCCGAGGGAGATCGTGGCCGTACAGCTTAGGCCCAGACTGGTGTGCCGGACGGAGATCCGCGGATTGTTGGGCTTAGCAGGGTTCTTACCGCCGTTTCATGCAGGACTGCTAGAGTAGTGCTGCACCGTCGACTGAATGGACCAGAAAGGAGGTTTCTTTTCTGTGGACTGAGGCATGTGTACGGAGTTTTCGGCAGTTGAAGATTCAGTTAACAACTGCATCAGTCTTTCTTTGCTTTTGGTTCGGGCGACCTTGTTGTTTGACTGTAATGTTTCTTGAGTGGGCTCGAGGGTGTACTGAGGTGACACTATAGAGATATCGCTTTTGCTTTCCCTACATTTGGGGGAAGTACGAGAAGGATATTCCACTCATGATCTGGAGATGGCCGCGGTGGTTTTGCGTTGGAGATTTAGGGACACTACTTGTTTGAGAGTCGTGTCAGATTTTCACGGACCACCAGAGCTTAATGTACATCTTCCTGCAGCGGATTTCGATTGTTGTGATAGTCTTCTGCAGATTTACAGTTTGTGTGTGATCGTCGAGTATAGCTTACTTCGTCTCTACGGAGGAGACAGCTTGCTCATGTCCACGCCCGACCACTTTCCTTAAATCGTTTTCGCGAGACACTGCCCGTCGAAGCTCGTACGTCAGAGATACTTGAGCATATTCGGCTGGGTAACGATTCAGAGACCGTGAATTGTGACAATGACGTGCTAAGTTAGGGGCGCGTTCGTGTACCTGGTTTCATCGGGTAGGGACGTGTAATCCTAGAACATGCATATCTGTCAACTCCCTCTATGCATTCAAGCTCCACCAGCTTTGGCGTGACTTGTGAGATAGTTACAAGTGGACAGGAATGTAAAGAGAAGTTTCAGGTTTCGTTTCAAGTGTCTGCTTTGTTGTGTGCTTTGGGTCGAGCATCTGAGGCCGGCTGGAGAGTTGCAATCTTTTACCGATCCGAAGAAGGGATGGGGGCAGATCTCCACGAATTTCGTTATGGTTTCCACCTAATTTTGGTTAGGGTGCGACTCCATTCGGATTCTTGTCATCCGATTTTACTCAGTTTGCTCAGTTGTTTTGTTAAGTTTGTGTGTTGGTTTGTTTGTTGGTCGTCAGCAGCTTGGGATCGTCACTCGCCATCGTCAGGGTTCTCTTTCGATAGCTATTATCAGGAGACACTCTAATTGGCCACCCTTAGGCTTAGGGGTTAGGTCGTGTCGATCGCCAGCCTGTTGTTTTCTGACTCTGCGTAGGTAGGATTTTGGACCCAGCTATGTCTAGAGAATTCGGAGTTAGTCCAGTTGTGTTCAGATCAGGATGAGAACTGTCCATTGCAAGCAGATGTCTTATGCGACTGTGTTGGTCGCAGGCTTGAGTGCGCAGTGGCAAGTCATGGATTCCTATGGACTTTCCGATGAATGACGTGTTGGATTCTGGGAAGCTTATCCCAGGGTTTAGGTCCTTCTGAGATTCTATTAGCGAGTTAGTTTCGTTGCCTTTAAATTGGCACTTCCGCCCAGATTATTGGATTTTCACCCCGTATTCCTTGTGAAGATGCTTTACATTTACCTTCATGACCTTTCTCACATGTTTTGGCACCAGACCTTTTAGCTGGACGCGATCTTTCGCTCACCCGCAGCCATGTGTGGTAATGGCTCGACAGGTGGAGAAACGTCGGTCAAAGGTCTTGCCATCTGTGGAGGGTTTTCTTGGACGTAGCCATATAGTGAGGTAGTCACTTGGGAGGCTGCGAGCGAGATTTGAGGATTTTAATCTTCTTTTTGAAGGTACAGGTAACAGTATAAGTTTTAAATTCGGGGACGAATTTCTTTTAAGGGGGGGAGATTGTAACACCTTAGAATGTGTTTTGTAGCTAATTATATTTTAATATATTGTTTTTAATAAAAAGTTTACCAAATTAAGTTTTAAATATTTTATCTTATTTAATGTGTATTTTAATAGAATTTTGTTAGGCACACACACACTTGTGCATGTTAACTAGACTTGTTTTTGGGGTTAAACCATGTTTAGCTAGCATGAAGGGTTAACCAATTTGTATTTAGTGTTTTGGGTTTTAATTATTTGTGTGTTTTATTAATTGAAATTCTTTTATTTATGGTTGAATGTTGACTTGAGAGAGAGAGATGTGAGCATGGTGCTACATGGCTCATGCCATGCTCTTTTAATGAGGGGAGAGAAAGAGAATGGGAGGGGGGTTTCAGTTTTTCTCTCATTTCTCACTCATTTCCTCTCTTTTCACTCACTCTCTCAAGAACACACACACACACACTCACTAGAGAGAGAGAGCAGAAGCAGGAGCAGCAGCTGGGGGCAGCAGCAACTTCATCATCATCATCATCAACACAACAACAACATCAACAACAACTACAAGGATAACAACAGCAACAATAGCAGCAACAGCTTCATCAACACACACACACCCACACTTACCTGAAACATCATCAGCATCATGATCATATTCAGCAACAACAACAGTAGCAGCAGCAAGTAGCGGAAACAGCAGCAACAGGCAGCCACTGTAGCAGCAGCAGCCCCAGCACCTGCACACACTTCTTCACCTGCTTCTTGGGGGTCTTTAGGGTAAAATTTCTGAACCCAATTCCCCTTATTGCTTGCTTATGTGATAATTGGTGTCGGTTAGTGTTTAATTGCTAGTTTAGTGCTAATTGTGGTGTTTAAGTGGAATTGTGGATAATTGTTGATTTGGTTAGCTACCTTAGGTTGGTTTAGTGTTAGTTAGGCCACTTCAACTGAGAAATCCCCAGATTTCACTAAAATACCATAAGTTTTCTAATTTGTGCAAATTGTGGCTTTTGAGGTGATATTAGTGACTTTTGTGATCTGCTATAGACCCGGACCTTGCAGAATAAAATTGAGAGGACTGGGACATGATACCTAGGTCTAGAGCACACCACATGAACACGAGCCCCAAACCCCATGTTCAGGCCGCCAATTTTGGCATTCTGGCCGCAATTTGCGGCCAGGAAGAGGAGTTGGGTCTTGGGGTTGGGGGTAGGGTACTCTGCAGTGTTTTCTAGATCATTGGCATGTCTAGTTTTGTAATATTGTACCTGTAGGAAAATCTGGGACTATATATCGTTTTGTGTTTCGTTGTGTTTGCGCGATACGCGCGATACGTGAGTGGGTTCTGTGATCCAGCGTATCGCGGCGTGTCGCGATGGGTTTTTGACGCGTACACACACGATTCAGCGTATCGTGCACACGCGCGTTTAGTTCGTGACGCGAGTTTCTCGTTTCGATTCGATATCGCGTTTCGCGAGATATGTGGCTTATATGTGATCTCCGTGTCTTATTTGCAGGTTGGCAGGCAGGAACCACGGACACGGCAACAGGGGAGCAGATGATAGGATTCATCCAGCGTGGAGTTTAGGTGAGTAGATATAACATCTACAGGGGAATCGCCCGCATGGCGTTATGCGTCTGGGCTAGGATTCAAATTCCTGTCGCACATTCTACGTCATTGTAGAATTGCGCATTTACTGCATCTCCTAGATATAGCTATATACTGTGACTAGCAGCCGTAGGACACTGCACACATTATTGACGGTTCATGTTGCACGAGCACGGATTGCATGCTACACACACACCGTCAATAATTGCCATGTCACACACTACCCTTTATAGCTACCATTGCTTACCACACTTGACATCTAGTTTATCGGTATACCTATAGTGTATCATACCTTTAGTGATAGGTATATTTTCACTTGCGATACAGCTACAGGTATACCTCCTACATATTTTACTTATACCGGGAGGGACTTCCTACATACGTTACCTATACCCAGGGGGGTATACGACATCAGTTCCTATAGGTAGATACCTATACTTTGCTACACCTGTATGTTAGATACATATTCAGTGGTTGTCGCATATTCACATTACTGATGTTACTTAGCGGTACCTTATCATGATTTCGCATACATCTGGTTCAGCTTTATACTTGTGTTTACCTGCTCGCATTCAGATATATCGCATACATTATTCCTGTGTTTATGCATTGTTTATTTGGATTTTATATGATGTTTTCGGGATTTGGGAACCGCGGGAGTTCATGAAATTATGCATACATGAACAACCCGGTTTCCTTGATATGATATTTCGAGCGTCCCCCATGAGTTTTATCGGTGCTGATTCTATGCTCCATACGATGTGTGGTTGCCGTATGAGAGTACATGGTGGGGCCCGGTATGGTTCCCCTCGGCAAGAAGATCGATGGGTTTGCCGATTGAGCCTGGAGGCGGGCGAGTACCTACCGGTGATTGTTTGGACCTGGCAGTTGTCTGGAGACTACTGGCCAGAGTAGAGAGTTGGATGCGGGATGACCTGTACTGTCGAGGCCGAGGGCCGACACTGCAGACGGACCCCGTGGGCTGTCCGGACTGACGGAGCCCCATATACGAGGATTTCTGTGTCGATGCTTGGCACACGGTTTCATGATATTTCTTTAAACCCCTTTTTGTATATATAACAGGGGACTTAGCCGTTGTTATATATACCCTTACACCAATATTAGTGGAATGGGACGCTAATATATGTGTATTGCCCCCATCATATTTATTTCTGTACATATGTTTACCTTTAGGATGCTAGAAACTTACTTGAGATTGGACTTGGGATACTAGGTGATTCATTGGGATTTGGACATTGGATATACCTATGTGATTGGTGACTTGTACATTCGGGATATAGGAGATTACTCGACATTGTACATTGAGGAGATGTGAGACTTATTTGATGTGAGTGCCCAATGTGGGGCCTGGTTTGAGGATTTGGGATTGGAGTATCTTGGTGGATTGTGATCCTGCCACGATGTCAGGTTTCCGTGGAAAATGACATATTCCACCCTACACCTCACCATTACCTATCTTATGCACAGATTCATATATTGGTAGTACTTGTAGTGTACCCTTATGATAGTTGCATATTTGCTTTCTCATATCTCTATTGCATAGACATTGCATACTACTATCATGCCATCATCGCTTCACTTATTGATTGTACCTGCTAGTGTACTCTCTTTATTCCAGCATTGCATGACATATCATTACTACTGTAATCGCATATCTTAGATTCATGCTGTACGTGCATTCCTGCGATTACCTGCATATGTTTTATACTATTCACGAGTTGGCAACTCACCCCCGTTGTGCCACAGGTGTTTCAGGTTTTTCCCCAGAGTAGTCGAGGCAGGCTATTCCCCTATCCAGCTATCCAGCTTCCATCTTTTGCTACAGATACCGCATCAGCTCATAGTACCATTTTGCATAGGTGGGTTAGACGGTTATCTGTATTATATTTTGTACCTTCGTTGTATTGTACTCTCCATCTACTGTTGTATTATTGACATAGAGACTTGGTGAGGACGTAGTGTGTATTATGGTGGATTTGGTGTCTTTATATATACAGCTTTTTCTCTACTGTCCTTATTCTTCTGTTGTACTCATATTGACTAGTCTTTATAAAAATGGGGTGTTGCTAAAATTTTAAAGAAAGAAAGGAAGACTTTTAAAGAATTTGGGTTGCGATTTCAATTGTTTTCAAAACTTACATTATCTTTTCCGTATTTCTCATGGTTTAGATTTCTGGGTTTGGCTTTCTTTTACTACGTTGCGTCTTTAGGCGTTGCGTAGTATTAGGGCCGTCACGGGCCATTTTGGGGTCGTGACAACAACGCCGAATGGCGAGGATCAAAACTCACCATAACATGAAAACTGTCATACTGCTACACGCGACTCTAAGGTCGAAATAATACATCACCAGTGTCTAAGTCTGAAACAATATACAAGTTTTGGTTGATGGAATTCTAGATACAATGAATAATACATATACAAGGGTGGTTCTGATGCAAAGAACCCACCTACCAAAAGCAATTCACCCGCAAAGGAAGCAGTGTGTCAGAAATGCCGCTATGGAACCTGTATGGCAAAACCTGCAAGAACTGTGGCACAACGGGGGTGAGTTGCCAACTCATGAATAGAAAATATCAACAAGCAGAAACCGAAAGCATGACATAATCCTAGGTCAATACGATCAGTATATGATATAAACCTCAAGAGTAACTCTGAAGCATGATAAGGTGGCAATGTAATATCTAAACATGTAGGTAGTGCCAAATATTCATGCCAGTGCCTCAGGTAATAACATGTCATAAGTATAAGGTATGTCTGCATGAAGTAAATATGATGAAATATCAAAATGGATATCAATACACATATATTAGCGTCCCATTCCACTAATATTGGTGTAAGGGTATATATAACAGCGCCCTCATACCGTGTTATATATACAAATGAAGTGTGATCAATGTAGTCAAAGTCTGTATATAATCAATGTCTGTATATATGTGGATCCCGTCCTCGTCCCGGGGTACCATACCGGGTCCACCATCTACCCGCAATCGGCTTCATCCGCCTCCTCGAATCGGGTTTCACATGTTGCTCTCAGCACCGAGAAAACACATGGTGGACGCACTGAAATATCATATCAAGGGTAACCGGGTTTTTAAAATAATTATATATTCTCTTTTGAAATACCCACGGTTCCCAAATCCAGAAATATCATGGAAACAACATATCTCAATGCGTATAATCAAAACATGATGTATGCGACATGTAAAGAAAGGTAAGCATATCGGTAAGTCATGCAACATGGAATAGTAATGTGCACATGTCGAGGGAACCGCTCCTTTTAAAATGAATCAGTTTGGAAGAATATCTTGCGGTTCCCAAATCTCTAATCAAGTCAGAATCATCCACGTAAGTGTACAGGTATAAGTGTACAATATGCCATGCAAGAATCATATCATTAATGCAACAGTACTACAGTGTAGTGGCATGGCAATTATCGATGATGAAGTGTGTGTGAGCCGGCAAATAGTGTATGTGGAACATACGCATCATCGATAATGGTGCTGGTGTCCTAACAGCTTGATAGTAATATAGCAATAAACATATGCAAAGCAATGTGAATAACATGAACATGCGGAAATCAAATAATCAACACCACAGTGAAGAATCTACATCAATATGTATATGTTATGCAGTTATGTCATTTGAAATAAGACGAATCAGGATTTTTAGTGAAATAAGGCCTACGGTATTTTTAAGAAAGATACGTCATTTGAAAAATACCCGTAGAATCCCTTTACTTGTCTTTTAAGATATTCCTGATTCGTAGTTTTTGAAATAGGTATGACTCGGGTCTAGTCTAACATCTACTATGCAACTACAGATCTAAGTATCAAGTCAATCGGGAGGGGTATGGAAACCACCTAAATCTGAGTCGATATATATATATAGATATAATAGTCGGTGATCCCGCCTCAATAATATCGCGTACGATACAGTATATCGTAAGACATCCTCGAGTCATGAGTACGGGTCTATCATCAATATAGGCTCGTCCGGTAAATCGTCGTACGACATCCCAATAGCTGGGTACGGGTCAATATCGCATTATCTCATCACATATCAGGTATCACTATCATCATATCACATAATCTGGGGTACTGATCTAAGTCTAATACAATCGATACCATCTATCACTGCGTGTGTAAGCACACGTCCAAAGGCCCGCTAGAGATCACATGTCGTATCCCAAATACGAATCATATCAAATCACCGATCTCGCGGCACAATGCCCAACATCATCGACTCGTCTCTAATGTCATCCAATATCATCAAACACAGTGCAAGTACAATGAATATGCAAGGGTGTGCGTGTAGGTGTAAATCTTTTTTAGGGTTCGCGACTATGAACTACACTAGTAACTTTTAACCCTAAACTATCCATAATACACCTAACACAATATCCATGACACACTATAACTATCATATATATAGCATATCAACTACGGACTGCGAGGGTGCTATACGCCATCCACCCGACTTCCCCATGTAGATATAATCTACTCACCTTGCGTCTTCATTGTCGACGTCACCACGCGTTTGCTTGTCGTCCCGAAGTCTTCATGGGGTACCTACACATTAACGTATCGCAAATGCGTATCAAAACCAATTCCAAACTAAAACGGCATAAGACTCTCAAGACGATACGCTATGATCTATAGGTTAGAAACTATGGACAACTCCTTCCAAAACCATCAACTCCCTCGATATCGTCGTATAAACGCCAAATAGTCGAGGTAAAACACAATACACAAATTCAGACTTAAAAATACGGAATACGGAAACACGAATCCAAAACAGCAACTAAGGAAAAAGGTTCCAGATTTCACCCTAGGTCAAATTAGACAAATCTATACATGCCAGGGGTCTAAACTACTGATAAGGGGGTACCATAACAAAAACGAGCCAATTCCTCTCCGGTCTGGCCGCAATTTGCGGCCAGAAAGGATATATTTGCGGCCGGGGTTGGGAGTTAGGGGCTAGGGTTCTGGTGATAGATTCCTTGTTGCCTGCACATGTCACTGTCCATTCAATATAATTTTCAGAGTCTCGGGTTGATAGCAGATCTCATATAAGCTTCACAGATTTCATAACTTTTCCGATATCGGTTTCTATAAATCCGTATTCTGGGTTTAAGCTTCAGGTTTGGGTCTCCATTCCAGCACTAGGTGTTTACATAACCTCTACTGAGCTCAATTTCACATCATAACTCAAATTTTCCTCAAACCCTAACTAGGTTTTCCTCAAGTCCACAAAATCAAACAATATCGGTTCAATCTAAACATGGGGTAAAGGTAATGCATAAAATAAGCTTTAAGGTCCAGAAAATACCTCATTTGGCAACTCAAGAATTTTCTTGAGTTGTCCGTAGTGGCCAAAATCCTTGCTTTCTTTGTCCAATGTGTAGATCTTGAGCTTATGCACACTTTTAATGAAATGAGAGTGGGGTTTTGGTGTAGTTTTAGAGGTGATTTGGGGCTTGAAGAGGGGAGGGAGAATGAGGTGCAGGAGCAGCAGCTGCAATGGAAGAAGAAGGAGGGAAATGAGAGAAGGGAAATGGCTAAGTCCTAGGTCAAAGGAGACCATACCTCTCTCTTTCACAAAACCTCATATAATAATCCCTTATTCCATTTTCTTTTCTTTTCTCCAAAACCTTATCACTAGAATAGTAACCCCAAAAGAAACATGGCACGAAAAAATGTAACACAAGTGTAGAAAAAGATATGTGCATGTTTTGCACAAAATTGCTAAAAAACCGATTAGCGATTTTTTAATCGCGATTAGCACTAAATTAGCATATAACTAATCATAAAAGCTAAAAAATGGCATAATTCCATAAAATACCCTATTTTAGAATTTTCCAAAAATTTTCCAAAATTTTTTCCCCTTTATTTGTATTTAATAATACCGAAATATTAAAATATTCAATAAAATAATATTAAATTATAAAAATTTCCAAAAAATAATATTTTTTCTTTTTTTGAAATGTTACAATTTAGAACCTTGGAGAAGGAGCAGGGGGCACAAGGAACCCTAGTTTTTGGGGGAATGAAAAAGTATATTAGATATTTTCATCATGTTGCCTCTTATAGGTTTACACATTTACATATAGCCTCTTGGGCTTTACAAAATGGCATTTTGCCCATCCCATGGCTAATGTGCCATTTCTTTTTGCACATAAGCCATGGGCTTATAAAAATTTTGTTCTATGCCTATTTTGCTTACATTCATGCATAAAAAATTACTTTAAAATTATTTATTACATGATTTCTTGTTTGCATAGGGGGGTCGGCCGCTTCATGTTCGGGCTTGACCCGGGCATAGGCCCGCTTGACCTGGGCTTAGGCCCACCTGGGGTTAACCTTGACTTTTACTTGGTCAACCGGGGTGCAAATTTTGACCCCAACAATCGGCTGTTAGTTTGTCCTGCTGGAACTCTTTCCAGTTCTACCTCATGACCACTAATTTCTTCACAAGAAATCCTTTTCTAAAAAGGTAGCATGCTGAGAAACAAAACACCTTTTGCTCAATGTGGTAGAAGATATTCCCTCGCAAATGTTTGGGATATCCAACAAACTTACAGAACTGATCTTGTCTCGAGCTTGTCCGGATTTTGCTTCTCAACATAGGCCGGACAACCCCATATCTTAACTCGTTTAAGACATGGTCTCTTCCCATTCTATATCTCATATGGAGTGGTAGGCACTAATTTGGATGGAACCCCATTCAATAGGTATGCAGCTTCTTAAGTTCATAACCCCCAAAAAGAAACAGGCAACTCAGCAGTACTCATCATAGAGCGCACCATATCTCATAAGGTGCGATACCTTCTCCCAGATACACCGTTGTGCTGTGGTGTATACGAAGGAGTAAGCTGAGAGAGAATCCTATTCTCTGTTTAGAAAATACGGGAACTCCATGCCTAAGTATTCGCCTCCTCGATCACATCGAAGGACTTTAATACTTCTACCCATCTGGTTCACAACTTCAAACTTATATTCCTTGAATTTCTCAAAAGTTTCAGACTTGTGTTTCAATGGGAACATATGTCCAAATCCTAAGAGATGATCAGTGAATATAATGAAGTATGAAGAACCAACCTTGGCATTTGTAGACATAGGACTGTATACATCATCATGTATATCCCAAGAGTTCACTAACTCTTTCTCCGTTTCCAGTAAACAGAGTATTGGTCATTTTACCTTTGAGACAAGACTAGCAAGTATCATAAGATGAAAATTCGAACAGATTCTCACATTCATCCTTATGTAACTTAGTTGGTCGTGTCGCATTGATATGACCTAGTCTACAATGCCGCTGTAACATTTCAGAAAATATAAAATATTATTTTTGGAATTTAATATTTAAATAATATAATTCGCGAAAACTACCCGATTTGCGAATTTGGGGTTTTCGTAAAATGGTATAAATATATACCAATATTTGTGAAATAATTGGAGATTAAAATAATTTGTTCATTTAAAAATATATTTATCGGATCTTGCATTTTTATAATTTATCATATGCAGGGTTTCGGTCACATTCGTGTACTGGCTACTCAAATGACGATCAGGCGGATAATACTGGTAGGCTTTGGTTTAAGCCGGATACTAGTATTGTAGTATTGGATTATACCGATCTCAGTGTATCCGTATTTTTCGGAATATGGAGGGTATGAAAATACGGAAAAGGGCATTCTTGAAAATTCACAAGGTTGGCCTTCTAGAAGGAGACACCTCATTTTTGTTTTATTCTTTTTCATTAAAGAACTAATGAGGTGGAAATTAGGAGAGTTATGAAGCATGGGTTGAAAGCATGGTTAAGCATTTATTTATTCACTTTGGAATTACTATTCAAGTAAGGTTGCATTTTATTTGATTAAATAATTCCATGGTTGAATTATTGTGAAAATACTTAGCCATTCTCATAACTCTTTTTCTCATCATTCTCACAAATGCTTTCTCTCTCCTAGGTTTTCTTCTCTCCTTCATGAAACTCATACACTTGCATGTGTTGCAAATCAATGAGTTTTGAGATCAACTAGTTCAATACACACTCTCTCTACATCCCCTTAGTAATCTCTCCTAGCAAGTAAGATCACTAAGGTATCTCATGGAGGTTGGAGCTTGATCGTAGGCCCCTCGGGTGGATCCATCTTTTACGCAAAGGAGACCGGCAACCGAACGCTTCCAAAACCTAGAAGAAGCCAAAGAAAGAAGATCAAGAACAAGGAGCTTGAACAAAGGAGCAAGGAGCAACTTGAAGACCCGAAGGACTAGGAACGAGGGTATAACTCCTTTACATAGTAGTTAACTCTCTCTCTCTCTCTCTCTTAGTTTAGTTTTGTTAGATGAGTCTTAATAAAGAACCTAAAGTGGGAAAAAGTTCATGATGCTAAGCAAAAACTAATTTCTTTTGATGTGAGAAAACCGTTTTTAAAGTATTCCGCCTCCCCGCGACCCGTGGGGTGTGCATCATGGACTTACAGCCAAATGAGGTATTCTCTTAACCATTAGCCTAGTAATTCCATTGCTTTTACATCCATGTTTGTTTAGAACCGATTTGGTGTCGTTTAGTGAGACTTGGGAAATTCTAGTTAGGGTTTATGGAATTTTGAGTTGTGATGTGTAATTGAGCTTAGTAGAGGCCACACAAACCCTATAGTGCTAGAATTCAGACCTAAACCAGAGACTAGAACCCCAGAATACAGATTTAGAAACCCGATATCGGAAGAATTGTGGATTCTGTGTGTGTAAAATGGAATCTGCTATCACCCGGACCTCTAAAAATTATTTAGCAAGTACAGAGGAGTGTGCAGGCACCTAGGAAGCACCACGCAAGACCCCAACATCTGACTCCACTCTATGGCCGCAAACTTAATCCTTCTGGCCGAAAATTGCGGCCAGACCTGGTCCAAATGGGTTCGCGTTTGGTCTGTAGCTCCATCTCCTGTAAACTAGGCCCTTGGCATATGCAAAATTGAATGATTTGACCTAGGGTAAAATCTGGGACCATTTTCAAGAGTTGTTGTTTTGATTCGGGGTTTCGTTTTGCGTATTTTGAATTCTAGATTTTGTATCTGTGTTGTACCTCGATCATTCGACGTTTGTATGACGATATCGAGGGTTGTTGTTGGTTTTGAAAGCATAGTCCATAGGTTCTAACCTATAGGCCTTTAGCGTTGTTTTGGTTTTTGTCACGACCCGAAAGAGCACGTGACTGGCCCTTGAACCATATGAAGTCTATAGGACTCCATCTGATCCAAGTAAGCCGAAAGCCCAGAAATCTAAAACCATTTTAGGAATAAGTAAAGAAAACTGGTTTAAAGAAGTGAAGAATACAGGTTTGAAATCAAGGTTTTTAAATAACTAAGCCGAAGGTACGTTTTGAAAACAATAAAGTCTTTTCTAAAAATTTCGGCAGAGTTTCTCTTGTAAAACTGGCCCCGAATGGGGTACAACATGGATAACAATATATAAAATGATAAAGGCATCCCCAAGCGGGAGCTAGCTCTTCGTCAATCGACGGTCACAACCATGCAATGATATGATAATATACAACGCCAAATGGCGAGGATCAAAACCAAAAGAAAGCTCAAAAGTAGCAAGAAAAACCGCAATACTACTAAGCGCGACTCTAAGGTCGAATAATACAACACTGTCTCTGAGTCTGAAAGAATATACACGTTTTGGTTGATGGACAATTTCTAGATACAATGAAATAAATAAATACAAAGGTGATTTCTGATACGAAAGAATCTACCTACCAAAGCAAATCACCCGCAAGGAGGTAGTGTGTCAGAAATGCCGCAATAGGACCTGTACGGCAAAACCTGCAAGAACTGTGGCACAACGGGGGTGAGTTGCCAACTCGTGAATAGAAACATCTACAAGCAGAAACCGAATGCAAGACATAAACCTAAGTCAACAATCAGTAATATAATCCACAAAAGTACATCTGAGTGTAACAAGGTAGCAAGGTAACATCTAATCATGTATGTAGTGCCAGGTACTCAGGTAATAACATGTCATCAGTATAAGGTATGTCTGCATAAGGTAGATATGATGAAATATCAAAGATATCAATACACATATATTAGCGTCCCATACCACTAATATTGGTGTAAGATAAGTGTAAATCCAGTCTGTATATGATCCATATCTGTATATCTGTGGACCCCGTCCACCTGTCACTCACTGACAGCAAGCATCATGTATGCAATGTGAGGATATAACCAATATCATGGAAAACTCATCATGAAGCCCGTGCCAAGCATCGACACGTAAATCCTCATCCATATGGGGCTCCGTCTGCGGTATCGGCCCTCGGCCCCCGGCAGTACGAGTCAACCCATGTCCATCTCTGGGCTCCGTCTGCGGTACCGGCCCGTCGGCCCCCGGCAGTACGCCCATCTCTCAGCTCCAGGCGGTATCCCCCGGATATCCGCCGAGCTCAAATACAATCACCGGTAGGTACTCGCCCGCCTCCAGGCTCAATCGGCATAACCCATCGATCATCTCGCCGAGGGGAACCATACCGGGCCCACCACGAACCCGCAAACGGTACATCACCTCCTCGAATCGGGTTTCAAGCACACGTCTCAGCACCGAGAAAACGCGTGGTGGACGCACCGAAATATCATATCACGAGGTACCGGGTTTTCATAAAAGTGCCTCTTTTATTAAATAATCCCACGGTCCTCAAAACCAGAAATCACATGAAAATCCACATCGAGAAGTAAATCCAATGCAACGTGCTATATAATCAATCCATGATGTATGCGACAAGTAAAGAGAGGTAATCATATCGGAAATCATGTAACATGGAATATCTTGCAGTCCTCAATCTCAATCAAGTATGAATCATCTATGTTTGTGTACAGGTACATGTGTACAATATGCCAAGCAGTAATCATATCATGAATGCAACAGTACTACAGTGTAGTGGCATGGCAATTATCGATGATGAAGTGTGTGAGCCGGCAAATAGTGTACGTGGAACATACGCATCATCGATAATGGTGCTGGTGTCCTAACAGCATGATAATAGTATAGCGATGCACATATGCCAGCAATACGAATAGCATGAAAAAGCAGATATCCAATAGTCAACACCACAGTGAAGTATCTACTATGCAAACTACATCTAAGTAAAAGGTCAATCAGGAGGGGTAGGTGTGGAAACCACCTAAATCTGAGTCGGTATATATATAAGGATATATAGTCGGTGATCTCGCCTCAATGTCATATCATAAGATATCCTCGAGTTATGAGTGTGGATCTATCATCAATATCGGCTCGTACGGTAAATCGTCGTACGGCATCCCCAAAAGCTGGGTACAGGGGTCAACATCTCACTGTCTCATCACATAACAGATATCACCATCATCAGATCATATAGTCTGGAGTACTACTCTATGTCTAGTACAAAACGGTAATATCAGCAAGTATGCATGCGGGGGTAAACACATATCCCAAGCCCGCAAGAAGCACAAGTCATATCCCACATATGAATCGTATCAAATCACCGATCCCAGGGCACCAAGCCCACATCATCGACTCATCTCCAAAGTCATCACATATCATCAATCACAGTGCAAGTACAAGTGATAAGCAAGGGTGTGTGTATAGGTGTAATTCTATCCTAGGGTTCGCGACTATGAACTGCACTAGTCACTGCTAACCCTATACTATCCATAATACACCTAATATCACAATAACTACATAATAATCTATCTACGTACTGCGGGGGTGCTATACGCCATCCACCCGACTTCCCCCTGTAGATATAATCTACTCACCTGTAACCCGTGTGTCGGTGTCGATGTCTCCGTCATCTTCCGCATCGCCTCGGATCGTCGCGGTGTACCTACACAAATCACACGTATCGCATCGCATCAAAACCAAATCAACACTTGAAACGACACACTAAATCCAATACGATACGATAAGGGGCCTATAGGTGAAAACCTATGGCACGCCTTTAAAACCATCAATAACTCCTCTATATCGTCGTATAAACGACAAATAGTCGAGGCAAAACACGTTCCACCATTTCAGAATCAAAAATACGGAATACGGAAACACGAATCCAAAATAGCAACTTAGGATATATGTCCCAGATTTCACCCTAGAAAGAATCTGTCAAAACTAGAAGTACCCAGGGCCAAGAATTGAGGAATTGGGGGCATGCACGCAAAACGAGGAATTTCCTCACTGGTCTGGCCGCAATTTGCGGCCAGAATGGAGGTTTTGGCGGCCTCAGTTTAGAATGGGGAGCTAGGGTTTTGGGTGTTGCCTCTATGGTGCCTGCACATCTCAATTCCCACTCAATATTATTTTAGAGTTCTCGGGGTGTTAGCAGATTCTATTTAACAGTGACAGATTCCAGTTTTTCCCCGATATTGGTTTCTAAAATCCGTATTCTGGTGTTTGCTTCAGGTTTTGGGTTTCAATTCAAACACTAGGGTGTTGGTAAGACCTCTATTGAGCTCAATTTCATAATTTAACACCAATTTCCCTCAAACCCTAACTAGGTTTTCACCAAGTCCATAATATCACACAATATCGATTAAATCTTAACATGGGTTTATAGGAAAGGCTATAATTAAGCTAATGGTTCAGTAATTACCTCCATTAGCAACTCAAGAAAATTCTTGAGTTGCCCTCTAGTGGCCAAATCCATGCTTCTTTAGCTCCATGTGTAGATCTAGGGATTTTGCACATTTTTAATGAAAGGAGATTGGGGTTTTGGGGTTGTTTTAGAGATGAAGTGAGGAGTTGAAGAGGGTAGGATGATGGAGGGGAGGCAGCAGCAGCAAGAGGAGAAGGGAAAGGGAAGAAAATGATGGGAGAATGGCTAAGGGTGCTAGTCAAAAGTCCACCTCTCTTTTTCACCTACCCTCATCATTACTTTTTTCCTTTCTTTTTCTTTTCTTTTAAAAACCAAACCTTCTCACATCAATAGTAATCCCAAAAGGAAACCATGGCTAGAAAAATGCACAAGTGTAGAAAAAAGTGATATGTGCAAGTTTTGCACAAAATTGCCAAAAAACCCGATTAGCGATTTTAATCGCGATTAGCACTAAATTAGTGTCAAACTAATCACAAAAACTTAAAAATGTCATAATTTCAATAATTAACCCATTTTAGAATTTTCCATAATTTTTCATAATTTTTCTAACATTTTTCCTATTTATTTGCATTAAATATTAAAATAATCAATAAAATAATATTAAATTATAAAAATTCCCAAAATTAATATTTTATATTTTTGAAAATGTTACAATCTACCCCCCTTAAAGAAATTCGGTCCCCGAATTTAAATTAAAATCCCCAATACTAAAAACAATTTCAGTAATAATCCATTTCTCGGGGCTCCGAAAACATCAACACATAAAACATCACAGCGCAATGCATGCGCATGAAAAATGAGCAGATAACTCAAAAGCAAAACTCCGTCAAGCATCTCGCAATCATCGGAGTCGAGGTAAAAACACAATGTCAAATCCAATACAAAACCGATATGATATGGATCAATACTACACATGTAGACATCTAATCCATACATGTAAGTAGCTGATGCAAAAGCATGCAAAAGTATATCCAGGTACCGTCCACTGACTAGTCCTGCTCAGCATGAAAGCAAAAATCCAACATCATAAAAGGTACTGCTCCAAATGGAATAAATCCCAAAAATGCACATAACACAATCCTGTGCGTCTGGTGCGCACGGAAATCAAAAATCCATAAATGTATCAAACAGGTATACAAAACAACATCTAGGTGCAACGGGTGTGCACGAAACATCTGTCGCAGGCAACGTGTGTGCCTGACAGAAAAAATCAGGTGCATGTGACATGCACGAAAAATCCCGATTTAGTGCATCTGGCGTGCACCAAAATCGTATATCAAACACTAAAGGTGCATAAAAACCACGCTAGAAGTGCAAATCAAATCACTGTATACTGTAGGCATGAAATCTCAATCAATATCTCAAGTGTAATAACTCTACGCAAAATATATAAATACCCAGTGGGTGCATGAAATCAATATCATGAAACTCAGTCACCAAACTAAATCATGCCAACAGAACGCCCAAATACCGAAATCCAAAATGACGGATACGTGATAATCGAATCACAAAATCACAAATCATAAATACCGTCGTCGGTAGTTCCTCCTTCAAGGTCGAGAAGGAGTCGGTGCAATCCACTGCTAGCAGCGCAGGATATCTACCTGCCTCTTGCTCACGGTCTGGCGTCCTCTGACTCTCTGGGTCCTTATCTTCTCTGCGGATTACCAATCTCACAGTCAATCGGCTCATCGGCCCTGTCAGGTGTGCTAACGGGGACGATTCCGTTCTGGCACTTCTCTGGTCACCTTTCGGTCAAACCTCCCGACCACTCGTAAGGCAGCATATCACTGGCGTCGGCCTCTGGCTCTCTGAATGTACGTCACACATCTGATCCTGGGTGCAAACATCATTGCAGCAACGTCCTGGAAGGAATCCTGCTCAAGGTCTCTTCCAATCATGCCTATGCCGAACCAAACGGAGGCTGGCCCTCCTGCACAACCTCTTCTCGCTCAAAAGACACCTGTGTCCTCAGAACACTATCTTCTCAGAAACTGGTCACATCCCAATGTCTCTGTAAGCAAATCAGGTCTCTAGTCTCGACGGGAAGCAATGACAGCTCGTCAGTGTCTCACACGAACCTCTGGTTTCAACTGTCTCTATCATCGTCCACTATGACGTCATGCCAAGCTACTATGCACTGCACTGTTCTCGGCCACGGTCAATCTGAAGTCTCTCACACGGACTTGAAGTCGTGTATTCTGTAGCTTCATCATTCCGTAGCAGATGTCAGGCCGAACTGGTCCTCGGGAATACGTCCCAACCATCGGAGGAATACTCATCACTCGTCCGTCCTTGATCAATTCGCAACGCATCTGGTTAAGTTCCTTTATCCGAACTTGGTCAACTACCTTGTCGACAATGCCGAACTCTGGCCTGCTGGGTGTGCGTAAAATGACCACTCCTGGGTCCAGGTCTTTTCGTAACGTACTCCAGAAAGGTCCTGTCGAGGTTCCTTTCTCAAATCTCTATCCTGCCGATTTGCCCGGAAGTCATCATCCAATGCTGAAGCTAAAGCTTATTCCGGAACGGCTACATACTTACCGCGCTTCTTTCTGGTAGATATATCCACATACCACGCCTCGGGGTGTGTATCACATCTCTAATATCAGCGGAGTGGGACGTCATCTCGTCGAAATCTCGTACGAACTCGTTTCTTCACTCTGCGTCAGTGCCGACTGATTCGGACTCGTCTCATCATGGCTGCACGAACTGCGCTCCGACGGCTATGCTCGCACCTGGAGTCTCCCAAGCAGTGTCCCATCACGATATCCGAAAGATGTCGAACCATCCGATCGACTCGTCAGATCCTCATAATCCCCCAAGAGCTCACATCTCGGGTACAGTTTAATAGTATCGAGTACATGCCACAGCGTCGGTGGTCCAGCCGTAGAAGGGCAAACCCAAGCCTCACTAATAGCGCCGAGGAACCGCCGCAAACCCGAAGGTTCAAAGGCTTTCACACGGTCATTAAGTCGAGTTAGGGTTTCATTCTTCTAGAGAGTCCATAGAATCACCTGCATGTCTTTCCGTATACTTTAAACTTGGAAAATAGGCTCCTGACATTCGATCGTCTCTATCGACTCTCACGAACCTGCGTGAAGTCGTCTCTAGCTGGAATCAATCCGCCTGATGATCTCGCGTCGGGGTAAGCGAACTCACCACACGTCCTAGTCATTCATCCTCGGTGACTAGCGACTCGCTATTATCTCTCTAAGAACATGCTCATGCTGCAGTAGCTCCAACCATCTGGGCGATATCTCGTCATTTGCAGCAGCAACTGGCTCATACGCCTGTACGCCGAACAACGCCTCTATCCTCCAGGAAAGGCAATACATAAGCGGTCATCTCTGAGTCGGTCTGCTCTAGATCTGAGTAAGACTCTCCACACTGGAAATCTTCAACTCAATTGGGCCCGCTCTGGCGCAAAATCGGACGAATCACCTTCGTCTCTCAAATCGGGTAGACTAGCTATCATCTGTCTCATATCTGCCTGAAAGCTCCGGCAATCTCAGCTCGTAAGCTCCGAAAGCAACATCCTGTCAATCTCAGCAACAGCTGGTCCATCGGTCTGCACGATAGGCGACATCACATCTCTGAGGTATGCTGTACATCAACAGTCATCTCTCAACCGGCAGCTCTAACAATGGCCCGATCATCCGGTGCAAGACCAAGCACTCGCCTCCACTAGAGGTCACAATCACCAACACTAACTCGAGACGTTCCCATGTCACCAGAAAACACAATGGTCGGCCCTCGTACCAAACGAGCTCACACCGGCCGTAACCCTAGCAGCAGCCCAAACTGCGCTCAAACATGGTGACAGGAATCTCAATCGAGTATCAAAGAGAGCACATCAATGGCAAGAAAGGAAACAACAGATCCCACGTGAATACATGATCATAGGAAGGAACAGCATCAATGGAGGTATGATCATGAAACTAGTAGAAGCGGGAATCTCAAATGGATGTATAATCCAAGATATGAAGAGAATCACTGATCTCGAAAAACATGCACATCCTAAGGTTCCTTAAGCGGAGTGGCGTGTCGTAAGTATGCCGCGGAACATACCAACGGTACGTCACTCTACTCTAGTCACCTAATCCATCAACCAAGGGTCATCCTAGTACGACGAAAGTTCGGGTCGAATACCCCCTCGACCAAGTCTAAGTTCCGTAAGGTCAAGCCTAAGTTCCGTATATAAATAACTCCCTAGGCTCCACATAGTCAAACTTAGACTCGAACCAAGGTCAACCTAGCGCTCTGATACCAACTTTGTCACGACCCGAAAGAGCACGTGACTGGCCCTTGAACCATATGAAGTCTATAGGACTCCATCTGATCCAAGTAAGCCGAAAGCCCAGAAATCTAAAACCATTTTAGGAATAAGTAAAGAAAACTGGTTTAAAGAAGTGAAGAATACAGGTTTGAAATCAAGGTTTTTAAATAACTAAGCCGAAGGTACGTTTTGAAAACAATAAAGTCTTTTCTAAAAATTTCGGCAGAGTTTCTCTTGTAAAACTGGCCCCGAATGGGGTACAACATGGATAACAATATATAAAATGATAAAGGCATCCCCAAGCGGGAGCTAGCTCTTCGTCAATCGACGGTCACAACCACGCAATGATATGATAATATACAACGCCAAATGGCGAGGATCAAAACCAAAAGAAAGCTCAAAAGTAGCAAGAAAAACCGCAATACTACTAAGCGCGACTCTAAGGTCGAATAATACAACACTGTCTCTGAGTCTGAAAGAATATACACGTTTTGGTTGATGGACAATTTCTAGATACAATGAAATAAATAAATACAAAGGTGATTTCTGATACGAAAGAATCTACCTACCAAAGCAAATCACCCGCAAGGAGGTAGTGTGTCAGAAATGCCGCAATAGGACCTGTACGGCAAAACCTGCAAGAACTGTGGCACAACGGGGGTGAGTTGCCAACTCGTGAATAGAAACATCTACAAGCAGAAACCGAATGCAAGACATAAACCTAAGTCAACAATCAGTAATATAATCCACAAAAGTACATCTGAGTGTAACAAGGTAGCAAGGTAACATCTAATCATGTATGTAGTGCCAGGTACTCAGGTAATAACATGTCATCAGTATAAGGTATGTCTGCATAAGGTAGATATGATGAAATATCAAAGATATCAATACACATATATTAGCGTCCCATACCACTAATATTGGTGTAAGATAAGTGTAAATCCAGTCTGTATATGATCCATATCTGTATATCTGTGGACCCCGTCCACCTGTCACTCACTGACAGCAAGCATCATGTATGCAATGTGAGGATATAACCAAAATCATGGAAAACTCATCATGAAACCCGTGCCAAGCATCGACACGTAAATCCTCATCCATATGGGGCTCCGTCTGCGGTATCGGCCCTCGGCCCCCGGCAGTACGAGTCAACCCATGTCCATCTCTGGGCTCCGTCTGCGGTACCGGCCCGTCGGCCCCCGGCAGTACGCCCATCTCTCAGCTCCAGGCGGTATCCCCCGGATATCCGCCGAGCTCAAATACAATCACCGGTAGGTACTCGCCCGCCTCCAGGCTCAATCGGCATAACCCATCGATCATCTCGCCGAGGGGAACCATACCGGGCCCACCACGAACCCGCAAACGGTACATCACCTCCTCGAATCGGGTTTCAAGCACACGTCTCAGCACCGAGAAAACGCGTGGTGGACGCACCGAAATATCATATCACGAGGTACCGGGTTTTCATAAAAGTGCCTCTTTTATTAAATAATCCCACGGTCCTCAAAACCAGAAATCACATGAAAATCCACATCGAGAAGTAAATCCAATGCAACGTGCTATATAATCAATCCATGATGTATGCGACAAGTAAAGAGAGGTAATCATATCGGAAATCATGTAACATGGAATATCTTGCAGTCCTCAATCTCAATCAAGTATGAATCATCTATGTTTGTGTACAGGTACATGTGTACAATATGCCAAGCAGTAATCATATCATGAATGCAACAGTACTACAGTGTAGTGGCATGGCAATTATCGATGATGAAGTGTGTGAGCCGGCAAATAGTGTACGTGGAACATACGCATCATCGATAATGGTGCTGGTGTCCTAACAGCATGATAATAGTATAGCGATGCACATATGCCAGCAATACGAATAGCATGAAAAAGCAGATATCCAATAGTCAACACCACAGTGAAGTATCTACTATGCAAACTACATCTAAGTAAAAGGTCAATCAGGAGGGGTAGGTGTGGAAACCACCTAAATCTGAGTCGGTATATATATAAGGATATATAGTCGGTGATCTCGCCTCAATGTCATATCATAAGATATCCTCGAGTTATGAGTGCGGATCTATCATCAATATCGGCTCGTACGGTAAATCGTCGTACGGCATCCCCAAAAGCTGGGTACAGGGGTCAACATCTCACTGTCTCATCACATAACAGATATCACCATCATCAGATCATATAGTCTGGAGTACTACTCTATGTCTAGTACAAAACGGTAATATCAGCAAGTATGCATGCGGGGGTAAACACATATCCCAAGCCCGCAAGAAGCACAAGTCATATCCCACATATGAATCGTATCAAATCACCGATCCCAGGGCACCAAGCCCACATCATCGACTCATCTCCAAAGTCATCACATATCATCAATCACAGTGCAAGTACAAGTGATAAGCAAGGGTGTGTGTATAGGTGTAATTCTATCCTAGGGTTCGCGACTATGAACTGCACTAGTCACTGCTAACCCTATACTATCCATAATACACCTAATATCACAATAACTACATAATAATCTATCTACGTACTGCGGGGGTGCTATACGCCATCCACCCGACTTCCCCCTGTAGATATAATCTACTCACCTGTAACCCGTGTGTCGGTGTCGATGTCTCCGTCATCTTCCGCATCGCCTCGGATCGTCGCGGTGTACCTACACAAATCACACGTATCGCATCGCATCAAAACCAAATCAACACTTGAAACGACACACTAAATCCAATACGATACGATAAGGGGCCTATAGGTGAAAACCTATGGCACGCCTTTAAAACCATCAATAACTCCTCTATATCGTCGTATAAACGACAAATAGTCGAGGCAAAACACGTTCCACCATTTCAGAATCAAAAATACGGAATACGGAAACACGAATCCAAAATAGCAACTTAGGATATATGTCCCAGATTTCACCCTAGAAAGAATCTGTCAAAACTAGAAGTACCCAGGGCCAAGAATTGAGGAATTGGGGGCATGCACGCAAAACGAGGAATTTCCTCACTGGTCTGGCCGCAATTTGCGGCCAGAATGGAGGTTTTGGCGGCCTCAGTTTAGAATGGGGAGCTAGGGTTTTGGGTGTTGCCTCTATGGTGCCTGCACATCTCAATTCCCACTCAATATTATTTTAGAGTTCTCGGGGTGTTAGCAGATTCTATTTAACAGTGACAGATTCCAGTTTTTCCCCGATATTGGTTTCTAAAATCCGTATTCTGGTGTTTGCTTCAGGTTTTGGGTTTCAATTCAAACACTAGGGTGTTGGTAAGACCTCTACTGAGCTCAATTTCATAATTTAACACCAATTTCCCTCAAACCCTAACTAGGTTTTCACCAAGTCCATAATATCACACAATATCGATTAAATCTTAACATGGGTTTATAGGAAAGGCTATAATTAAGCTAATGGTTCAGTAATTACCTCCATTAGCAACTCAAGAAAATTCTTGAGTTGCCCTCTAGTGGCCAAATCCATGCTTCTTTAGCTCCATGTGTAGATCTAGGGATTTTGCACATTTTTAATGAAAGGAGATTGGGGTTTTGGGGTTGTTTTAGAGATGAAGTGAGGAGTTGAAGAGGGGAGGATGATGGAGGGGAGGCAGCAGCAGCAAGAGGAGAAGGGAAATGGAAGAAAATGATGGGAGAATGGCTAAGGGTGCTAGTCAAAAGTCCACCTCTCTTTTTCACCTACCCTCATCATTACTTTTTTCCTTTCTTTTTCTTTTCTTTTAAAAACCAAACCTTCTCACATCAATAGTAATCCCAAAAGGAAACCATGGCTAGAAAAATGCACAAGTGTAGAAAAAAGTGATATGTGCAAGTTTTGCACAAAATTGCCAAAAAACCCGATTAGCGATTTTAATCGCGATTAGCACTAAATTAGTGTCAAACTAATCACAAAAACTTAAAAATGTCATAATTTCAATAATTAACCCATTTTAGAATTTTCCATAATTTTTCTAACATTTTTCCTATTTATTTGCATTAAATATTAAAATAATCAATAAAATAATATTAAATTATAAAAATTCCCCAAATTAATATTTTATATTTTTGAAAATGTTACAGTTTTCCGATGTGATTTTAATACGCAATTGTGATACGTTATGATGTGTAGGTACCCCCATGAGAACTTCGAGACGACAAGCAAGCGCGTGGCGACGTCGGCAACGGCATACGGGAGCAAGGTGAGTAGATTATATCTACGGGGGAAGTTGGTTGGATGGCGTATAACACCCCCGCAGTTCGTAGTATAGCTTATAATATATATACATAATGGTTATATATATATGTGTTTATGTTACGTGGATGATTATCAAGATATGATTTGTGTTCATGGTTTAGTTTAGAGTAGTTAGAAGTAACTTAGTTTAGCTTCTTAGTCGCGAACCCTAGAATAGATTTGCACTCACACGCACACACATGCTTATTGTTATACTTGTGCGTATTTACGGATAGATATATATATACACACACTTAGTTTTGGGACTGTGTATATATATACACGTATACCTACACAAGGGTGATGAGGATAGTGGATGATATTTGGAGATGAGTCGATGAGTTTGGGCATGGTGCCACGAGATCGGTGATATTATGTGGTTCGTATTAGGAGATACGACATGAGATTTTAGCGGGCCTTTAGGCGTGTGTTTTCATACACGCACGCATATATTTATAGATGGTATCGCTTTTACTAGACTTAGATCAGTACCCCAGTTCATGAGATATGATGATAAGGATACCAGATAATTGATGAGATAAATGTGAGATTCGACCCGTACCTAGATTTGGGATGCCGTACGACGGATTTACGTACAAGCTATATATTGATGATAGATCCGCACTCTTGACTCGAGGATGTCATATTGTATATTGTATCGTATGTGATACTATTGAGGCGGGATCACCGACTATTATATTTATACGTATATCGACTCAGATTTAGGTGGTTTCCCTTACCCTTTCGGTTAGACTGTTCGTTTAGTTCTGTAGTACTAGTAGATGTTAGACTAGACCCGAGTCATACCTATTTCAAAACTAACGAATCGTGAGTATTTTAAAAGACAGGCTAAGGAATTCTACGGATATTTTCAAAAGACGCATCTTTTCTTAAAAACACCGTAGCCCTTATTTTTCTAAACACCACGATTCGTCTTATTTCAAATGGCAAAACTGTATGACATATATATTGATGTAGATTCTGCACTGTTGCGTTTATTATTCACTTTCCACATATTCTTTCTATTTGCATTGCATTGCATGTTTAAAATGTGTTTATTGTTATGTTAAAACCATGCTGTCAGGACACCAGCACCATTATCGATGATGCGTATGCTCCACGTACACCTGCTTGCCGGCTCACACACTTCATCATCGATAATTGCCATGTCACTTCACGGTAGGAATGTTGCATCGAGATATGACATATTGTATACTCATACTTGCGTATATACCTACTTGTACATCCATATTGGCGCACAGGCACATTGTACACCCATACTTGCATACATACATATTTGCACATACATAGATGATTCTGGTTTGATTTTTAAGATTTGGGAACCGCAAGATATATTTTAAAGCTGGATTCATTTGAAAGAGCGGTTTTGCCTTGATATGTACATATTACCATTCCATGTTGCATGATATACGGATATGATTACATTTCTGTTATATGTAGAATACATCATGCTTTATGATTTTACGCATTGAGATATGATGTATTCATGAGATTTCTGGATTTGAGAACCGTGGCTATTTCAAAAGAAAGCATGTACTGTTTTAAAAACCTGGTTTCTCTTGATATGATATTTCAGTGCGTCCTCCATGTTTTTTCTCGGTTCTGAGTGTGACATGTGAAACCCGGTTCGAGGAGTTGGATGAGGCCGATTGCGGGTACATGGTGGACCCGGTATGGTACCCCAGGGCGAGAACGGATTGCTGTGCTGCAGACGGTGAGCCTGGCAAAGGGACTACTACCTACCGGTGATAGTATTTGAGCTCGGCGGATATCCAGAGTATATCGATCGGAGTTGAGAGATGATACAGGCCGATCCGAACTGACGGAGCCCGTCGGCCGATCCAGACTGACGGAGCCCTATATATATATATGAGGATTTACGTGCCGATGCTGGGCACAGGTTTCATGATGTTTTCGAGTGTCGATGCTGGACACTCAGGTTCCATGATTTTGATGTGTCGCGAAGGACACACGTTGACTTATATCGTCATACTTCCATGCATATGCTTTATGATATTGACATACATGATGTTTTGTGTCATTGGTCGACACGTGGACGGGATCCACATGCATACAGACATTGATTAAATAGTTGGATGATATCCACATACTTATAGACTTCATGATATAGTTGACATTGATTCATGTTGATTTCATTGATCACACCTCATATTTATGATACGTTGCTACCTGAGGCACTGGCACGAGCACTTGGTACTACACTTGCGTATAGATGTTTACCCTTGTCACCTTATCATGCTTCAGACTTATCATATTGAGGATATACATTATTACTGATCGTTTTGACCTAGGATTGAGTCATGCATATGATTTCTGCTCTATGATGTTTTCTACTCACGAGTTGGCAACTCACCCCCGTTGTGCCACAGTTTCTTGCAGGTTTTGCCATACAGGTTTCATTGCGGCTTTCTGGCACACTGCTTCCTTTCTGGGTGATTGCTTTGGTAGGTGGGTTCACTTGCATCGTGACCGCCATTGTACTTATACCATTTTTTCATTGTTGTATCTAGAAATTCCATCAAACAAACTTGTATATTTATTCAGACTTAGAAACCAGTGTATTATTATTTCGACCTTAGAGCCGCGCGTTGTAGTATTATGGTCTTCTTGATGATTTCGAGTTTCTATTGAGTTTTGATCCTCGCCCTTCGGCGTTGTATATCATATTGCCTGCGTGGTTGTGACCGTCGATTGACGAAGAGGTAGTTCCCGCTTGGGGATGCCTTTTATCAGTGTGCATATATTATTCATGTTGTACCCTATTTGGGGCCAGTTTTTACAAAGGAAACTCTGCCGAAATTTCCAGAAAAGACTTGAGGTTTTAAAAATGCATATTCGGCTTACTTATTTAAAAACCTTGTTTTTAAAACACGTTTTCTTTACTTCTTTAAAACTAATTTTCCTTCATTTATTATTTAAAATGGTTTTAGATTTCTGGGCTTTTGGCTTACTTGAGTTAGATGAGGTCCTATAGACTTCATATGATTCTTGGGCCAGTCACGTGCTATTTCAGGTCGTGACAGTAAAATGACTTGATGTGAGATAATGATGTGATGAAAAGAGTATACGATGAGATATGATGACTTGGTTTGATATGTCGTTATATGGATGCGAGTCCATATGTGATAATTGATACCTTTGTCGGTCCCATGATATGAGATTGATACGGATGTGACCTAGGATATAGGTATACAGATATATAATGTTGTGAATCATGAGTGATATGTCGTACGAGACGTTAGGTCCGTACCCTAATTGTCATATAGGTTGATAGGATCCCTAATGGCTTAATGCCGCCGTATGATGGATACCGTACGTGATGAGTTCTACTTGATGATTGATCCATACCCTTGATTAGAGGATGCCGTACGATGTATTTACTGTACATGATATTGTGTGGCTGGATGCCAATTGATAGATTCACCGACTCGGATATGTGATAGAGACGTATACCTTATAGCATCGCGCACACGAATTACTTTATGCTACGTTTATGTTATTCTCATTGCATTACATATACCTGTGCTAGTACACCTACACCATTATCGATGATGCGTATGCTACACTTACACAGATTGGCCGACTCACACACTTTATCATCGATAATTGCTATGTCACTTACACAGTAGAATTTCCACATCATTATGATATGTCGCATGATATATTGATATTGTCACATCACTGTTCCATGTTGCATGATATACGGATATGCTCACATTCCTATTATACGTTCGCATACATCATGCTTTACGATTATATGCATTGAGATGCTGTTTTCATGAGATTTCTGGATTTGAGAACCGTGGTTATTTCAAAAGAAAGTATATATTATTTTAAAAACCCGGTTTTCTCTTGATATGATATTTTTAGACATCCACCATGTGTTTTCTCGGTTCTGAGATTGGCATGTGAAACCCGATTCGAGGAGCGGGAGGCACCGTATGCGGGTATATGGTGGACCCGGTATGCTACCCCGGGGCGAGAAATGATTTTCGTGGAGTAGACGATGTGCCTGGCAGAGGGAACACTACCTACCGGTGATAGTATTTGGACCTGGCGGTTATCCGGGGGATACCGACCGGAGTCATGATATGGATATAAGGGCCGACCAGAGTATGCGGTGCCTGAGGGACGATAAGATAGAAGTAGAAAACCAAAACATGTATAAGTATTATGTCCTTTGATGAGATCAGGGAGGAGAATACTTGAGCATGGAATTCCTGGACTAATCTAAAGAAGAATGAGATTCTCTCTCAGCATTACTCCTCCGTATACACAACAGTGCGTTGGTGTATCGGGGTGGAGCAATTGCACCCTATGTGATATGGTGTGCTATATGATGAGTACTACTGAGTTACCTATTTCGTTTTGGGGTTATGAACTTGAGAAGTTGCATACCTATTGAATAGGATTTCTATCAAATCAGGTGCCTACCACTCCATATGAGATATGGTATGGGAAGAGCCCATCTCTTAAGGATGTTAAGATTTTGGGTTGTCCGGCCTATGTCTAAAAGAAAAATCCGGACAAGCTCGAGGCAAGATTAGATCTGTGGAAGTTTGTTGGATATCCCAAGCATTCGCAAGGAATATCTTCTACCAAACTAAGGAGCAAAAGGTATTTTGTTTCTCAGCATGCCACCTTTGAGAAAGGGAATTTCTTGTGAAGAAATTAGTGGTCATGAGGTAGAACTGGAAGGAGTTTCAGCTATACAAACTGCAGCTGATGATTTGGTAAACCCGGTGGATTCAATAGTTTCCAACGAACCTCAGCCTCTCCGCCGATCTGGTAGGGTTCCTCACCCACCTGAGAGATACTTCGGTTTTCTCTATGACAGTGGGAGCGAGAATTGCATCATGAGATGATGACCCAACTAGTTTCGAACAGGCCATCAAGAGTGGTGACTCTGTGAGAATGGCTGGATGCTATGCGATCTGAGATGGAATCCATATACACCAACAAAGTATGGACTTTGGTTGCTTTATCTGAAGGGTTAAATCCCATAAGGAGCAAGTATATCTTGAGAAGATTACTAGGTGTACATGGAAAAGTTGAAACTTTCAAAGCTAAGGCTTGTTGTATAAGGTTTCCGTCATCGAACAGGTATGGACAATGATGAAACCTTTTTTAGTGCCTATGCTTAAGTCCATCCAGATCCTACTTGCCATTGCTACATACCATGAATACAATTTCTGTCGGTTGGGTGTCATGACTACTTTTCTAAATAGTGATTTAGAAAAGAGCGTCTATAAGTACACAGCCAGAGGGCTTCGTAGACAGTGGGAGCAGCGGAAACGTATGCAAGTTGCTTTATGGGTTAAAGAAGGCATCGCGGAGTTGGAACATCTGTTTTGAAAAGGTAGTCAAAGAGTTTGACTTCATCAAAATGGTAGATGAACCTTGTATATACAAAAAGGTAGTAGGGAGTATGGTGATGATCCTCGTATTGTACGTGGATGACATACTCTTGATAGGAAAGGAGTTTCATATGCTATGCTCGGTCGATCTCCACTTATCACATAGATTCTCCATATAGGGTCAAGGTGATACCTCCTAAATCCTGGATTTTGGATCTATGAGATAGATGTAATTGGATGTTATGATTCTCACTAGGTGTAGTGAGATGGTATCAATCGATCCTGGGAAGAATCACTGGATAGGATCCAGGGTGGTAAGGACGACTAAATGTCAAGCCCAAGCATTGTCTTTTCCCTCGGTGGAGGGACGGTATGTTGGAAGAGTTCCAAGCTAGATACTGTGGCATACTAGAAGATAAAGGCTAATACATTGCTACCAAAGAGACAGTCTGGATGTATATAAGTTCATGAGATGAACTTCGTTCCTACTATTGTGTGGCAATGGAGTTGTGGCTTAGGCCTAGGAATCCCCGTCCCATCAGAGATCCAGACATATTCTTAGGCAGTATCACCTGATCATGGAGATGGTTGATCTCCAGGGAGATCATGGTTAGGTGAGTAGACACAGAGTACAACAGCGCGGATCCACTCACAAAGGCCTATTTCCCAGTAGAGACTTTTATGGGATGGTTGAGTATGAGATACTTCAACCACTGCTGATTGTTGGGTATGAGATACTACAACAGATGGCCCTAGTGCAAGTGGGAGATTGTTAGTGATATGTATGCCTTAGAGGCCATTACTGTACATACGATGTATATTGTAGTGGATACTTGGACATATATATGGAGGACTTTCTTGCTCGACATGATAGTACGCTATCTGGTTGCTCTTTATCTTAACATGTAGTCTGATTGTCTTTATGTTACATGTTGATAAAGCCCTTAGGATGAGTACTTGACTACCAGGATTATGATGTAGATCATACTAGTGGGGACAGTGTAATCGCTAAGTACATCCTTCAAATGTTCCTAGTCGTAGGTGTATCGAGACATGGCATCGATATACCAGAGTAGAAAAGCGTATAGCTTCACGACCCATGTAGATGGGCGATGGATGATCCCATATCCATTGGTGTTTGACATCAGAGACAGTATACGGGTGCTCAGTGGAGACTAGGTACACTGGACGGACTTGCCGAGAACTCCCAGATGGTATTATACCTCATGTCAGATGGCAGTTCTCTGGTGACACTGGTACAGGTTAGTCTGTAGACCCGAGATCGTCATAGAGTCTTGTGTGATTCCCACTGCGCATTGATTTCCACCTTACCACGTTCAAGAGAACGTGCAAAACGATGGCTTTTGGGTACAGTCCCGAATCACATGGACGCAATGAGCGATAGGAGGGGTTTCATCTCTCCCGGTATTGGGGGTTGATGTTGCGCTGTGCTCGATTGGCAATAACAGGAAGTCCTTGGCCAAGGCAGCTTCAGAGATATACTGGTAAGTGTGATTAGTAATTTCTCGACCCGTTATGAGCCTCGTATCGACACGACTTATCGAGTTACTGGGGTCTGACGTTTACCACCCCTGGACGAGATATGTGACATATCAGACGAAGAGACTGGACTGTACGGTAGTGTTACTGACTGGATTCGCAGGAGTGTGAGCAGGCTTGCTTGTTGATCTTCTGATCGCTCAATACCCGGGTGGCCGTTACGTTTAGCAGACCGCTTGCGGCTTGTAGGTGTTTGATATGATCATCACCTACTGCCGGCGTATTGACGGGTCTTTAGAGTCCTACACAGAGGTTTCCTGGCTCAAGAGAAACGGAGTAGGAGCATATATGTGATATGTGCGGGACCGAGATTGATACGATATGAGATACCGTATTCTATTCTCGCGATTCGTGACATTGATCGGTTGTATGCGATATAGCCGGGTTATCGGATCAAGTGTTGATTCGATAAGTTGTTACACATGATATTAGTCGGTTATAGCCGGATTATTAAATCAAGAGTTTATTTAATAATTTAATGTATAATTATAGATTTGGTATATTACATTACATTAACTAGTATTAGCTCACTTATGATTTGTTTTCTCACTTATTGTGCATAAGTGTATATGTGATATATATTTGTGTACATGTGTTTGTGTCATGCTTGATGATACATACAAGATGGATGTATGAGATTTATACCATGTTTAGATTAAATTAGGGTTTATTTATTATCTTAAGATTTAACAAAAGAGTTACACTTGGTCAAAGTTATCAAGCATGTAGAAGTTTGGAGAAACTTTGACAAAGTCCACTCTTTTGTCATTTCTCTTGATATTCTTTAACCCAGCCCTTAACCTCATACTTTGGTCAATTCTCTACATGAGTTAAGCATGATAGCTTAACTCACCTATGGTTACATTATTGATGGGAATTAATTCATATGATGGATTATTCTTTCTTCTTCTTCTTCATCAAGCTCCATGAAAAGCTTGCTAGCTCTAATGGTGGAATGAGAAAAAGTGTGAGAAAATCAATTCTAAAGTGAGCCCACTTCCTACTTCATCATCCTCTACTACTTGCCATGTATTATAGGGTGTTCTCTTCACAAAGTTCATGACCTGGTAAAGGAATAGCTTGAGTTAGTGTCTCCCCGACGTAGATCATCTTCGGCCTCGAAGTCTTCGAAGCAAGCACGTTCGTTTCTTCAACGGAGCCTCTCTAGAGTCCGGAGTTTGCGATCGCAGCGAAGAGGACTACTACACGGAGCTATTTGAAGTGAAGGACCGGTCTACAAAGGTTGTATTCTGCGCTCTCTTTACTTATTGCAAAGTGTTTGCATATTGCTTTCCGTATATTTCTAGTAGACGATCTATGTTAGGGTTATCTAAATCGGAAAAATTTTAATTTGGCATGGACGATGCTTCCCGAAACCTTGCTGTCGTCGTAGGTAACCCTTCAAGAAGATCTGTATCTTTAACATAGTAAAACCTTTTATATAATAAAACTGGATTATCATCAGTGAAATCGACAGAAATCCGTGTCAAATATCGACACAAAATCCTCAAATCTCGGGCTCCGACAGTCCGGATCGACCCATATCATCAAATCTCACGACTACGTCGGTATCCTCTGGATATCCTCCACGTCAGACATCACCGGTAGGTAGTCTGCCCCTGCCAGGCTCATCGTCATCCCTACAAAAACACTCTCACCCCGGGGTACCATACCGGGTCCACCATGCACCCGAGACGATTCATCCTACTCCTCGAATCGGGTCTCGAAAACTAACAGAAATTTGGAAAACTCATGGTGGACAACACATACATCATATCACGAGAAAACCACAACTTGCATTTTTTAAAATCATAATAGGTTTATTAAATTCTTGCGGTTTTCCCCAAAATCCATAAATCTCATAAACACTGAAATCTTCAAGAAAATCACAATTTATGAACATATCGGTGATGATGAATGTCTATGGTATCAATAATATTAAATACGATGTGCGATTAGAAAATTATGTATGAATGAGGAAGCCATGAGGTATGTGACTAGCAAACCTACGAATCCAATCCTGATGAGATGAATATACAACTACAAATCTACATATCATAAATGATGCAATTGTACAGATACCGATTCTAAGCAAGTTCTATAGTTTTCGTGTCATAGCAATTACCAATGGCATGTGTGTTCGCAAAAAACAGTGCACGTGCGACATGGGCCAATGGTAATGGTGCAAGTGTCCTATGAGCTAATATCTTATATATATATAAGATGATGCAATGCAATGAGATGAATGACTAGGAGACTACGCATATAAATACAAGCACTACTAGTAATCCTAACTATCAGACGCCTTGCGCCATCCGGACGATTCCCCCGTAGATGTGTACATCTACTCAACGGGACGTCTCGGCTAAACTGATCCAATCACGGCCTTTCCTTTCCTTACCGCGTCCGACGTCTCCACTACCGATCCTAGAATCGCACACATATCAATATAAAGAAAGCTAAACATTTAAATAGACGCGAATACAAAACGACGTGGCAACCAACGCGCATTTAGCTAGACGTGCGTGCACTTGGTGCACAAAATGTGTGCGCACTTGGTGCACAAAATGTGCGCGACATCGCCACAAACCACAACTAGGGGCTGCCTTGCGAAGCAAACACCAAACCTAGAACCTAATCGTACTAATCGCTCATTCACATCACACTAAGAACTTTAGAAATTAGGTTGTAGATCATTCCAACCTCAAGCTTAATTAAAATCTATTTATTCCAAAAACCTAGTAAGCAACAATTAACCATTTTAGTGCAAAACTAGATGTTTTAGCAAAACTAGTGGCCACAATTTACACTTAATATCTTAATTAGGCCACAAAAATATTAACTAAATTTTAATCTCACCATTTTACAAACTAAACATGAAATTAGTTTGTATGAACATTTATTTAAGATAACTAAAAGCAACGATTTGCAAGATTAACAACTAGATTATATATGATACACCATTAGATGTTAACTATACAATGCTACCATAAATTAGTGATAAAAACGTTGATTTTTAAACCAAACCCTTCTCTTTAATATTCAAAACATGAAATTAAACAATATTAACACCTAATTAAAATTAGATTTAAAGCAATAATTAACAAAGTGATAATTAGATTAAGATTTATACCTCACAATGGTTTGGAAAAGATCCAAACATGCTAACAATATATAGACTTGAGCCATGAACCAAGCTAAGATTTGAACAAGGAATTTGTTAAGATTTAAGCTAGGATTTGTGTTGATTTATTGTGGATATTTGGATGAATTTTTGTGGAGTTTTGAGATGAAGAATTGGAGAAGAGAGGGGGCTGTCTTTTTTTTTTTCTGGCTCGGCCAGTGAGGGAAAAAGAGGGCGAGGGTGTGTGTGTGTGAGAGCCAAGTCAAGAAAAACCCCTCCATACCTCATTAATGCACTATACCTCTTGTTTCTATTTTTATTTTATTTTTTCAACTTTTCTTTTCTCTTATATTTCCTTCTACAAAAATCTAGAACATGCTACATAATTAGTTTAAGTTGCCATGATTGTAAAAACATGAGTTAATCTATCCTAACTTATGATTAACACTTGGTTAGTGTGCAATGTGCAAGTTAAAATAATTTTCGTAATTAATAATTAAGGAAAATAATTAGGTGAACAAGTGATTAAATTGATAATTAATATATACCAATAAAACAAGCATTTACATAGTTAAAATAGTTATATTTAAGTCTATAAGGAAAATAATTATAACTTGGTTTAGTAGCAAAGCACCTGTTAAAACTCTAATTAACATACAATTAACCTAAACGATTTTCTAAAGCGTTACAGTCGTCCCCCCTTAAAGAAATTCGGTCCCTGAATTTAAAAATTTAACTACACGTACCTTCAAAGAGATGGGGAAATTTCTTCTGCATCTCGTCCTCGGTCTCCTAGGTGACCTCTTCGCTGTTCGGCCACGCCAAAGAACCTTTACGGACGGTATAACCTTTGACCTCAATTTCTTCACCTGCCGATCCAGAATGAACCACTGGCTACTCGGTGAAAGAAATGTCGCTCTCTGGCTGGATTGTCTGGTGCTGAATTGCATAAGAGGGGTCATGAAGGTACTTGCAGAGCATCGATACATGGAACACGGGGTGAACATCAGGGATGCTGGGCGGAAGAGCCAAACGATAAGCAACTGTGCTGACACGCTCGAGAATCTCGAAAGGACCCACATATCTAGGACTAAGCTTCCCTTTCTTTCCAAATCTCACCACGCCCTTCATTAGAGAAACCCGTAAGAAACCATGATCACCTACAGCAAATTCCAGTCTGCGACGATGTCTATCTGCATAAGATTCCTTCCAGTTCTGGGCCGCTCTCATCCTATCCCGAATCAACTGGATCTTCTCGGTCGTCTCCTGTACAATCTGCGGTCCCAAAACACTGCTCTCACCGAGCTCTGTCCAACAAACCGGAGATTGATATCTCCTTCCATATAGAGCCTCGAAGGGTGCCATCTGAATTGTCTCCCGGATGCTGTTATTATAGAAGAACTCTATTAAGTCCAAGTGGCGATCCCAACTGCCACCAAAATCTAGAACGCAAGTTTGGAGCATATCCTCAAGAGTCTGTATGGTCCACTCTGATTGACCGTTAGTCCGCGGATAGAAAACTGCACTGAAACTCAATTGGTGCCCAAAGTCTCCTAAAGTTTCTACAATAGTCGGCTGGTGAACTGGGTGTCTCTGTCGGAAACAACGCACGTCGGAACACCGTGTGGTCGTACAATCTCATCAACATATATTTAAGCATACTGAACGAATCCGAAAATTGTCCTTACTGGAAGAAAGTGAGCTTCTTTCGTCAATCGGTCTACGATCACCCAAATAGAGGTATACCCTTAACTGGTCCTAGGTAGACCCACGATAAAATCCATTGAGATTTTCTCCCACTTCCACTCTGGAATAGGCAAATGCTGTAACTCTCCTGGTGGCCTCTGATGCTCGGCCTTGACTTGCTAACAAGTCAAGCATCCCGAAAAAAAATCCATGACATCTCGCTTCATCCTTTCCCACCAGTAAACATATCTCAAGTCATGGTATATCTCTGTGGAACCCGGATGAACACTATATGCTGACTGATGCGCCTCCTCAAAAATCTCGCGTCTCAGTCCCTCGAAATCTGGCACACACAGTCGAGTCCCAAATCATAGTACTCCCTGATTATCAATCATGAACTCTGAATCTCTGCCCTGTCGAACCTGCTCCATGATCTCTGACAAACGAACGTCATCGGACTCTGCCTCACTGATGCGATCAAGTAACTGTGTATGTGCACGGACACGGGCAAGCTGTCCCCCGATCGACGTAAACTCGAACTGTACTCGGTTGTCACATAGAATCTACCAATCTGCCGTCGAAGGTTTTTGAACTACGCTTAAACAAGACAAGCTACATCCGGGCTTTCTACTCAAAGCATCTGCCACAACATTCGCCTTGCCCGGATGATAAAAATCTCAAAGGCATAGTCCTTCACTAGCTCCATCCAATGGCGCTGTCTCAAATTTAGATCTCGCTGCTGAAAGCTGTACTTTAAGCTCTTGTGGTCCGTAAATATCTGGCATGACTCGTCGTATAAGTAGTGTCTCCAGATCTCGAGTGCAAAAACCACCATAGCCATCACTAAGTCATGAGTGGGATAGTTCTGCCCATGCTTCTTCAACTGTCGAGAAGCATAAGCGATGACCCTGCCGTGCTGCATCACCACAGAGCCTAACCCCACTCGAGAAGCATCACAATAAACGACAAAACCGCCTGATCCTGAAGGTAAAGATAATACTGGAGCAGTGGTCAAACGAGTCTTCAACTGCTGAAAGCTCTGCTCACATGCCTCTGTCCAAAGAAAAGGAACTCCCTTCCTGGTCAACCCGGTCAACGGTGCAGCTATACAAGAAAAATCCTGTACGAAACGTCGATAGTATCCGGCCAAACCTAAAAAGCTGCGTACCTCAGAAACTGATACCGGTCTGGGCCAATGATGAACGGTCGCGATCTTCTTCAGGTCCACACGTATGCCATCTCTCGTAACCACGTGACCCAAGAAATCGACACTGTCAAGCCAGAAGGCACACTTGGAGAATTTTGCGAACAGCTGATGCTCTCTCAAAGTCTGTAATATGATCCTCAGATGCTACTCATGCTCCTCTCGGCTACGGGAGTATACTAAGATGTCATCAATGAACACAATGATAAACTGATCAAGAAACGACCTGAATATGCGGTTCATCAAATCAATAAACGCTGCGGGGGCATTGGTGAGTCCGAACGACATCACCAAAAACTCATAATGTCCGTAGCGCATGCGAAAAGCAGTCTTCGGAATATCATCCTTTCGACCCGCAACTGATGGTAACCCGACCGCAAGTCAATCTTCGAGAAGTGCCCCGCACCCTGGAGCTGATCAAACAAATCGTCAATGCGAGGTAAGGGATATCTGTTCCGCACAGTCACTCGATTCAACTGACGATAATCGATGCATAAATGCAAATTGCCGTCTTCCTTCTCGACGAACAGGACAGGAGCTCCCCAAGGTGACATACTAGGAAGAATAAGCCCTTAATCCAACAAATCTTGCAACTGATCTTTCAGCTCTTTAAGCTCCGCCGGGATCATCCTATAAGGCGGCATAGAAATAGGCCCCGTGCCGGGGATCAAGTCAAAGCAGAACTCAATATCGTGCTCAGGCGGTAAACCAGTCAACTCGTCAGGAAAAACATCTGGAAACTCTCTCACAATCGGAACCTCGTCCAACGGGACCTCTGCAGCTCTAACATAACGAACATATGCCAAAAATCCCTGGCATCATTTCCTCAAGACCTGACTAGCGCGAAGGGATGAAATCAAACTGGGAAGAGTGACGCTACGGTCTCCCTGAATAACAAGGAACGGTCCACCCGGTAAACTAAATCTGACTGCCTTCTCATGGAAGTCCACGGACGTATAACATGTGTCTAACCAATCCATGCCTAGAAGAACTTCGAAGTCAATCATATCGAGAAGAATCAAATTGACAGAAGAATCCCTATCTCCGATACGAACAAAACAAACACGAACGAAATGCATATCGAGCGAAAAAAGACTAGCCTACAGGAGAAATCACAAGAAGCGGCTGATTTAGCAAGGACTACTATCGGCTAAACCTCGATACAAAATAGGTGGATACCATTTCAAAAAACACAAGAAAAATACGCATCGGAAGAAAACACCGAAAGAATACCTGTCACGACTACGTTCAACGCCTGCACGCCCCGAGGAGTCAACACAAAAGCTAGGGCCTTCCGTCTACCAGCGACCAGCTATCATCTGCCTTTGCCACTTCGTCCTCTCGGAATATGACTACCACGACCGCGGCCTCTCGAGGCATCGATCTGGCGTGGAGCAACTGTTGGATAAGTATGCCCTAGATGCCATTATTGTATAGTACTAGTTTGTATATTACATTTTGGCAGCTTGGGATATATACATGGATTGACGACAGTCTTGCTCGATATTGTAGTATGCTACTTGGTTTGTATCTATCTTAATATGTGTATATGTTTCTTTTAACATATCGCTAATACATATTGATGGAGCCCTTAGGATCTTTTCTTGACTACCGGCGTGGTGATGGCGATCACACTAGTGGGGGCTGGGTAGTCTATAAGCATATCCTTATACAAGTCCCTAGCCGTAGGATTATCGAGACAGGGCATCGATACTCTAGAGTAGACTAGTGCATACGCTTCTCATCCCAGCAGAGGAGATGGTCTGTCCCACAGCCATCAGTACGTCGTACTGGAGATAGTATGCAGGTGCTCGTTAGGTTACGAGTACACTGGACAGGACTCGTCGGGAACTGTTGGTTGGTATTATACCTATCGTCAGGTAGCAGTTCCCAGGTGACATGAGTACATCTTAGTCCGTTGACTTGACACTGCTACTTCGCCTCAAGTGTGTTCCCACTGTTCTTTGATTGCTACCCTACCACGGCTCTATTGAGTCATACAAACAGGTAGTAGTTGGGTGCAATCCCGAAGCACTTGGAGACAGTGGCGGTTAGACAAGATTCGTCTCTACCGGTATTGGGGGTTGATATCGCGTTGTGTTTAAGAGATCCATTACACAAAGTCTATGGCCAGGTGTAACAACTAGGATTATATTAGTAACTAATTATATTTTAATTAGTGAAATTCTTTAATAAAAGTTTACCAAGTTAACTTTCAAATATTTTATCAAAATTAATAAGTATTTTTCTAGAATTTTCCTAAGCTTGCACAAACATGTGCATGTAACCTAGGGTTAAAAATTGGGTTAAACCTGGCCTAAACCCTCTTGTTAGGCAACCATGGTGGCCTAAACCCTCTTGTTAGGCTAATTAGTTTTAAATTAAGAATTTGATTTTCTAAAAATTAAAGGGGTTAATATTTCTTTTGGGGTTGACTTGGGTTGAGGAGAGAGAGGGCATGATAGGTGGCATGTTAGCTTTTGATAGAGAGAGAAAATGGTGGCTTAAGGAAGGGTCACACCCACTTCACTTCTTAATTTTTTCATAGCCTCCACACTCTCCCTCTCACTCACACCCCTCACATCTCTCACTCATACATACTCTCAAACTTAACCTACATCAGCAGTAGCTGCTGCTACCTCAGCACAAACACCACAACAAAAGCACATCAGAACCTTTTTATCAACAGCATCAGCTGCATCAGCAGCAACAACACTCTCTTTCCAAACAGCCCTTAACTCATTTCTACACCCAACAGCTGCACAAGCAACAACAGAAGTTGCAGCAGCAGCAACACCACACAACACACCCTCCTTAACAGCAACAAACACAACAACAACAAGAGAGGTAGCAAGCAACAGCTTCAGCCTTAAACAGCTTCAGCAATTCCAGGCAGCAACAGCAGCACCCCAGCAAGCTCCACCCCTCTTCTTCTTCTCCTTCTCCTTGTTTGTGAGGTTCCTTGTGGGGTATAACTTCTAAACTCCTTCCTTGTTTCTTAGTTGTGTAGAAGTAGCTTCGATTAGCAATATTTATGCGTTTTGTGCTTGTTTAGGTGTTTTATGTGAAAATGTGATTAAGTGAGGTTGGTGTTGGGTAGACTAGCCTACGTAAGTGTTGTTGAGGCCAGGTTAACCTAGGATAACCCCAGATTACACTAAAATACCTTCATTTTTCAGATTGTACCAAACTTGACGTTTTAAGCAAAAACATAGCTTTTTGAGATCTGCTGTTACCCATGTAGGTTCAGAATAAAATTGATTGGACCATAGCCTACGGGTGACACACTGACCCCAGCACCAGAGCCAGACCCCACCACTTCAACCCGAGGCCGCCGAAATATTCGTTCTGGCCGCAATTTGCAGCCAGACTAGGGGGTTAGGGGCTAGGGATTTTAGTACAGGTGTCTGCTACATTTTGTGGGTCCAGGGTATATATAGTTTTGTGATATTGTAACCTGGGAGAAATCTAGGACAGTATGTCGTTTTCTGGTAAATTTAGTTTGCGCGATACGCGTGATACGCGAGTGGATTCTGTGATTCAGCGTATCGCGGCGTATCGGATCGAGTTCTGGACACACACACACGTTCCAGCGTATCGCGCGCACGCGCATTAATTCGCGACGCGAGTTTCTCGTTTCGTTCCGATATCGCGTTTTACGAGATTTTGATATATTGGGATTCTTGTGTTAATTCCAGGTTCGCAGGCGGGTACGTCAGACGCCGTCAGGAAAGGGAAGCAGGTGGTCGGCTATACTTAGCATGCGACCAGGTGAGTAGATTTAACATCTACGGGGAAATCGCCCATATGGCGTTAAGCGTCAGGGCGTAACAGGATGTTAGTTTTATGTGTTCATGTAGACATACTAGAGTAGCATGCCTCCTTATACATATAGTACTGGTAGTATAGAACACTGCACTGTCACTAACGGTCCAAGTTGCACGAGCACAATTTATATGCTACACTCACACCGTTAGTGATTGCCATGACACTAACATTAGAGGATTTCTATAAACCGCATATTTGATTCTGCTTATTTGACGTTGTCATGATTACCGCATGCTATCATATGGACATTCATACCATGCACACTGTATATGCACTTTCGTGAGTACCTTCATTGATATAACCCTACTTGGGCACATATGCATCATATGTCTACAGTTGTGCACATGTACATTGCTATAGTCACTTTGCATACTTATCCATGCACACATCCATACCGATACACATATTCATATGCTACATACATGGATGATATAGACTTGTTTTAAAAACTAAGGGACCACAGGCGTTATTCTCAAAACTAGATCTTTCAAAAGCGCGGTTTTCCCTTTCTTTTACTCTTAGCGTCATACGACATGTTGCATGGATTACGCATTGTATTTGATTTTGTGATTTCTGGATTTGGGAACCGGAGTACTAATTTAAGAAAATACGCATTGTTTAAAAACCCGGTTTCCCTTGATATGATATTTCTAGTGCGTCCACCATGAGTTTTCTCGGTTACAGAGAGCTTGTGTGAGTATACCCGATACGAGGAGAGGTAGGCACCGATTGCGGGTACATGATGGACCGGTACGGTGTTGGTTATATGTATGCCCTAGAGGCCATTACTGTACATACGATGTATATTGTAGTGGATGCTAGGACATATATAGGGAGGACTTTCTTGCTCGACATGATAGTATGCTATCTGGTTGTACTTTATCTGAACATGTACTCTGATTATCTCTATATTACATGTTGATAAAGCCCTTAGGATATGTACTCGACTACTTGGACTATGATGAGATCATACTAGTGGGGCCATAGTAGTCGACGAGTACATCCTATAATTGTTCCTAGTCGTGGGTGTATCGAGACAGGGCATCGATGCACCAGAGTAGACTAGCGTATACGCATCTTGACCCATATGATGGGCGATGGATGATCCCATATCCATCGGTGTTTGACATCAAGGATGGTGTACGGGTGCTCAGTGGAGACTGGGTACACTGGACGGACTCGCCGAGAACTCCCAGATGGTATTATACCATACGTCAGATGGCAGTTCTCCGGTGACACTGGTACAGAGTAGTCTGTTGACCCGAGATCGTCATAGAGTCTTGTGTGGTTCCCACTGTGCTTTGATTTCCATCATACCACGTCCAAGAGGGCGTGCAAAAAGGTGGCTTTTGGGTACAGTCCCGAATCATATGGAGGCAATGAGCGATAGGAAGGGATTCGTCTCTCCCGGTATAGGGAGTTGATGTTGTGCTGTGTTCGATTGGCTATAACCGGAAATCCCTGGCCAGGGTTGCTGAGATTTACTGGTAAGTGTTATCAGTAGTTTCTCGAACTGTTATAGACCTCATATCGACACGACTTATCGAGCTACTGGGGTCTGACGTTTACCACCCCTAGGCGAGATATGCAACATATCAGACGACGAGACCGGACTGTACGGGAGTGTTACTATTTGGATTCACAGGAGAAGTTACAGGCTTGCTTGTTGATCTTCTGAGCGCTCAATACCTGGGTAGCTGTTACGTTTAGCTGACCGCTTGCAGCTTGTGGGTGTTTGATATGATCATCACCTACTGCCGGCGTATTGACGATTCTTTAGAGTCCTACACAGAGGTTTCTTGACTCAGGCAAAACGGAGTAGGGGCACATATGTGATATGTGCGGGACCGAGGATAATGCGATATGTGATACCGTATTATATTCTCGCGATATTTGATATCAGCCGGGTCATCGGATCAAGTGTTGATTCGATGAATCGGTACGGATAAATATTAGTCGGTTATATGCGATATAGCCGGATTGTCGGATCAAGTGTTGATTCGATAATTTAATGTATAATAATATATATGATATATTAAATTACATTAACTAATATTAGCTCACTAAAAGATTCTTTTTCTCACTCGGGTAATACATTGATATATATGCGATATATGTTAATTGTATTATTTTATTTTGTTACGATAAATATTATATATGTGATATATAATATTGTAACATGATATGATAACTAATGCAACTTGTTTAGTGGAGTTTAAACTTGATTAGGGTTTGGATTAGGGTTAAACCTTCTAGTTGATTCTAGAAGCTTTTCTTTTTGTCATGATAAAGATATTTTCAAGTGAGTCATGCTTTAACCAAACCCAAACCCTAACCCTAGTTAATTCTCTACAAGTGTTAGCTTGACCATGGTTGCATTATCTATCATATTATTTCATTTCCTATTCATCACAAAAGGATTATCATGATTGTTCATCTTCTTCCTCCTTCATTCTTCCATGAAAGAGCTTTCTTGATTTTTCAAAGGTGATGAATAATATGAGAAAAAGATAAATAAAGAGAGCAAAAATCCTACTTCATCATCCTCATCTTCCCTTGCCATTTAGATGAGGGTGTTCACATCATTTCATGAGTGTTAGCTTGTGTTAAAGAAACTTCAAGGTAGATCATCAAAGTATCGAAGATCGGAAGCAAAGGTTGCGTCTTTCTCTTCGTGGAACCTCTCGAGAGTCCGGATCCCGATGATCGCAGCGAAGGGACCACAACACGGAGCATATGAAGTGAAGGACCGGATCTACAAAGGTTGTAATCCCTCTCACTTAGTGTTAAAATGTTTAGCATGCTTGTTTTCGCCTAATCTCTAGTTTAAAGTTCCGTATTCGGGTTGTTCGGCACGGCTAAATTTTTAATCGGGCATGGTTGATGCCTCGTAGACCCTTGTGCGCGTGCCTAGCAACCCTACAGTGGTATCAGAGCCAAGCTAGAGCTTTAAGCGAAGTCTAGACGACGTTTGAAATCCGAACGAACCCGAAACCCCATTTTTTCCATGCTCTCTGTCCATTTTTCAAAAACTGGGATTTTTCAATATTAAAAATATGCAGAAAATCAAGCAGGGTTTTTTATGAAATACTGTGAAAAACGGAGACCTAACTCCGTCATAATGGCGCGGAACTGCGGCCTAAACCCACGTGGCGCGGCGGTTCCGCGGCGACACTGTTGACTCGTTGACTCCTCTTTGCACAGTAATGTTTATAATTAACCCCTGTGTTTTCTGGGTAATTTTAATGTTTATTCTACAGTTGAGTTTTCTGGGGTTATTTTGGGGATTCGAATGTTCGATCGGATTATCAAATTTTGTCTGTGTGGTTTTCCGGATAACTTTTAGAAACTGTTAAAAAGTTCGAACGAATATCAATAACTCAATTTTTCCCCTGTCGGAAAATTTTTCAAAAGTTGGATTTTTCCTCGTGTTTAAGAATGTTCTAAGTCGTGCAAGTAACTCGATGGACCCTCTAGAAGACAACAAACCTTAACTCGATTATGTGACCGTGTTGAACTGCTCTTTGAACCTTAGGGTTTGGGGCAGTACGGCGTGCCACATGTGAGGCGTTGGCTTGACCCTTCTACGGCTGGACCATTGGTACTGTGGCATGTGATGGACGTTTTTAAACTGATTTCAAGTGTTGATATATATTGGGGAATTCTTGGGTGTTTGATGATTCGATCGGAAAGTTTAATTTTTTCTATTTATCTGGAATGTGATACAATATTTGGAATCCACAGGTAGTTATGAGATAACTAATTTGAATATTATAAACATAGCAGTTTAGTCTCAGAGGATCGGTTGCCACGGAATTTTGATGTGATAAAAAGTCTGTCGCAATCACGTAGCATACGCGGATACTCGCCGGGTAAACTTAATAGACAGCCACGCCCCATAGCCCCGACCAAGTGACTGTAGGAGAACCCCGTCGCCGAAAGCATCCGTTCAGGTGCTCGCGGCAGCGGTGTTCCGCCTTAGTGCACTTTGTCGACGGCTTCAGGGGTGCGGCTGTCTACTAAAGTTTGCGACGAGCATTCGATCAGGACGTCGGGAATCCTGTTGAATTGCCCGACTTGACATTGAAAAGAGTTTTCGATAATGAGACTAAAATGCGGGGTTTATAATTGTTAGGCATGCGATGTCTAAGGAATTCATTTGGTTAGGCATGCGATGTCTAAGGAGGTTGCAGATTCCAACTGTTGTAGTTTTACACTTTCTTTTCTGTGACCGTAAGCGTAGTATGTGGTGTATCGCCGGCTTCGTTGCTATACATCAACGACAATCGGGATACGCATACTTGCTTACGTTGATGATATGAGATATTATGTGTTGCTGTGATATGTTATATTGGATCGTCGCGTTTGAATAGCCGGGGGTTTTATGTGAGATGAGAGTTTTTCTTTTTCATTCATGTAAAATTCATTTTTATGTAATATTCTTTTATTGGGGCACTTCCAGGTAGCGGAAGATGTCACCGTTGTATATTATTTACTTTTCCGCATTAGGTAGACCCAAGGCGGGGAGCACAAGTAACCGGGTTCTAGGGTCCAGTGGGAGACCATCTCGAGGAGTCGAGACCGGGTCTCCTAACCCTAGAATTGGCTGTGTTGCTTGCCGCTCTCGTAGGGGTCTAGGGATGTGGGTTTGGCTATTCATCGCGACCGTGGAATCCGTGTTTTATACAGGCTCGTATTGAAAACACGGACGTCCTAGTATATCCAATATTGCATATATGTTCTTCTGCTGCATTGTTCTGTGATGAGATCATATTACTGCCTGAGACGAATGTTTATATTATATATATATGAGATATATGTTATATTGCAGATTTCGTTACAAATGTGATGCTTGTGAAGCATAATAAAATGGGACTTCATTAATGAGATTAATGAAATAAAAGAAACCTAAGATGTTGTAGAAACTTGTTTATAAAAACTGGTAGCTCCAGTTCTTGCTTTGCATAGCGGTGTTCCTTGTAGAACATCCAGCACCTTATTCGATAAGGAAAGGACCGAGATCCCTTCACCGGGAGTGACTCCTTTAGCAATAACTGGCAGATGCTACAACCCTCGGTTTGTCTTTTGATTGCTTCTATAGTTTCTGCTTTGCACAGCGGTATATATGATATATCCAGCACCTTATTCGATGAGGAAAGGGCCGACGATCCCTTCACCTGGAGTGACCCCTTTAGCAGAACTAGAAAAGCCTCAAAAGCATTCCATTTAAAATCACTCGATTCTACAACGATATCAAGTTCATTACGCAAAGGGTTTTCTGAAAAACCCGTCGTAGCCCTCCGTCATTTCAGATAAGTTGTATATAGTATTCGTGCTGCATTTGTTGACTTTCGTCAAGGTGCAGTGTGCGGTAGCTATATGCTGCTTATCTGCTAGCATACGATGCGATTGGGTTAGGGTAGTCGTGCGACTTTGTTGGCTTTCGTCAAGGGTCGTGCGGGTGGGTTTAATTCAATCGGGAAATGACGGGTTGGACTTGACTAGTAGCCTATGGTTTGTTGGCTTTCGTCAAGGTCATAGGATGCTAGGGGTAAAATATTATTGGGAATTTCAAGAGTTGAAATTTGCAATGAGATTGCATACCTTCTATTAGATAGTTGGATCCCGATACCCGCTGCGAGTAAGAGTTACTCCTGGGAGAGTTTTACACATTACAATTGGCCGATCAAGCAGGTGTCTAGAAAGGTGTTAACGGGGTTACGCCCTTGGGAAAACGAGGTTTACATTAATTAAGTTCGTGCGAAAGCACGAGGGACCTCCCTCAAAGTACCGACACTGGCCTGGCTGAAAGATTGGCGAACTTGTAGCGTGTAATTAATCCCGGCTAGTCTTTCCTTTTAGGGTTTGAAGGAAGATTTGACTAAAACAGTGGGAGACATCCTGATTAGATATATTAGATAACCAATCTAATCTTGCAAGAGCATACGCTGAGTGTTTTCTTCTCTCTCTCTCCAGATAGCGACCATATCACGCCTTAATCAAGATAATAAAACGGATATATTGACCGAACCCGCTTGTTATACTAAGCTGGGGAACGTTGGTCCCGCTCCAACTTATAATTGTTATAAGACAGAGCAGGAAAATTGGGGAATACCAGATTCCCCGTGCCGCCCAAACGAAGAAAGTGCATGCTGATGCATCATCTTCGGGTGTGTTCATTACAGAGAACTGTTTCTCAGTATCCTTTACGTTCTGGGTATGTGATACCGGATCAGGATCCCGCATATGTAATCTGTTGCATGGGCTACAGATAGGTAGAGAACTGAGAACGGGTGATAAGTTTAATGAGACAGAAAACGGTGCAAGTGTTGCAGCCAAGTCTGTTGGTCACTGTCACCCTGTATTACCAGAATACATTGATTCTGAACAAATGTTATTAGATACCGAACCTGATATACAAAATCATATCAGTCTCTTTATTAGTAAAGAAGGATATAATTTTGTATTGTTGGATAATGTTTTGAACATTTTCTATATCAAGAGTTGATCGGTTCAGACACGTTATCTAAAAGCATTGACGTTCTAAATCAAACTACAGTTCTTAGTATACGGAACACACACAAGAGGAAGAGTTCAGAAATGAACGAATCCTTCTTGAGGTATTGTAGACTAGGTCATATCAATGCGACCAGACTGGCTGAAGTTACATATAGATGCATATTTAAATTAGTTTGAATTTACATCTTATGAAACTTGCCGGTCATGTCACAAAGATAAGATGACCATAGCTCTGTTTATTGGAAACAGAGAAAGAGTTAGTGAACTTTTGGGATTGATACATGCTGATGTATGAAAGTCCCCTGTCTACACATGCCAAGATTGGTTCTTTGTACTTCATTACATTCTCTGATAATCTCTCAAGATTCAGACATATGTTCCTGCTGAAACACAAGTCCGAACCTTTTGAGATATTCACAGAATATAAGATAGAAGTAGAGAACCAAAATACGGGTATAAGTATTATGTCCTTTGATGAGATCAAGGAGGAGAATACTTGAGCACGGAATTCCTGGACTATTCTAAATGAGAATGAGATTCTCTCTCAGCATTACTCCTCCTATACACCATAGCACGATGGTATATCGGGGCGGAGCAATAACAACCTATGTGATATGGTGTGCTCCATGATGAGTACTACTGAGTTTCCTATTTCCTTTTGGGAGTTATGCACTTGAGAAGCTGCATACCTGTTGAATAGGGTTCAAATCAAATCAGTTGCCTACCACTTCATATGTGATATGGAAAGGGAAGAGCCCATATCTTAAGCTTGTTAAGATTTGGGGTTGTCCGGCCTATGTCTAAAAGCAAAATCCGGACAAGCTCGAGGCAAGGTCTGTTATGTACAACTGGAAAGGTTCCAGCTATACAAAATGCAGCTGATGATTTGGTAGAACCAAAGGATTCAATAGTTTCCAATGAACCTTAGCCTCTCCGCCGATCTAGTAGGGTTCCTCACTCACCTGAGAGACACTTCGGTTTCTCAATGATAGTGGGAGCGAGGATTGCATCATGAGATGATGACCCAACTAGTTTCGTGCAGGCCATCAGGAGTGGGACTCTGTAAGAATGGCTGGATGCATATCGATCTGAGATGGAATCCTTATACACCAACAAAGTATGGACTTTGGTTGCTTTATCTGAAGGGTTAAATCCCTATCAGGAGCAAGTATATCTTGAGAAGATTACTTGGTGTACATGGAAAAGTTGAGAATTTCAAATCTAGACTTGTTAAAGGTTTGCATCATAGACCAGGTATGGATTATGTTGAAACCTTTTCTAAGGATCTATGCTTAAGTCCATCCAGATCCTACTTGCCACGGCTACATACCATGACTACGATATCTGGTGGTTGGGTGTCATGACTGCTTTTCTAAGTGATGTTTTAGAAAAGAGCGTCTATAAGTACACAGCCAGAGGGCTTCGTAGATAGTGGGAGCAGCGGAAACGTGTGCAAGATGTTTTATATGATAAAACAGGCATCGTGGAGTTGGAACATCTGTTTTGATGTAGTAATCAAAGAGTTTGACTTCATCAAAATGGTAAATGAACCTTGTATATACAAAAAGGTTGTAGAGAGTATGGTGGTGATCCTCGTAGAGTACGTGGATGACATACTCTTGATAGGGAAGGAGTTTCCTATGCTACGCTCGGTCAATCTCCGCTTATCATAAGGATTCTCCATATAGGATCAAAGTGATACCTCCTAAATCCTGGGTTTTTGGATCTATGAGATAGATCTAATTGGATGTTAGGAAACTCACTAGTAGTAGTGAGATGGTATCAATCGATCCTGGGGAGAATCACTGGAAAGGTTCCAGGGTGATAAGGACGACTGAATGTCGGTCGCAGGCATTGTCTTTACCCTCAGTGGAGGGACGGTATGTTGGAAGAGTTCCAAGCTAGATACCGTGACATACTAGAAGATTAAAGGCAAGATACATCGTTACCAAGGATGCTACCAAAAGAGACAATCTGGATATATATATAAGTTCATAAGATGAACTTCGTTCCTACCATTGTGTGACAATGGAGTTGTGGCTTTAGCCAAGGAACTACCGTCCCATCAGAAATCCAGATATAATTCTTAGACAGTATCACCTGATCATGGAGATGGTTGATCTCTAGGGAGATCGAGGTTAGGAGAGCAGACACAGAGGACGACAGCGCGGATCCATTCACAAAGGCCTTTTTCCCAGTAGAGACTTCTATGGGATGGTTGAGTATGAGATACTTCAACCGCGGCTAATTGTTGGGTATGTGATACCACAACAGATGGCCCTAGTGCAAGTGGGAGATTGTTAGTTATATGTATACCCTAGAGGCCATTACTGTACATACGATGTATATTGTAGTGGATGCTAGGACATATATAGGGAGGACTTTCTTGCTCGACATGATAGTATGCTATCTGGTTGTACTTTATCTAAACATGTACTCTGATTGTCTCTATATTACATGTTGATAAAGCCCTTAGGATATGTACTCGACTACTGGGACTATGATGAGATCATACTAGTGGGGCCACGGTAGTCGACGAGTACATCCTATAATTGTTCCTAGTCGTGGGTGTATCGAGACAGGGCATCGATGCACCAGAGTAGACTAGAGTATACGCATCTTGACCCATATGATGGGCGATGGATGATCCCATATCCATCGGTGTTTGACATCAAGGATGGTGTACGGGTGCTCAGTGGAGACTGGGTACACTGGACGGACTCGCCGAGAACTCCCAGATGGTATTACCATACATCAGATGGCAGTTCTCCGGTGACACTGGTACAGAGTAGTCTGTTGACCCGAGATCGTCATAGAGTCTTGTGTGGTTCCCACTGTGCTTTGATTTCCATCATACCACGTCCAAGAGGGCGTGCAAAAAGGTGGCTTTTGGGTACAGTCCCGAATCATATGGAGGCAATGAGCGATAGGAGGGGATTCGTCTCTCCCGGTATAGGGAGTTGATGTTGTGCTGTGTTCGATTGGCTATAACCGGAAATCCCTGGCCAGGGTTGCTGAGATTTACTGGAAAGTGTTATTAGTAGTTTCTCGAACTGTTATAGACCTCATCTCGACACGACTTATCGAGCTACTAGGGTCTGACGTTTACCACCCCTAGGCGAGATATGCAACATATCAGACGACGAGACCGGACTGTACGGGAGTGTTACTGTTTGGATTCACAGGAGAAGTTACAGGCTTTCTTGTTGATCTTCTGAGCGCTCAATACCTGGGTAGCTGTTACGTTTTGCTGACCGCTTGCAGCTTGTGGGTGTTTGATATGATCATCACCTACTGCCGGCGTATTGACGATTCTTTAGAGTCCTACACAGAGGTTTCTTGACTCAGGCAAAACGGAGTAGGGGCACATATGTGATATGTGCGGGACCGAGGATAATGCGATATGTGATACCGTATTATATTCTCGCGATATTTGATATCAGCCGGGTCATCGGATCAAGTGTTGATTCGATGAATCGGTACGGATAAATATTAGTCGGTTATATGCGATATAGCCGGATTGTCGGATCAAGTGTTGATTCGATAATTTAATGTATAATAATATATATGATATATTAAATTACATTAACTAATATTAGCTCACTAAAAGATTCTTTTTCTCACTCGGGTAATACATTGATATATATGCGATATATGTTAATTGTATTATTTTATTTTGTTACGATAAATATTATATATGTGATATATAATATTGTAACATGATATGATAACTAATGCAACTTGTTTAGTGGAGTTTAAACTTGATTAGGGTTTGGATTAGGGTTAAACCTTCTAGTTGATTCTAGAAGCTTTTCTTTTTGTCATGATAAAGATATTTTCATGTGAGTCATGCTTTAACCAAACCCAAACCCTAGTTAATTCTCTACAAGTGTTAGCTTGACCATGGTTGCATTATCTATCATATTATTTCATTTCCTATTCATCACAAAAGGATTATCATGATTGTTCATCTTCTTCCTCCTTCATTCTTCCATGAAAGAGCTTTCTTGATTTTTCAAAGGTGATGAATAAATATGAGAAAAAGATAAATAAAGAGAGCAAAAATCCTACTTCATCATCCTCATCTTCCCTTGCCATTTAGATGAGGGTGTTCACATCATTTCATGAGTGTTAGCTTGTGTTAAAGAAACTTCAAGGTAGATCATCAAAGTATCGAAGATCGGAAGCAAAGGTTGCGTCTTTCTCTTCGTGGAACCTCTCGAGAGTCCGGATCCCGATGATCGCAGCGAAGGGACCACAACACGGAGCATATGAAGTGAAGGACCGGATCAACAAAGGTTGTAATCCCTCTCACTTAGTGTTAAAATGTTTAGCATGCTTGTTTTCGCTTAATTTCTAGTTTAAAGTTCCGTATTCGGGTTGTTCGGCACGGCTAAATTTTTAATCGGGCATGGTTGATGCCTCGTAGACCCTTGTGCGCGTGCCTAGCAACCCTACATACGGTACCCCGGGGCGAGAAGACTCGTATTTTAGACGGTGAGCCCGGGGGAGGGACTACTACCTACCGGTGATTGGTTAGACCTGGCGATTATCCGGAGGATACCGACCAGAGTCGATAGGTGGATACGGGACGACGCGTACTGCCGGGGCCCGAGGGCCGATTCTGCAAACGGAGCCCGTGGGCTGATCCGTTGGACGGACGCCCCATATTGGAGGATTTGCGTGTCGATGCTGGACACGGTTGTTTTTATGAGATTTGGGTGCCGATGTTGGGCACTCACGATTGTATGAGATTCACAGGATTTGAGGGCCGATGTGGATGACGGCGCCTGAGTTTTACTGGGAATTGGGTGTATTGATGGACACCGGTCATTTTTCCACGTTGATATTCCGTGTAGACACTATTTATTCCCATACTCAGCATTTAGTATTGACATCTCATCCTGTACCTATTGTACCTGATATAGTACACATGCCATACATGATTATCGCACACCCTGCTCATGCTATATAGGGTTGTTAGATTCCATATCAGACATGATTATTGCATACTTTGCACATCATATGGGAGACTTTTGGATTACATTTGCTGCCAGAAATGAGTAATCAGTTCATCATATAGATGTTATCTGTTGGCATAGGTTAGAGTATCGCAGTACGTGCATACTCGCGATTACCTTTATATGTTATCTACTATTCACGAGTTGGCAACTCACCCCCGTTGTGCCACAGTGCTTGCAGGTTGCCCTTGGGAGTAGTCGCGGCTGGCTGTTTACCGCACCTTTTGACACAGATACCATTGCTGAGGCGTGTTAGCCCTTTTGCTATTAGGTGGGTTTTGTACGGTATCTGTTTACTTTTCAGTTGCATCTTGATGTATCTAGTACTCTCCATCTACTTTCATGTATTGACTTAGAGACAGTTGTGAGGACGATGTATGTTATTTGTACTCTGGTGTCGAGCTCGTTGTGAGCCGACTTTATTCATGCAATTTTACCTCTTATGATATTTGTTTTCACTTTACTGCTCATTCTTCGCTTCGGCGTCGTATATTATTTTTGAGGTGATTTCTCCGCCGTTGGGCGCGATTCTCCTATTGTGATACTCTATTTATTTCACATGCTACTTTTAATTATATCTCGCCTTTTACCCGATTTCGGGACAAACCTTTTGAAAAGGAATTGTTGTTAAAATGATTTGAATAATAACTTGAACCAAAAAGGATTGCTACTAAGTAACTTAAAGTTTTCTAAATGTTTTACCACTCCAAATTTTAATGGTTTTGTTTTCTGGGTTCGACTTACTTAGTCATGTTACGCCTATAGGTGTTGTGTGGTTAAGTGCCGGTCACGGGCCGAACTTTGGGTTGTGACAAAGTTGGTATCAGAGCGTAGGTTTTACCTTCAGAGTGTAGGATTGACCCTGGTATGATGGAGTAGGTAGCTGCAGCATGGTAGCGTGGCGTGTGTATGTTCCGCGGCATACTCACGACACGGTACCCCGCCTGAGTGACCTTAGGGCTTATTGATTGAAATTCCTTCATGACTATATACATTCTTGCGATTCGATTTCCGTATCCTTATCGAATCCTACCTTCCTTTTCAGTCACTATGCCCCCAAGGACTACGAGGGCACAGAGAGCGGCTGCGAGAGCCGAGGCTCGTGTTGACTCGTCCGAGACGAGGACTGATCCGGGCAGTGCACCTGTTGCACCCGAGCAGACTATCCCTCCCATGACAGATCAGATCACCACACTAGGGGCTGGTATGCAGGAGATGCGCCAGACGGTGGGATCCAGCATGCAGGAGATGTGTCAAATGATAGGGTCGCTAGTAGAGACGCTTCGAGCACAGCGACCAGAGGTAGCTCCACCAGTCACGGGGACCGCGATGGTATCTACAGCACCAGCAGTTGCCCCTACAGCCACGGAGGTGATTTCAGTATCGTTAGCAGAATTCATGAGGCTGAAGTCTCCGGTCTTCACAGGCACCGACACAGCCGAGGACCCGCAGTCTTTCATTGATAGGATGGCCCGGATATGCCGTTCCCTTAGATGCTCAGATACGAGATGGGTCAAGTTCGCGAGCTTTCGCCTGGAAGGACTTGCGCAGAAATGGTGCGAATCAGTCGAGAAAGGCAGAGCAGCAGGTCTTCCTCCTATGACCTGGACAGAGTTTGTGACGATCTTTATAGCCCGCTTCCTTCCCCAGAGTGTCAGGGATGCCCGAGCACGCAGATTTGAGTCCTTACGCCAGACGCCAGAGATGACCGTGGCATAATACGACGTGCTATTCACCGAGCTATCAGTTTATGCTCCGTACCTAGTGGCTACTGAGGAACCGCGAGTCAAGAGATTTGTCCGAGGCTTGCTTACACCACTATTCCTTGCGATCAGCGCACAGCATTACGAGACGTATGCCGCAGCTGTAGACGCAGCCCTATTAGTCGAGGAGCGCCTTGCCGAGACTTCGGTAGTTCCAGGGCCGAAGAGGGTTCGTACTGACACAGCAGCTCAGAGACATCCGTTCAGACGCCGTGATAGACGTCATACCGGTGATAGAGACTCGGGGCGAGGTCAGATGTTTAGCTCATACCCCCAGGAGGGTCAGCAGACGTCCCGTGGATGCTTTGGGTGTGGTAGTCCTCATCACCGCGTCAGAGATTGTACCGAGGCACGCCAGAGGGAGCCAGCCGTACCGCATGTCACACTTCCACCTTCCCCACCCCAGAGGGCGTTACCTGCTGTACCCACAGTTGCTCCGCGTCAGACTCATGCACAGAGAGGCCATGGTCGCGGAGGGTTTGTTCCTAGAGGATGAGGCGGTCGAGGCAGAGGACAGCCAGCTACCGGCAGAGTACAGCCAGCTGCTAGCAGGGACCGCCAGTTACAGGTGGAGGACAGGCACGGGTTTTCGCTTTGACGCATCAGGACGCGTAGGCGTCCAATGCGGTGGTCTCATGTACCTTATCAGTATGTACTATTGATGCACACGTATTATTCGATCCCGGATCCACGCACTCGTATGTTTCCACACATTTTGTGCCGAGTTTGGGTAGAGAGTCTGGGTTGCTTGATCAGCCACTTGTAGTGACCACTCCCGTGGGAGAGTCGTTTGTTGCTAGGCACGTGTTCCGATCCTGTGTTGTCCGTATTGGCAAGAGAGATTTGCCTGTCGACTTGATCCTTCTGGAGATATTGGACTTCGACGTTCTTTTGGGTATGGATTGGTTGGCCACGTGCTATGCGTCTGTGGACTGCCGCGAGAAGACTGTTAGGTTTTGTTTTCCCGGCGAGTCGACTTTTGTTGTGCAGGGTGACCGTGGTGCCACCTCTCACTTGTTGATTTCTTCTCTTCACGCCGGACAGCTTCTGAGGAAGGGATGTCAAGGATTCCTAGCCTATGTTGCTGAGATTAGGGCTACGGATGTTCCACTGGACCAAGTTCCAAGTGTATGCGAGTTCCCTGACGTATTCCCTGATGAGCTTCCTGGGCTACCGCCTGAGCGTGATGTTGTTTTCCGTATTGATTTGATTCTCGGCACGGGGCCTATTTCTATACCGCCTTATCGGATGGCCCCGACAGAGCTTAGTGAGTTGAAGAGTCAGTTGCAAGATTTGCTGGACAAGGGACTCGTTCGACCCAGTGTTTCTCCTTGGGGTGATCCGGTTCTATTTGTCAAGAAGAAGGACGGCAGTTTGCGTCTGTGTATCGACTACCGGCAGCTGAACCGGATGACCGTGCGGAACAGATATCCGTTGCCACGCATCGACGACTTGTTCGACCAGCTTCAGGGGGCAGGATATTTTTCGAGGATCGATTTGCGATTAGGCTATCATCAGCTGAGAGTTCGACAGGAGGACATTCCGAAGACAGCTTTCCGTACGCGTTATGGCCATTATGAGTTTTTGGTGATGTCGTTCGGACTCACCAACGCGCCAGCAGCTTTCATGGACATGATGAACCGCATATTCAGGTCGTATCTTGACTTGTTCATTATCGTATTCATTGACGATATATTGGTATATTCCCGGAGCAGAGAGGAGCATGAGCAGCACCTGCGGATTACACTGCAGACCTTGAGGGAGCACCGGCTCTATGCAAAATTCTCCAAGTGCGCGTTCTGGCTGGACAGCGTAGACTTCTTGGGTCACTTGATTACACGGGATGGTATATGTGTAGACTCGAGGAAGGTCGAGGCCGTTCGGAGTTGGCCCAGACCTACATCCGTTACTGAGATACGCAGCTTTCTAGGACTGGCCGGCTACTACAGGCGATTTGTGCAGGATTTCTCCCGTATTGCTGCACCTTTGACCGGTTTGACCCGGAAGGGGGTTCCTTACGTTTGTGCGAGCACAGTTTCCAGCAGCTACGGACTTGTTTGACTACGGCGCCAGTGTTATCTTTGCCTTCAGGATCAGGAGAGTTTGTAGTCTATTGCGACGCTTCACGAGTGGGGCTAGGATGCGTATTGATGCAGCATGGCAAGGTGATCGCATATGCTTCCCGCCAATTGAAGAAACATGAGCAAAACTACCCGACTCACAATTTGGAGATGGCTGCAGTGGTCTTTGCACTTAAGATCTGGCGACATTACCTCTATGGCGAGTCGTGCCAGATATTCACTGATCACAAAAGCCTAAAGTATGTATTTCAGCAGCGAGACCTGAATCTCTGACGGCGCCGTTGGATGGAACTGGTGAAAGACTACGACTGCGAGATCTTGTATCACCCGGGCAAGGCTAATGTAGTTGCGGATGCTTTGAGCACGAGACCCGGGGGTAGTCTATCGTGCTTGAGTGTAGTACAGAGGCAGTCGTCAGCAGATTGGCAGATACTATGCGACGGCCGAGTACAGTTCGAGTTCACATAGATTGGGGGACAGCTTGCGCACGTTCGTGCACGCCCACAGTTGCTTGACCGTATATATAAGGCACATCGCAGGGATGACCGTTGCTTAGAGATCGTGGCACAGATTGGACAGGGCAGATTCTCCGAGTTCGTGATCGATGATCAGGAGGTATTACGATTTGGGTCTAGACTGTACGTTCCAGATGCTGAGGGATTGCGGCGCGATATTCTCGAGGAGGCACATCGATCAGTGTACAGTGTCCACCCCGGTTCCACCAAGATGTACCATGATATGAGAGAAGTCTACTGGTGGGACGGAATGAAGAGGGACATTGCTGATTTCGTATCGAGATGCCTGACTTGTCAGCAAGTCAAGGCCGAGCTCCAGAGGCCCGCGGGAGAGCTACGGCCGTTACCCATTCCGGAGTGGAAATGGGAACAGATTTCGATGGATTTCGTTGTGGGTCTACCCAGGACTAGGCGGGGGTATGACTCCATTTGGGTGATCGTTGATCGTCTGACGAAAGTGGCTCACTTCCTACTAGTGAAGACGACTTTCGGATTTGCTCAGTACGCCTAGATTTATATCGACGAGATTGTGAGACTACATGGGGTTCCGACGTGTATTGTGTCCGACCGAGGCACCCAGTTTACCAGTAGATTATGTCAGAGAATTCAGGAGGCTTTGGGCACTCGTTTGAGTTTCAGCACGGCATTTCATCCGCAGACCGACGGACAGTCAGAGCGGACCATTCAGACTCTCGAGGACATGCTCCGAGCTTGCGTGTTAGACTTTGATGGTAGCTGGGATCATCATTTACTCTTGATTGAGTTCTCCTACAACAATAGCTTCCAGGGCACTATACAGATGGCACCTTTCGAGGCTTTGTATGGGAGGAGATGTAGATCGCCCGTCTGTTGGACAGAGCTCAGCGAGAGCAGTATTTTAGGACCACAGATCGTACATGAGACGACCGAGAAGATACAGCTGATTCGAGACAGGATGAGGACAGCTCAGAGCAGGCAGAAATCGTATGCTGACAGACGCCGCCGCAGTTTAGAGTTCGCAGTTGGCGATCATGTTTTTCTGAGGGTCTCTCCGATGAAGGGAGTGATGAGGTTTGGACGGAAGGGGAAGCATAGCCCCAGATTCATAGGTCCCTTCGAGATCCTCGAGCGTGTCGGCACAGTAGCGTATCGATTAGCTCTTCCACCCAGTCTTTCAGATGTTCACCCCGTCTTCCATGTATCGATACTATGCAGATATCTCCATGACCCTTCCCACACGATCCAGCATCCAACAGTACAGCTCGAGCCCGACCTTTCATTCACCGTGCAGCCAGTGGAGATATTGGATCGGCAGGTGAAGAAACTTCGATCTAGGATCCTGCCGTCGGTGAAGGTTCTTTGGCACAGCATGAACGGTAAGGAGATCACTTGGGAGACCGAGGGGGAGATGCGGAAGAAATTCCCTCATCTCTTTGAAGATACGCGTAGTCTTATATTTTAAATTCGGGGACGAATTTTCTTAAGGGGGGAAGACTGTAACAACTAGGATTATATTAGTAACTAATTATATTTTAATTAGTGAAATTCTTTAATAAAATTTTACCAAGTTGACTTTCAAATATTTTATCAAAATTAATAAGCATTTTTTTAGAATTTTCCTAAGCTTGCACAAACATGTGCATGTAACCTAGGGTTAAAAATTGGGTTAAACCATGTTTAGGCAACCATGGTGGCCTAACCCCTCTTGTTAGGCTAATTAGTTTTAAATTAAGAATTTGATTTTCTATAAATTAAAGGGGTTAATATTTCTTTTGGGGTTGACTTGGGTTGAGGAGAGAGAGGGCATGATAGGTGTCATGTTAGCTTTTGATAGAGAGAGAAAATGGTGGCTTAAGGAAGGGTCACACCCACTTCACTTCTTAACTTTTTCATAACCTCCACACTCTCCCTCTCACTCACACCCCTCACATATCTCACTCACACATACTCTCAAACTCACCCTCTCACTTAACCTACATCAGCAGTAGCTGCTGCTACCTTAGCACAAACACCACAACAAAAGCACATCAGAACCTTATTATCAACAGCATCAGCTGCATCAGCAGCAGTAACACTCTCTTTCCAAACAGCCCTTAACTCATTTCTACACCCAACAGCTGCACAAGCAACAACAGAAGTTGCAGCAGCAGCAACACCACACAACACACCCTCCTTAACAGCAACAAACACAGCAACAACAAGAGAGGTAGCAAGCAACAGCTTCAGCCTTAAACAGCTTCAGCAATTCCAGGAAGCAACAGCAGCACCCCAGCAAGCTCCACCCCTGTTCTTCTTCTCTTTCTCCTTGTTTGTGAGGTTCCTTGTGGGGTATAACTTCTAAACTCCTTCCTTGTTTCTTAGTTGTGTAGAAGTAGCTTCGATTAGCAATATTTATGCGTTTTGTGCTTGTTTAGGTGTTTTATATGAAAATGTGGTTAAGTGAGGTTAGTGTTGGGTAGACTAGCCTAGGTAAGTGTTGTTGAGGCCAGGTTAACCTAGGATACCCCAGATTACACTAAATTACCTTCAGTTTTCAGATTGTACCAAACTTGACGTTTTAAGCAAAAACATGGCTTTTTGAGATCTGCTGTTACCCATGTAGGTTCAGAATAAAATTGATTGGACCATAGCCTACGGGTGACACCCTGACCCCACCACCAGAGCCCGACCCCACCACTTCAACCCGAGGCCGCCGAAATATTCGTTCTGGCCGCAATTTGCGGCCAGACTAGGGGTTTAGGGGCTAGGGTTTTTGGTACAGGTGTTTGCTACATTTTGTTGGTCCAGGGTATATATAGTTTTGTGATATTTTAACCTGGGAGAAATCTGGGACAGTATGTCGTTTTCTGGTAAATTTAGTTTGCGCGATACGCGAGTGGATTCTGTGATTCAGCGTACCGCGGCGTATCGGATCGAGTTCTGGACACACACACAAGTTCCAGCGTATCGCGCGCACGCGCATTAATTCGCGACGCGAGTTTCTCGTTTCGTTCCGATATCGCGTTTTACGAGATTTTGATATATTGGGATTCTTGTGTTAATTCCAGCTTCGCAGGCGGGTACATCAGACGCCGTCAGGAAAGGGAAGCAGGTGGTCGGCTATACTTAGCACGCGACCAGGTGAGTAGATTTAACATCTACGGGGAAATCGCCCGTATGACGTTAAGCGTCAGGGCGTAATAGGATGTTAGTTTTCTGTGTTCATGTAGACATACTAGAGTAGCATGCCTCCTTATACATATAGTACTGGTAGTATAGAACATTGCACTGTCACTAACGGTCCAAGTTGCACGAGCACAATTTATATGCTACACTCACACTGTAACACCCGAGCCCAATAATACTATTTATATTACTAGTTGAGGGTTGTATATTGCTCATTCCAATTTTCCTGATTTACTGGTGTTTGTTGCTAAATTTTACCCGGTTAAGTCATTTTAGCACTTAACAAATTTTAACACCGAAATTGAAATTTAAAATGTCCATGTTAGCCTACTCGTCGCCACTAGTCGCGTGGTAGCGTCCGCGTGTCGAGATTCCGTTCCGTTTGGCTAAACGAGCAAGTTTGGACGACTACGCGCGCGTGCAAGTGTCCGACTTAGGGGCATGCATTTTAATCATTAAACACCTATTTTCAAAATTTGGAACCCGCTTAAAATCCTATAATTTGAATTTGGAACATTTGGGCGCAACCCGGGCGCGATTTGGAAATGTTTCATTTCGCGCCAAAAAGGGCCCGTTTCAATTTAATATATTTAAACTAAATTATACGAATATATATTTTCGTTCACAGTATCTTTCACAAATCCATTCAAAATCTCATTTGTAAATAATCCCTCTAACCTCGCCAGCCAATCCTGGGCTTGGATTTCCCTCGCGTGGGCCCTACCCCTTTTCCTTGTCTCTCTCTCTCTCTCTTCCCTCAATATCCCTCCTCCTCTCTCCAATCTCCCTCTCTCACTCCAATCCCTTTCTCTCTCTTCCTCTATATAAAAAAAACATGCAACAGCCGCCTCCCTCAACCCTCGTCTCCCATCACGAACCCACAAACCCTAACCCTAGCCTCGTTCTCGCGCAGCCACCGTCGCCACCGCGACCTCGCCGTCGCCGCCAGCAACGCCTCCTCGACCGCCGCACCTTCCTCCTCCTGTTCTCCGACGATTCCCGCGCCTGCAACCCATTCCCGACCTCGCCTCCACCCTCGCAGACCTCGCCGTCGACGTCGCCTCTCACCGTCGACGCCTCCCACGACTCCCTTTCACCCTACTCGACCCGACCTCGTCGTCGTTTCCCTCCTCCCCTCGCCGGAACAGTAAACCCGAGCCTTCATCCATTGCCTACCTCCGCTGTTCGCCGGAAAAGCGCGCCGGCGACCTCGTCGACGCCACCTTCGACCACCTACTTCTTCCCCTCGACCACCAGAGCCGACCCCCTCTCCTCCAGCTCGCCGCAGCACACTATCCCGCGCACCCCGAAGCTTTCAACCCTCGCTGCAGCCGCTGCCGTCGCTTCGCCGGCGTTCCAGCGCCGTCGAGCTCGCCGGGGTCACCTGGTATACCTCTCTGTAAGTGTCCCCTTTCCTTCCTTTGTGCAAATCATCCCTTCGCTGGTCGTATTTTGCGTATATCGTATCTTGTTGCTAACTTGTTACCGATGACATTTGTGCCGGAATCCGACCGTGCCGTCTTGGCGAACCCGACGCTCCAGCGAAGCCCCCTGGTCCGTGTGACCCCGTTGACCTCTGTTGGGACTCGATCCGTGGCCCGTGCTATCTTATCGTGGTTTCTACCGACATCGCATCCGTGTTCCAGTTTGCAGACCGTCAAGGCAAGTATCTGAATACTTGCTTGAACATGCTAGCGTGCGAGATCTAGTCTTGCCACGCAATTTAACTCACACTATTTAATCCCGTAACTTAATGATGGTAATGGATATCGTAATATTGCTGTTATCCTCATAATGGAATCGTTACAACCGTTCCCCGTAATTAATTAACCCACATCAATCCATGCTTTAACTAAATAAAACGACTGAATCATATCTACTTGAACTGTTAAACCATTCTTGAGACAATTATTACATTTAGTATAATTTCATGTAATTCCTTAATTTATAATTGTGAATATTGCTTTACCTTGTGGCTATTACACCCTAAAGATGATTGAACATGTTAATAAGAGAATATAAACATCACTGTAGTTATATGGAATATTGTGGTTAAATACTGTTCCTGCTGTTATTCATTATTGATTGTATACCTGTTGTGAGCACTTACCCGATTGCACGACATATTGACCTGACCCTGCTACACCTGACATATACATACATACCGACTCATCCTGTTGTACCATGACATTACTTGTCTCACGATTCCATGCCTAATGCCGACAAACCTAACCATTCCTGCTGTCGATCCAGACAGACCTACCTTTACTTGACTTTGTGTTGGCACTAGTCCTTGACTACTGAATACCTGACTGACATACATAGTTTGGGGGTATGGGGAAATCAAAGGTGAAACCGACTTGTAACTCAACAGTTCGATACATTGTTCTGATCAGTCTTACGGGCTTGGCCAGCTCCGGAGTGTTGTTGCTGACATCACTCGTCCATCCTACTACCTTTTACTGCTTAGCGGCACGTCTCGGATTCAGCCCCGAGGATCATGACCGTGGTCCCGGGAACGCACGGGATACTATTGAGTTACAACGACGATTCATCAATTGGTTTCAAAGACTATAGAGTAGAAAACCTGATAGGACAGTTTAGTCATCACTGCACATTACCCTGCTTGTTACTTCTTATTGCTGCTTTATTCATGTTCATGCTTGCATTGTTTATTACCATGTTTATGCTATATACTTGATATCATGACGCGCTGACGTCTGGGTTTTGCATGGCCCAGATTCCGTACCTTTGTCGTCGACCGAGCAGGAGTACTTCAGCCAGCAGGCTGAACTGTGAGTTCATTAGAGTTTAGTTTATTTATGCCATTTCATTTCCAGATGTGAGCCCGCATTATAGGACGTACTGTTTATTCATTGTATTGGATCATTAGCTTCCGCACTTATTGTTTATTGATTCTTGTTATTATGGATTTGGACATGTATTAGTTTAGTTTTATCTTGTTCTTGATATCCTTACAACCGTAATGTGACTGTGGATGGATACTTCCTACCCACAGGTAGCATGGTTGGCTATGTCACGTGCCCAAATCTTGCGTACTCTGGGAAGCGGGGCATGACATGGTTTTATGGTATCAGAGCCATAGGTTAATTGGGTTGATTCTTTGTAGTTGGGTATCGCACCCGATACACGAAACAGAATACCCGTGATTAGGAAACATGTCCTGCCACTTTGACCGTTTTACCATCCTTGAATCCTTCTTCCGGATCATGTCGGCATGCAAACTTACTTTGCATTGTCAAACTTGAAAACCTAACTTCTTGTTATCTCTAGGACTTAGGCGACTTGGGTGGAGTTAAGTAATTGCGGCTATGATACCGCGGCATAGCTACAATGCAGCACTCTATTTAAGTATCTTGGAGTTCTAGCCTTGATCTATACTCGAAAACTATCATCATACTAATGTGGGTACTTTGATTTCCAGGAATATGGCTGGTCAGAATTTGGAGATGGACCCAGGGCATGCGGTCTTAGCCGCCAGGCAAAGAGTGATAAGGGGATTGCTGGAGAAACTAAAGGAACAACTCGAGCTGGAACCAGCATTTGCACTGGACCCCACGTCCGTACGTAGAAGTATTCCAGTGAACAGGCGCAGCGTGGCACCAATGAAGAAAACAAGTATGGGTGATCGGAAGGGGAGAGTGATCTGTAGATACTGCCATAAACCCGGACATGTGCGAAAGAAGTGTCGTATGAGGCTGGGACTCTGTTTTAGATGTGGAGCGGCAGATCACACCGTTGATGCTTGTCCGTCGAAGCCTCGCACAAAGGATGATACACAGAAGCCTCCGCAGGGACCGTTCCAAGGACAGGAACCGCTTACTCAAGGACCACAGCAGGCTCGAGCGTTCGTGTTGACAACTGAAGAAGCTAAGGCATCGGGAGAAGTGGTTTCAGGTAATTTACTCGTTCATGGTTTTCCCGCTTTGGCATTACTTAATTTCGGAGCATCCCATTGTTTATGTCATCCAAATTTATAACTACACACTCGATCACCTGCACGACCCTGTCTAGTTTCTGGGACATACGCACTGAGAATGGGAAAATCATAGCTAGTAAGGAAAGTAGAGAATGTACAGTTGTTGTTTGCGGAAGGGAGCTTTTGCAGATTTCTTGGTGATAGATACGGGCAGTTATGAGGTTGTCTTGGGGATGGACTTTCTTGGCACTTTCCACGCCCACATTGACTGTAGGGCAAGGAAGGTAATTTCCAGATTCCCGGACATCCTAAGTTTACTGACTTTTGAGGAAGCAGTTCTGTCGGGCCAGTCGAGTTTAGGGCTAGGCCGACGAACAATGTTCTTGCGGCTATAGTAGTGGAGAGTAATGAAGAGCCGGCAATTGTCCGCGACTTTATGGATGTGTTTGAAGATATTTCGGGCTTACCGCCGAAGCGAGAAGTGGAGTTTGCGAGTGACCTTATTCTTGGTGTAGTGCCAGTGTCAAAATCTTATTATCCGATGGCACCGGCGGAATTGGAGGAAGTTAAGAAACAGGTGGGTGAATTACTCGAGAAGGGATGGATTCGAAGCAGCAACTCACCTTGGGGAGCTCCAGTTCTTTTAGTGAAGAAGAAGGATCGCACTGCCGACGCTGAGACAAGAGAAATTATTCGCGAAGACGAGTAAGTGCGAATTCTGGCTGGAAGAAGTGAAGTTTCTGGGGCATGTCGTGTCGGGCGATAGAATCGCCGTTGATCCCGAAACGATTGCAGCAGTTCGAGATTGGCCTATTCCAAGGAATGTAGCTGAGATAAGAAGTTCCTTGGAGTAGCCGGATACTACAGAAGATTTGTGGAGAACTTCGCTCGTTTAGCTGAGCCGTTAACCAAGCTTACGCGTAAGGAGGTACCGTTTGTGTGGACAGATGGATGTGCATTGGCCTTCGAGACGTTGAAGCAGAAGTTGATAACCGCCCCGATCCCGACCGTACCGGATGATTCAGGAGGACTGGTGATTCACAGCGACGCATCTGGAAAGGGATTGGGATGTGTTTTAATGCAGAATGGGAAAGTCGTCGCTTACGCATCGAGACAGCTGAAGTCTCATGAGCAGAACTATCCGACTCATGACTTAGAGCTTGCAGCCATGATCTTCGCCCTGAAGATTTGGAGACACTACCTTTTGGGCGAGAGAGTTGAAGTCTTTACGGATCACAAGAGTTTGAAGTATGTGTTCACTCAGAAGGAGTTGAACATGAGGCAACGCAGATGGTTGGAGCTGATGGCCGACTACGACCTTGATCTTAAGTACCATCCGGGAAAAGTTAACGTCGTGCCAGATGCGCTAAGTCGGTTACCAGCAATTCAGTTATTGACTGCACAGAGAGAGATCATTGAAGAGTTTCGGAGATTTGACTTGGAGGTTGTGCTACCGCGTGCTACAGGACAGTTGATGCAGTTGCAAGTACAATCGTCCTTAGTTGAGAAGATTAAAGTGGCGCAATCGCAGGATCCTAGACTGCAGAAGTTTCGAGAGCAGGTTGGAGCCGGACTACGAACCGATTTACTGATCCATGAAGATGGTTCGTTGAGATATGGTAGCCGTGTGTGTGTGCCAAAAGGGGATGCGCGTGAAGAGCTTATGAAGGAGGCACACAGTTCAGCTTACTCTATACATCCAGGAGGGATGAAGATGTACCGAGATATTTCGACAGCACTTCTGGTGGGAAGGTATGAAACGGGAAATTGCTCGCTTCGTGGCTAAGTGCTTGGTGTGTCAACAAGTCAAGGCTGAACACCAAAGGGTTGCTGGTTTGTTGCAACCACTTCCGATTCCTCAATGGAAGTGGGAACATATAACCATGGATTTCGTGACGGCTTTACCGCGGAGTCCAAAGGACAACAGTGCTGTATGGGTGATTGTCGATCGGTTGACCAAAGCAGCTCACTTTATTCCTTTCCGGGTTGGTCAATCGACAGAGACTTTGGCAGAGCGGTACATGCAGGAGATTGTCAGATTGCGTGGAGTACCGGTAAGCATCGTGTCCGATCGGGACACTCGGTTCTTGTCTCACTTTTGGAGGAGCTTACAAGAAAGTTTGGGGACTCGATTGAAGTTCAGCACAGCCTATCATCCTCAAACTGATGGAAAATCGGAGAGAACGATCCAGACCCTTGAAGATATGTTGAGGGCTTGCATGTTGGACTTCAAAGGTTCTTGGGAAGATCATCTACACCTGGTGGAGTTTTCGTACAACAACAGCTTCCAAGCAACTATTCAGATGGCCCCGTTTGAAGCACTGTATCGTCGTAAGTGCCGTTCACCTGTTTGTTGGGATGTTGTTGGTGAACAAAGGTTACTAGGACCAGATTTGGTGGTACAGACAGTCGAGAAGGTGAATACAATCAGGAAGCTTATGAGGGCAGCTCAAGACAGACAGAAGAGTTGGGCCGACACGTCAAGAAGACCTCTAGAGTTCACCGTGGGTGATTTGGTATTCCTGAAGATATCACCGACTAGAGGGGTGATTCGCTTTGGAAGTCGGGGAAAGCTTAGTCCCCGATTCGTTGGACCCTTCGAGATTTTGAAGCGTGTTGGAGAGGTATCGTACCGGTTGGCGTTACCACAGTCATTAGCAGGAGTTCACGATGTGTTTCATGTGTCTCAACTACGGAGGTATGTTCGTGATGAGACTCATGTCTTGGATCATTCGGAGTTGACTGTACGAGAGGACCTGACTTTTGAGGAGCGACCAGTTGAAATCAAGGATCGAAGAGAAAAGGGTCTTAAGAACAAGGTTATCCCTCTTGTGCTAGTTTCTTGGGGTAATCGATCGCATGGAGAATCCACTTGGGGGCGAGAAGACGAGATCCGGCAGAAATTCCTTCACCTTTTCCAATAGTTAGCTATCTTGTATTCTTGGAATTTCGAGGACGAAATTCTTTTGTAGTTGGGTATGATGTAACACCCGAGCCCAATAATACTATTTATATTACTAGTTGAGGGTTGTATATTGCTCATTCCAATTTTCCCGATTTTCTGGTGTTTGTTGCTAAATTTTACCCGGTTAAGTCATTTTGGCACTTAACAAATTTTAACTCCGAAATTGAAATTTAAAATGTCCATGTTAGCCTACTCGTCGCCACTAGTCGCGTGGTAGCGTCCGCGTGTCGAGATTCCGTTCCGTTTGGCTAAACGGGCAAGTTTGGACGACTACGCGCGCGTGCAAGTGTCCGACTTGGGGGCATGCATTTTAATCATTAAACACCTATTTTCAAAATTTGGAACCCGCTTAAAATCCTATAATTTGAATTTGGAACATTTGGGCGCAACCCGGGCGCGATTTGGAAATATTTCATTTCGCGCCAAAAAGGGCCCGTTTCAATTTAATATATTTAAACTAAATTATACGAATATATATTTTCGTTCACAGTATCTTTCACAAATCCATTCAAAATCTCATTTGTAAATAATCCCTCTAACCTCGCCAGCCAATCCCGGGCTTGGATTTCCCTCGCGTGGGCCCTACCCCTTTTCCTTGTCTCTCTCTCTCTCTTCCCTCAATATCCCTCCTCCTCTCTCCAATCTCCCTCTCTCACTCCAATCCCTTTCTCTCTCTTCCTCTATATAAAAAAAACATGCAGCAGCTGCCTCCCTCAACCCTCGTCTCCCATCACGAACCCACAAACCCTAACCCTAGCCTCGTTCTCGCGCAGCCACCGTCGCCACCGCGACCTCGCCGTCGCCGCCAGCAACGCCTCCTCGACCGCCGCACCTTCCTCCTCCTGTTCTCCGACGATTCCCGCGCCTGCAACCCATTCCCGACCTCGCCTCCACCCTCGCAGACCTCGCCGTCGACGTCGCCTCTCACCGTCGACGCCTCCCACGACTCCCTTTCACCCTACTCGACCCGACCTCGTCGTCGTTTCCCTCCTCCCCTCGCCGGAACAGTAAACCCGAGCCTTCATCCATTGCCTACCTCCGCTGTTCGCCGAAAACGAGCGCCGGCGACCTCGTCGACGCCACCTTCGACCACCTACTTCTTCCCCTCGACCACCAGAGCCGACCCCCTCTCCTCCAGCTCGCCGCAGCACACTATCCCGCGCACCCCGAAGCTTTCAACCCTCGCTGCAGCCGCTGCCGTCGCTTCGCCGGCGTTCCAGTGCCGTCGAGCTCGCCGGGGTCACCTGGTATACCTCTCTGTAAGTGTCCCCTTTCCTTCCTTTGTGCAAATCATCCCTTCGCTGGTCGTATTTTGCGTATATCGTATCTTGTTGCTAACTTGTTACCGATGACATTTGTGCCGGAATCCGACCGTGCCGTCTTGGCGAACCCGACGCTCCAGCGAAGCCCCCTGGTCCGTGTGATCCCGTTGACCTCTGTTGGGACTCGATCCGTGGCCCGTGCTATCTTATCGTGGTTTCTACCGACATCGCATCCGTGTTCCAGTTTGCAGACCGTCGAGGCAAGTATCTGAATACTTGCTTGAACATGCTAGCGTGCGAGATCTAGTCTTGCCACGCAATTTAACTCACACTATTTAATCCCGTAACTTAATGATGGTAATGGATATCGTAATATTGCTGTTATCCTCATAATGGAATCGTTACAACCGTTCCCCGTAATTAATTAACCCACATCAATCCATGCTTTAACTAAATAAAACGACTGAATCATATCTGCTTGAACTGTTAAACCATTCTTGAGACAATTATTACATTTAGTATAATTTCATGTAATTCCTTAATTTATAATTGTGAATATTGCTTTACATTGTGGCTATTACACCCTAAAGATGATTGAACATGTTAATAAGAGAATATAAACATCACTGTAGTTATATGGAATATTGTGGTTAAATATTGTTCCTGCTGTTATTCATTATTGATTGTATACCTGTTGTGAGCACTTACCCGATTGCACGACATATTGACCTGACCCTGCTACACCTGACATATACATACATACCGACTCATCCTGTTGTACCATGACATTACTTGTCTCACGATTCCATGCCTAATGCCGACAAACCTAACCATTCCTGCTGTCGATCCAGACAGACCTACCTTTACTTGACTTTGTGTTGGCACTAGTCCTTGACTACTGAATACCTGACTGACATACATAGTTTGGGGGTATGGGGAAATCAAAGGTGAAACCGACTTGTAACTCAACAGTTCGATACATTGTTCTGATCAGTCTTACGGGCTTGGCCAGCTCCGGAGTGTTGTTGCTGACATCACTCGTCCATCCTACTACCTTTTACTGCTTAGCGGCACGTCTCGGATTCAGCCCCGAGGATCATGACCGTGGTCCCGGGCACGCACGGGATACTATTGAGTTACATCGACGATTCATCAATTGGTTTCAAAGACTATAGAGTAGAAAACCTGATAGGACAGTTTAGTCACCACTGTACATTACCCTGCTTGTTACTTCTTATTGCTGCTTTATTCATGTTCATGCTTGCATTGTTTATTACCATGTTTATGCTATATACTTGATATCATGACGCGCTGACGTCTAGGTTTTGCATGGCCCAGATTCCGTACCTTTGTCGTCGACCGAGCAGGAGTACTTCAGCCAGCAGGCTGAACTGTGAGTTCATTAGAGTTTAGTTTATTTATGCCATTTCATTTCCAGATGTGAGCCCGCATTATGGGACGTACTGTTTATTCATTGTATTGGATCATTAGCTTCCGCACTTATTGTTTATTGATTCTTGTTATTATGGATTTGGACATGTATTAGTTTAGTTTTATCTTGTTCTTGATATCCTTACAACCGTAATGTGACTGTGGATGGATACTTCCTACCCACAGGTAGCATGGTTGGCTATGTCACGTGCCCAAATCTTGCGTACTCTGGGAAGCGGGGCGTGACACACACCGTTAGTGATTGCCATGACACTCACATTAGAGGATTGCTATAAACCGCATATTTGATTCTGCTTATTTGACGTAGTCATGATTACCGCATACTATCATATGGACATTCATACCATGCACACTGTATATGCACTTTCGTGAGTACCTTCATTGATATAACCCTACTTGGGCACATATGCATCATATGTCTACAGTTGTGCACATGTACATTGCTATAGTCACTTTGCATACTTATCCATGCACACATCCATACCGATACACATATTCATATGCTACATACATGGATGATATAGACTTGTTTTAAAAACTAAGGTGTTGGAGATAATGCCCTCAGAGTCAATTATTGGATCACAGGTACGTGATTGCAATGATTGATGGAGGACCTATCCCGGTAGGACAGTCTTACTCGAGATGATAGTATGCTATCTGGTTTACCTTTATCATCGTGTACTGTTTTAGGTGACCTGACACGTCGCTATTACACGTTGATAGAGCCCCTAGGATTCTTGCTTGACCACCAGCAGTATGAGGGCGATCATATACGTGGGAGCTGGCAGTCTATAAGCATATCCTTAAATGGTCCCTAGTCGTGTGAGTTTCGAGACAGGGCATCGATACTCCATAGTAGACTAGTGTATACAGTCGAGACCCCGACGAGGGGCGGTGGCCGGTCTCACAAGCCACTGGTGTCAGTTGGATCACCTAAGATGTATACAGGTGCTCATTGGGTTATGAGTACACCGGACAGGACTCGCCGGGAACATGCCAGTTGGTCATATACCAGACGTCAGATGGCAGTTCCCAGGTGACATGTGTACAGGTTAGTTCATCGACCTGGGGATCGTCATTTGTCTCGTGTGAGTTCCCACTGTACTTTGATTACTACCCTACCACGGCTCAAAGGAGTCGTGTAAACAGGTTTTTGTTGGGTACAGTCCCGAGCCACATGGAGGCAGTGAGCGTATCTTCAGGGGTTCGTCTCTCCCGGTATTGGGGGTGAGGTCGTGCTGTGTCTAGGAGAGCCATTACACGAAGCCCTCGGCCGAGGCAAGGAGATTTACTGGTAGGTATTCCAGTAGTATCTCAGGGTGTTCTGGGCTACACTCCGACACGACTTGTACCGCTTTTGGGGGTCTGACTTTTACCAACCCCCTAGGCCCGCCATGCGATGCTCATAGACGAACGGACCGGACTGTACGGATATTGTCACTGACAGGCTCAGTTGGGTGTCGGGGTGAGCTTCCTCATCGACGTCCCTTTTGGTCAATTGCTGGTGGCCCGTCACGTATTGGCTTATACCTCTGACGTGCTAGTGGTTAAATCCACAGCCATAGTATTGACGAGTCTTTAGAGTCCACCACACTTCCAGTTACTCAGCTTTCGGGCGAAAGGTTGTAGAGGCCGTATGGAGATATGGCAAGGTCCGATCAGATACGTGCGGTATTGCACAGATCAGGATCGGACAGTCTGTACTATAGGCCGTATGGTTGTATGGCAGGGTTCGATCAGATACGTGCGGTATTGCACGGATCAGGATCGAACAGATATTTGCTAGCCGGTTTTGGTATAAGCCGGATTCTAGTATAGTACAGTGGAGATTTTGTCTCATTGCATTTTGTATTTCGGTCGAAATACAGATGCGGGTGTGTATGCACAGTATCGGGGTTTTCCTGTAATTTATTACGGGACCAGTTTTCTGGAGTTGCCAGTTTGCTTTTCGTTTCGACCGATTTCCATTGTTCCGTTCATTGGCCGAAGATTGGTGGAGGAGGGCTTATTTGCATTGTTGCAAATAGGCAATTGTGGAAGGGGGTCTTTGCATTTTTTCCTTGTATCATGATAGTCTCTCATTGACCTTGACTTCTAGCTTCATGATAGCTTGACTTTGTAAATCATCATGGTTGTTGATGATGAGGTTGGTGGTAGGTGGTTGAGTGTGGGTTTTGATTTGGTAATCATTTCCTTTTGCATGATAGTCTTCTCTCTCTCTCCATTGGTATTATGAGAGGGCTCTCTTATTCTATCACTCCTCTCCCCTCTCATTCTCACTCTCCTCTCTATTATTATGGCCGGCCATGTATAGGAGGGGTTGCCCATTTTTGTAGTGGGGATTTTTTGCTCTCTAGTTGATAGAAAAATCCCCAAGTTCCTCCACAAAATTCTTGTATCATCCCTCCACTAAAATGGCACCTCCATGAACCCCAAATGAGACACAAGTTCTACTAGATATTCTACAGCAATTCTTGGGCACGTCGAGTAGCCGGCTTCGTGCCCGAGTTGCCTCGGCATTGAGGTGGGAGCCCGTAAACGATGTAGGCAACGTGGTGCACTTCCGGCGACGAGGAGGAGACGGACGGAGATCCCGCGAGGAGATCGGAGTGGAGATGAAGACCGGAGGACTTGGATCGTCGGTATATCTCTAACCCATCTTCTAGTTAGCTTAGACTTAGTTTAATGGTTACGATCCGGGTGTTTAGTGCGCGGTGGTGCCGGTTTGCTAAGTCCGCAAAATTTAAGTTTTTCACCGCTTCCGCATTCCGGCGTCGGATTGACGGCCGGGGCGCCGCCGTGCACTTACAGTGGTATCAGAGCCTCGCCATTAACATAGTCTAGCTTGGTGTAATGTGTTTTTCTGTTTCGATCGATCGAATGTTCCAAAACTGCATTTTAGTTCGAATCAGTTTCTGTTGAAAAATTTTGGTCTCGAAAAATTTTTCAGGTTGTAAAATATTGATGTACTGGAAAATCTAAGAGCTCTGTAAAAATTCGATGAAGTGACTCCACAGTTGGAGCGCGGAACCGCCGCGAAAACCCCATTCCCGCGGCCCTTCCGCCGCGCACTATTCACATCACTTCACCAAATTTTTTCAGAGGCCTTCTGGGCTTAAAATTTGGGTTTTGGAATATTAAAATTGGGCCCAGGATTTCTGTGAGTGCTACAGTTTTTGATTGAGGGCCCACTTGTTAATTTTTGATCGATCGGATATTTTAAACACATTTTTCACAGTATTTACATTATATCTGCGACCGTGAATGTCACTCGATCGGTAAATCCAGTCTAACTGCTATAGCCCGGTTAGACGGATTTGCGAACGTGACTTTCACGTTGATGTTGTATGTCTATGCTGTGATGTTGCGGATCGGTCGTGGGGGATAGCCTGGATGCAATGCTAGTACAGTTGTGTTGTATTATGTACATTTGATATTGCGGGGCGAGCGTCCGACATGTGGACTGCCGTCACTGCCTGTTTGTATTATTATTTTGGGACACGACCTGGTTGCGGTCGATGTACCCGGTGTATGTATATTTTACTTTCTGTACTAGGATTACCCCGCGGTGGGGTGCACGGATAGCCGGGTTCTAGAGGGCAACAAGCCCGCATCTCATGGCATTGAGACAGAGGGGGCTTTACTCTAGGATTGGCGGGTTGTTCGCCGCACTCGTAGGGGGTACAGGTTGACCCAGGAGGGGTGCCCAAGTTACCGGATTCCGTGAAGTGCTGGGTGGTCCATTCACGGTGATGAAGGGGGCTGCCTCGCTTCAGGTTTTGGCGGGTGACTTGCCGCGCCCGTAGGGGTCTAGGATTTCATTGCGCAGGCTATCCACACGACCAGGGGAACGTCGGGTTTCAGCGGCTCTGTGAAACCCGGGGATCCCAGATATCTGTATTGTTCTGTGATGCTGTACATTTCTGTGATGGTGCATTTCTTTCACGCCTTGAGCGAAATATAATATATTGGTATATATATTAGTAGATGTTGTATATGTTTTACATCCGCGCTAGTCCAGTCCCCGCTCTGTCGTTAGTTAGCTAACCTAACGGGTAATGACGGGACCCAGTGGCGAATGCGGATGGCATATACGTACATCAGTATATTTTCGTTCTTTTTGGTGTGATCAATTGGTGGGACTGCATTGATTCGGATCAATGCAAGTTTAAAAACAAACCTAATCTGATGTTGTTGGAACACTTTTTCAAAAAGCTGTTATTGCAAGGACGTTCACTTTTGTTTTGCATCGTGATATTCAGTTGGAATATCCTGCTCCTCAGTCGACGAGGCAAGGGCCGAGATCCCTTCACCGGGAGTGACCCCTTGGACAAAAGTTTGCGTCAGGGCATTAACTTCACTATAGCCGATTACTTTTGCTTTGCATCGCGGTATTCAGTTGGAATATCCTGCACCCCATTCTACGGGGAAAGAGCCGAGATCCCTTCACCGGGAGTGACCTCTTTAGCAACGGTTTTCGTCACTATATTTTTAAAAGCTATCCGTTCCTTCAACGATATCAAGTTCTTTACGTTAAAGGTTTTCGCCAGAAACCATTCGTAGCCCTCCGTCGTTTCAGAAGGGTAGCACGTAGTATTCATGCTATGTTTGTTGACCTTCGTCAAGGCATAGTGTATGGTAGCTGCTTGTTACCTTTCTGCAGCATAGATAGATGCGTTGGTTTGGGACAGTCGTATAGCCTTGTTGACCTTCGTCAAGGGCTTGTACGGGTGGATTCAGATTAACCCTGGATAATGACGGGTAGAACTTGACATGTGACTTATGATTTGTTGACCTTCGCCAAGGTCATAAGAGCATGGGGCAGAAATCACGTCGGGAGTTTCAAAAGAACTGAAACTTGCCAGATATGCGCATACCTTCTAGAGTGTGATGATGTGAGCGGATTCCGTCACGTTATCATGCGATGATAGTTGGATCCCGATTCCCACTGATGAGTTGGTTTACTCCTCGGGTAACCCCGACTAATTCTTCTTTCAGGTTTGGAGGAGAATTTGAGGTACAGTGGGAGGTTTCCAGATTAGATAAATTGGTAACCATTCTGATCTAGGTTAGAGTGCACGCTGAGTGTTTCTTTTCTCTCTCTCTTTGGCAGCGACCATTGACCCGACCCTAAGACTATGACTCAGTGACCAAGTTGACCGAACCTTCTTAAACACTGTCTTTTGGATTGTCAGAGTTGCGAACCTCATTGCCACTCCTACTTTTACCCTTTTCTCCAGGACACCCCGTATTGCTACGAACGTCCACTTCCATTGGACAAAACCATCGTATGGTTAGATACGAACTCGAAAGAATTTATTCGAGGATGGTTTCAGGTTCTGGAGAAAACGGATAGGATTATTCAGTTGTCTTTTCCTTTTACCCTCTCTCAGGTTACGAGTACTCCTTGGTTTAGGGGTAGTACACCTATTACGCAAATTGGATTGTCTTCTTCCAAACCTTAGGCTGGTGCCGACCGGTAGGAAATGAAGAAAACCAATTAGCATAACGATGGTGTGCAGAAGGTATTAAGTTAAGACAAAGTAAGGGATTAGTAAGAGGGCAAAGTAAATTGCAATAGATATTCACGACCAAACCAAGTATTCCTTCGCCAATCCTAAATCACCTTTGTATTTCTCCAAGACACTCCGTATCACTACGAAGATCCACAGTTTATTGGATACTCCATCGTATGGTTATATACGAACTCGAAAGGAACTTGTTCCAGTTCGGGGATGGATTCTGGTTCAGGAGAAATAGGAATAAGGTTTATTCGGTTGTCTTTTATCTTCACCTTCTCTCGCTTTGCGAGTGTTCCTAGGATTAGGACAGTACACCCATTATGCTTATTGGATAGTCTTCTTCCAAACCATAGGCTGGTGCCGAACGGTAGGGAAGGAAGAAAACCATTTGGCCTAAAGGGGTGTGCAGAAGGTAAAGACTAATGACAAATGAAGGGATTTGGAGAGGTGGCAAAGAATTACACGGTTACAGTTGTGAATCTGGATACTGGAAGAGGCATTACTAAAAATACCAGGATACCCCATCGAAACATTTCAATGTTTCAGTCTCACTGTGTACTGTTAAAGGAAAGCTGATTTCCCGACTAGATACTTACTCCAGGGTATGTATTTACCAGGTATGATTCTCACATCTGTATGGTTTTACAGATGATGAGTGGGAGTAAGTTGTTGGGAATTGGGTGACTATCCTCATTATATCGGGATTCGTTGTAATCGGTGATATTTGAGGAAATCACCTGGGTTGTTTGCCGGTCGGCAAATATTTGGTTTTGAATATCCGCTTTTATGCACCAATTTCAAATTGATATATCTGTACGTCTATTTTCATAGAGTGAGATATACCTTTCTGAAATTATGTCTATGACATTTACCTATATCAGTGGATGGTTAGGTAAGGAGCATTAAACAGCGGTGTAATTCTTCTTAACCATAAGTACAGTTTTCAACCTACGACACACAGTGAATGAGTTATCAGACTCAAGGGACTTATACAGAGTATTGTATGTTGTCCAGGGTCCATAAGGACAGAGGGGTTGGTCCTCGTACTATATTCGGTTTACTTATGACTTCTCTAGTTTTTAGACAAGTGTTTCGCGGAAACACAGGGTCCGAATTTTGAGAAGTTATAGGTATTTGAATAGAGTAGAGAACCAGGTGTAGCAAGTATCGGGATTCTTCAAAGAGATCGAAGATGTAGATACTTGTGTATGGTATTCAGTTGAAAGTAATGATTAAGAGAACTTGCTTCTCTTTCAGGTTATTCATAATTGGAAGCATTCCTAAGTTGAGTAACGCTGATCGGCCTCTTTCCATTTAGTTGACATGCACTGGAGACAGTTGCATGATTTGGATCTGGTTCAGTTAAATCAGTGCCTCTGGTCCTTTATGGGATATAGAACAGTTCGTATCTTGACGTTGTTAAGGAACGGGGAGTTGTCCAGCGTATGATTAAAACCAGACTCTGGATAACTCAAGGCACGTTTCTGTAATGGCTGTTTGTGGGTTGACCCAGGCTATGCAGAGGGTTGACTTTCTACCATCTGGATGAACAATAGCGATATTGTTCTAGACTCGCCACAGTTTTATTAAAAATGGATTTTTTCAGAAAACCGTAGTGGGAGTATGGTAGAACTGGAAGTGATTCCAGAACCACAAACGATTACAAAAGATTTGATAAGGAACCTAAAGATTCAATCTGGATTGACATTCCATTGGCCACTCCGCAGATACGGTGGGTAACTTCAGGCACCCGAGAGGTACTCCGGTAGCCTCAAGGATGGTGACAGGGAAGTTCTTGTTTACCCACAATTACCATTGTTGTTGTTCCAGGTTACGAGACCCGGCAGGAGGATGAGTATAGCGTCGTTCTGAACTTGCTTCAGAAGTGTACGTGTATATGACTCTGCCAGAGGGTTGTCGTAGTCAGTGGGAGCAGCGGAAGCATTGGTGGACAGGTAGCTTATGTCTATTTATAGACTATAGCAGATATAGCGGAGATAGATCATCTATTTCTGACGTGACAGTCATGGGTTTGACTTCATCAGAATAGGGGATGGATCTGTTGAGAAGGTAGTAGGATGTGATGTCATGGTATTTGGATGACATACACAGAGTAGGAAAGGAAACTCCTATACTACGATCGGTTATACTTTGGTCGTCACACAGTGGTTTCTCCACATGGGACTTGGACATTATATCAGACATACTGGTTACTAGATCTATGGTTTTAGATCTAGATTTGGATGGTTTCCTAATCAGGGTACTTGACAGCATTCTAAGAGTATTTAGGATGGACGACTCCTGGCACGGTAGTGTACCTGCAGGTAATGGAGTCACCCTCTCTAAAGGTGTCTTATAGACTAATGTAGAGAGGGATATGCATGATTGGCAGATCACTTGCTTAGGCAATTGAGTCAATCATGAGATGTCAAGTACCACACCAGATGTTCTTGCACTAGATGCAATAAGTTGACATTGATCCAATCCTGGAGAAACAGTCGGAAGCAGTTTTAGAACATAAGTGAATGTTCTAGGGATGTGATAACGGCAGCCTCATTCGGGAGACAGTTATCATTCCAGGCTTCCAAGGTGACATTGACGACAAGGAGGTTGTCAGAGTTATAGTTTTCCTTCAGACGAGGGGCAGTATTTTGGACAGGTGGTCCAAGGCAATACTGAGGGAGGCATGGCGCAGGATACTGATTAAGTTCAGTTGACGATACAGTCTAAGAAGTTTGGATTTGGAGTCCATTTATGAGCTATGTCCCATCAGACATCCAGACACATTCTAAGACAGGTATTGCTCATTTCGGGAGATGGGTTTCTCCGCGAACTTGAGATATAGAGAGACAAAGAAAGAGACATCCAGGCGGATCCACTCAATGAGGCTATTCCTCGACCGCAATAGTTTCACAAACGGGATTTGTGAGACTGACTAGTAGAGGAGTTGGATGTTCGATATCACACAGGCTGTGAGTATGCGACATCGCAATAATTAGCCTTGAGTGCAAGTGGGAGATTGTTGGAGATAATGCCCTCAGAGTCAATTATTGGATCACAGGTACGTGATTGCAATGATTGATGGAGGACCTATCCCGGTAGGACAGTCTTACTCGAGATGATAGTATGCTATCTGGTTTACCTTTATCATCGTGTACTGTTTTAGGTGACCTGACACGTCGCTATTACACGTTGATAGAGCCCCTAGGATTCTTGCTTGACCACCAGCAGTATGAGGGCGATCATATACGTGGGAGCTGGCAGTCTATAAGCATATCCTTAAATGGTCCCTAGTCGTGTGAGTTTCGAGACAGGGCATCGATACTCCATAGTAGACTAGTGTATACAGTCGAGACCCCGACGAGGGGCGGTGGCCGGTCTCACAAGCCACTGGTGTCAGTTGGATCACCTAAGATGTATACAGGTGCTCATTGGGTTATGAGTACACCGGACAGGACTCGCCGGGAACATGCCAGTTGGTCATATACCAGACGTCAGATGGCAGTTCCCAGGTGACATGTGTACAGGTTAGTTCATCGACCTGGGGATCGTCATTTGTCTCGTGTGAGTTCCCACTGTACTTTGATTACTACCCTACCACGGCTCAAAGGAGTCGTGCAAACAGGTTTTTGTTGGGTACAGTCCCGAGCCACATGGAGGCAGTGAGCGTATCTTCAGGGGTTCGTCTCTCCCGGTATTGGGGGTGAGGTCGTGCTGTGTCTAGGAGAGCCATTACACGAAGCCCTCGGCCGAGGCAAGGAGATTTACTGGTAGGTATTCCAGTAGTATCTCAGGGTGTTCTGGGCTACACTCCGACACGACTTGTACCGCTTTTGGGGGTCTGACTTTTACCAACCCCCTAGGCCCGCCATGCGATGCTCATAGACGAACGGACCGGACTGTACGGATATTGTCATTGACAGGCTCAGTTGGGTGTCGGGGTGAGCTTCCTCATCGACGTCCCTTTTGGTCAATTGCTGGTGGCCCGTCATGTATTGGCTTATACCTCTGACGTGCTAGTGGTTAAATCCACAGCCATAGTATTGACGAGTCTTTAGAGTCCACCACACTTCCAGTTACTCAGCTTTCGGGCGAAAGGTTGTAGAGGCCGTATGGAGATATGGCAAGGTCCGATCAGATACGTGCGGTATTGCACAGATCAGGATCGGACAGTCTGTACTATAGGCCGTATGGTTGTATGGCAGGGTTCGATCAGATACGTGCGGTATTGCACGGATCAGGATCGAACAGATATTTGCTAGCCGGTTTTGGTATAAGCCGGATTCTAGTATAGTACAGTGGAGATTTTGTCTCATTGCATTTTGTATTTCGGTCGAAATACAGATGCGGGTGTGTATGCACAGTATCGGGGTTTTCCTGTAATTTATTACGGGACCAGTTTTCTGGAGTTGCCAGTTTGCTTTTCGTTTCGACCGATTTCCATTGTTCCGTTCATTGGCCGAAGATTGGTGGAGGAGGGCTTATTTGCATTGTTGCAAATAGGCAATTGTGGAAGGGGGTCTTTGCATTTTTTCCTTGTATCATGATAGTCTCTCATTGACCTTGACTTCTAGCTTCATGATAGCTTGACTTTGTAAATCATCATGGTTGTTGATGATGAGGTTGGTGGTAGGTGGTTGAGTGTGGGTTTTGATTTGGTAATCATTTCCTTTTGCATGATAGTCTTCTCTCTCTCTCCATTGGTATTATGAGAGGGCTCTCTTATTCTATCACTCCTCTCCCCTCTCATTCTCACTCTCCTCTCTATTATTATGGCCGGCCATGTATAGGAGGGGTTGCCCATTTTTGTAGTGGGGATTTTTTGCTCTCTAGTTGATAGAAAAATCCCCAAGTTCCTCCACAAAATTCTTGTATCATCCCTCCACTAAAATGGCACCTCCATGAACCCCAAATGAGACACAAGTTCTACTAGATATTCTACAGCAATTCTTGGGCACGTCGAGTAGCCGGCTTCGTGCCCGAGTTGCCTCGGCATTGAGGTGGGAGCCCGTAAACGATGTAGGCAACGTGGTGCACTTCCGGCGACGAGGAGGAGACGGACGGAGATCCCGCGAGGAGATCGGAGTGGAGATGAAGACCGGAGGACTTGGATCGTCGGTATATCTCTAACCCATCTTCTAGTTAGCTTAGACTTAGTTTAATGGTTACGATCCGGGTGTTTAGTGCGCGGTGGTGCCGGTTTGCTAAGTCCGCAAAATTTAAGTTTTTCACCGCTTCCGCATTCCGGCGTCGGATTGACGGCCGGGGCGCCGCCGTGCACTTACATAAGGGACCGCAGGCGTTATTCTCAAAACTAGATCTTTCAAAAGAGCGGTTTTCCCTTTCTTTTACTCTTAGCGTCATACGACATGTTGCATGGATTACGCATTGTATTTGATTATGTGATTTCTGGATTTGGGAACCGGAGTACTAATTTAAGAAAATACGCACTGTTTATAAACCCGGTTTCCCTTGATATGATATTTCTAGTGCGTCCACCATGAGTTTTCTCGGTTACAGAGAGCTTGTGTGAGTATACCCGATTCGAGGAGAGGTAGGCACCGATTGCGGGTACATGGTGGACCCGGTACGGTACCCCGGGGCGAGAAGACTCGTATTGTTAGACGGTGAGCCCGGCGGAGGGACTACTACCTACCGGTGATTAGTTAGACCTAGCGATTATCCGGAGGATACCGACCAGAGTCGATAGGTGGATACGGGACGACGCGTACTGCAAGAGGCCGAGGGCCAATTCCGCATACGGAGCCCGTTGGCAGATCCGATGGACGGACGCCCCATATTGGAGGATTTGCATGTCGATGCTGGACACGGTTGTTTTTATGAGATTTGGGTGCCGATGTTGGGCACTCACGATTGTATGAGATTCACAGGATTTGAGGGCCGATGTGGATGACGGCGCCTGAGTTTTACTGGGAATTGGATGTATTGATGGACACCGGTCATTTTTCCACGTTGATATTCCGTGTAGACACTATTTATTCCCTTACTCAGCATGTAGTATTGACATCTCATCCTGTACCTATTGTACCTGATATAGTACACATGCCATACATGATTATCGCATACCCTGCTCATGCTATATAGGGTTGTTAGATTCCATATCAGACATGATTATTGCATACCTTGCACATCATATGGGAGACTTTTGGATTACATTTGCTGCCTGATATGAGTAATCAGTTCATCATATAGATGTTATCTGTTGGCATAGGTTAGAGTATCGCAGTACGTGCATACTCACAATTACCTTTATATGTTATCTACTATTCACGAGTTGGCAACTCACCCCCGTTGTGCCACAGTGCTTGCAGGTTGCCCTTGGGAGTAGTCGCGGCTGGCTGTTTACCGCACCTTTTGACACAGATACCATTGCTGAGGCGTGTTAGCCCTTTTGCTATTAGGTGGGTTTTGTACGGTATCTGTTTACTTTTCAGTTGCATCTTGATGTATCTAGTACTCTCCATCTACTTTCATGTATTGACTTAGAGACAGTTGTGAGGACGATGTATGTTATTTGTACTCTGGTGTCGAGCTCGTTGTGAGCCGACTTTATTCATGCAATTTTACCTCTTATGATATTTGTTTTCACTTTACTGCTCATTCTTCGCTTCGGCGTCGTATATTATTTTTGGGGTGATTTCTCCGCCGTTGGGCGCGATTCTCCTATTGTGATACTCTATTTATTTCACATGTTACTTTTAATTATATCTCGCCTTTTACCCGATTTCGGGACAAACCTTTTGAAAAAGAAATGTTGTTAAAATGATTTGAATAATAACTTGAACCAAAAAGGATTTCTACTAAGTAACTTAAAGTTTTCTAAATGTTTTAACACTCCAAATTTTAATGGTTTTGTTTTCTGGGTTCAGCTTACTTAGTCATGTTACGCTTATAGGTGTTGCGTGGTTAAGTGCCGGTCACGGGCCGAACTTTGGGTCGTGACACCAGGGCATGTGATATTTACTGGTAGGGTTTTCCAGTAGTTTCTCTAGGTGTTCTGGGCTACAATCCGACACGACTTATACTGCTATTAGGGGACTGACGTTTACCACCCCCGTAGGCCCGATATGCGATGCTCTTAGACGAACAGACCGGACTGTACAGAGATTGCCACAGATAGGCTCAGTAGGAGTTTGGATGAGCTTGCTCGTCGACCTTCTTATCGAAACATACCTGGGTAGCCGTTAGGTACAGCTAGTGCCGCTGACGTGCTTGTGGTTAAACCCACTGCCAGAGTAACGTCGAGTCTTTACAGTCCCATACAGAGGGTTCCCCAGTTTCGGACGAAACGAAGTAAAGGTCGTATGGTTTTACGACAGGGTTCGTTCACATATGCGCACTTGTGCGTGTTTGGTGTTCGGGAAGTTGATACTGGCGGTCTTTGGTTTAAGCCGGATCCTCGTATTTGATTTTGGATTGGTTCAGTCTCATTGTATCCGTGTTCCTCGGAACACGGATGCGGGTATGTATATGCAGTTGACAGAGACAGAGAAGGAGACACCTCATTAGGGTTTTGACCATTAACTTGATTAAAACCATTATGAGGTGGAGGAAGTTGATTACTAATTTTATTAGAGTTAATTGTGTTATGGTTAATTGGTTTGACCATTTGACCAAGTTGACCATTGTTGATTTAGATATTTTTGTTGAGCAAAAGATATTTTGCTTAGCATTAATTGTAACTTGATAATGGTCGAATCAACATCAACCATCACAATTATCTTAATTAAAATTATTATTCTTTTTCCTCATATGGGAGCTCACTCTTCATATATCAAGTAGACTTTCTCTCTCATAGCTCTCTCTCCTTCTTCCTCTCTCTCAAGCCCTAGTGTTTCATGAGTTGAAAATCAAGGGCCATTGAGACCAAGCCACTAAAATCACACTCTACTCACTCTAATCGACTTAGATTAGCAAGCTAAGTATTCTAGTTACCTCAAATTAGAGGTTTAGCTCAAGGTTGGAGCTCTCGGGTGGATCATCGTTGACACAAGGAGGCCGAAGTTCAAGCACGATCCATATATCCATCGAGGAGCTTAAGAAGAGGATCGAAGACCCGAAGGACTTGTTTTCTTTAGGTATACATTCTATCATAGTATATAGATTTCTTTTTACTAACTAGGTTTATGGTAAAGATCCGGTTTAGGGTTGTTATAGCGCCAAGTTTTTGATCGTAGTAAAATTTTTGTTCCGCATTTGGCCACGGATGTTGGCCGGGACGCTGTCATAACCCTTCATAGTATCAGAGCCGGCCCATAAACCTTAGACTAGCAATTTTGAACAATGTTAAAACAACGAAACCGAAACAAGTCCGTAACACTGAAACTCAAACTGCAGTTTCTGTTGATTTTTAAAAGGTTTCAAAAAAAATTTTAAACAACTACAGAGTGGTATTTACACTGTGAAATGAACACTGACCCAAAACGACACAATTCCAGCACTTTTTTGCCAGCCAGAACCCACCAAAATCCGGCCTCCTCGGTTTTGTTATGGCAGAATGTGTCGTGTTTTGGTCTGGCCTCTTGTCTCTTGTAGTTTGGGTTTCTGGTGTTGTTTATTTTTTTCCCCAAGTTTGATTCTCTGTTGTTTTCTCTACGGGGAAATTTGGAGTGTTTTGAAGTCGTTATATTTGACACAGTTTAACTGTTTACAGTACATTCACTTTTATCTGCGACCGTGAATGTCACTTGATCGATAAACTCGTCTGATTGCTATATGTTCTTTTAGAAGGGTTTGCGAACATGACATTCGCGTTGATGTTTTGTGCTTGTGCTGTGCTTGTGGTTGGATAGTCATGATGGATAGAAAGTGGTGCAATGTTAGTGGTACAGTTTATATTCATTTGTACATTTGATATTGCGGGACGAGCGTCCGACATGTGGACTGCCGTCTTTGCCGGGTTGTATATTATTTTGGGGCACGACCGGGTTGAGGTCGATGTCACCATTTGTACATATTATTTTCTTTTTCTGTACTAGGATTACCCCACGATGGAGTGCACGGATAGCCGGTTCTAGAAGGCAACAAGCCTGCATCTCATGGCGTTGAGACGGAGGGGGCTTCATTCTAGAATTGGCGGGCTATTCGCCGCACTCGTAGGGGGTATAGTTTGATCCACGGAGGGGCGCCCAAGTTACCGGATTCCGTGAAGTGCTGGGTGGCCCATTCACTTTGTTGAAGGGGGCTGCTTCACTTCTTGGATTGGCGGGTAACTTGCCGCGCTCGTAGGGATCCAGGTTTTCATTGCATAGGCTATCCACATGACCGGAAACGTCGGGTTTTATTTGCGGCTCAAATGAAACCCGGGGCTCCAAGATTATCCACCATTCTGTATTGTTGGCTGAGATTCTGTGATGTTGATTATTATCATGCCTGGGACGAATGTTGTATATACTTATATATATACTAGTAGATGTTGTATATGTTTTGCACCTGCGCTAGTCCAGCCCCCGCTCTGTCGTTAGTTAAGTAACATAACGGGTGATGACGGGGCCCAGTGGCGAATGCGGATGGGATATTCGTACATTGTATTTTCGTTCTTTTCTGGTGTGATAGATTAATTGATGGGACCACACTAATTTTGATTAATGCAAGAAAATAAACCTAAAAGATGTTGTTGGAACAAATTTCGAAAAACTACAGTTATATTCTTTTGCTTTGCATAGTTGTTAGTTATGTATATGCCCTAGAGGCCATTGTTGTACATATGATGTATATTATGATGGATGCTTAGATATATACAGAGAGGACTTTCTTGCTCGTCATGATAGTATGCTATTTGGTTTCAATTTATCTTAACATGTTGACTTGTATTGGTTTACTGTTTTACTCTCACATGTTGATAAAGCCCTTAGGATCTGTACTCGACTACTGGGACTATGATGAGATCATACTAGTGGGGCCACGGTAGTCGATGAGTACATCCTATAACTGTTCCTAGTCGAGGGTATATCGAGACAGGGCATCGATACACCAGAGTAGACTAGCGTATACGCATCTTGACCCATAAGATGGGCGATGGATGATCCCATATCCATCGGTGTTTGACATCAGAGATGGTGTACGGGTGCTCAGTGGAGACTGGGTACACTGGACGGACTCGCCGAGAACTCCCAGATGGTGATATACCACATGTCAGATGGCAGTTCTCTGGTGACACTAGTACAGGGTAGTCTGTATACCCGAGATCGTCATGGAGTCTTGTGTGATTCCCACTGTGCTTTGATTTCCACCTTACCACGTCCAAGAGGGCGTGCAAAACGGTGGCTTTTGGGTACAGTCCCGAATCACATGGAGGCAATGAGCGATAGGAGGGGATTCGTCTCTCCCGGTATAGGGAGTTGATGTTGTGCTGTGTTCGATTGGCTATAACTGGAAGTCCCTGGCCAGGGCTGATATAGAGATTTACTGGTAAGTGTTACTAGTAGTTTCTCGACCCGTTATGAGCCATACATCGACACGACTTATCGGTTACTGGGGTCTGACGTAAACCACCCCTAGACTTGATATGCGACATATCAGACGAACAGACCGGACTGTACGGGAGTGTTACTGATCGGATTCACAGGAGAACGCACAGGCTAGCTTGTTGATCTTCTGATCGCTCAATACCTGGATGGCTGTTATGTCTAGCTGACCGCTTGCAGCTTGTGGGTGTTTGATATGATCATCACCTGCTACCGGCGTATTGACGATTCTTTAGAGTCCTACACAGAGGTTTCTTGGCTCAGGCGAAACGGAGTAGAGGCACATATGTGATATGTGCAGGACCGAGAATAATGCGATATGGGATACCGTATTATATTCTGGCGATATTTAGATATGAACCGGGTCATCGGATCAAGTGTTGATTCGATGAATCGGTACATGATATATTAGTCGGTAATATTCGATATAGCCGGATCGTCGAATCAAGTGTTGATTCGATGATTTAATGTATAATAATATATATGATATATTGTATTACATTATCTAATATTGGCTCGCTTTATTATTACATTTTCTCAGTGGATGATACATTGATATATATGCGATATATGTTAATTGTATTATTTTCTTTTGTTGCAAATATATAATATATATGTGATATATATTATTGTGACATGTTATGATTTATTGTTAAACATGTTTAAGGAGGATTAATTGAGATTAGGGTTTGATTTGGGTTAGATGTTTCATGCATCTTCTAGAAGCTTTTCCTTTTGTCATTCTTAAGATATTTTGGATGACACTTTCTTTAACTCAACCAAACCCTAACTCTAGTTGTTTCTCTACACATTCTCATCCACTCATCCTTGACCATGGTTTGCAATTCAATCATATGGTTTTATTCTATTCATAACAAAAGAAAGATAATTCATTATTTTTTGATTATCATCTTCTTCCTTCTTCAAGAAAGCTTGCTAGTTTTTCTTTAAGTGATGAAATAAAATGAGAAAATGATTTAAAAAGAAAGCAAAATTACTACTCTCTCATCCTCATCTCATCTAGCCCATGAGATTAGTGTGTTCATCTCTTTAGAGTGAGAAAGCTTGAGCCGTAGCAGCTTCAAGGTAGATCATCGGAGATTTGGAATACTTCGAGCTAGCATGGATCGTTCGAGTCGTGGAGCCTCTCATGAGTCCGGGAGATCGTGGATCGCGGCAAAGGGACTTCTACTCGGAGCTTGTGAAGTGAAGGAGCGGACTACAAAGGTTGTAATCCCTCACACTTAGATAAAAGTTATCTTCTTGCATGTTAAACCCTAATAATCTAACAAATATCCCGGCTTTGGGTTGTTCGGCACGTCTAAAATTTAATCCGGGCATGTTTGATGCCTTATGAACCTTCACAAGAGTGCCTAGGAACCCTACAGTGGTATCAGAGCCTAGCTAGAGCATTAGGCGATGTGTTTACGAAGTTAAAACTCCGATCGAACCTGAAATGACGCAATAAGACCCCTCTCTGGAAATTTTTTAAATTTTGGGATTTTTCTGAATTAAAAATATGTAAAAAAATCAGCAGGGAATTGTAAGAATTACCATAAAACCCGAGCCCCTAATTCCACTAAACGGCGGCGGAACCGCGGCGCAAGCATGGCTTGCGCGGCGGTTCCGCGGCGGATTGATGAGATCATGACACGTGGATTTTATGGTAATGTCCGTAGGTACTTGTTGATGTTTCTGGATATTTTTAACAGTGATTCGAGTATTGTTTAAATCTGGGGTTTATTTTGTAATAGTAGATTCGATCGGAATATTTAAGTTCGTATTTCTTTCCGGATATTTAGAAATTGTTAAACTAGTTGAACGGATATCATTAACTTACTATTTCCCGGTACGGCAAACTTTCAAGCGTTGAATTTTTACTGGGTTTAAATCTTTGGGAAAATTGTACAAGTTAAGCGGTGGGCCCTCTAGAAGACAACAAACCTTAACTCGATTATGTGACCGTCTTGAACTGCCTTTTGAACCTTCGGGTTTGGGGCAGTACGGCGTGCCACATGTGAGGCGTTGGCTTGACCCTTCTACGGCTGGATCACCGGTACTGTGACATATTCTGGGATTATTTGAACTCCGCTCAAGAGTTGAGCACTTTGGGAAATTTTGGGTGTTTGATTATCTGTTCGGAAAGTTTAATACTGTCTATTTATCTGGAATGTGATACAATATGTGGAATTTATAGAGTTAGGCATGAAATGCGGAGTATGTGATATTTCGGATTTACGATGTCTAAAGTGATTGTGGATTCCAAATATTGTAGTTTTACACTTTCTTTTCTGTGACCGTAAGTGTAATATGTGATATCGCCGGTTTCGTTGCTATATGTCAACGACAATTGGGATGCGCATATTTACTTACGTTGATGATATGAGATATTATGTGTTCCTGTGATATGTTATATTGGATCGTCACGATCAGAATAGCCGGGGGTTTTATGTGAGATGAGGGTTTTTATTTTCATTCATGTAAAATTCATTTGTAATGTAATATTCTTTTATTTGGGGCACTTCCAGGTTGCGGTTGCTGTCACCAGTGTATATTATTTACTTTTCCGCATTAGGTAGACCCAAGGAGGGGAGCACAAGTAACCGGGTTCTAGGGTCCAGTGGGAGGCCATCTCGAGGAGTCGAGACCGGGTCTCCTAACCCTAGAATTGGCAGAGTTACTTGCCGCTCTCGTAGGGGCCTTGGGATGTGGGTTTGGCTATTCGTCGCGACAGTGGAATCCGTGTTTTATACAGGCTCGTATTAAAAACACGGACGTCCTAGTATATCCAATATTTCATATATGTTCTTCTGCTGCAATGTTCTGTGATGAGATCATATTACTGCCTGAGACGAATGCTTATACTATATATATATGCTGATATATAAATATTACTGCTTTCGTTTCTTCTGTGATGCTTAGGAAGCATAAGCTGATGGGATTTTATTAATGAGATTAATAAAAAGAAAAGAAACCTAAAGATGTTGTAGAATCAAAAACTTTATAAAAAGGGTAGCTACAGTTTTGCTTTGCACAGTGATATATATGATATATCCTGCACCTTATTCGATGACGAAAGAACAGAGATCCCTTCACCGGGAGTGACTCCTTTAGCGAAACTGGCAAATGCTACAAAACGCGGTTTGTCTTTTGATTGCTTTTAGTGTTTTGCTTTGCACAGCGGTATATATGATATATCCTGCACCTTATTCGATGAGGAAAGGGCCGACGATCCCTTCACCGGGAGTGACCCCTTTAGCGAAACTAAGAAAAGCCTCAAAACACTCATTTTCAAAAACTACATGATTCTACGACGATATCAAGTTCATTACGCTTAGGGTTTTTCTGAAAAACCTGCGTAGCCCTCCGTCATTTCAGATAGATATTATTTAGTATTCGTGCTGCGTTTGTTGACCTCCGTCAAGGCGTAGTGTACGGTAGCTGACTAGTTTTTTATCTGTTTATGCATTTGATGCAGATTGGATTAGGGCAGTCGTACGGCCTTGTTGACCTCCGTCAAGGGTCGTGCGGGTGGGTTTAATTCAATCAAGAAATGACAGGTTGAACTTGACTAGTAGCCTATGGTTTGTTGACCTCCGTCAAGGTCATAGGACACTAGGGGCAAAATATTATCGGGAATTTCAAGTGTTGAAATTTACAATGAGATTGCATACCTCCTATGAGATAGTTGGATCCTGATACCCACTGCGAGTAAGAGTTACTCCTGGGAGAGTTTTACACCGGACAATTAGTCATTCAAGTAGGTGTCTAGAAAAGTGTTAACGGGGTTACGCCTCTGGGAAAACGAGGTTTACTTTAATTAGGTCCGTACGAAAGCACGGGGAACCTCCCTCAAAGTACCGACACTGATCTGGCTGAAAGATTGACGAAATTGTAGGGTGTAATTAATCCCGGCTAATCTTACCTTTTAGGGTTTTAAGGTAGATTTGATAAAAACAGGGGGAGACATCCTGATTAGATAAGATAATAACCAATCTAATCTTGCAAGAGCATACGCTAAAGTGTTTTCTTCTCTCTCTCTCCAGGTAGCGACCATGTCAGGCCATAATCAAGATAATAATATTGATGTATTGACTAAACCTAATTATTGTACTGAGCTAGGGTTTGTTGGACCCGTAAGAGTTATAAGGCTGAACAGGAAACAGGAGAATATCTGGATTCTCACGCCGCCCAAAAGAACATGCATGTTGATGCATCTTCTTCGGGTGTGTTAGTTATTGAGAACTGTTTCTCAGTTCACCCTACGTCCTGGGTATTAGATACCGGATCAGGATCCCACATATGTAAACAGTTACATGGGCTACGTAAAGGTAGAGAACTGGGAAAAGATGATCATTCCGTTCAAGTAGGGAACGGTGCAAGTATTGTAGCCAAAGCAGTTGGCGAATATCACCTTGTATTACCAAGTCGTAATACACTGATTTTGAATGAGTGTTATTATATACCGAACATGATGTGCAACATTATTTCAGTTTCTTTATTAAGTAAAGAAGGATATAATTTTGTAGTAAAGGATAATGTTATGAACATATTCCTAGATCAAAGGTTGATTGCATCAGGCTCGTTACATAATGACATATTCATTCTAAATCAGAATACAGTCCTGAATATACAAAACACACACAAGAGGAAAAGTTTAGATATGAACGAATCCTACTTGTGGCATTGTAGACTTGGTCATATCAATGCGACACGACTGGCTAAGTTACATAAGGATGGTTATTTGAATCCGTTCGAATTATCATCTTATGATACTTGCCATTCATGTCTCAAAGGAAAAATGACCAAAGCTCCGTTTAGTGGACACGGAGAAAGAGTTACCGAACTCTTAGGACTGGTACATAGTGATGTATGCGGTCCCATGTCTACGCATGCCAGGTACGGTTCTTCCTACTTCATTACATTCACTGACGATCTCTCTAGATTCGGATATGTGTTCCTGATGAAACACAAGTCTGAAACTTTTGAGAAATTCAGAGAATATAAGCACGAAGTAGAGAACCAAACGGGCAAAAGTATTAAGATTCTTCGATCTGATCGAGGAGGTGAATACTTAAGCGGTGAGTTTTTAGATTATCTAAAAGAGAATGGGATTCTCTCTCAGCTTACTCCTCCTTATACACCACAGCACAACGGTGTATCTGAGCGGAGGAATCGCACCCTATTAGATATGGTACGCTCTATGATGAGCGAGGCTGAGTTACCTATTTCCTTTTGGGGATATGCACTGGAGACAGCTGCATACATACTGAATAAAGTTCCTACCAAATCAGTGCCTACCACCCCATATGAGATATGGGAAGGGAAGAGACCATATCTTAATTTTGTTAAGATATGGGGTTGCCCGGCTTATGTCAAAAGACGGAACCCGGACAAACTCGAGGCAAGATCTGTTTTATGTAAGTTTATTGGATATCCTAAGCATTTGCGAGGGTATATTTTCTACCACAGTGAGGAACAAAGAGTGTTTGTTGCTCAACACGCCACCTTTTTAGAAAAGGAATTTCTTGCAAAAGAGATTAGTGGCTCTGAGGTAGAACTGGAAGAAGTTCCAGCAGAACAAACTACAACAGATGATTTAGTGGAACCAGAGGATTCAGTAGTACCCGACGAACCCCAGCCTCTCCGCCGATCTAGTAGGGTTTCTCGTCCACCTGAGAGATACTACGGTTTTCTCATTGATGGTGGAAGCGAGGATTGCATCATGGATGATGATGAACCGACTAGTTTCGAGCAGGCCATCACGAGTGGTGACTCAGTGAAATGGCTGGATGCAATGCGATCTGAGATGGAATCCATGTACACCAACAAAGTATGGACTTTGGAAAATGCTCCTGAAGGGGTAAAACCTATAGGGAGCAAGTGGATCTTTAAATCGAAATTTGGTGTAGATGGAAGAGTTGAGACTTTCAAAGCTAGACTTGTAGCAAAAGGTTTTCGTCAAAGACCAGGTGTGGACTATGACGAAACCTTTTCTCCAGTGGCTATGCTTAAATCCATCCGGATCTTACTTGCCATTGCTGCATACCATGACTACGAAATCTGGCAAATGGATGTTAAGACCGCCTTTCTAAACGGTGATTTAGAAGAGAGCGTGTACATGACTCAGCCAGAGGGCTTTGTAGATAGTGGGAGCAGCGGAAAGGTGTGCAAGCTGCTTAAATCCATTTATGGATTAAAGCAAGCATCGCGGAGTTGGAACATCTGTTTTGATGTTGTAGTCAAAGAGTTTGACTTCATCAAAATATAGATGAACCTTGTATCTATAAGAAGGTAGCAGAGGGTAAGGTTGTCTTCCTCGTATTGTACGTGGATGACATACTCTTGATAGGAAATGATATTCCTATGCTGCAATCAGTCAAGCTCTTCTTATCACAGAGATTCTCAATGAAAGATCTAGGTGATGCCTCCTGCATATTGGGAATCATGATCTATAGAGATAGATCTAAACGGATATTGGGATTGTCCCAATCCAGGTACATTGACACCATACTAAAGAGGTTTAGTATGGAAGAATCCAAGCGTGGGAACCAACCCACGATCTCTGGACTCACTCTCTCCAAAGAGATGTCTCCCAAGACTGATTTGGAGAGAGCTCGCATGCAAGGGATACCCTATGCTTCGGCAGTAGGCTCTATCATGTATGCGATGCTGTGTACCAGACCCGATGTAGCATACTCACTAAGTGTAGTGAGTCGGTATCAAGCAGATCCTGGAGAGAGTCATTGGACAGCAGTGAAGAACATTCTCAAGTACTTACGAAGGACTAAGGAGATGTTCTTGGTGTATGGTAACGGAGAAGTCCAGGTGGAGTCCTTTACCGATTCCAGCTTCCAAAGTGATAAGGACGACTCTAAATCGCATTCGGGTTTTGTCTTTACCCTCAATGGAGGGGCGGTATGTTGGAAGAGTTCCAAACAGGATACCGTTGCAGACTCAACGATGGAGGCTGAATACATCACTGCCAACGATGCTGCCAAAGAGGCTGTCTGGATCAAGAAGTTCATTAGTGAACTTGGTGTGGTTCCATCCATTGAGCATCCAATACCACTGTATTGCGATAACAATGGAGCTGTGGCTTTGGCCAAGGAACCCAGGTCCCATCAGAAGTCCAGACATATTCTGAGGCGGTATCACCTGATCAGGGAGATAGTTGATCGCCGGGAGATCGAGGTCAGGAGAGTAGATACGAAGGACAACACTGCGGATCCATTCACGAAGGCTATTCCCCAGATACAGTTTGAGAGATTATTCGGGATGCTAGGTATGCGATACTACAGCAGCTGGCCTTAGTGCAAGTGGGAGATTGTTAGTTATGTATATGCCCTAGAGGCCATTGTTGTACATATGATGTATATTATGATGGATGCTTAGATATATACAGAGAGGACTTTCTTGCTCGTCATGATAGTATGATATTTGGTTTCACTTTATCTTAACATGTTGACTTGTATTGGTTTACTGTTTTACTCTCACATGTTGATAAAGCCCTTAGGATCTATACTCGACTACTGGGACTATGATGAGATCATACTAGTGGGGCCACGGTAGTCGATGAGTACATCCTATAAATGTTCCTAGTCGAGGGTATATCGAGACAGGGCATCGATACACTAGAGTAGACTAGCGTATACGCATCTTGACCCATATGATGGGCGATGGATGATCCCATATCCATCGGTGTTTAACATCAGAGATGGTGTACGGGTGCTCAGTGGAGACTGGGTACACTGGACGGACTCGCCGAGAACTCCCAGATGGTGATATACCACACGTCAGATGGCAGTTCTCTGGTGACACTGGTACAGGGTAGTCTGTATACCCGAGATCGTCATGGAGTCTTGTGTGATTCCCACTATGCTTTGATTTCCACCTTACCACGTCCAAGAGGGCGTGCAAAATGCTGGCTTTTGGGTACAGTCCCGAATCACATGGAGGCAATGAGCGATAGGAGGGGATTCGTCTCTCCCGGTATAGGGAGTTGATGTTGTGCTGTGTTCGATTGGCTATAACTGGAAGTCCCTGGCCAGGGCTGATATAGAGATTTACTGGTAAGTGTTACTAGTAGTTTCTCGACCCGTTATGAGCCATACATCGACACGACTTATCGGTTACTGGGGTCTGATGTATACCACCCCTAGACTTGATATGCGACATATCAGACGAACAGACCGGACTGTACGGGAGTGTTACTGATCGGATTCACAGGAGAACGCACAGGCTAGCTTGTTGATCTTCTGATCGCTCAATACCTGGGTGGCTGTTACGTTTAGCTGACCGCTTGCAGCTTGTGGGTGTTTGATATGATCATCACCTGCTACCGGCGTATTGACGATTCTTTAGAGTCCTACACAGAGGTTTCTTGGCTCAGGCGAAACGGAGTAGAGGCACATATGTGATATGTGCAGGACCGAGAATAATGCGATATGGGATACCGTATTATATTCTGGCGATATTTAGATATGAACCGGGTCATCGGATCAAGTGTTGATTCGATGAATCGGTACATGATATATTAGTCGGTAATATTCGATATAGCCGGATCGTCGAATCAAGTGTTGATTCGATGATTTAATGTATAATAATATATATGATATATTGTATTACATTATCTAATATTGGCTCGCTTTATTATTACATTTTCTCAGTGGATGATACATTGATATATATGCGATATATGTTAATTGTATTATTTTCTTTTGTTGCAAATATATAATATATATGTGATATATATTATTGTGACATGTTATGATTAATTGTTAAACATGTTTAAGGATGATTAATTGAGATTAGGGTTTGATTTGGTTTAGATGTTTCATGCATCTTCTAGAAGCTTTTCCTTTTGTCATTCTTAAGATATTTTGGATGACACTTTCTTTAACTCAACCAAACCCTAACTCTAGTTGTTTCTCTACACATTCTCATCCACTCATCCTTGGCCATGGTTTGCAATTCAATCATATGGTTTTATTCTATTCATCACAAAAGAAAGATAATTCATTATCTTTTGATTATCATCTTCTTCCTTCTTCAAGAAAGCTTGCTAGTTTTTCTTTAAGTGATGAAATAAAATGAGAAAATGATTTAAAAAGAAAGCAAAATTACTACTCTCTCATCCTCATCTCATCTAGCCCATGAGATTAGTGTGTTCATCTCTTTAGAGTGAGAAAGCTTGAGCCGTAGCAGCTTCAAGGTAGATCATCGGAGATTTGGAATACTTCGAGCTAGCATGGATCGTTCGAGTCGTGGAGCCTCTCATGAGTCCGGGAGATCGTGGATCGCGGCAAAGGGACTTCTACTCGGAGCTTGTGAAGTGAAGGAGCGGACTACAAAGGTTGTAATCCCTCACACTTAGATAAAAGTTATCTTCTTGCATGTTAAACCCTAATAATCTAGCAAAGATCCCGGCTTTGGGTTGTTCGGCACGTCTAAAATTTAATCCGGGCATGTTTGATGCCTTATGAACCTTCACAAGAGTGCCTAGGAACCCTACAAGTGGTATTCGGTCATGAATATCCAGCACCTCATTCTACGAGGAAAGAGCCGAGATCCCTTCGCGGGGAGTGACCTCTTGAGCTAAAGTCTATACTGTAGATTACTCGGTTTTTCAAAACCAGAAATTTTCAAAAGGAGGAGCTTAAACCACTCCTTTTTAAAATTGCTCAGGTTCCTTCAACGATATCAAGTTCATTATGTTAACGGGTTTTTCGCCAAAAACCCAGCCGTAGCCCTCCGTCATTTCTTATAAGTTATACTTAGTATTCGTGCTGCGTTTGTTGTGTAAGTCCATGTCACTCACCCCACGAACTTGCGGGGAGGCGGAATATATGAAAAACGATTATCAAAGCTTCGTAACACGGACTTGAGCACATGAATCGTTTCTAAACCATTGCTAACAAAGTACTAGAGGTTTAACTACTCGGATACGAAGTTATACCTCACGTTACTTGTCCTTCGGGTCTTCATCGCGGTCCTCCACTTCCCGTAGTGTCCTTGGAACATCGGCACTTCAACTGCTTCCTCGAATCAAAGACGATCCACCCGAAAGCTCCTACGCCAAGCTTAATCTCAAACTTGAGATAACTAGGTTGCTTAAAGTGCTAATCTAAGCTACCTAGGGGATATAGAGTGAGGTTATGGATGTAATAGTCTAGCTAACCCTTGATCTCAACTCATGAGAGGTTAGGGTTAGGGTTTGAAGAGAATGAGCTTGAGGAGAGAGAAGGTGAGAATAATAATGAATGAGATAATGAACTTATCATGATATATATGAAGCATTATTATTTATCCAAAAAGTCAAAAATAGAATTAACAACCATGCTTCACAAATATCTTTGAGTGATTCATCTCCATGAGTCATTAAGCATTTATGATGCTTTAATGACTTGGATGAATCACACAAATGAGTCACTAATCTCATTTAATGCAATGCCACCTTAACCCCTTAGTCACCACTCTTCTAGAAGCTTCCCGACAAATTACGAGAATGCCCCTCCAATCCGTGAAAACACGGAAAAACTTTAGACTGTATAAATCCAGTAACCCTATACTAGAATCTGGCTTAAACCAAAGCCGACTAGTAAAAACTGTCCGAAAAGTCGTACGTGCGTAAACACACGTACGCATCCGAACCCTTGTCGTAAAACCATATGACCTCTATATCGTTTCGCCTGGAGCAGGGAACTCTCTGTGTGGGACTCCAAAGACTCGACACTACGCTGGCAGTGGGTTTAACCACAGACCGCAAGCGGCACTAGCTGTACGTAACGGTCCCCAGGTAGATGTCGATAAGAAGGACGATGAGGAAAACCATCCGAACCCCTACTGAGCCTGATGTGACAATCTCCGTACAGTCCGGTCTGTTCGTCTAAGACTATCACATATCAAGCCTAGGGGGCGGCAAGCGTCAGTCCCCTAATAGCTGTATAAGTCGTGTCGGAGCGAAGCCCATTACACCCTGAGAAGCTACAGAAACCTACCAGTATATCTCGCTTGCCCTGGCCAGGGACTTTGCGTAATGGCTCTCTGACACAGCACGATATCGACTCCCAATACCGGGAGAGACGAATCCTATCTAACTGCCACTACCTCCAAGTGCTCGGGACTGCACCCAACTGCTACTTGTTTGCATGACTCCTTTGAGCCGTGATAGGGTAGCAATCTAAGAACAGTGGGACACACTCGAGGCGAAGTAGCAGTTTCAAGTCTGCGGACTATGCTGTACTCATGTCACCTGGGAACTGTTAACTGACGATGGGTATAATACCAACCAATCAGTTCCCTGGCGAGTCCTGTCCGGTGTACCCGTAACCTAACGAGCACTTGTATACTATCTCCAGTACGACATACTGATGGCTGTGGGACAGACCATCTCCCCAACTGGGATGAGAAGCGTACACACTTAGTCTACTCCGGAATATCGATGCCCTATCTCGATAATCCAACGACCAGGGACCTGTATAGGATGTTGCTTACAGACTACCCAGCCCCCACTAGTGTGACTGCCATCACAACGCTGGTAATCAAGCAAAGATCCTATGGGCTCTAATAATATATATAAGTGATACGTTACAAGAATCATATGCACATATTAAAGTAGACACAAACCAAGTAGCATACTACCATTTTTAGCAAGACTGTTATATACAACTGTGAATATCCCAAGCTTCCATCAAGTAATATACAACCTAGTATGATACAATAATGGCCCATAGGGCATATACATTAACGATCTCCCACTTGCACAAGGTCCATGAGCTGGCATATCGAAGACCTATCATCTCGAATAGCCTCTCGAACTGCGTCTGAGGAAGGGCCTTTGTGAATGGATCAACAATGTTATTCTCTGTCTCTACTCTCTTCACCTCGATCTCCCGGCGATCGACGATCTTCCTGATCAGGTGATACCGCCTTAAGATGTGTCTGGACTTCTGATGGGACATGGGTTCCTTCGCTAAAGCTATAGCGCCGTTGTTGTCGCAATACAGAGGTATTGGACCAACACTGGTAGGATCCACTTGAAGTTCTGTAAGGAACTTCTTCATCCAGACTGCTTCTTTTGCGGCATCGCAAGCAGCTATGTACTCCGCTTCCATCGTTGAGTCAGCAACGGTCTCCTGTTTGGAACTCTTCCAACAGACCGCCCCTCCATTGAGGGTAAAGACATAACCCGACATGGATTTGGAGTCATCTTTGTTACTCTGGAAGCCGGAGTCGGCAAAGGCCTCCATCTGGAGGTCTTTTCCGCCATATACTAGGAACATCTCCTTAGTCCTTCTCAGGTACTTGAGAATGTTCTTTACGGCTATCCAGTGCTTCTCCCCTAGGTTTGCTTGATACCTGCTTACTACGCTCAATGTGTATGCTACATCTGGTCTGGTACATAATATCGCATACATTATAGAGCCTACCGCAGAAGCGTAGGGTATAATCGACATGCGATCCCTTTCCAAATCAGTCTTGGGAGACATCTCTTTGGAGGGGGTGATTCCGTGACAAGCCGGTAGATTACCGCGCTTAGAATCATCCATACTGAATCTCTTCACTATGGTGTCTATGTACCTGGATTGCGAAAGTCCCAACATCCTCTTTGATCTATCACGATAGATCCGGATCCCCAGAATGTAGATGGCATCACCCAGGTCTTTCATGGAGAATTTATGTGACAAGAATCTTTTGACTGATTGTAACATAGGAATATCATTTCCTATTAAGAGAATGTCATCCACGTACAAGACGAGGAATACTACAGTTCTCCCTACAATCTTACTGTATATGCATGGTTCATCTGGATTTTTGATAAAGTCAAATTCTTTGACAGCATCATCAAAACAGATGTTCCAACTCCGTGATGCCGGCTTTAGTCCATAAATGGACTTAAGCAGCTTGTATACTTTATCGCTGCTCCCACTCTGAATGAATCCCTCTGGCTGATCCACATAGACGCTCTCTTCCAAATTACCATTTAGAAAGGACGTCTTTACGTCCATCTGCCAGATTTCATAATCGTGGAAGGCAGAAATAGCAAGAAGGACCCGAATAGATTTAAGCATAGCTACTGAAGAAAAGGTTTCGTCATAGTCCAAACCAGGTCTTTGACGAAAACCCTTTGCAACAAGTCTAGCTTTATAGGTTTCAACCTGTCTATCTACACCAATCTTCTTTTTGAAGATCCATTTGCATCCTACGGGTTTTACCCCATCTGGAGCAATGTCCAAAGTCCATACTTTGTTAGTGTACATGGACTCCATCTCGGTCCGCATTGCATCCAGCCATTTTACCGAGTCAACGCTCTGAATGGCTTGCTGGAAGCTAGTAGGCTCATCATAGTTAATAGTGCAATCCTCTCTATCCCCGTCTATGAGAAAACCGTAGTATCTCTCGGGCGGATGAGATTGCCTACTACTCCTACGGAGTGGCGTCGGGATGTCCTGTTCTCCTGAACCTTCTTGTTCTACCAAGGTTTCAGTAATAGCTTGTGGCTCTGTAATTTCTTCTCGTTCTATTGCGCTCCCACTTTTCTGATTTTCCAAAAATTCAGTTTCCAAGAAGCGGGCATGTTGAGAAACAAAGACCTTTTGTTCCTCTGCGTAATAGAAATAATATCCCATGGAGTTCTTTAGATATCCCACAAACTTACACTGTACTGAGCGTGCCTCGAACTTGTCCCATGCTTCTTCTTTACAAAAGCTGGACATCCCCATGTCTTAATATACTTAAGACAGGATTTCTTTCCACTCCACATCTGATATGGTGTGGTCGGCAAAGTCTTGGTTGGAACTCGGTTCAAAAGATATGCAGCTGATTCTAGTGCATATCCCCAGAATGATCGCGGTAACTCAGCGTTACTCATCATGGAACGAACCATATCCAATAGGGTTCGATTCCTCCTTTCCGATACACCGTTATGTTGTGGTGTGTATGGAGGAGTAAGCTGAGAGAGAATTCCATTCTCTTTTAAGTAACCCAGGAACTCGGCACTTAAGTATTCACCACCTCGATCAGATCTCAGTGTTTTTATACTCTTGCCTGTTTGTTTTTCCACTTCATTCTTGTATTCTTGGAATTTCTCAAAAGCCTCGGATTTATGCTTCATCAAGAAGATATATCCATACCTAGAGAAATCATCCGTAAAAGTAATGAAGTATGAATAACTACCTCGCGCATGTGTAGACATTAGACCGCACACGTCACTGTGTACGAGTCCCAAGAGATCGCTTGCTCTTACCCCGTGTCCAGTAAACGGAGTCTTTGTCATCTTTCCTATGAGACAAGATTCACAAGTAGCATAAGATTGATATTCGAACGGATTCAAATATCCTTCTCTATGTAACTTAGTCAACCTTCTCTCATTGATGTGACCAAGTCTACAATGCCATAAGAAAGCCTGATTTAATTCCGGAGACTTTCTTTTAAGTGTATTCTGGACATTGAAAACCTGAGCTTGACTTAATACGTATATACCGTTATCTAATGTACCTGACCCAATCAGAACTTGATCTTGGTGGATGTATACTACATCGCTTTCGAATGTAAAATTATATCCCTCTCTTGAAAGTGAGGACACTGATATGATATTACAAGTCATACTAGGTACATACAGACAGTTATGTAAAATCAATATCCGCCCACTTGTCAAACCTAGGCGATATTCTCCCACGGATTCAGCGTCCACGCTCATTCCGTTTACAACTCTGAGAGATCGATCACCTACCTTTATAACTCTACGGTTTCTCAAAGCATGTAATGAATTACAGATATTAGATCCTGCTCCGGTATCTAGTACCCAGAAAGTAGAGTTAATTGACAAACAGTTCTCTATTACTAATACACTTGAGGCTGAAGCCACAACATGCTTCGTATCCTGGCTACTGGCTTCTAAAGCCCTGCAATCATTCTGCCAATGTTCATTCCTGTAACAATAGGAACGTCCCTCTTTTACTATATCCAGTCCCGAAACTTTTGCCCTTCTCTTTCCTTCTACTTCCCTGGTTTCCTTCAGGGTAGAAGGTAGAGACTGTAGAATCAAGTAAGTATCTGACTCGTTTCCCAACGCGGTCTCCAGGTCCTGGAGCTCATCAATACAGCTAGTCATTGTAAGGACGTTGTCCCCTACAAATAACCCGTCAGCTAACCTCGCTTGAATTAATTCGTTCGAGGTCTCATATCTTGTGATATGAGATTGCTCTCCATATAAATCTTTGTTATGGAGAAAGATGGAAAATAGGTCCATCTTCTCGTGCTGCTTCTGGTATACACCATCAACTGAAGCTAACACGAGGCACTTAGCTTTCGTTTTATCTTTTTCCCTTGTCTGACGGATATCCATATCCGCGACAGTGGAAACTGGACCTGGGACGGTGGGATCTTGAGTAGTAATAGGGTGGTCCAGCTTGTCATAGGCAATGGACATCTGGACAGACCTTTGCCAGTCATATAAGTCAGATTCAGTCAATTTGTTATCTAGATGTAACCTATGTGTGGTCACAGGGTCGCTGCATTTTAAGAGAGAGAAGAAAATACTATTAGCATGACGCACTTGCAAGTTTAGAGTGGTTTAATTTATCTAAACAGGATGTCTCCCACTGTTTCTCAAATCCCTCCTCAAACCATAAAAGAAGAATTAGCCAGGACTATTCTCACCGTACAATTCATGCTTAACCGTTCAGCCAGGTCAGTGTCGATACTTCGAGGGAGGTTTTCCAACGCTTTCGCGAAGTTCCTTAATTAAATAACCTCTTTTCTCTGGGGGCGTAACCCCGCTGACACCTTTCTAGGCACCTACTTGGTTTATAGCATTGATCGTTAAGTGACGAATCTCCTGATAAGTAGCTTGTACTCACAGTAGGATCGGGATCCAAAATATCATCGTATGATAATGTTGAAGGTATCCTACCAACATTCATCAAACTCTAAAATGGTATGCTCTCTCTGCAAATTTCATTTTCTTTAGAAATTCCCGATATGGATTTTTGCCCCATGCTCTTATGACCTTGACTTTAGTCAACAAATCATAAGTCACATGTCAAGTTCTACCCGTCTTTATCCAGGTTAATTTGAACCCACCCGTACATACCCTTGACTTTAGTCAACAAGGTAATACGACTGTCCCAAACCAACGCATCTATCTATGTTGCATATGAATATCCAACAGTTACCAAACACTGTGCCTTGACTTTAGTCAACAAACACAGCTTGAATACTTTTGACTATCTATATGAAATGACGGAGGGCTACGAATGGTTTTGGCAAAACCGTAAACGTAGTGAACTTGATATAATCGAAGGAACCTGATACTTTCTAAAAAGGAGTGGTTAAAGCTCCGCAATTAAAAAACTGATCTTTTAAAATAACCGAGTGGTTTCTTTTAAATTTGTTCCAACGATTAAACTTTGGTTTATTTTCTTTGCATTATAATAATGCGTCCCATCAATTATCCTATCATTGCAGAAAACAACGAAAATACCACGTCCTCTTATGCCATCCGCATTCGCCATGGGGTCCCGTCATCACTCGTTTGGTTACTTAACTAACGACAGAGCGGGAGCTGGGCTAGCGCGGGTGTAAAACATAAGTGACGTCTAATAGCTATCATATATATAGATATTGTACATTCGTCAGACGCAATAATTAGCATTCCAGATCACAGATGAACTTTATTGGATTTATTAGCAATCCGCAATTGCTTTGAGCCTGCAATAAAAGACGGATTACACAGTTGTGATGAATAGCCATTACCCCACCCTAGATCCCTACGGGTACGGCAAACTACCCGTCAAGTACTCGAAGTGAAGCGGTCTCCCTCAACAACGTGAGTAGGCCACTAAACACTTCGACGTACCCGGTAGTTTGTGTACCCCGCCTTGGGTCTATCCTAGGAGCAAAAACAGTAAAAAGAAATAATACAACGGTGGCTACAACCGCAACCTGGATGTGCCCCGCAAAAGAATATTACATCATTTTACATTTACATTGAATGAATGAATATTAAACCCATCTCAAAGCCCGGCTAATCATCACAGCAGTCCAACACAGTTCATATACACAAACAGTAAACATTTCAGAAATGTGCAACCCCCTGCCAACCGACATACTAGCAGTTACGGGAGGTTTACGAACACATTAAACATTACAGATAAAGACCCAGTTAGCAAATATCTTAGAACATCGATCGAATACCATATTCCGTGTCTATCCCAAAAGCAAACCAGCACTGAAGTAACCTGGGAAGAAACAGTATATACAGGAAGACAAAACACCACAAAAGATGAATAACAGTCAAACTACGAGTCAAAACCGAGTTGACTCGGCGGTGGATCCGCGGCCAAAAGCACTGTTCTGCCGCGGATCCGCGGCTGTCTTGTCGTTTTGTGCACTCGTATTTTCCTAGAATTCATAAAATTCCCTGCTGTGATTTTTAAGACATATCAAATAATTTTTCAGACAGGTTTAAAATTAACAGAAACTAGGAATTTTCAGGGTTTTGTTTTCGTGTTTTCCGTCGATCGAACTTCTAATTAGTTGCTAATAAGCTAGTAATTGTTTAGCTGGCTCTGATACCACTGTAAGTCCATGTCACGCACCCCACGAACTTGCGGGGAGGCGGAATATATGAAAAACGATTATCAAAGCTTCGTAACACGGACTTGAGCGCATGAATCATTTCTAAACCATTGCTAACAAAGTACTAGAGGTTTAACTACTCGGATACGAAGTTATACCTCACGTTACTTGTCCTTCGGGTCTTCATCGCGGTCCTCCACTTCTCGTAGGCTCCTTGGAACATCGGCACCTCAACGGCTTCCTCGAATAAAAGACGATCCACCCGAAAGCTCCTACGCCAAGCTTAATCTCAAACTTGAGATAACTAGGTTGCTTAAAGTGCTAATCTAAGCTACCTAGGGGATATAGAGTGAGGTTATGGATGTAATAGTCTAGCTAACCCTTGATCTCAACTCATGAGAGGTTAGGGTTAGGGTTTGAAGAGAATGAGCTTGAGGAGAGAGAAGGTGAGAATAATAATGAATGAGATAATGAACTTATCATGATATATATGAAGCATTATTATTTATCCAAAAAATCAAAAATAGAATTAACAACCATGCTTCACAAATATCTTTGAGTGATTCATCTCCATGAGTCATTAAGCATTTATGATGCTTTAATGACTTGGATGAATCACACAAATGAGTCACTAATCTAATTTAATGCAATGCCACCTTAACCCCTTAGTCACCACTCTTCTAGAAGCTTCCCGACAAATTACGAGAACGCCCCTCCAATCCGTGAAAACACGGAAAAACTTTAGACTGTATAAATCCAGTAACCCTATACTAGAATCTGGCTTAAACCAAAGCCGACTAGTAAAAACTGTCCGAAAAGTCGTACGTACGTAAACACACATACGCATCCGAACCCTTGTCGTAAAACCATACGACCTCTATATCGTTTCGCCTGGAGCAGGGAAACTCTCTGTGTGGGACTCTAAAGACTTGACACTACGCTGGCAGTGGGTTTAACCACAGACCGCAAGCGGCACTAGCTTTACGTAACGGTCCCCAGGTAGATGTCGATAAGAAGGCCGATGAGGAAAACCATCCGAACCCCTACTGAGCCTGATGTGACAATCTCCGTACAGTCTGGTCTGTTCGTCTAAGACTATCGCATATCAAGCTTAGGGGGCGGCAAGCGTCAGTCCCCTAATAGCTGTATAAGTCGTGTCGGAGCGAAGCCCATTACACCCTGAGAAGCTACTGAAACCTACCAGTATATCTCGCTTGCCCTGTCCAGGGACTTTCCGTAATGGCTCTCTGACACAGTGCGATATCAACTCCCTATACCGGGAGAGACGAATCCTATCTAACTGCCACTGCCTCCAAGTGCTCGGGACTGCACCCAACTGCTACCTGTTTGCATGACTCCTTTGAGCCGTGGTAGGGTAGCAATCTAAGAACAGTGGGACACACTCGAGACGAAGTAGCAGTTTCAAGTCTGCGGACTATGCTGTACTCATGTCACCTGGGAACTGTTAACTGACGATGGGTATAATACCAACCAATCAGTTCCCTGGCGAGTCCTGTCCGGTGTACCCGTAACCTAACGAGCACCTGTATACTATCTCCAGTACGACGTACTGATGGCTGTGTGACAGACCATCTCCCTAACTGGGATGAGAAGCGTACACACTTAGTCTACTCCGGAATATCGATGCCCTATCTCGATAATCCAACGACCAGGGACCTGTATAGGATGTTGCTTACAGACTACCCAGCCCCCACTAGTGTGACTGCCATCACAACGCTGGTAATCAAGCAAAGATCCTATGGGCTCTACTAATATGTATAAGTGATACGTTACAAGAAACATATGCACATATTAAAGTGGACACAAACCAAGTAGCATACTACCATTTTTAGCAAGACTGTTATATACAACTGTGAATATCCCAAGCTTCCATTAAGTAATATACAACCTAGTATGATACAATAATGTCCCCTAGGGCATATACACTAACATGTTGACTGTGTCAATGCGCAGTGAACGGTAGCAGAGTATTGCTTATTTGTAGCATACAATGCGATTGGTTAGGACAGTCATGTAACCTTGTTGACTGTGTCAAGGGTTATGCAGGTGGGTTAAATACAATCAAGATAATGACGGGTTGAACTTGACTAGGACTCTTTGATTGGTTGACTGTGTCAAGGTCACTTGGGTCCTAGGGGCAAAAACCACATCGGGAGTTTCAAACATACAGGAAACTTGCAGATTTAGCATACCTTCTGGAGTGTAGTGACTAGAGTGGATTCCATCTAGGTCATTACACAATGATAGTTGGATCCCAATCCAACTGATGAGTTGGATTACTCTCGGCAGATTATTTCACTTAACAATCAATGCTATAAACCAAGTAGGTGTCTAGAACGGTGTTAGCGGGGTTACGCCCCCAGGGAAAATAGGTTATATAATTAAGGAACTTCGCGAAAGCGTTGGAAAACCTCCCTCAAAGTACCAACACTAGCCTGGCTGAAAGGTTAAGCAAGTATTGTGACGTGTGATTAAATCCTGACTAGTTCTTCTTTTAGGGTTTGAAGAAGAATTTGAGGAAACAGTGGGAGCCATCCTGGTTAGATAAATTAATAACCAATCTAATCTTGCAAGAGCGCACGCTGAGTGTTTCTTTTCTCTCTCTCCAGGTAGCAACCATTTCATGCCCTAATCAAGATAATAAAATGTATCGCTTGACCGATCCGAATTCTTATTCGGGGCTGGGTAACGTCGGTTTGGCTTTAACTTATGATGGCAATCGTAAGTATAAGCAAGGGAAAGAGGATTGTTTGAATTCCAAGGAGACCCCATTGAAGAAGAAGCATACTAATGCATCTACTTCAGGTGTTCTTAAAATTGAAAACTGCTTTTCGGTCAGTCCTACCTCCTGGGTACTAGATACCAGAACAAGATCTCATATCTGTAATTTATTGCAGGGACTGAGAAAAAGTAGGAAAGTTGCACATGGTGATATGTCCCTCCGGGTAGGGAACGGAGCACAAGTTAATGCTGCAGCCGTCGGTAAATATCACCTAGTGTTGCCAAATGGCAATACTATGATTTTGAACAGTTGCTACTATGTACCTTCCATGGTTTGCAACATCATATCAGTTTCTTTACTTGATAAAGATGGATATAACTTTGTTCTTGATAGAAATATCATGAACATTTACCTTGATAAGGTACTGGTTGCAGAAGGTACACTGTATAATGGTATCTATGTTAAAAATCAGAATACAGTTCTCAATGTACAAAACGCACGCAAGAGGAAGAGTTCAGATACGAACGAATCCTACTTGTGGCATTGTAGACTTGGTCATATCGGAGAGAAAAGACTGAGTAAGTTGCATAAAGATGAATTTTTGGATACGTTCGAATTTTCATCTTATGAAACTTGTTAGTCTTGTCTCAAAGGAAAAATGACCAAATCTCCGTTCACCGGACATGGAGAAAGAGCAGCAGAGCTCTTGGGACTCATACACAGTGATGTGTATGGTCCGATGTCTATACATGCAAGGGGTGGGTTCTCGTACTTCATCACATTCACTGACAATCTCTCTAGATTCGGATATGTGTATCTTATGAAACAAAAATCTGAAGCTTTTGAGAAATGTTAGTTATGTATATGCTCTAGAGTCCATTGTTGTACATATGATGTATATTATAATGGATGCTTGGACATATATAGAGAGGACTTTCTTGCTCGTCATGATAGTATGCTATTTAGTTTCCCTTTATCTTAACATGTTGACTTATATTAGTTTACTGTCTTACACTCACATGTTGATAAAGCCCTTAAGATCTGTACTCGACTACTGGGACTATGATGAGATCATACTAGTGGGGCCATGGTAGTCGATGAGTACATCCTATAACAGTTCCTAGTCGTGGGTATATCGAGACAGGGCATCGATACACCAGAGTAGACTAGCGTATACGCATCTTGACCCATATGATGGGCGATGGATGATCCCATATCCATCGGTGTTTTGACATCAAGGATGGTGTACGGGTGCTCAGTAGAGACTGGGTACACTGGACGGACTCGCCGAGAACTCCCAGATGGTGATATACCACACGTCAGATGGCAGTTCTCCGGTGACACAGGTACAGGGTACTCTGTAGACCCGAGATCGTCATAGAGTCTTGTGTGATTCCCACTGTGCTTTGATTCTCACCTTACCACGTCCAAGAGGGCGTGAAAAATGGTGGCTTTTGGGTGCAGTCCTGAATCACATGGAGGCAATGAGCGATAGGAGGGGATTCGTCTCTCCCGGTATAGGGATTTGATGTTGTGCTGTGTTCGATTGGCTATAACTGGAAGTCCCTGGCCATGGCTGATATAGAGATTTACTGGTAAGTGTTACCAGTAGTTTCTCGACCCGTTATGAGCCTCACATCGACACGACTTATCAGTTACTGGGGTCTGACGTATACCACCGCTAGACTAGATATGCAACATATCAGATGAAGAGACCGGACTGTACGAGAGTGTTACTGATTGGATTCACAGGAGAACGTGCAGGCTAGCTTGTTGATCTTCTGATCGCTCAATACCTGGGTGGATGTTAAGTTTAGCTGACCGCTTGCAGCTTGTGAGTGTTTGATATGATCATCACCTGCTACCGGCGTATTGACGATTCTTGAGAGTCCTACACAGAGGTTTCTTAACTCAGGCAAAACGGAGTAGGGGCACATATGTGATATGTGCACGACCGAGGATAATGCGATATGAGATACCGTATTATATTCTCGCGATATTTAGATATGAGCCGGGTCATCGGATCAAGTGTTGATTCGATGAATCGGTACATAATATATTGGTCGGTTATATTCGATATAGCCGGATTGTCGAATCAAGTGTTGATTCGATAATTTAATGTACAATAATATACATGATATATTTTATTATATTATCTAATATTGGCTGGCTTTATTATTTCATTTTCTCACGGGGTAATACATTGATATATATGCGATATATATTAATTGTATTATTTTCTTTTGTTACAAATATATAATATATATGTGATATATATTATCGTAACATGATATGATTACTAATACAACTTGTTTTGTAGAGATTAAACATGGTTAGGGTTTGATTAGGGTTAGTTCTTTCTTGCACCTTCTATAAGCTTTTCTTTTGTCATGAAGAAGATATTATGGTTGATATTTTCTTATGACTCATTGTTTTAACCCAACCAAACCCTAACCTTAGTTAATTCTCTACAAGAGTTATCCTTGTCATCCTTGACCATGGTTGCATTATTATTCATATATTCTTTTCATTATTCATCACAAAAGGTTTAATTCATTTTTCATCTTCTTCTTCAACCTTGAGCTTTGAGAAACTTACTAGGTTTTCATTTTGTGATGATTTCATGTGAGAATTTGATATAAAAAGAAAGCATAAATACTACTCCATCATCCTCATCTAATCTAGCCAATTAGATTAGGGTTTTCACCTCATTAGAGTGAGAGAGCTTGAGTTATAGAAACTTCGACGTAGATCATCGGAGAAAAGGAACACTACAAGCTAGCATGGATCGTTCGAGTCGTGGATCCTCTCTTGAGTCCGGGAGATCGTGGATCGCGGCGAAGGGACTTCTACTCAAAGCTTATGAAGCGAAGGAACGGACTACAAAGGTTGTAATCCCTCACACTTAGTTTTAAAGATGTTTACTTGCATGTTAAACCCTAATAATCAAGCAAAGATCCTGGTTTTGGGTTGTTCGGCACATCTAAATTTTTATTCGGGCATGGTTGATGCCTTATGAACCCTTGTAAGAGTGCCTAGGAACCTTACAGTGGTATCAGAGACTAGCTAGAGCATTAGGCGACGTGTATACGAAGTTAAAACTCCGATCGAACCCCGAAACATCGAAATAGACCCTTCTCTGGAAATTTTGTAAAAATGTGATTTTTTCTGCATTAAAAATGCTCAAAAAAATCAGCAGGGAATTATAAGAGTTACTGTAAAATACGACATCCCAATTCCACTGTAGCGCGGCGGAACCGCGGCCATACCTTTCTTGCGCGGCGGTTCCGCGGCGAAACAGTAGAATTAGGGTTAGTGTTTTGTACAGTAATGTCCGTAGCTGTTCCTGTATTTTTCTGGGTAATTTTAATCTGACTCAAGTGTTGAGTGTTCTGGTGATTATTTTGAATTCGTTGATTCGATCGGAAAATTTAATTTCGTTCTGTTTTCCGGATATTTTAGAAACTGTTAAAATGTTCGAACGGATATCATTAACTCACATTTTCCCGGCACGAAAAACTTTCAAGTGTTGAATTTTTCTTGAGTTTAAATCTTTCGTAAATACGTGCAAGGAACGCGGTGGTCCCTCTAGAAGAACACAAACCTTAACTCGATTATGTGACCGTCTGAACCGTCTCTAAACCTTAGTGTTTGGGGCAGTACGGCGTACCACATGTGAGGCGTTGGCTTGACCCTTCTACGGCTGGACCATTGGTAATGTGACGTATTCTGGGACTGTTTGAACTCCGCTCAAGTGTTGAGCTATTTAGGAAATCTTGGGTATTTGATTATTCGATCGGAAAGTTTAATACTGTCTATTTATCTGGAATGTGATACAATATGTGGAATTCATACAGTTAGGCATGAAATGCGAAGTATGTGATATTTCGGATTTACGATGTCTAAAGAGAATGTCAATTCCAAATGTTGTAGTTTTACAATTTCTTTTCTGTGACTGTAAGCGTAGTATGTAGTGTATCGCCGGCTTCGTTGCTATACATCAGCGACAATCGGGATACGCATACATGCTTACGTTGATGATATGAGATATTATGTGTTGCTGTGATATGTTGTATTGGATCGTCGTGTTCTGAATAGCCGGGGGTTTTATGTGAGATGAGGGTTTTTATTTTCATTCATGTAAAATTCATTTGTATGTAATATTCTTTTATTGGGGCACTTCCGGGATGAGGTTGATGTCACCAGTGTATATTATTTACTTTTCCACATTAGGTAGACCCAAGGAGGGGAGCACAAGTAACCGGGTTCTAGGGTCCAGTGGGAGGCCATCTCGAGGAGTCGAGATCGGGTCTCCTAACCCTAGAATTGGCAGTGTTACTTGCCGCTCTCGTAGGGGTCTAGGGATGTGGGTTTGGCTATTCATCGCGCCCGTGGAATCCGTGTTTTATACAGGCTCGTATTAAAACACGGACATCCTAGTATATCCAATATTTCATATATGTTCTTCTGCTGCAATGTTCTGTGATGAGATCATATTACTTCCTGAGACGAATGCTTATACTATATATATGTGCTGATATATAAATATTACTGCTTTCGTTTCTTCTGTGATGCTTAGGAAGCATAAGCTGATGGGATTTATTAATGAGATTAATAAAAAGAAAAGAAACCTAAAAGATGTTGTAGAATCAAAACTTTATAAAAAGGGTAGCTACAGTTTTGCTTTGCATAGCGGTATATATGATATACCCTGCACCTTATTCGATGAGGAAAGAGCCGAGATCCCTTCACCGGGAGTGATCTCTTTAGCGAAACTGGCAGATGCTACAAACTCACGGTTTAGTTTTTGACAGCTTATATAGTCTTGCTTTGCACAGCGATATATATGATATATCCTGCACCTTATTCGATGGGGAAAGAGCCGAGATCCTTTCACCGGGAGTGACCTCTTTAGCGAAACTAGAAGCCTTAAAAACACTCCTTTGCAAAATCACTTGTTTCTACAACGATATCAAGTTCTTTACGCAATAGGTTTTCTAAAAAACCTGTCGTAGCCCTCCGTCATTTCAGGTAAAACTTACTTAGTATTCGTGCTACGTTTGTTGACCTTGTCAAGGCACAATGTACGGTAGCTAATTAATGTTTATCTACTAAAACATGAGATGTGATTGGATTAGGATATTCGTACGTCCTTGTTGACCTTGTCAAGGGTCATGCGTGTAGGTTTAATTCAATCGGGAAATGACGGGTTGAACTTGACTTGCGATTTATGGTTTGTTGACCTTGTCAAGGTCATAGATCGCTAGGGGCAAAATATTATCGGGAATTTCAAATGTTGAAATTTGCAATGAGATTGCATACCTCCTATGAGATAGTTGGATCCCGATACCCACTGCGAGTAAAAGTTACTCCTGGGAGAATTTTACACAGGACAATTAGCCGATCAAGTAGGTGTCTAGAAAGGTGTTAACGGGGTTATGCCTCAGGGAAGATGAGGTTTATTTTAATTAGGTCCGTGCGAAAGCACGGGGAACCTCCCTCAAGTACCGACACTGATCTGCCTGAAAGATTGACGAAATTGTAGGGTGTAATTAATCCCGGCTAATCTTACCTTTTAGGTTTTGAAGGAAGATTTGATAAAAACAGTGGGAGACATCCCGATTAGATAAGATAATAACCAATCTAATCTTGCAAGAGCATACGCTAAAGTGTTTCCTTCTCTCTCTCTCCAGGTAGCGACCATGTCAGGACTTAATCAAGATAATAAAATGGATGTATTGACTGAACCCGCTTATTATACTGAGCAGGGGATCGTTGGCCCCGTTCTTTCTTATAAGAGTTATAAGACTGAACAGGAAACATGAGAATATCTGGATTCTCATGCCGCCCAAACAAAAAACATGCATGCTGATGCATCTTCTTCAGGTGTGTTAGTTATTGAGAACTGTTTCTCAGTTCACCCTACGTCCTGGGTATTAGATACCGGATCGGGATCCCACATATGTAAATTATTACGAAGTCTACATAAAGGTAGAGAACTGGGAAATAGGTGATCATTTCGTACAAGTAGGGAATGGTGCAAGTATTGTAGCCAAAGCAGTTGGCGAATATCACCTTGTATTACCAAGTAGTAATACACTGATTCTGAATGAGTGCTATTATATACCGAACATGATGTGCAACATTATATCAGTTTCTTTATTAAGTAAAGAAGGATATAATTTTGTAGTAAAGGATAATGTTATGAACATATTCCTAGATCAAAAGTTGATTGGATCAGGCTCGTTACATAATGGCATATTCATTCTCAATCAAAATACAGTCCTTAATATACAAAACACACACAAGAGGAAGAGTTCAGAAATGAACGAATCCTACTTGTGGCATTGTAGACTTGGTCATATCAATGCGATACAGCTAGCTAAGTTACGTAAGAATGGATATTTGAATTTGTTCGAATTATCATCTTATGATACTTACCATTCATGTCTCAAAGGTAAAATGACCAAAACTCCGTTTAGTGGACACGGAGAAAGAGTTACGGAACTCTTAGGACTGGTACATAGTGATGTATGCGGTCCCATGTCTACACACGCCAGGAACGATTCTTCCTACTTTATTACGTTGATTGACGATCTCTCAAGATTCGGACATGTGTTCCTGATGAAACACAAGTCTTAAGCTTTTGCGAAATTCAGGGAATATAAGCATGAAGTAGAGAACCAAACGGGCAAAAGTATTAAGATTCTTCGATCTGATCGAGGAGGTGAATACTTAAGCAATGAGTTCCTGGATTATCTAAAAGAGAAAGGGATTCTCTCTCAGCTTACTCCTCCTTATACACCATAGCACATTTATAAGAAGGTTACAGAGAGTAAGGTTGTCTTCCTCGTATTGTACGTCGATGGCATACTCTTGATAGGAAATGATGTTCCTATGCTGCAATCATTCAAGCTCTTCTTATCACAAAGAGAAGCTCTGAGCACAAATTCCCGCCGTGGATCCGCGACAAACATGCCAGTTATGCCACGATTCCGTGGCGTAATGATTGGATCGTGCGTTCAAATTTCTACAGGGGTCTTAGAAAAGCCTGCATGATTTTCTGAAATACCAAAAATAATTTTTCGACCACAAAAATTTCGACAGAAACTCAGAAAATGGAAATGCGGTTTCAGAAATTTTGATCGATCGATGTTTTAAACATGTTAGAACAAGCTAGTAAAGGTTAATGGCATAGCTCTGATACCATGTAAGTCTACGATAGCGCCCGGGCCGTCATTCCGAGGCCAAACGCGGAAACAAAAACTTTTTACTAAACGGGCGCTATCGTAGCCTTTCACCCGGATCGAACCATTAACACAAAACTAGCAAACTACAAGAAGTTAGAATGGCTATACCGATCGATCCGTGTCCTTCGGTCATTGGCCACCATCTCTAGCTCCTCGCGGCATCTCCGGTCTCCTCGTCGGATGGGCACCACGTCAAGAAGTATTTTTACGGGCTCCCGCTTCAAACCGAAGCAACTTGGACATGAAGTTTGATAGCCGATGTTAGTGTATATGCCCTAGAGGCCATTACTGTATCATACTGGATTGTATATTACGTGATGGAAGCTTGGGATATTCACCTTGTATTGACATTCTTGCTCAAAATTGTAGTATGCTACTTGGTTTGTTTCTGCTTTAATGTGTGCATATGTTTCTTTTAGCATATCGCCTTTACACAATAGTGGAGCCCTTAGGATCTTTGCTTGATTACCAGCGTTGTGATGGCAGTCACACTCGTGGGGGCTGGGTAATCTACAAGCACATCCTTATGCAGGTCCCTAGTAACAGGATTATCGAGACAGGGCATCGATACTCCGGAGTAGACTAGCGTATGCGCTTCTCATCCCAGCTTGGGGGACGGCCTGTCCCACAGCCGTCAGTACGTCGTACTTGGGATAGTATGCGGGTGCTCGTTAGGTTACGAGTACACTGGACAGGACTCATCGGGAACTGTTGGTTGGTATTATACCTATCGTCAGTTATCAGTTCCCTGGTGACATGAGTACAACTTAGTCCGTTGACTTGACACTGTCACTTCGCCTCGAGTGTGTTCCCACTGTACTTTAATTACTACCCTACCACGGCTCAAAGGAGTCGTGCAAACAGGTAGTTTTTAGGTGCAGTCCCGAAGCACTTGGAGGCAGTGACGGTTAGACAGGATTCGTCTTTCCCGGTATTGGGGGTTGATATCGCGCTGTGTCTAGGAGAGCCATTACACAAAGTCCCTGGCCAGGGCAAGCAAGATAGACTGGTTGGTTTCCAGTGTTATCTCAAGTGTTCTGGGCTACACTCCAGCACGACTTGTACCGCTGGTAGGGGACTGACGTTTACCGCCCCCTAGGCCCGCCATATGATGTTCTTAGATGAACAGACCGGACTGTACGGAGAATGTCACATTCAGGCTCAGTAGGAGTTCATATGAGGTTTACCTCGTCAGTCTTCTTATCGGCTTCTACCTGGGGACCGTTACGTACAGCTAGTGCCGCTTGCGGTCTGTGGTTAAACCCACTGCCAGCGTAGTGTCGAGTCTTTAGAGTCCCACACAGAGGGTTATTCGCCTTTAGGAAAAATGAGTAGAGGTCGCATGGTATTGCGACGGGGTTCGTTCACATCCGCGCACTTGTGCACGTTTGGTGTCCGAACAGCTTATACTAGCGGGCTTTGGTTTAAGCCGGATCCTAGTATATGACTTGGGATTGGTTTTATCTCGTTGTATTCGTGTTCCTCGGAACACGGATACGGGTGTGTATGCACAGTTGACTGAGACAGAGGCAGAGGACTTTGATTAGGGTTGATGACTATTGTCATTTTCATAACCCTAATGTTTATGTGTGAATTATGATTTATTGATATTAGTTAATTATAATTGTGCATGGTTAGGGTTGTTGACCTTTTGACTATACTTGACTTGTTGACCTAGGTTGACAAGTTGACCATCTCATTCCATATGAAAGATGCCCTTTGATCCTTACAAAAGCATTTAATGTGAAATGATAATGGTCATTTCTTGATTAACCATGACAATTATCTTGACTAATTATCTATTATTCATAAATCACATATATGTGAGATGGTTGAGAGATTCTTCTCACTTTATCATTTCCATTCTCTCTCCTCCTCTTCCTCTCTCTCTAGCTCTCCCCTCTCATGTGTTGAGAACCATTTGAGCTTGAGATAATCCCTCCAAAAACACTCTCTGCTCTTTCTAAGGTCCTAGGTCTAGCACACCAAGCACCTTAGTTACTTCTAGTTTGAGGTTGGAGCCAAAGGTTGAGGCCCTCGGGTGGATCTTTCTTCGGCAAAAGAAGGCGACAAGGAGAACCCTTTCTTCCACTCTAAGGAGCAAGAAGAGAAGGACTTGAAGACCTAGGTATAACCCACTTACCGAGTAGCTAACTCTCTTTAGCTTTGTTTGTTAGTTTTGTTTAGCAAAGATCCCTCCTTTACATAGTCCATGTTGCCTAGAGTTGTAAAAATCGGATTTTTCATAACGTTTCCGCCTTCCCGCAAGCACCGGGGTGGGCAACGTGGACTTACAGTGGTATCAGAGCCTAGCTAAACACAAACTAACTAGTTAGCAAAGTATATAGAACTTCGATCGCAAAACATTTTTTCAAAACCCTAACTTTCTGTCGATTTTTAAACCTGCTTTAAAATTAATAAATCATATTTTAAAAATCGGCTCAGGCTTTTCTAAGTACAGGCAAGAAAAACGACCCACTGAACCAACCAACTCACCGCGGATCCGCGGCAAGAGATTGCTCTTGCCGCGGATCCGCGGCCGAGCTGACTCGGCCGTGGATCGTTTTTCCTGCAGTTTACTTCTGGGGGTGTTTTGTGATTTTTGAGATAGTTTGTTTCCACCCAGATTTTCCAGAGAACAAGTTGGTTTTTGGGGTGGTCACAAATCCGTTTTTTTTATCGAACTTCTCTACACTTTGGCTAATGGGTTATATCTGTAATGTGTTATATGTATTGAACGTCCGCTAATCGCTATACATCGATTAGTGGGGGTTATACATATCTGTGATCTGTAATGTTGATGGTTTGTGTATATGAATTCGTTGGATTGTCGCGGATGAATAGACGGGGGGTTGTGAGATGAGAGTTTTCTTATTCTTTCAATTCTTGTAATATGTAAATTGATGTAATAATTATTTGTATGGCCGCACAACCGGGTCGGGGTTGTAGCCGTCATTGTATAATTTCTTTTTTACTGTTTCTGCTCCTAGGATAGACCCAAGGTGGGGTGCACAAACTACCGGGTATCTTGAAGTGCCGAGTGGCCTACTCACGGTGTTGAGGGAGGTTGCTTCGCTTCGGGTACTTGCCGGGTAGTTTGCCGCACCCGTAGGGGTCTAGGGTGGGGTTTGGCTATTCATCGCGACCGTGTAATCCGTTCTTTGTTACAGGCTCGTACGAATTGCAGATTCCTAGTATATCCAATGTATTCATCTGTGATCTGGAATGGCTATCATTGCATGTGACGAATGTTTATATATATCTATATGATATCTATTTAGGCGTTGCTTATGTTTTGTATCCGCGCTAGTCCAGCCCCCGCTCTGTCGTTAGTTAAGTAACCTAACGGGTGATGACGGGACCCCATGGCGAATGCGGATGGCATAAGCAAACGTCATATTTTCGCTGTTTTCTGCAATGGTAGGATTAAATGATGGGACGCATTGGAATTAATGCAAGATAAAATAAACCAAGTAAAAGTCATTGGAACACTTTGAAAACCACTCGGTTCTTTTCAAAACCAAACTTTTAAATGCGGAGCTTGAACCACTCCTTTTGAAAGCTATCTCGTTCCTTCGATTATATCAAGTTCACTACGTTTACGGTTTCGCCAAAACCATTCGTAGCCCTCCGTCGTTTCACATGAATGGTCAATAAGTATTCAAGCTATGTTTGTTAGCCAAAGTCAAGGCATAGTGATTGGTAGCTATTGGGTATTCATGTGCAGCATAGATAGATGTGTTGGTTTGGGGCAGTTGTTCTACCTTGTTGGCCAAAGTCAAGGGTATTTGCAGGTGGGCTCTAATTAACCTGGAGAATGACGGGTAGAACTTGACATGTGACTTATGATTTGTTGGCCAAAGTCAAGGTCATAAGAGCATGGGGCAAAAATCCACATCGGGAGTTTCAAAGGAACTGAAACTTGCTAGCGCTGCATACCATTTGGAGTGTGATGATTCTGGTAGGATTCCTTCAGTTTTGTCACGCGATGATATTTGGATCCCGATCCTACTGTGAGTATATGCTACTCCTCCGGAACTTTCTCACTTAACGATCAATACTATAAACCAAGTAGGTGTCTAGAAAGATGTTAGTGGGGCTACGCCTACAGGGAAAAGAGGTTACGTAATTAATGAACTTCGCGAAAGCGTTGGAAAACCTCCCTCGAAGTACCGACACTGGCCTTGCTGAACGGTTAAGAAAGTATTGTACGGTGAGATTGATCCCGACTAGTTCTTCCTTTATGGTTTGAGGAGGGATTCGAGAGACAGTGGGAGCCATCCTGTTTAGATAAATTAAAAACCACTCTAAACTTGCAAGAGCATCATGCTAAAGTGTTTCTTCTCGCTCTCCTAATTGCAGCGACCATTTATCATGACTAGACTTAAGTTACTTCTAGATAAAAACATACTGACAGGGCCAAACTACAAAGATTGGCTGAGGAATGTCAAAATGGCAATCACTTATGACAAGTTGGGGTATCTTCTTACCTCCAAGGCTCCCCCTGTCCCAGGTCCCACCTCCAGCGTCGCGGATAAGGAAATCCGTAAGACTTGGGAGATCGACTGCGCGAAGGCCAAGTGCCTCGTGCTTGCCTCTATGGACAACGAACATCAGAGGAGGCACGAGAATATGGACCTCGAATCCATATTTCTCCATACAAAAGAATTGTATGGAGAGCAATCTCGAATCGCAAGATTCGAAGTGTCGAAGAAGTTATTTTCGGCAAGATTGGCCGTCGGATCATCGGTAGCAGAACATGTGCTAAAGATGATTGGATACATAGAGGAGCTCGCGGACCTTGGGACCACGTTGGAGAATGAGCTCTATACGGACTTGATTCTTCAGTCCCTTCCTTCCACTTACGCCCAGTTCATCCTGAATTTCAACTTGCAAGAAAATGAAGTTGAACTTTCGGAGCTCCTCAACTTGCTGAGGGGTGCGGAGGGAACCCTACAGAAAGGTAGGGAAACATCCACTTTGTTTGTAGGAGGATCATCCTTTTCTAGGTCCAGGGCGAAAGCCAAGGGAAAGAAGATGAAAAACCCCGCCAAACTAAGGGGCGGTGTTAGTAAAATGGATACGATGGGAAAGGCAAAAGCAACAAAGGTAGCGGTGAAGCTTGTGGATAAGGAAGAATGCTTTTACTGTCACAAGAGTGGACACTGGAAGAAAGATTGCAGGGCTTGGAAAGCCAGAACACAGGATCTGAAGCAGGTTGCGGCTTCAGCTTCAGTGTGTATGTTATTGAAAACTGTCTATCAATAAACTCTACTTCCTGGGTATTGGATACCGGATCAGGATCTCATATCTGTAATTCTTTGCAGGCGTTGAGAAAGCGTAGGTTTTTGAAAGCAGGTGACATGACCCTCAAAGTTGCAAACGGAGCTAGCGTGGATGCTGAGGCCGTGGGGGACTATCACCTGGGAATGTCAGATGGACATGTTTTGGTTCTACGTATTTGCTTTTTTGTACCCAACGCAACTTGTAATATCATTTCTGTATCTTTGATTTCTAAAGAAGGTTATGAATTTGCGTTTGTAAGTAATGTTGTAAACATTCACCTTAATCAAGTTTTGATTGGGTCAGGTACATTGAGCAATGGTATATACGTATTAAACCAACCACAGATTTTCAATAACCGAAACACACACAAAAGAAAGTCTCCGGAAACAAATCAGACATTCTTATGGCATTGTAGACTGGGTCACATCAATGAGAGAAGGTTGTCGAAGTTACATACAGAAGGATATTTAGATCCGTTCAAATATCAATCATATGCAACTTGTCAATCCTGTCTCAAAGGAAAGATGACAAAGACTCCGTTCACTGGACACTGAGTAAGAGCGAGTGAGCTCTTGGGACTCGTACACAGCGACGTGTGCGGTCCAATGTCTACGCATGGACGAAGCGGTTATTCTTACTTCATTACTTTTACGGATGACTTTTCAAGGTACGGTTATGTCTTCTTAATGAAACATAAATCCGAAGCCTTTGGAAAATTCCAGGAATATAAGAATGAAGTAGAAAAACAAACAGGCAAAAGTATCAAGACACTGAGATCTGATCGAGGTGGTGAATACTTGAGTGCCGAGTTCCTGGATTACTTAAAAGAGAATGGAATTCTCTCTCAGCTTACTCCTCCATACACTCCGCAACATAACGGTGTATCGGAGAGACAGAACCGAACCCTTTTGGATATGGTATGGTCCATGATGAGTAATGCTGAGTTACCGCGATCATTTTGGGGATATGCGCTAGAATCAGCTGCATGCCTTTTGAACCGTGTTCCAACTAAGACTGTGCCTACTACACCATATCAGATGTGGTGTGGGAAGAGACCCTATCTTAATCACATTAAGACATGGGGATGTCCAGCTTTTGTCAAAAAGCAGCATGCGGACAAGTTCGAGGCACGCTCAGTACAGTGCAAGTTCGTGGGATATCCAAAGAACTCCAAGGGATATTTCTTCTATTGCGAAGAGGAACAAAAGGTCTTTGTTTCTCGTCATACCCACTTCTTGGAAACTGAGTTTTTGGAAAATCAGATAAGTGGGAGCGCAATAGAACTGGAAGAAATTCCAGAACCACGAGCTATTACTGAAAGCTTAGTAGAACCAGAGGGTTCGAAAGATCAGGACATTCCTATGCCGCTCCGCAGAAGTAGTAGGCAGTCTCATCTGCCCGAGAGATACTACGGTTTTCTCATTGACGGGGATAGAGAGGATTGCATCATTGATAGTGATGAGCCTACTAGCTTCCAGCAGGCCATTAAGAGCGTTGACTCGGTAAAATGGCTGGATGTAATGCGGACCAAAATGGAGTCCATGTACAATAACAAAGTATGGACGTTGGACATTGCTCCAGATGGGGTAAAACCCGTAGGATGCAAGTGGATCTTCAAAAGGAAGATTGGTGTAGATGGACAGGTTGAGACCTATAAAGCAAGACTTGTTGCAAAGGGTTTCCGTCAAAGACCTGGCTTGGACTACGACGAAACCTTTTCTCCAGTGGCTATGCTGAAATCCATTCGGATCCTTCTTGCCATTGCTGCCTTCCACGATTATGAGATCTGGAAGATGGACGTAAAAAACGCTTTTCTAAATGGAAATTTAGAGGAGTGTGTCTATATGGACCAGCCAGAGGGATTCATTCAGAGTGGGAGCAGCGGAAAGGTGTGCAAGTTACTTAAATCCATCTATAGACTAAAGCAGGCATCGTGGAGCTGGAGCATCTGTTTTGATGAGACGGTCAAGGAATTTGGCTTTATCAAAAATCCAGACACCATGCATCTATAGTAGATTTGTAACGAGAACTGTAGTATTCCTCGTTTTATACTTGGATGACATTCTCTTGATAGGAAATGACATTTCTATGCTACAACCTGTCAAAGGGTTCTTGTCATACAGGTTCTCCATGAAAGACCTGGGTGATGCCTCATACATTCTGGGGATCTGGATCTACCGTGATAGATCCAAGAGGATATTATGACTCTCACAGTACAGGTACATCGACACCATACTGAAAAGATTTCGTATGGAAGATTCCAAGCCCGGTAATCTACCGGCTTGTCACGGGATCACCCTCTCCAAAGAAATGTCTCCCAAGACTGATTTGGAAAGGGATCGCATGTCTATTATACTCTACGCTTCTGCGGTAGGCTCTATAATGTATGCGATGTTGTGTACCAGACCAGATGTAGCTTATGCACTGAGTGTGGTAAGCCGGTATCAGTCAAACCCTGGAGAGAAACACTGGATATCGGTAAAGAACATTCTCAAGTACCTGAGAAGGACTAAGGAGATGTTCTTGGTGTATGGCGGAAAAGACCTCCAGATCGAGGCCTTTGCTGACTCCAGCTTCCAGAGTGACAAGGATGATTCCAAGTCCATGTCGGGTTATGTCTTTACCCTCTATGGAGGGGCGGTGTGTTGGAAGAGTTCCAAACAGGAAACCGTTGCTGACTCGACGATGGAAGCGGAATATATCGGTGCTGCAGATGCCGCAAAGGAAGCTGTCTGGATAAAGAAGTTCCTCACGGAGCTTTAGGTGGTTCCTACCATTGTTGATCCAATACCGCTGTATTGCGACAACAACGGAGCTATAGCTTTAGCGAAGGAACCCAGGTCCCATCAGAAGTCCAGGCACATCTTGAGGCGGTATCACCTGATCAGGGAGATCGTGGGTCGCCAGGAGATCGAGGTTCGGAGAGTTTCTACGGAAGATAACACTGCTGATCCATTCACGAAGGCCTTACCCCAGACTCAGTTCGAGCGGCCGATCGAGATGATAGGTCTTCGATACGCCAGTACATGGCCTTAGTGCAAGTGGGAGATTGTTAGTGTATATGCCCTAGAGGCCATTACTGTATCATACTGGATTGTATATTACTTGATGGAAGCTTGGGATATTCACCTTGTATTGACATTCTTGCTCAAAATGGTAGTATGCTACTTGGTCTGTTTCTGCTTTAATGTGTGCATGTGTTTCTTTTAGCATATCGCCTTTACACATTAATGGAGCCCTTAGGATCTTTGCTTGATTACCAGCGTTGTGATGGCAGTCACACTCGTGGGGGCTGGGTAATCTACAAGCACGTCCTTATGCAGGTCCCTAGTGGCAGGACTATCGAGACAGGGCATTGATACTCCGGAGTAGATTAGCGTATGCGCTTCTCATCCCAGCTTGGGAGACGGCCTGTCCCACAGCCGTCAGTATGTCGAACTTGGGATAATATGCGGGTGCTCGTTAGGTTACGAGTACACTGGACATGACTCGTCGGGAACTGTTGGTTGGTATTATACCTATCGTCAGTTATCAGTTCCCAGGTGACATGAGTACAGCTTAGTCCGTTGACTTGACACTGTCACTTCGCCTCGAGTGTGTTCCCACTGTACTTTGATTACTACCCTACCACGGCTCAAAAGAGTCGTGCAAACAGGTAGTTTTTGCGTGCAGTCCCGAAGCACTTGGAGGCAGTGACGGTTAGACAGGATTCGTCTCTCCCGGTATTGGGGGTTGATATCGCGCTGTGTCTAGGAGAGCCATTACACAAAGTCCCTGGCCAGGGCAAGCGAGATAGACTGGTTGGTTTCCAGTGTTATCTCAGGTGTTCTGGGCTACACTCCGGCACGACTTGTACCGCTGGTAGGGGACAGACGTTTACCGCCCCCTAGGCCCGCCATGCGATGTTCTTAGACGAACAGACCGGACTGTATGGAGACCGTCACATTCAGGCTCAGTAGGAGTTCATATGGGGTTTACCTCATCAGTCTTCTTATCGGCATCTACCTGGGGAACATTACGTACAGCTAGTGCCGCTTGCGGTCTGTGGTTAAACCCACTGCCAGCGTAGTGTCGAGTCTTTAGAGTCCCACACAGAGGGTTATTCGCCTTTAGGCAAAATGAGTAGAGGTCGCATGGTATTGCGACGGGGTTCGTTCACATCCGCGCACTTGTGCACGTTTGGTGTCCGAACAGCTTATACTAGCGGGCTTTGGTTTAAGCCGGATCCTAGTATATGACTTAGGATTGGTTTTATCTCGTTGTATTCGTGTTTCTCGGAACACGGATACGGGTGCGTATGCAGAGTTGACTGAGACAGAGGCATAGGGCTTTGATTAGGGTTGATGACTATTGTCATTTTCTTAACCCTAATGTTTATGTGTGAATTATAATTTATTGATATTAGTTAATTATAATTGTGCATGGTTAGGGTTGTTGACCATTTGATTATACTTGACTTGTTGACCTAGGTTGACAAGTTGACCATCATCATTCCAAATGAAAGATGCTCTTTGATCCTTGCAAAAGCATTTAATGTGAAATGATAATGGTCATTTCTTGATTAACCAAGACAATTATCTTGACTAATTATCTATTATTCATAAATCACATATATGTGAGAAGGTTGAGAGATTCTTCTCACTTTATCATTTCCATTCTCTCTCCTCCTCTTCCTCTCTCTCTAGCTCTCCCCTCTCATGTGTTGAGAACCATTTGAGCTTGAGATAATCCCTCCAAAAACACTCTCTACTCTTTCTAAGGTCCTAGGTCTAGCAAACCAAGCACCTTAGTTACTTCTAGTTTGAGGTTGGAGCCAAAGGTTGAGGCCCTCGGGTGGACCTTTCTTCGGCAAAAGAAGGCGGCAAGGAGACCCCTTTCTTCCACTCCAAGGAGCAAGAAGGGAAGGACTTGAAGACCTGGGTATAACCCACTTACCGAGTAGATAACTCTCTTTAGTTTTGTTTGTTAGTTTTGTTTAGCAAAGATCCTTCCTTTACATAGTCCATGTTGCCTAGAGTTGTAAAAATCGGATTTTTCATAACGTTTCCGCCTCCCCGCAAGCACCGGAGTGGGCAACGTGGACTTACAGCCGACATGTCCAAGGTGACGTAAAGAATGTGTGATAACTTTGTCTCAAGCATCCATTGATTCTCAACACATGAGAGTGGATGGATGGAGGTTGAAGATGAAGCCATGGTGGAACTTGTGAGCTAGAGGAAGAAGAAGAAGATGAAGCCTTTTCTTTTCTATTATGTTGGAATGAGTTGTGTGAGCCAAGAGAATAATCTCAATAGTTAACCCAAGGGTTAGTGGCTGTCCACTCTCTCTCAACCTCTCATTTCAACCCAATAATCAATCAAATAATGTGACATAGCACAAGAAATAAGACCATCCGTCACCAATGAAGCACATGTCTCATTTATTGCACTAAATCATCACTTCCACTCACAATTTCCACCATCCAAACATTAATCCAAATATTTAGTCCAACAAAAATATATGGCAACATCTAAAGTAAACTCGTGATGGATCACAAGGATACCCCTCACCTGTATATACATACCTGCATACGCATTCCGACTGAATGCAAATGCGATGAGACTAAAGTAATCCAACAAATCTAATACTAAGATCTGGCTTAAACCAAAGCCCACTAGTATGATCCGTCCGATCATGATCCGTGCACAAGTGCACGTATATGATCGAACCCTGCCATAATATCATACGGCCTCTACAACGTTTCGCCTGAACTTGGGAAACTTTCTGTGGTGGACTCTAAACACTCGTCAATACGCCGGCAGTGGGATTAACCACGAGCACGTCAGTGGTACTAGCTGTACGTAACGGCTACCCATGTATTGACTAAAAGGGATGCCGATGAGTGAACTCATCCTGGAACCCTACTGAGCCTGTCAGTGACAATATCCGTACAGTCCGGTCTGTTCATCTATGAGTATCGCATGTGGGGCCTAGGGGGCTTGTAAACATCAGAGCCCCAAAAATGGTACAAGTCATGTAGGAGTGTAGCCCAGAACACCCTGAGATACTACTGGAACACCTACCAGTAAATCTCCTGCCTCGGCTGAGGGCTTTGTGTAATGGCTCTCCTAGACACAGCACGATCTCACCCCTAATACCGGGAGAGACGAATCCCCTGCCGATCCGCTCACTGCCTCCATGTGGCTCGGGACTGTACCCAACTAAAACCTGTTTGCATGACTCCTTTGAGCCGTGGTAGGGTAGTAATCAAAGCACAGTGGGAACTCACACGAGACAAATGACGATCTCAGGTCGATGAACTAACCTGTACACATGTCACCAGGGAACTGCTGTCTGACGCTAGGTATAATACCAACTAGCATGCTCCCGGCGAGTTCGTCCGGTGTACTCATAACCCAATGAGCACCTGTATACGTCTTAGGTGAACCAACTGATACCAATGGCTTCTGAGACCAGCCACCGCCCCTCGTCGGGGTCTCGATCGTATACACTAGTCCTCTCATGGAGTATCGATGCCCATTCTCGAAACTCCCATGACTAGGGACACTTTAAGGATGTGCTTAAGGACCCCAGCTCCCACGTATATGATCGCCATCATACTTCTGGCATGTTAATGTATATGCCCTAAAGGCCATTACTGTATCTTACTAGCTTGTATATTACTTAATGATAGGAAAAGAGTTTTTACAAGCTACTACCCCAAAATGGTAGTAGAGAGTAAAGTGGTCATCCTCGTATTGTACGTGGACAACATACTCTCTACTACCCCAAAACGGTAGTAGAGAGAAAGTGGTCATCCTCGTATTGTACGTGGACAACATACTCTTGATAGGAAAAGAGTTTCTAGCGATATGCAGCTGTTTACTAGGAACTGTAGTTTGATTTAGAACGTCAATGCTTTTAGATAACGTGCCCGAACCGATCAACCTTTGATATAGGAAATGTTCAAAACATTATCCATCAATACAAAATTTTATCATTTCTTTACTAATAAAGAGACTGCTATGATTTTGTATATCAGGTTCGGTATCTAACAGCATTTGTTCAGAATCAATGTATTGGTCATACAGGGTGACAGTGACCAACAGACTTGGCTGCAACACTTGCCCCGTTTTCTGTCTCATGAAACTTATCACCCGTTCTCAGTTTTTCTACCTTTTTGTAGCCCTATGTAACAGATTACATATCTGGGATCCAGATCCGGTATCAAATACCCAGGATGCAGAGGATACTGAGAAACAGTTCTTTGTAATGAACACACCCGAAGGAGATGCATCATATGCACTTTCTTCGTTTGGGCGGCATAGGAATTCTGGTATTCCCCTATTTCCTGCTCTGTCTTATAACAATTATAAGTTGGAGCGGGACCAACGTTCCCCAGCTCAGTATAACAAGCGGGTTCGGTCAATACATCCATATTATTATCTTGATTAAGGCGTGATATGGTCGCTACCTGGAGAGAGAGAGAAGAAAACACTCTACGTGCGCTCTTGCAAGATTAGATTGGTTATTTATTTTATCTAATCAGGATGGCTCCCACTGTTTTTATCAAATCTTCTTTCAAACCTTAAAAGGAAAGACTAGCCGGGATTAATTACACTCTACAAGTTCGCCAATCTTTCAGCCAGGCCATTGTCGGTACTTTGAGGGAGGTTCCCCGTGCTTTCGCACGGACCTAATTACAGTAAACCTCGTTTTCCCAGAGATTAATTACACTCTACAAGTTCGCCAATCTTTCAGCCAGGCCATTGTCGGTACTTTGAGGGAGGTTCCCCGTGCTTTCGCACGGACCTAATTACAGTAAACCTCGTTTTCCCAGAGGCGTAACCCCGTTGACACCTTTCTAGACACCTACTTGATCGGCTAATTGCAAAGTGCAAAACTCTCCCAGGAGTAACAATTACTCGCAGTGGGTATCGGGATCCAACTATCATATAGAAGGTATGCAATCTCATTGCAAATTTCAACACTTGAAACTCCCGATAAAGGTTTTTAACCCTAGCACTTATGACCTTAACTATGGTCAACAAATCATAAGCACTAGTCAATTTCTACCCGTCATTTCGTGATTAATTAGACCCACCCACATGACCCTCAACTAAGGTCAACAAAGTCACACGACTGTCCTAACTAATCGCATCATATGCGGTGTAGGAAGACATCACTTAGCTACCGTACACTGTACCTTAACTAAGGTCAATAAACACAGCACGAATAATAAGTACTCTACTTCCTAAAATGACGGAGGGTTGCGAATGGTTTTTGTGAAAACCTTTAACGCTTTGAACTTGATCTCGTTGCGGAATCAAATGGTTTTTAAATGGAATGTTTTTGAAGCTTTTCTAGTTTTGCTAAAGGGGTCACTCCCGGTGAAGGGATCGTCGGCCCTTTCCTCGTCGAATGAGGTGCGGGATATATCATATATATCACTGGGCAAAGCAGAAACTATAGAAGCAATCAAAAGACAAACCGAGTGTATAGCATCTGCCAGTTATTGCTAAAGGAGTCACTCCCGGTGAAGGGATCTCTGTCCTTTCCTCATCGAATAAGGTGCAGGATGTTCTATAATGAACACCGCGATGCAAAGCAAGAACTGTAGCTACCTGTTTTATTTTTGAAGTTCGATTCCACAACATCAATTAGGTTTATTTTCTTTCATTAATCTCATTAATGAATATCCCATCATGTAAGTCCACCTAAACATCACAGATAAATATAACGTATGCTTATGCCATCCGCATTCGCCTCGATGTCCCGTTTGCACCGTTAGGTTAGTTAACTAACGCCAGACTCAGTTCGAGCGGCTGATCGAGATGATAGGTCTTCAATACGCCAGTTCATGGCCTTAGTGCAAGTGGGAGATTGTTAGTGTATATGCTCTAGAGGCCATTACTGTATCATACTAGCTTTTATATTACTTAATGGAAGCTTGGGATATTCACAGTTGTATAGACAATCTTGCTCAAAATGGTAGTATGCTACTTGGTTTGTCTCTACTTCAATATGTGCATGTGTTTCTTTTAGCATATCGCTTATATATACATATTAGTAGATCCCTTAGGATTTTTGCTTGATTACCAGCATTGTGATGGCGCTCACACTCGTGGGGGCTGGGTAATCCATAAGCACATCCTTATACAGATCCCTAGTCGTAGGACTATCGAGACAGGGCATCGATACTCCGGAGTAGACTAGCGTATGCGCTTCTCATCCCAGCGGGGGAGACGGTCTGTCCCACAGCCGTCACTACGTCGTACTTGAGATAGTATGCGGGTTCTCATTAGGTTACGAGTACACTGGACAGGACTCGTCGGGAACTGTTGGTCGGTATTATACCTATCGTCGGTTATCAGTTCCCAGGTGACATGAGTACAGCTTAGTCCGCCGACTTGACACTGTCACTTCGTCTCGAGTGTGTTCCCACTGTACTTAGATTACTACCCTACCATGGCTCAAAGGAGTCGTGCAAACAGGTAGTAGTTGGGTGCAGTCCCAAAGCACTTGGAGGCAGTGACGGTTAGAGAGGATTCGTGTCTCCCGGTATTGGGGGTTGACATCGCGCTGTGTCTAGGAGAGACATTACACAAGTAGTCCCTGGCCAGGGCAAGCGAGTTATACTGGTAGGTTTCCAGTGTTATCTCAGGGTGTTCTGGGCTACACTCCGACACGACTTGTACCGCTATTAGGGGACTGACATTCACAACCCCCCTAGGCCCGCCATGCGGTGTATCAGACGAACAGACCGGATTGTACGGAGATTGTCACATACAGGCTCAGTAGGAGTTCGGATGGGTTTACCTCATCGGCCTTCTTATTTACATCTACCTGGGGACCGTTACGTACAGCTAGTACCGCTTGCGGTCTGTAGTTAAACCCACTGCCAGCGTAGTGTCGAGTCTTTAGAGTCCCACACAGAGAGTTTCCCTGCACTGAGCGAAACGTGTAGAGGCCGTATGGTTTTACGGCAGGGCTACGATCACTTACGCGCACTTGTGTGCGTATGCTGTTCGGGCAGGCAATACCAGTGGGCTTTGGTTTAAGCCAGATCCTAGTATTGCACGAATGGATTTATTTTGTCTTCTGTGCATTCGCATTCTACGGAATGCGGATGCGGGTGTGTATGCACAGTTTTGAGGAGCGATAAAGGAGGAGGTGCCCCATTAGGGTTTTGGCAGTTGGTTCGGCCAAAACCGTAATGTGGCACACTCATTAGGGTTTTGACAATTCGTTTGGTCAAAACCATTATGAGCCGGGGACATTATTTACTAATCCTTTTAGTGATAGATTAGTGATGGCTAATTGCATTGACCATTTGACCACTTAGACCTCTCTTGACTTTGTTGACCCGTTGACCGTGTTGACCATTGACCTTCAAGAGAGATCTACACTCTTTTTTGATTTTCTTTTTAATTCTTGAGTTATGAAAATGGTCAAGTCATTAGTGCCATCAACTTTATCATGATAGGATTAGTAATGATGGTTTTAGTGTATTATTGCAACCATGGTTCATTTCTTTTGGGTTAATCTTTTCATTATTCTCTTCTCATTCTCTCTCTTGAAATGAGAAGAAAAGAAAAGCTCCATGGTTGCTAAGTTTTCTCCTTCATCTTCCTCCTCTTGAAAATTCTTTTGATCTCATGTGTTGAGAGAAAAAGAATCCACATAGACAAACACTTCCATCTTTCTCTTCTACACAACCTAAGGCATTTAGATTAGCGATCTCTTTTCCCTAGTTGTCTCGGCTTGAGGTGGAGCTCGGTGTACAACTCTCGGGTGGATCGTCTTCGACTCAAGAAGGCCGCGGAGGTGACCTAGATCCGGATCGTTCCTTGGAGCTTGGATGGACGAGCCGGACAGCGGAGAGAAGACCTGAAGGACCGGTTTCGTGAGGTATATTTTCTACAGCATAGTAGTCAAAGCCTCTACTTGTTTGCTAGTTTCTAGTTTAGCCAAGATCCTTTCTTTTGAGTCCATGTTGCCTTGCGCCAAATCATTGTTTTTCGCCATTTCCGCCTCCCCGTAAGAACCGGGGTGAGAAATGTGGACTTACATGGCAGTCAAGCAAGAATCTTATGGGCTCCACCAACGTGTTATAGTGATCTGTGAGGTCACCTAAAGCATGTACATGATGATAAAGGCAAACCAGATAGAATACTATCATCTCGAGTAAGATTGTCCAACCGGTATAGGTCCTCCCTCAATCATTACAATCACGTGCCTGCGATCCAATAATTGACTTTGAGGGCACTATATCCAACACAGATATGTGAATCATACCTGCTAAATTCATACACTGGAGTAAGGATCTAATTTGGAAATCAGTTTTCAATTAACAACGCATAGTGAAACTGAAACATGAAAATATTTCGAAGGGGTATCCGGGTATTCCTAGTAATGCCTCTTCCACTATCCAGATTCATGACTGTAACCGTATATTTCCTTGCAATCTCTCCAAATCCCTTTATTTGTCTTTACTCAGTACCTTCTATACACCACCCTTAGGCTATATGGTTTTCTTCCTTCCCTACCGTTCGGCACCAGCCTATGGTTTGCATGAAGATTATCCAATAAGCGTAATAGGTGTACACTCCTAATTCTAGGAGCCCACGCAACCTGAGAGAAGGTAAAGATAAAAGACAACTGAATAATCCTTATTCTATTTCTCCTGAACCAGAATCCATCCTCGAACCGGAACAAGTTCCTTCGAGTTCGTATATAACCATACGATGGATTATCCAATAACTGTGGATCTTCGTAGTGATACGGAGTGTTCTGGAGAAATACAAAGGTGAAATAGGAGTTGCGATGATATACGCGGTTTGGTCGTGAATCATAGCAGTCGCAATTTACTTTGCCCTCTTTCTAATCCCTTTATTTGTCTTTACTTATTAGCTTCTGTACACCTCACTTAAGCTAATTGGTTTTCTTCTTCCCCACCTTTCGGCACCTGCCTATGGTTTGGAAGAAGACTATCCAATGAGCACAATAGGTGTACCCTCTCCTAATCCTAGGAGCCCTCATAACTGTAGGGTTCCTAGGAACTCTTGTGAAGGTTCATAAAGCATCAAACATGCCAAAATAAAATTTTAGATGTGCCGAACAACCCAAAGCCGGGATCTTTGCTAGATTATTAGGGTTTAACATGCAAGATAACATCTTTAAACATAAGTGTGAGGGATTACAACCTTTGTAGTCCGCTCCTTCGCTTCACAAGCTCCGAGTAGAAGTCCCTTCGCCGCGATCCACGATCTCCCGGACTCAAGTGAGGCTCCACGACTCGAACGATCCATGCTAGCTTGTAGTGTTCCGCTTCTCCGATGATCTACGTCGAAGTTGCTATAACCCAAGCTCTCTCACTCTAATGAGGTGAACACCCTAATCTAATGGGCTAGATTAGATGAGGATGATGGAGTAGTATTTTTGCTTTCTTTTTATATCATTTTCTCACAAGAAATCATCACAAAAGAAATCGCAAGTAAGCTCTCTCAAAAACTCAAGAGACAAGAAGATGAAGAAATATGAGATAATTCCTTTTGTGATGAATAGTAGATAAGAATATATGATTGATAAGGAACCATGGTCAAGGATGATAGGCTTAACCTTTGTAGAGAATAAACTAGAGCAAGGGATTGGTTAGATTAAGGATAAGTATCAACCATAATATCTTAACCAAGACAAAAGAGAATCCTTCTAGATTGAACAAGAAGAAGCTAACCCTAATCAAACCCTAATCCCTTTTTATCATCCTTAAACATGTTTCATAATAAATCATATCATGTCACAATAATATATATCACAAATATATTATATATTTGCAACAAAAGAAAATAATACAATTAACATATATATCAATGTATTAATCCGGTGAGAAAATGAAATAATAAAGTGAGCCAATATTAGATAATGTAATACAATATATCATATATATCATTATAAATTAAATTATCGAATCAACACTTGATCCGACGATCCGGCTATATCGAATATAACCGACTAATATATCATGTACCGATTCATCGAATCAACACTTGATTCGATGTCCCGTTTCATATCTAAATATCGCGAGAATATAATACGGTATCCCATATCGCATTATCCTCGGTCCTGCACATATCACATATGTGCCTCTACTCCATTTTTCCTGAGCCAAGAAACCTCTGTGTAGGACTCTAAAGAATCGACAATACGCCGGTAGCAGGTGATGATCATATCAAACACCCACAAGCTGCAAGTGGTCAGCTAAACGTAACAGCCACCCAGGTATTGAGCGATCAGAAGATCAACAAGCTAGCCTGTCGTTCTCCTGTGAATCCAATCAGTAACACTCCCGTACAGTCCGGTCTGTTCGTCTGATATGTCGCATATCAAGTTTAGGGGTGGTATACGTCAGACCCCAGTAACCGATAAGTCGTGTCGATGTGAGGCTCATAACAGGTCGAGAAACTACAGGTAACACTTACCAGTAAATCTCTATATCAGCCCTGGCCAGGGACTTCCAGTTATAGCCAATCGAACACAGCACAACATCAACTCCCTATACCGGGAGAGACGAATCCTCTCCTATCGCTCATTGCCTCCATGTGATTTGGGACTGTACCCAAAAGCCACCGTTTTGCACGCCCTCTTGGACGTGGTAAGGTGGAAATCAAAGCACAGTGGGAATCACACAAGACTCTATGACGATCTCGGGTCTACAGACTACCCTGTACCAGTGTCACCGGAGAACTGCCATCTAACGTGTGGTATATCACCATTTGGGAGTTCTCGGCGAGTCCGTCCAGTGTACCCAGTCTCCACTGAGCACCCGTACACCATCTCTGATGTCAAACACCGATGGATATGGGATCATCCATCGCCCATCATATGGGTCAAGATGCGTATACGCTAGTCTACTCTGGTGTATCGATGCCCTGTCTCGATTACCCTCGACTAGGAATAGTTATAGGATGTACTCATCGACTACTATGGCCCCACTAGTATGATCTCATCATAGTCCCAGTAGTCGAGTACAGATTCTAAAGGCTTTATCAACATTTGATAGTTGGACAGTAAACCAATACAAGTCAACATGTTAAGGTAAAGTGAAACCAAATAGCATACTATCATGACGAGCAAGAAAGTCCTCTCTGTATATATCCAAGCATCCATCATAATATACATCATATGTACAACAATGGCCTCTAGGGCATATACATAACTAACAATCTCCCACTTGCACTAAGGCCAGCTGCTGTAGTATCCCATACCTAGCATCCCGAATAATCTCTCAAACTGTATCTGGGGAATGGCCTTCGTGAGTGGATCCGCAGTGTTATCCTTCGTATCTACTCTCCTGACCTCGATCTCCCGGCGATCAACTATCTCCCTGATCAGGTGATACCGCCTCAGAATATGTCTGGACTTCTGATAGGATCTGGGTTCCTTGGCCAAAGCCACAGCTCCATTGTTATTGCAATACAGAGGTATTGGATGTTCAATGGATGGAACCACACCAAGTTCAGTGATGAACTTCTTCATCCAGACAGCCTCTTTGGCAGCATCATTGGCAACGATGTATTCAGCCTCCATCGTCGAGTCTACAACGGTATCCTGTTTTGAACTCTTCCAATATACCGCCCCTTCATTGAGGGTAAAGACAAATCCCGAGTGCGACTTAGAGTCGTCCTTATCACTTTGGAAGCTGGAATCGGTAAAGGACTCCACCCGGAGTTCTCCGTTACCATACACCAAGAACATGTCTCTAGTCCTTCGCAAGTACTTGAGAATGTTCTTTACAGCTATCCAGTGACTCTCTCCAGGATCTGCTTGATACCGACTCACTACACTTAGTGAGTATGCAACATCGGGTCTGGTACATAGCATCGTATACATGATAGAGCCTACTGCCAAAGCATAGGGTATCCCTTGCATGCAAGCTCTCTCCAAATCAGTCTTGGGAGACATCTCTTTGGAGAGAGTGAGTCCAGAGATCATGGGTTGGTTCCTACACTTGGATTCTTCCATACTAAACCTCTTTAGTATGGTGTCAATGTACCTAGATTGGGATAATCCCAGTATCCTTTTGGATCTATCTCTATAGATCCTAATTCCCAATATGCAGGAGACATCACCTAGATCTTTCATTGAGAATCTTTGTGATAAGAAGAGCTTGACTGATTGCAGCATAGGAATATCATTTCCTATCAAGAGTATGTCATCCACGTACAATACGAGGAAGACAACCTTACTCTCTGCTACCTTTTTTATAGATACAAGGTTCATCTATGTTTTTGATGAAGTCAAACTCTTTGACTACAACATCAAAACAGATGTTCCAACTCCGCGATGCTTGCTTTAACCCATAAATGGATTTAAGCAGCTTGCACACCTTTCCGCTGCTCCCACTATCTACGAAGCCTTCTGGCTGAGTCATGTACACGCACTCTTCTAAATCACCGTTTAGAAAGGCGGTCTTAACATCCATTTGCCAGATTTCGTAGTCATGGTATGCAGCAATGGCAAGTAAGATCCGGATGGACTTAAGCATAGCCACTGGAGAAAAGGTTTCGTCATAATCCACACCTGGTCGTTGACGAAAACCTTTTGCTACAAGTCTAGCTTTGAAAGTCTCAACTTTTCCATCTACACCAAATTTCTTTTTAAAAATCCACTTGCTCCCAATGGGTTTTACCCCTTCAGGAGCATTTTCCAAAAACCATACTTTATTGGTGTACATGGATTCCATCTCAGATCGCATTGCATCCAGCCATTTCACAGAGTCACCACTCGTGATGGCCTGCTCGAAACTAGTCGGGTCATCATCTTCCATGATGCAATCCTCGCTTCCACCATCAATGAGAAAACCGTAGTATCTCTCAGGTGGACGAGAAACCCTACTAGATCGGCGGAGAGGATGGGGTTCGTCGGGTACTACTGAATCTTCTGGTTCCAACAAATCATCAGTTGTAGTTTGTGGTGCTGGAACGTCTTCCAGCTCTACCTCTTTGCCACTAATTTCTTTTGCAAGAAAGTCCTTTTCCAAAAAGGTGGCATGTTGAGCAACAAACACTTTTTGTTCCTCAGCGTGGTAGAAAAAATATCCTTGAGAATTCTATGGATATCGCACAAATTTGCAAAGAACTGATCGTGCCTCGAGTTTGTTCGGATTTTGCCTTTTGACATAGGCCGGACAACCCCATATCTTAACTCGTTTAAAATATGGTCTCTTCCCACTCCATATCTCATATGGTGTGGTAGGTACAGATTTAGACGGAACTAGATTCAATATGTATATGGTTGTCTCAAGCGCATGCCCCTAGAAGGAAATAGGTAACTCAGCTTCGCTCATCATAGAGCGCACCATATCTAATAGTGTCCGATTCCTCCGTTCCGATACAACGTTGTGCTGTGGTGTATAAGGAGGAGTAAGCTGAGAGAGAATCCCATTCTCTTTTAGATAATCCAGAAAATCATTGCTCAAGTATTCTCCTCCTCGAACAGATCGAAGGATCTTAATACTTTTTCCCGTTTGGTTCTCTACTTCGTGCTTATATTCTCTGAATTTCTCAAAAGCTTCAGACTTGTGTTTCAACAGGAACACATGCCCGTATCTAGAGAGATCGTCAGTGAATGTAATGAAGTAGGAAGAACCGTTCCTGGCGTGTGTAGACATGGGACCGCATACATCACTATGTACCAGTCCTAAGAGTTCCGTAACTCTTTCTCTGTGTCCACTAAACGGAGCTTTGGTCATTTTTCCTTTGAGACATGAATGGCAAGTATCATAAGATGAAAATTCGAATGAATTCAAATATCCATTTTTATGTAACTTAGCTAGTCGTGTCTCATTGATATGGCCAAGTCTACAATGCCACAAGAAGAATTCGTTCATTTCTGAACTTTTCCTCTTGTGTGTGTTTTGTATATTGAGGACTGCATTTTGATTTAGAATGAATATGCCATTATGTAACGAGCCTGATGCAATCAACTTTTGATCTAGAAATATGTTCATAACATTATCCTTTACTACAAAATTATATCCTTCTTTACTTAATAAAGAAACTGATATAATGTTGCACATCATGTTCGGTATATAATAGCACTCATTTAGAATCAGTGTATTACGACTTGGCAATACAAGGTGATATTCGCCAACTCCTTTGGCTGCAATACTTTCACCGTTCCCTACTTGAACGGAATGATCACCTTTTCCCAGTGCTCTACCTTTACGTAGCCCATGTAACAATTTACATATGTGGGATCCTGATCCGGTATCTAATACCCAGGACGTAGGGTGAACTGAGAAACAGTTCTCAATAACTAACAAACCTGAAGAAGATGCATTAACATGCATGTTCTTTTGGGCGGCATGAGAATCCAGATATTCTCCTGTTTCCTGTTCAGTCTTATAACTCTTATAAGAAAGAACGGGTCCAACGTTCCCCTGCTCAGTATAATAAGCGGGTTCAGTCAATACATCCATATTATTATCTTGATTATGGCCTGACATGGTCGCTACCTGGAGAGAGAGAGAAGAAAACACTTTAGCGTATGCTCTTGCAAGATTAGATTGGTTATTATCTTATCTAATCAGGATGTCTCCCACTGTTTTTATCAAATCTACCTTCAAACCCTAAAAGGTAAGATTAGCCGGGATTAATTACACCTACAATTTCGTCAATCTTTCAGCCAGATCAGTGTCGGTACTTGAGGGAGGTTCCCGGTGCTTTCGCACGGACCTAATTAAAGTAAACCTCATTTTCCCAGTGGCGTAACCCCGTTAACACATTTCTAGACACCTACTTGATCGGCTAATTGTCCTATGTAAAACTCTCGCAGGAGTAACTCTTACTCGCAGTGGGTATCGGGATCCAACTATCTCATAGGAGGTATGCAATCTCATTGCAAATTTCAACACTTGAAATTCCCTATAATATTTTGCCCCTAGCGATGTATGACCTTGACTAAGTCAACAAATCATAAATCGCAAGTCAAGTTCAACCCGTACATTTCCCGATTGAATTAAAACCACCCGTACGACCCTTGACTGAGTCAACAAGGCCGTGCGAATACCCTAATCCAATCACATCTCATGTTTCAGCAGATAAACACTACTTAGCTACCGTACACTACGCCTTGACTAAGTCAACAAACATAGCACGGATACTAAATAATATCTATCTGAATTGACGGAGGGCTACGCAGGTTTTTCAGAAAAACCATGAGCGTAATGAACTTGATATTGTCGTAGAATCATGTGAAATTTTGAAATGGAGTGTTTTTGAGGCTTTCATTTGTTTTGCTAAAGAGGTCACTCCCGGTGAAGGGATCTCGGCTCTTTCCTCATCGAATAAGGTGCATGACATATCATCTATATCACTGTGCAAAGCAAAACTCTAAAAGCAATCAAAAGACAAACCGAGTTTTGTAGCATCTGCCAGTTTCGCTAAAGAGGTCACTCCCGGTGAAGGGATCTCGGCTCTTTCCTCATCGAATAAGGTGCAGGGTATATCATATATACCACTATGCAAAGCAAAACTGTAGCTACCATTTTTATAAAGTTTTGATTCTACAACATCTTTTAGGTTTCTTTTCTTTTTATTAATCTCATTAATAAAAAATCCCATCAGCTTATGCTTCCTAAGCATCACAGATAAATACGACGTACACTTATCCCATCAGCATTCGCCTCGATGTCCCCTCGTGCACCGTTAGGTTAGGTAACTAACGACAGAGCAGGGCAGGGCTAGTGCGGTTGTAAAACATAAGTAACGTCTATATAATATATCATATATACTATATACTGTATCCATCACAACATATCAAATGATCACATCACAGATATCGCAGCAGAAACATAGATATAATGTGGGATATACTAGGACGTCCGTATTTAGTATTTAGCCAACAATAGAAAATACGGATTCCACAGTCGCGATGAATAGCCAAGCCCACACCCTGGGCCCCTACGAGAGCGGTAAGCAACCCTACCAATTCTAGAGTTTAGGAGACCCGGTCTCGACTCCTCGAGATGGCCTCCCACTGAACCCTAGAACCCGGTCACCTGTGCTCCCCTCCTTGGGTCCATCCTAATGCGGAAAAGTAAATAATATACAACACTGGTGGCATCAACCTCAACCCGGAAGTGCCCCAAATAAAAGAATATTACATTACATTTGAATTTACATGAATGAAAATATAAAACTCTCATCTCACATAAAAAAACCCGACTATTCAATCGCGACAATCCTGCACATCATATCTCAGCAATACATAATATCTCATATCATCAACGTAAGTAAGTATGCATACACCGATTGTCGTCGACGTATAGCAACGACAATCGGTAAATACATACTACACTTACGGTCACAGAAAAGAAAGTGTAAAACTACAATATTTGGAATCCACAATCACTTTAGACATCGTAAATCCGAAATATCACATACTTCGCATTTCATGCCTAACTCTATGAATTCCACATATTGTATCACATTCCAGATAAATAGACAGTATTAAACTTTTTGAACGGATAATCAAATACCCAAAATTTCCCAAATTGCTCAACACTTGAGCGGAGTTCAAATAAACCGGAATGTGTCACAGTAGTAGCGGTCCAGCCGTAGAAGGGTCAAGCCAACGCCTCACATGTGGCACGCCGTACTGCCCCAAACCCGAAGGTTCAAAAGGCAGTTCAAGACGGTCATATAATCGAGTTAAGGTTTGTTGTCTTCTAGAGGGTCCACCACAGAACTTGCACGCATTTCCGAAAGATTTAAACCCGATAAAAATTCAACACTTGAATGTTTTTCGTTCCGGGAAAAATTGAGTTAATGATATCCGTTCGAACATTTTAACAGATTCTAAATATCCGGAAATGATAACGAATTTAAATTTTCCGATCGAATCTACGATTACAAAATAAACCCCAGAATTCTCAAAACTTGAGATAGATTAAAAATACCCATAAAATTTAAATCACAGAAAGAGAAATAACTGTGCAAAAATTAGTCCTTGATTCCTCAATACTGCCGCGGATCCGCGGCCCAAGCGAGGTACGGAATATGGGCTCGTTTTTCACAGAAGTTCTTATGTTTCCCTGCTGATTTTTTTAGGTATTTTTAATTCAGAAAAATCCCAGATTTAAAAAATTGTCCAGAGAGGGGTTTAGTTTTGTCGGTTCGGGTTCGATCAGAGTTTTAACTTCGTAAACACGTCGCCTAATGATCTAGCTAGGCTATGATACCACTGTAGGGTTCCTAGGCACTCTTGTGAAGGTTCATAAAGCATCAAACATGCCTAAATAAAATTTTAGATGTGCCGAACAACCCAAAGCCGGGATCTTTGCTAGATTATTAGGGTTTAACATGCAAGATAACATCTTTAAACATAAGTGTGAGGGATTACTGTTAGTGTATATGCCCTAGAGGCCATTACTATATCATACTAGTCTGTATATTACTTAATGGAAGCTTGGGATATTCACCTTGTATAAACAATCTTTCTCAATATAGTAGTATGCTACTTGGTTTGTTTCTACTTCAATGTGTACATGTGTTTATTTTAGTATATCACCTATACACATTACTGGAGCCCTTAGGATCTTTGCTTGATTACCAGCGTTGTGATGGCAGTCACACTAGTGGGGGCTGGGTAATCTATAAGCACATCCTTATGCAGGTCCCTAGTCGCAGGACTATCAAGACAGGGCATCGATACTCCGGAGTAGACTAGCGTATGCGCTTCTCATCCCAGTGTGGGAGATGGTCTGTCCCACAGCCATCAGTACGTCGTACTGGAGATAGTATGTGGGTGCTCGTTGGGTTACGAGTACACTGGACAGGACTCGTCGGGAACTGTTGGTTGGTACTATACCTATCGTCAGTTATCAGTTCCCAAGTGACATGAGTACAGCTTAGTCCGCTGACTTGACACTGTCACTTCGCCTCAAGTGTGTTCCCACTGTACTTAGATTACTACCCTACCACGGCTCAAAGGAGTCATGCAAACAGGTAGTAGTTGGGTGCAGTCCCGAAGCACTTGGAGGCAGTGACGGTTAGACAGGATTCGTCTCTCCCGGTATTGGGGGTTGACATCGCGCTGTGTCTAGGAGAGCCATTACACGAGTAGTCCCTGGCCAGGGCAAGCGAGATATACTGGTAGGTTTCCAGTATTATCTCAGGCTGTTCTGGGCTTCACTCCGACACAACTTGTACCGCTATTAGGGGACTGGCGTTTACCGCCCCCTAGGCCCGCCATGCGATGTATCAGACGAACAGACCGGACTGTATGGAGATCGTCACAGTCAGACTCAGTAGGAGTTCAGATGGGTTCCACCTCGTCAGTCTTCTTGTCGGCATCTACCTGGGGACCGTTACGCACAGCTAGTGCCGCTTGCGGTCTGTGGTTAAACCCACTGCCAGCGTAGTGTCGAGTCTTTAGAGTCCCACACAGAGAGCTATTCGCCTTTAGGCAAAAGAGTAGAGGTCGTATGGTTTTGCGACAGGTCGCATGGTTTTGCGACAGGGTTCGGTCACACCCGTGCACTTGTGCACGTTTAGTGTCCGGACAGTTAACACTAGCGGGCTTTGTTGTAAGCCAGATCCTAGTGTACGATTTGGGATTGGTTTTATCTCGTATGTATTCGTGTTCCTCGGAACGCGGATGCGGGTGTGTATGCACAGTTGACAGAGAGACAGAGGCTGGGGATTCTCGTTAGGGTTGTTGACTGTTGACTATTGACTTTTTGCTAAACCCTAATGAGAATGTGAAATATAATTAACAATAATATTAATTAAGTATTATAGTGACATGGTTGTTGAGGGGTTGACTTCGTTGACTTGTTGATTTTGTTGACCGGTTGACTAGGTAGGACTAGTTGACCATCATCATGACAATAGCTATCATTTCATGGCAAAGACTTTTACTTGCTTATTTCTCTTGTGCAAAATGAGTGCATGAAATGATATGGCTATTTTGACTTAAACCATCATATAATACTTGATTGCTATTATTTGTTATGATGACTTTGGATTATGAGAGCCAAGAGAGAAAAAGTCTTGCTCATTCTCTCATTTGCTTTCTCTCTCTTGCTTGAGCTCTCCCTCTTCCTCTTGCTCTCTCTCTAGTCTATGGTTCACTTGTCTCATGTGTTGAGAAGCAAGAACCATAGAGAAAAATCCCAACACACTCTCCTCTACTCACTCTAGTTCACAAGGTTTAGCAAACCAGTGAACTAGTTTCTTCAAAGTTCGAAGAAGAAGCCAAAGGTAGAAGCTTTCGGATGGATCGATCTTCGGCGCAAGGAGACGACGGGGTGAAGCCGATCCGTACACCATCAAGAGCTGAAGACGAAGGAGTTCAAGAAAGAAAGGTATAACCCCCTAACCGAGTAGTTAACAACTCCTAGTTAGGTTGTTAGATAGATAGTTTAACAAAGATCCGTTTTGAGTCCATGTTACCTCCTCTAGAAAAATCGTTTTTCGTCATTTCCGCAAGCTCGTAAGTACCGGGAGCGGTAGCATGGACTTACAATTACAACCTTTGTAGTCCGCTCCTTCGCTTCACAAGCTCCGAGTAGAAGTCCCTTCGCCGTGATCCACGATCTCCCGGACTCAAGTGAAGCTCCACGACTCGAACGATCCATGCTAGCTTGTAGTGATCCGCTTCTTCGATGATCTACGTCGAAGTTGCAATAACCTAATCTCTCTCACTCTAATGAGGTGAACACCCTAATCTAATGGGCTAGATTAGATGAGGATGATGGAGTAGTATTTATGCTTTCTTTTTATATCATTTTCTCATAAGAAATCATCACAAAAGAAATCACAAGTAAGCTCTCTCAAAAACTCAAGAGAGAAGAAGATGAAGAAATATGAGATAATTCCTTTTGTGATGAATAGTAGATAAGAATATATGATTGATATGGAACCATGGTCAAGGATGATAGGCTTAACCTTTGTAGAGAATAAACTAGAGCTAGGGTTTGGTTAGGTTAAGGATAAGTATCAACCATAATATCTTAACCAAGACAAAAGAGAATCCTTCTAGAATGAACAAGAAAGAGCTAACCCTAATCAAACCCTAATCCCTTTTTATCATCCTTAAACATGTTTCATAATAAATCATATCATGTCACAATAATATATATCACATATATATTATATATTTGCAACAAAAGAAAATAATACAATTAACATATATCGCATATATATCAATGTATTAATCCGGTGAGAAAATGAAATAATAAAGCGAGCCAATATTAGATAATGTAATACAATATATCATATATATCATTATACATTAAATCATCGAATCAACACTTGATTCGACGATCCGGCTATATCGAATATAACCGACTAATATATCATGTACCGATTCATCGAATCAACACTTGATTCGATGTCTCGGTTCATATCTAAATATCGCGAGAAAAAAATACGGTATCTCATATCGCATTATCCTCGGTCCTGCACATATCACATATGTGCCTCTACTCCGTTTTGCCTGAGCCAAAAAACCTCTGTGTAGGACTCTAAAGAATCGTCAATACGCCGGTAGCAGGTGATGATCATATCAAACACCCACAAGCTGCAAGCGGTCGGCTAAACGTAACAACCACCCAGGTATTGAGCGATCAGAAGATCAACAAGCTAGCCTGTCGTTCTCCTGTGAATCCAATCAGTAACACTCCCGTACAGTCTGGTCTGTTCGTCTGATATGTCGCATATCAAGTCTAGGGTTGGTATACGTCAGACCCCAGTAACCGATAAGTCGTGTCGATGTGAGGCTCATAACAGGTCGAGAAACTACAGGTAACACTTACCAGTAAATCTCTATATCAGCCCTGGCCAGGGACTTCCAGTTATAGCCAATCGAACACAGCACAACATCAACTCCCTATACCGGGAGAGACGAATCCCCTCCTATCGCTCATTGCCTCCATATGATTCGGGACTGTACCCAGAAGCCACCGTTTTGCACGCCCTCTTGGACGTGGTAAGGTGGAAATCAAAGCACAGTGGGAATCACACAAGACTCTATGACGATCTCGGGTCTACAGACTACCCTGTACCAGTGTCACTGGAGAACTGCCATCTGACGTGCGGTATATCACCATCTGGGAGTTCTCGGCGAGACCGTCCAGTGTACCCAGTCTCCACTGAGCACCCGTACACCATCTCTGATGTCAAACACCGATGGATATGGGATCATCCATCGCCCATCATATGGGTCAAGATGCGTATACTCTAGTCTACTCTGGTGTATCGATGCCCTGTCTCGATATACCCTCGACTAGGAACAGTTATAGGATGTACTCATCGACTACTATGGCCCCACTAGTATGATCTCATCATAGTCCCAGTAGTCGAGTACAGATCCTAAGGGCTTTATCAACATGTGAGAGTTGGACAGTAAACCAATACAAGTCAACATGTTAAGATAAAGTGAAACCAAATAGCATACTATCATGACGAGCAATAAAGTCCTCTCTGTATATATCCAAGCATCCATCATAATATACATCATATGTACAACAATGGCCTCTAGGGCATATACATAACTAACAACAACCTGAGAGAAGGTAAAAGGAAAAGACAACTGAATAGTCCAATTCAATTTCTCCAGAACCGGAAACCATTCTCGAATTTAAACAAGTTTCTTCGAGTTCGTATGTAACTATACGATGTTCTTATCCAAATAAATATGGATCTTCTTAGTGATATGGAATGTTCCGGAGAAAAGCAAAGGGTAAAAGTAGGAGTGGCAATGATGTATGCAACTCTGAAAACCCAAAGGCCAGTGTTTTAAGAAGGTCCGGTTAACTTGGTTACTAAGTTATAGTCTAGGGCCAGGACATGGTCGCTGCCAAAGAGAGAGAGAAAAGAAACACTCTGCGTGCACTCTAATCTAGATCAGAATGGTTAATCACTTTATCTTATCAGGATGTCTCCCACTGTATCCTCAAATTCTCCTCCAAACCTGAAAGAAGAATTAATCGAGATCATCTAAAATCACCCGAGGAGTAAACCAACTCATCAGTGGGAATCAGGATCCAACTATCATTGCATGATAACCTGATGGAATCCACTCACGTTATCACACTCCAGAAGGTATGCGCATGCCCGCAAGTTTCCTGTATGTTTGAAACTCCCGATGTGATTTTTACCCCATGCTCTTATGACCTTGACTAAGGCCAACAAATCATAAGTCACATGTCAAGTTCTACCCGTCATTATCCAGGTTAATTTGAACCCACCCGTACCCGCTTTTGACTAAGGGCCAACAAGGTTGTACGACTGTCCCAAACCAACGCATCTATCTATGTAACAGAAAAGTAACAAGTAGCTACCATACACTATGCCTTGACTAAGGCCAAAAAACATAGCATGAATACTAAGTGCTACCCGTCTGAAATGACGGAGGGCTACGAATGGATTTTTGCGAAAAACCTTTAACATAATGAACTTGATATCGTTGAAGGAACCAGATAGCTTTTTACATATATATAGTGGCGAAAACCTTTGCTAAAGAGCTCACTCCCGGCGAAGGGATCTTGGCACTTTCCTCGTGGAATGAGGTGCAGGATATTCTCACTGAATACCGCGGTGCAAATCAAAAAGTAATTGACTATAGTGAAGTTATTACTCTAACGCAAACTTCTGCCCAAGAGGTCACTCCCGGTGAAGGGATCTCGGCCCCTGCCTCGTGAAATGAGCTGCTCGATATTCTTAACCGAATACCACTGTGCAAAACAAAAGAAAACTTCCTTGTAATAACAGCTTTTTAAAATTTGTTCCAACAACATCGAATAGGTCTGTTTTCCTTGCATTGATCTGAATCAATGCAGTCACATCAATTAATCACACCACAAAAGAACAAAAATATGATGAACGTATATGCCATCCGCATTTGCCACTGGGTCCCGTCATCACCCATTAGGTTACTTAACTAACGACAGAGCGGGGACTGGACTAGCGCGAGTGTAAAACATATACAACATCTAATAGTATATATATAACAATATATAATAATCGCTCCAGGAGTGAAAAATGCAACATCACAGACAAGCGATAAGCATCACAGAACAATACAGATAATCTGGGAGCCCCGGGTTTCCTTTGAGCCGCAAGTGAAACCCGACGTTCCCCTGGTCGTGTGGATAGCATGTGCAATGAAAACCTAGACCCCTACGAGTACGGCAAGTTACCCGCCAAAACCAGAAGCGAGGCAGCCCCCTTCAGCAAAGTGAATGGGCCACCCGGCACTTCACGGAATCTGGTAACTTGAGCACCCCTCCTTAGGTCAACCTGTACCCCCTACGAGTGCGACAAATAGCCCGCCAATTCTAGAGTGAGGCCCCTTCCTTCTCAACGCCATGAGATGCGGACCCGTTGCCTTCCAGAACCCGGCTATCCGTGCACTCCATCGCGGGGTAATCCTAGTATAGAAAAGAAAATATGTACAACGGTGACATCAACCTCAACCCGGTCGTGCCCCAAACAAATAATATACAAACGGCAGTGATGGCTGTCCACATGTCAGACGCTCGCCCCGCGATAGCAAATGTACAAATAAAACTAAGCTGTACTAACATTGCATCCAAGCTATCCACCACGACAAATCCGCAACAACACAGCACAACACAGAACATCAACGTGAATGCCACGTTCGCAAACCCGTCTAAAAGAATTATAGCAATTAGAAAAGTTGTACCGCTCTAATGACATTCACGGTCGCAGATAGAAATGTAAGTACTGAAAACTTTAAACAGTGTTAGAAATATCGAGTTCGAAATAACCCCGAATAGCCCCCAAACAAGTAGATAAAACCATATCCAAACTGGGCTAAATAAGCAACACCACTGAACCAATATTCCATAAACAAGACCACACCCAAAATCCCAAGTCTAAAGCTTCAATTCTGGCCGACCTCCTCGGTTTTTAGCACGATGTGCTCGGCCAAAAAGTGTGAGAATGGTCTCGTGTTTGGGGTGCAGTCTAGTGGTCACCTAGGTAGTCTTCTGCAGTTGCTAAAATATTTTTAGAAGACACGGAAAAAATTGACAGAGAATGGAATATATCGAGTGGTGTTTTGGGTTTGTTTCGGTTTCGATACTTTAACATTGTCTAAACCAACTAGTATGCGGTTAATGGGTTGGCTCTGATACTATGTAAGGCTACGCCAGCGTCCCGTCCATCAATCCATGGCCAAAAGCGGAACAAAAACTTTTATAAACCGGCGCTAACGTAACCCTAAATCCCGGATTGAACAATTAACCTTATACTAATAAACTGTAAAGTGGTTTAAGAGATTATACCGATCGATCCATGTCCTTCGGTCTTCAATCTCTGTCCCAAGGTTGTCGCGGCTGCCTCGAACGAGTTCGCTCTCTGGTCTTCCTCGTCGAAGAGGATCCACGTCGAGGATTCTTTATACGGGCTCCCGCTTCTAAACCGAAGCAACTCGGACATCAAGTTTGCTAGCCTAGATGCCCAAGGTGAAGTAGAGAGTGTGTGTGAATACTTTATCTCAATACACTCAATGATTCTCAACACATGAGATGGGATGAGTGGAGGTGAAGAAGTTGCCAAGTTAGAAAATGAGTGAGCTCAAGTTTTGGCACAAAGAAAAACTAGTGAAGAAAAAAGAGTCTGTTGTTTTTCCTTCAGTGAGTTGTAAGTGTTGTTCTTGTGTTTTATTTGAGCAAGTGAAGAAAACTAATAGAAAAAAATATCTACAACTTGCCACAAGATCCATCAATGCACACAAGACCCCATACCATGAGTTACAAGTGAGCACATGCACCATCAATGCACAAAACCAAAACTCACACTCACAAACCAAAACTTAACCTTACTCATTTTACACATAATAAACATTAACTAAAATGTTTAATGAAAAAGAAATGGCAACTTCAAAATAAACTCGTAACAGATTACAAGAATACCCCCCATCTGTATATACATACATGTATCCGTATTCTGACTGAATACGAATACAACGAGACGAAAATAATCCAACAATATAATACTAGGATCCGGCTTAAACCAAAGCCCACTAGTATTATCCGTCCGATCATGATCCGTGCACAAGTGCATGTATATGATTGAATCCTTCCATAAAACCATACAGTCTCTACAACGTATCGCCCGAACCAGGGAAACCCTCTGTGTGGGACTCTAAAGACTCGTCAATACGCCGACAGTGGGTTTAATGTAACATTTCAGAAAAATAAAATAGTATTTTTGGGAATTAAAATAATTAAAATAATAAATATTATGTATATTTTAGTGAATGGAGATTAGTTTTAATGTTATGTTATAATTAAATACCGATAATTTGGGAAATATTGGGAAATTAAATTGAATGGTGATTTTTGGAGGGATTTATGTGATTTAGGAAAATTATAAATTTTTATAATTAATTATATACAATTTTAATTCTAAACTTGATTAATTTCACTAATCTTGCATTTAAGCTAGGTTATGCATTTTGACATGCACCATTGCATGTTACAAACCTTGTTACATTGTTTTATTTTTATCATGGTTTCATTTGCAAGAAATGGGGTTGAATTTTGTTTTAAGGAAAAAGAAAAGGAAAATAGTAAAGAATGGTGGTATGGGCAAGAGATAGAGAGGGGTGAGGGGTCAACCTTGGTCATGGCTCATTGTTTTTCATTTCATCCTCATCCTTTTCTCTTCTCTCCCCTTACTTGGCTGCCTTCTTCCCTCCACCACCTTCACCACCTCACAACACCACCAAAAACACATCAAAACACTCCATTCCCTTCATTAAATACATGCACAAGCTCACTACAAGCATAGGGAACCAATAAAGTTTGGATTTTGAGCAGTTGGGGCAACTCAAGAAAATTCCTGAATTGCCAAATGAGGTAATTATTTTAACATTAGTGTAGTATTTCAATTCCCTTTAGCATCTATACATGTTTAAAAGTGTTTTAGTGAGGTTTAGTGAACTTTGAAAGTTCCAAGAAGAGGTTAGGGGATTTTATGAGTTGTGAAGTGTAAATTGAGGTTAGTTGAGGCCATACAACCCCTCTAGTGTTAGAATTCAGGACAAAACCTGAGACCAAACCCCAAGACTTGAACTTTAGAATTTGTCAATATCGGATTTTGTGGGTTTTGTGAGGATATTTTGGGATCTGCTACAACTCATGAACCCTGAAAAATATTTTGCAAACACAGTAAGACAAGCAGGCCACCTAGAAGCTAACCCCAAGACCCGAGACCCCAACCATCTTCTATGGCCGCAAATTAATTCTTTCTGGCCGCAAATTGCGGCCAGGGTAGGGGTGATTAGGATCGTGTTTGGTTCATGGCTCCATTTTGTTAGTTGTATGTATGCCCTAGAGACCAGTATTGTACAGATGATGTATATTATATTGGATTCTTGGAGATATATAGAGAGGACTTTCTTGCTCGATATGATAGTATGCTATCTGGTTGCTCTTTATCTTAACATGTATACTTTTCTCTTGATATTGTCTTATAGTTACATGTTGGTAAAGCCCTTAGGATGTGTACTTGACTACCAGGACTATGATGCAGATCATACTAATAGGGCCATGGTAGTCTATAAGTACATCCTTTAATGTCCCTAGTCGTGGGTATATCGAGATGGGGCATCGATAAACCAGAGTAGACTAGCGTATACGCTTCTCGACCCATGAGATGGGCGATGGATGATCCCATATCCATTGGTGTTTGACATCAGAGATGGTATACGGGTGCTCAGTGGAGACTGGGTACACTGGACGGACTCGCCGAGAACTTCCAGATGGTATTATACCTCACGTCAGATGGTGGTTCTCTAGTGACACTTATACAGGTTAGTCTGTAGACCCGAGATCGTCATAGAGTCTTGTGTGATTCCCACTGTGCTTTGATTTCCACCTTACCACGTCCAGGAGGGCGTGCAAAACGGTGGTTTTTGGGTACAGTCCCGAGTTACATGGAGGCAATGAGCGATAGGAGGGGTTTCATCTCTCCCGGTATTGGGGGTTGATGTTGCGCTGTGCTTGATTGGCCATAACAGGGAATTCCCTGGCCAGGGCTGATTTAGAGATTTACTGGTAAGTGTTACCAGTAGTTTCTCGACCCGTTATGAGCCTCACATCGGCACGACTTATCGGTTATTGGGGTCTGACGTTTACCACCCCAAGACTTGATATGCGACATATCAGACGAGGAGACCGGACTGTACGGAAAGTGTTACCGTCAGGCTTTTACAGGAGTTGGAGCGGGCTTGCTTGCTGATCTTCTAATCGCTTAATACCCGGGTAGCCGTTACGTCCAGCTAGTACCGCTGACGGCTTGTTGGTTCTTGATGTGATCATCACCTACTGCCGGCGTATTGACGAGTCTTTAGAGTCCTACATAGAGGTTTTACTGGCTCAGGCAAAACTAAATAGGAGCGCATATGTGATATGTGCGGGACCGAGAATAATGCGTGTATGTGATACCGTATTCTATTCTCGCGAATTTTGTATCGGTCGGTTATATGTGATATAGCCGGGTTATCGAATCAAGTGTTGATTCGATAAGTCGATACATTGGATGTTAGTCAGTTATATGAGATATGACCGAATTATTAAGTCAAGTGTTGATTTAATAATTTAGTATATAATTGTATATATGATATACTAATTTACATTAACTAACATTTGTTCACTTAAGGATTTTTCTCACATGTGCACAACTTTAATATATATGTGATATATATTAAAATGTGTTTTCTTTTTGTATCATGGTTGTTGATACGCATGACATGGGTGTATAAGACATACACCATTCTAATTTTAGTGGAGGGGTTTTTATATTTAAAGTAAATCTAAATTGGTTGATATTTGTTAAGTGCATGAAGCTTGTAGAAGCTTTTAGTGCTTTGACAAATTCAACTCAATTTGTTTTACTTAAGATATTTAGTTAACCCAACCATTAGAATTAGCCATGGTTATGTCTCTACATGAGTTAGTATATGATACTTACTCACCCATGGTTAGCTCACTCACTTGATCATTTTTCCTTCTCTCTTTATTTTGTTCATCTTCTTCTTTGAGCTAAAAAGCTCTCTAGGATTTGTTAAAAAGTGAGAAACATTGTTAGAAAATAAATTCTAAAGTGAACCCACTTCCTATTTCTCCATCCTCTACTAGACTAGCACTTTAGTTTAGGGTGTTTGCTTCACTAATTCTCTAGTTAGTGAAGTAGAAGCTTGAGTTGGCATCCCCTCGACGTAGATCATCTTCGGCCTCGAAGAATTCAAGCAAGGACGCTTCTTTAGCCTCGTGAAGCCATGCAAGAGTCCGGGAGAACCAAGATCGCAGCGAAGGGACTTCAACAAGGAGCTAATGAAGTGAAGGACCGATCTACAAAGGTTGTATTTTCTTCTTCACTTAGATAGTAAAGTTGTTTACTTGAATATGAAACCCTGATAATCTAGCAAAGATCTTGTTTAGGGTTGTTCGGCACGGCTAAAATTTTAATCGGGCATGGTTGATGCCTTGTAGAACCTTGATAGAGTGCCTAGTAACCCTACACATTTTCAGTAAACTAGATCCTTCACTTATGCAAAATTGGTTAATTTCACCTAGGGTAAAATCTGGAAGTGTTTTACATCGTTTCTGATTTCGGTTTTGCGAATTCTGTAAATTGAACTTGGGTATTTTTGTGTTGTCTTGATCGATTGGAGTTTGTACGTCGATGTCGAGGGGTATTGGTTATTCTTGCATGCGTAGACCATAGGTTTTAACCTATGCGCGTTTCATGTGCCTTTTTGGTTTTTATCCGCGATTTCAGTTTACGATATTATATGTTTACATGTAGGCACCTTCACGTGGACTTTGGGACGACAAGTGGGAGCATGGAGACTTCGACTTCGGCAAGCAAGGATCAAGTGAGTAGATATATATCTATGGGGGAAGTCGGGTGGATGGCGTATAACACCCCCGCAGTTTCGTAGTGTAGTATACAAATACGTTATATACGTTTATAAATATGTGTATTGTGATACATGGATGATTATCAAAATAGGCTTTAGGTGTTCACGGGTTAGTTTTAGTGTAATTTGATGATATTGTTTATTGTATAGTTTCTTAGTCGCGAACCCTAGAATAAGGTATATACGCACACACATGCACACACGGGTTATATTTTGGTGTATATGATATATGTATATATATATATATATGTATGTATGTATGTATGTGGATGTGTTGCTATATATATATACATATACGTATACACGTATGATGCGGATAGTATATGATACTTGGAGATGAGTCGATGTGATTGGGCATGATGCCGTAAGGTCGGGGATGTGATTTGGGTCGTGTTATGAGATATGACATATTTATTAGCGGATTGATGGGCGAGGTGTTTTCATACACACGCGCATATATGTTGATGGTATCGGTATATACTAGACTTAGATCAGAACCCTGTTCATGATATTATGATAATGATACCATATGGATATTGAGGTATATGTGATAGGCGACCCGTACCCCGATTTTGGGATGTCGTACGATGGATTTACCGTGCGAGATATAATTATGATAATAGATCCGCACTCATGACTCGAGGATGTCGTATTATATATTTTATCATATGTGACGCTATTGAGGCGGGATCACCGACTACTAGATATATATCGACTCAGACTTAGGTGGATTTCCTTACCCTTTGATTAGTCTCTTAGCTTGTCATGTAGTTTACTTAGTAGTTGCTAGATTTGGGCGCGAGTCATACTTATTTCCAAACTAATGAATCGTGAGGATTTTAAAGACAGGCCAAGGGATACTACGGATATTTCAAAGGACATATCTTTTCTTAAAAACACCGTAGCCCCTATTTTCTAAACACCACGATTCGTGCGATTTCAGACACCAAAGACTGTATGACTCGTATATAGAAATGTATATTCTTTATCGTTGCATTTACTATTCATTCTCCGTTTATTCATATTGTTATCATCGCATTGCATGCTTAATGTGTACTTTAGTGATTATGAACCCATGTTGTCAGGACACCAGCACCATTACCAATGATGCGTATGCTCCACGTACACTTGCTTGCCGGCTCACACACATCATCATCGTCCATGTCACGTACACTTTAGAGAATATTACTTTATTGATATCGCTTGTTAGCTGATAGTTCTGATATATCATTACTGTGCTAGTTTAGATATTGCATTCTTTACATAGATACCCGTGCATGTATATGTATTCATTGTCATGAAATATTATGGGACTTTATGTCGGTAATTCACTGTTATTTACTCTTGAGATTAGGATTTTGGATTTCCATGAGATTTCTGGATTTGAAGAAACCGCAACGATTTTATAAAAACTTATTATCATTTTAAAATGCAAGTTGCGGTTTTCTCGTGATATGATATGAGATATGTCCACCATGAGTTTTCTCGGCACTTGAGCGGTATCATACACCCGATTCGAGGAGGAGGAGGAACCGTCTTCGGGTGGATGGTTGACCCGGTGCGGTATCCCGGGGCAAGATGGTCCCAGATGATGGCGTTGAACCTGGCAGGGGAGCACTACCGACCGGTTATTTTTGATGCGGCGGATATCCGGAGGATACCGACGTAGTCGTGAGATTGATATTTGGGCCAGTCCGGATTGCCGGAGCCTGAGATATTGATACTTTGAGGTATTGATATTATATGATATGGGCCAGTCCGGATTGTCGGAGCCCGAGATATTGGATATTGGGATTTATGTTTTGTGTCGATGCTTGACACGGATTCTATGTTGATTTCATTGATGATGCCTCGATTTTTATATACAGAAATCTCTCTAAATTAAGAAAACAGTTTTCTCATTCATGATGTATTCTGTTTTCATTTTAATGCATTCTATATCATATATGTATTATGTTGCTACCTGAGGCACTGACACGAGCACTTGATATTACACTTATGTGTAGATGTTCCAGGGTTATATTATATTGAGGATATTATTATTTTATGGCCTAGGATAGAGTCATACATGCGATTTCTGTTCGGTGATATTTTCTACTCACGAGTTGGCAACTCACCCCCGTTGTGCCACAGTTTCTTGCAGGTTTTGCCGTACAGGTCTCCTTGACGGCTTTGGTGGCACACTACTTCATTCTGGGTGATTGCTTTGGTAAGTGGGTTCACTTGTATCATGACCATCATAGTATCTGTATTTATTTCAGTTGTATCTAGTAACTCCATCAACCAGACTTGTATATTGATAAACTTAGAAGACCAGTGTATATTCTTTCGACCTTAGAGTCGCGCTTGTATAATTATGGTTTTCTGGTGGTTATTGGTTTTTTCTGAGTTTTGATCCTCACCCTTCGGCGTTGTATATTTTATTGCTTGCGTGGTTGTGTCCGCCAATTGGCGAAGAGCTAGCTCCCGCTTGGGGATGCCTTTATTCATTATATATATTATTCATGTTTGTACCCGTTTGGGGCCAGTATTTACAAAGAAGACTCTGCCAGAATTTTCGGAAAGTACTTGATGTTTTAAAAATGTTTACTACGACTTTCAAAGTGATTTATATGCAAACTTTAAACGAGTTTTCCTTCTCTTTCTTCTTTTAAATGGTTTAGATTTCTGGGCTTTTGGCTTACTTGAATTAGGTGGGGTCCTATAGACTTCATATGATTGAAGTGCCAGTCACGTGCTATTTTGGGTCATGACATTTAACCACAAGTACGTCAGTGGCACTAGTTGTACGTAACGGCTGCCCAGGTATTGAGCGAAATAGAGGCTGACGAGCGAACTCATCCTGAAACCCTACTGAGCCTGGCAGTGACAATATCCGTACAGTCCGGTCCGTTCGTCTATGAGTATCGCATATCGGGCCTAGGGGGACGGTAAACGTCAGACCCCTAATAGCGGTATAAGCCGTGTCGGAGTGTAGCCCAGAACACCTTGAGAAACTACTGGAATACCTACTAGTAAATCTCACTTGCCCTAGCCAGGGACTTTGTTTAATGGCTCTCCAAACTTTGAGCGATATCAACCCCCAATACCGGGAGAGACGAATCCCCTGACGATCTGCTCACTGTAGCTCGGGACTGTACCCAACTAAAACCTATTTGCACGACCCCTTTGAGCCGTGGTAGGGTAGTAATCGAAGCACAGTGGGAACTCACACGAGACAAATGACGATCTCAGGTCGATAGACTAACCTGTACACATGTCACCTGAGAACTGCTATCTGACAATAGGTATAATACCAACTAGCATGTTCCTGGCGAGTCCGTCCGGTGTACTCATAACCCAATGAGCATCTGTATACATCTTAGGTGAACCAACTGACACCAATGGCTTGTGAGACCGGCCACCGCCCCTCGTCGGGGTCTCGATCCGTATACACTAGTCTACTCTCGGAGTATCGATGCCCAGTCTCGAAACTCCCACGACTAAGGACACTTTAAGGATATGCTTATAGACCACCCAGCTCCCACGTATATGATCGCCATCATACTGCTGGTAGTCAAGCATGAATCCTATGGGCTCTATCAATATGTAATAGTGATCTGTAATGTCACCTGAAATATGTACACGATGATAAAGACAAACCAGATAGCATACTATCATCTTCAGTAAAACTGTTCTACCGGTATAGGTCCTCCCTCAATCATTGCAATCACGTGCCTGCGATCCAATAATTGACTTGAGAGCACTATAGCCAACACTCACCCCGTCAGACCTAAGGCCGACCACCCACGTCCAGTCAGGGTTCACCAACCACTCCATCCCGGCGGAAGGGATAATCACTTTCCAATTTAACATCGGGGAGGCCGGCCGTACGCGCACCGTGCCTGTGGAATTCATCGTAGCGAGAATCCCGTCGGCTTACAGCATCTTCCTCGGCCGCCCTATACTGAACTCCCTCAGGGCCCAGATATCGACCTTCCACCTGGCGATGAAATTCCCGCTCGACCATGTCATGACCCAAAGTTTAGCCCGTGACCGGCACTTAACCACGTAACGTCTACAGGCGTAACGCGATCAAGTAAGCCAAAACCCAGAAATCAAAACCATTAAAATAGTGAGTGAAGAAAAACATGAGTTTAAAACATTTAGACAAACTTGAGTAATTTAGTAAAAATTTAAATTTTAAGTTATTTCTTAAAAAATTTCGGCAGCACCTCCTTTGAAAAACTAGCCCCGAGACCGGGTACAAACCATGATATAAGTAAAATGACTGATAATAAGAATATAATATTCCCAAACGGGAGCAATCACGCCCATCGGCGGAAACAATCACCACAAGAATAATATACGACGCCGTAGCGAAGAAATGAGCAATATGAGTGAAAAACATCATAAAAGATAAAACTGCATAAATAAAGTCGGCTCACACGAGCTCGACACCAAAGTACAAAATAATATACATCATCGTCCTCACAACTGGTCTCTAAGTTAATACATAAAATAGTAGCTGGAGAGTACTAGATACAATAATGTGTACAAATGGAAAATAACCGGATACCACAAACCCACCTAGCAGCAAAACTGCTCACGCACCAACTGCAGTGGTATCCGTAGCCAAAAAGATACAAGAGATAGCCCTGCCGCAACTACTCTGAGGGTCGACCTGCAAACTGTCACGACCCGAAAGTACGGAACATGACCGACACTTAGGCTACGAACGTCTCAAGGCGTACGTACTCTAAGTAAGCCGATCCCAGAAATCCAAACCAAGAAAGTAGTGGAGTGCAGGAAAAACCATAACAATTCAACCAGTATGCAACATAATATACAACGCCTAAAGGCGAGGATCACAACAGAAAGGAAAGTCAACAGTAAGAAACCCAGAGAAATATAACGTGCGACTCTAAGGTCGAAAGAATAATCAACACTGGTCTCTATATCAAATAAGTACATGTTTGGTTGATGGAACTTCTAGATACAACTGAAATATAGTATACAATGTAAAATGATGGGTACGATACAAATAAACCCACCTACTAGCAAGTCACCCGAAAGAAACAGTGCCGCAAGCCGTAATGAAACATGTACGGCAAAACCTGTAAGAACTGGGGCACAACGGGGGTGAGTTGCCAACTCGTGAATAGAAGAACATCTACGAACAGAAAATCACATGTATGACGCAATCCTAGGTCATACGATCAACATATATAAACCTCAAATGAATAAGTCTGAAGCATGCTAAGGTGGCAATGTAACATCTATACATGTATGTAGTGCCAAGTACTCGCCAATGCCTCAGGTAATAACATGTCATAAATATGAGGTATGTCTGCATAGAGTAATATGATGAAGTATCTAAATTGATATCAATACATATATATTAGCGTCCCATTCCACTAATATTGGTGTAAGGGTATAACAGCGTGCTCACTCACTGTTATATATACAAATGAAGTATGATCGATATAATCAATATGAATCAATGCCAGCTATAACATGAATCTAGTAGTATGTGGATGTCCTCCAAATAGGTAATAAATATCTGTAAATCGGTGGATCCCGTCCACGTGTCACCCAATGACAACAAGCATCATGCATGTAAATATCGTAAAGCATATGCATGGAAATATGAGGATATAATCAAATCATGGAACCTGAGTGCCTAGCATCGACACTCGAAAACATCATGAACACCTGTGCCTAGCATCGACACGTAAATCCTCATGTATCTCAGGCGCCGCACATCCTGGTCGGCCCTCATATCCATCTCATGACTCCAGTCGGTATCCTCCAGATAACCGACGGGTCCCAAATACTATCACCGGTAGGTAGTACTCACCTGCCGGGCTCACCGTCTAGCATATACAAGTCTTCTTGCCCCGGGGTACCTCACCGGGTCACCATATACCCGCAATCGGTGCCTACCACTCCTCGAATCAGGTATACCCACACAAGCTCTCTGAAACTGTCACGACCCAAAGTTTGGCCCGTGACCGGCACTTAACCACGTAACGTCTACAGGCGTAACGCGACTAAGTAAGCCGAAAACCCAGAAATCAAACCAGTAAAAGTATAGAGTGATTTAAGCATTTAATAGAACCAATTACTAAGAAAACAATATACGATGCCGTAGCGAAGAAAATGAGCAACAAGTGAGAAACATCACGGATTGAATAAACTGCATAAGTAAAGTCGGCTCACAACGAGCTCGACGCCAGAATACAAAATAATATACATCGTCCTCACAACTGGTCTCTAAGTCAATACATAAGTGGTAGATGGAGAGTACTAGATACAACAATGTACATAACTGAAAGATAACCAGATGCCGCACAAAACCCACATATCAGCAAAAGAGCTAGTACACCAACTGTAGGGGTATCTGTGTCAAAAGATGCAAGAACACAGCCTACCGCGACTACTCCGAAGGGCAACCTGCAAACACTGTGGCACAACGGGGGTGAGTTGCCAACTCGTGAATAGAAGATAACATATAAAGGTAATCGTGAGTATGCACGTACAACGATACTCTAACCTATATCAACAGATAACATCTATATGAAGAACTGGATGCTCAAAACATGCAACAAGTGCGACCTAATAACATCTCCATGTGATGAGCAAGAAATGTGATGATCAGGTATAGCAATGCAGCCTAACCACCCTATATAGAATGAACAGGGTATGCAATGATCGTGCAAGCATGTGTACTATGCCAGGTACAATAGATACAGGATGAGATATCAATTACTACAAATTGAGCATGGGAAATATAACATCTACACGGAATGCCATCGTGGAAAGTATAATCGGTACCCATCAATGCACCCAAATCCCAATACTACTCAGGCGTCGTCATCCTCCTCGGTCCTCAAATCCTGTAAATCTCATATAATCGTGAGTGCCCAACATCGGCACCCAAAATATCAAGAAATACTCATGCCAAGCATCGACACGCAAATCCTCCTGTATAGGGCATCCGTCAGTCCGGATCAGCCCACGAGCTCTGTCTGCGGTATTGGCCCTCGGTCCCGGCAGTACGAGTCGTCCCGTATCCATCCATCGACTCTGGTCGGTATCCTCCGGATAACCGCCAGGTCCAACCAATCACCGGCAGGTAGTAGTCCCTCTGCCAGGCTCACCGTCTACTACACAGCGAAACCGTTCTCGCCCCGGGGTTCCATACCGGGTCCACCATGTACCCGTAATCGGCCTCATCCAACTCCTCGATTCGGGTTCATATATATCACTCTAGTTCCGAGAAAACACATGGTGGACGCACCGAAATATCATATCAAGGGAAACCGGGTTTTTTTAAATAATTAACTATTCTCTTTGAAATATCCACGGTTCCCCAAATCCATAATTAACGTGGAAACCACATATCTCAATGCGTAATCTAAGCAAGTATGAAAATATCAATATATGTGTGCACTGGTATAAATATACAGTGTGCATGTGCGCAGGTATGAAGATATCAATATATGTGTGCACTGGTATGAATATACAGTGTGCATGTGCGCAGGTATGAAGATATCAATATATGTGTGCACTGGTATGAGTATACAGTGTGCATGTGCGCAGGTATGAAGATATCAATATATGTGTGCACTGGTAAGAGTATACAGTGTGCATGTGCGCAGGTATGAAGATATCAATATATGTGTGCACTGGTATGAGTATACAGTATGCATGTGCGCAGGTATGAAGATATCAATATATGTGTGCACTGGTATGAGTATACAGTGTGCATGTGCGCAGGTATGAAGATATCAATATATGTGTGCACTGGTATGAGTATACAGTGTGCATGTGCGCAGGTATGAAGATATCAATATATGTTGTATGTAGTACCAGTATGGGTATATGATGCATATGTGCCCAAATATGGATATAACATATGCTGTTATGCGTCAAATTATGACAACATCAATATGGTAGAATCAGTATGATATATGATTTATAGCAATCCTATAATGTGAGTTTCATGGCAATCACTAACGGTGTGAGTGTAGCATATCAATCGTGCTCGTGCGACTTGAACCGTTAGTGACAGTGCAGTGTCCTATGCTATCATTTCTTTATGCAACAAAAGGGTAAGTTACTACAGTCCATATGAACATCTATACTAAATATCCTAACACGCCCTGACGCTTAACGCCATACGGGCGATTTCCCCGTAGATGTTAAATCTACTCACCTGGTCGTGCGCTACTCGTAACCGACCACCTGCTTCCCTTTCTTAGCTTCGTCCGACGTACCCGCGTGCGAACCTGGAATTACACAAGAATCCATATATGAGCAACTATCTCGCAAAACGCGATATCGAAGCCAAACGATACGCTCGCGTCGTGAACTAAACGCGCGTGTGAACGATACGCTAAACGTGTGCACGCGTCTAAAACTAACCCCGACACGCCGCGATACGCTGAATCATGGAACCCTCTCGCGTATCGCGCGTATCGCACGAACCAAACGTACTAGAAATACGATATAACGTCCCAGATTCTACCCAGGCTAATAAGTTACAAAACTATACATACCACTGGCCTAGAAATAACAACAGACTCCTACCCATGCAAACATCACCCAAAAATTCCCCTATCTGGCCGCAAATTGCGTCCAGAATGAATAAACCGGCGGCCTCGCTATGGGGTGGGGGTCTCGGGCTCTGGTGGTGTGGTCTTTACCTTGTATACAAGCTCCAGTTAACTCAATTTCAACCTGAACTACTCGGGCCTATAGCAGATCACAGAAATCCAAAAAATTCATTTAAAAACACTTAATTTTGCACAATTAGAAACCCTATGGTACTTTGGTGTAATCTGGGGTCTAACTAGGTTTACATGGTCTTAATAACACCTAATTAGGCTAGGTTAACCAATACTAACAGCACTAAACCATAAGTCCACACAATTCACCATTTCAAGCACAAAATCTCACTTTTTATACAAACCGAAGCTAAACTACACATACGTTAAACAAACAAGAAGTTGGGCTCAGATTCTATACCTTACAAGACCCTAGGTGCCAGGAGAAAGGGGGTGGAGAAGATGGGAAGTGCTGCTGGGGGCTGCTGTTGATGTTGCTGCTGCTGCTGCCTGCTGCTGCTGCTGCTGATGATGATGATGATGATGCTGTTGCTGATGCTAGTTGCTGATGCTGGTGCTTCTTCTGCAGCTGCTGCCTCTCTCTCTCTCTCAGCTGAGTGTGTGTGTGTGAGAGAGAGTTGGGAGATTGAGAATGAGGAGAGAAATGAGAGCACAAGTCAAAGACCCCCCTCTCTCTCCCTCTCTCTTCATTTAATGAGCATGGCTCATGCCCTTTGCCCATACTCCTTCTCTCTCATCAAGTCAACCCAAGAAAAGAAATTCAAATAAACAAAACAACACACAAATAAATAAAACCCAATTAAATCCCAAAACACTTAATACAAATAGGTTAACCCACCATGGTTGCTAATCATGGTTTTAACCCCAAATCTAAACCCTAGTTAACATGCACAAGTGTGTGTGTGTCTAGAAAAATCCTAATAAAATATTCATTAATTAGAATAAAATATCTGAAACTTAATTTGGTAAACTTTTTACCAAAAACTATCTATTAAATATAATTAACCCCTAAACACGACCTAAGGTGTTACAATCTTCCCCCCTTAAAGAAAATTCGTCCCCGAATTTTAAAATACAAAGCTACGCATACCTTCAGAGGGATGAGGGAACTTCTTCCGCATCTCGCCCTCAGCCTCCCAAGTGATCTCTTCACCATTTGGGATGCACCAAAATACCTTCACCGATGGCAAGACCTTCGATCGAAGTTTCTTCACCTGCCGGTCCAATATTACGGCTGGCAGTTGGGTGAACGAAGGATCACACTCGAACTAAATGGTCTGGCGCTGAATCCAATGAGAAAGGTCATGAAGGTAATTGCAAAGTATCGACATAGGGAATACGGGGTGAATACTCAATACTCTGGGTGGAAGTGCCCAATTTAAGGTAACGAACCAACTCGCTTTAGGGATCCTAAAAAGACTTACTATCCCGGAAAGCTTCCCAAAACTCAACATGTCATTTATCGGAAATTTCCGAAGTTTCTAAACTAGCTGGGGTCCAAAAAAATCCTATAACACGGAGTTAGGAAAATAGACTGGTGATCGACATGACCTAACCTCTAAACCTAAAGGTTACCAATTGGAGTGTCATCCTGATAACTGCTATCAAAGGAGAACCCTATCGATGGCAAACGACGATCCCCAACTGCTGACAACAATTTCTATATACACAACTTAACAAGAGCAACTGAGTATCACCGGATGACAAGCATCCGAATGGAGTCATCAAACTCCTCGATTTCGGTTCATATATATCACTCCAGTACCGAGAAAACACATGGTGGACGCACCGAAATATCATATCAAGGGAAACTGGGTTTTTTAAATAATTAACTATTCTCTTTGAAATATCCACGGTTCCCCAAATCCAGAATTAACATGGAAACCACATATCTCAATGCGTAATCTAAGCAAGTATGAAGATATCAATATATGTGTGCACTGGTTAGAATATACAGTGTGCATGTGCGCAGGTATGAAGATATCAATATATGTGCGCACTGGTATGAATATACAATGTGCATGTGCGCAGGTATGAAGATATCAATATATGTGTGCATGTGCGCATGTATGAAGATATCAATATATGTGTGCACTGGTATGAATATACAGTGTGCATGTGCGCAGGTATGAAGATATCAATATATGTGTGCACTGGTAAGAGTATACAGTGTGCATGTGCGCAGGTATGAAGATATCAATATATGTGTGCACTGGTATGAATATACAGTGTGCATGTGCGCAGGTATGAAGATATCAATATATGTGCACAGGTATGAGTATACAGTGTGCATGTGCCCAGGTATGAAGATATCAATATATGTTGTATGTAGTACCAGTATGGGTATGTGATGCATATGTGCCCAAATATGGATATAACATATGCTGTTATGCGGCAAATTATGACAACATCAATATGGTAGATCAGTATGATATATGATTTATAGCAATCCTATAATGTGAGTGTCATGGCAATCACTAACGGTGTGAGTGTAGCATATCAATCGTGCTCGTGCGACTTGAACCGTTAGTGACAGTGCAGTGTCCTATGCTATCATTTCTATATGCAACAAAAGGGTAAGCTACTACAGTCCATATGAACATCTATACTAAATATCCTAACACATCCTGACGCTTAACGCCATACGGGCGATTTCCCCATAGATGTTAAATCTACTCACCTGGTCGTGCGCTACTCGTAGCCGACCACCTGCTTACCTTTCTTAGCTTCGTCCGACGTACCCGCCTGCGAACATGGAATTACACAAGAATCCATATCTGAGCAACTATCTCGCAAAACGCGATATCGAAGCCAAACGATATGCTCGCGTCGCGAACTAAACGCGCGTGTGTACGATACGCTAAACGTGTGCACCCGTCTAAAACTAACCCCGACACGCCGCGATACGCTGAATCATGGAACCCTCTCGCGTATCGCGCGTATCGCACGAACCAAACGTACTAGAAATACGATATAACGTCCCAGATTCTACCCAGGCTAACAACTTACAAAACTATACATACCACTGGCCTAGAAATAACAACAGACTCCTACCCATGCAAACATCACCCAAAAATTCCCCTATCTGGCCGCAAATTACGTCCAGAATGAATAAACCGGCGGCCTCGCTATGGGGTGGGGGTCTCGGGCTCTGGTGGTGTGGTCTTTACTTTGTATACAAGCTCCAGTTAACTCAATTTCAACCTGAACTACTCGGGCCTATAGCAGATCATAGAAATCCAAAAAGTTCATTTAAAAACACTTAATTTTGCACAATTAGAAACCCTATGGTATTTTGGTGTAATCTGGGGTCTAACTAGGTTTACATGGTCTTAATAACACCTAATTAGGCTAGGTTAACCAATACTAACAGCACTAAACCATAAGTCCACACAATTCACCATTTCAAGCACAAAATCTCACTTTTTATACAAACTGAAGCTAAACTACACATACGTTAAACAAACAAGAAGTTGAGCTCAGATTCTATACCTTACAAGACCCTAGGTGCAAGGAGAAAGGGGGTGGAGAAGATGGGAAGTGCTGCTGCAGCTGCTGGGGGCTGCTGTTGATGTTGCTGCTGCCACTGCCTGCTGCTGATGATGATGATGTTGTTGCTGATGATAGTTGCTGCTGCTGGTGCTTCTTCTGCAGCTGCTGCCTCTCTCTCTCTCTCTCAGCTGAGTGTGTGTGTGTGTGTGAGAGTTGGGAGATTGAGAATGAGGAGAGAAATGAGAGCACAAGTCAAAGACCCCCCTCTCTCTCCCTCTCTCTTCATTTAATGAGCATGGCTCATGCCCTTTGCCCATACTCCTTCTCTCTCATCAAGTCAACCCAAGAAAAGAAATTCAAATAAACAAAACAACACACAAATAAATAAAACCCAATTAAATCCCAAAACACTTAATACAAATAGGTTAACCCACCATGGTTGCTAATCATGGTTTTAACCCCAAATCTAAACCCTAGTTAACATGCACAAGTGTATGTGTGTCTAGAAAAATCCTAATAAAATATTCATTAATTAGAATAAAATATCTGAAACTTAATTTGGTAAACTTTTTACCAAAAAATATCTATTAAATATAATTAACCCCTAAACACGACCTAAGGTGTTACAGGAACCGAGAAAACTCATAGTGGACGCACTGAAATATCATATCAAGGGTGACCGGATTTTTAAAACAATTACATATTTTCTTATGAAATATCCACGGTCCCCAAATCCAGAAATATCATGGAAACAACATATCTCAATGCGTATAATCGAACATGATGTATGCGACATGTAAAGAAAGGTAAGCATATCAGTAAGTCATGCAACATGGAATAGTAATGTGCGCATGTCGAGGGAAACCGCTCTTTTTAATATAAATCAGTTTTAAAGAATATCTTGCGGTTCCCAAATCTCTAATCAAGACGGAATCATCTATGTATCTGTACAAGTATAAGTGTACAATATGCCATGCAAGAATCACATCATGAATGCAACAGTACTACAGTGTGTTAGTGTATATGCCCTAGAGGCCATTACTGTATCATACTAGTTTGTATATTACTTAATGGAAGCTTGGGATATTCACCTTGTATAAACAATCTTGCTCAAAATAGTAGTATGCTACTTGGTTTGTTTCTACTTCAATGTGTACATGTGTTTATTTTAGTATATCGCCTATACACATTAGTGGAGCCCTTAGGATCTTTGCTTGATTACCAGCGTTGTGATGGCAGTCACACTAGTGGGGCTGGGTAATCTATAAGCACATCCTTATGCAGGTCCCTGGTCGCAGGACTATCGAGACAGGGCATCGATACTCCGGAGTAGACTAGCGTATGCGCTTCTCATCCTAGTGTGGGAGATGGTCTGTCCCACAGCCATCAGTACGTCGTGCTTGAGAGAGTATGCGGGTGCTCGTTGGGTTACGAGTACACTGGATAGGACTCGTCGGGAACTGACTAGTTGGTATTATGCCTATCGTCAGTTATCAGTTCCCATGTGACATGAGTACAGCTTAGTCCGCTGACTTGACACTGTCACTTCGCCTCGAGTGTGTTCCCACTGTACTTTGATTACTACCCTACCACGGCTCAAAGGAGTCGTGCAAACAGGTGGTAGTTGGGTGCTGTCCCGAAGCACTTGGAGGCAGTGACGGTTAGACATGATTCGTCTCTCCCGGTATTGGGGGTTGACATCGCGCTGTGTCTAGGAGAGCCATTACACGAGTAGTCCTTGGCCAGGACAAACGAGATATACTGGTAGGCTTCCAGTGTTATCTCAGGGTGTTTTGGGCTTCACTCCGACACGACTTGTACCGCTATTGGGGGACTGACGTTTACCGCCCCCTAGGCCCGCCATGCGATGTATCAGACGAACAGACCGGACTGTACCGAGATTGTCACATTCAGGCTCAGTAGGAGTTCAGATGGGTTTCACCTCGTCAGTCTTCTTGTCGGCATCTACCTGGGGACCGTTACGCACAGCTAGTGCCGCTTGCGGTCTGTGGTTAAACCCACTGCCTGCGTAGTGTCGAGTCTTTAGAGTCCTACACAGAAAGCTATTCGCCTTTAGGCAAAAGAGTAGAGGTCGCATGGTTTTGCGACAGGTCGCATGGTTTTGCGACAGGGTTCAGTCACATCCGTGCACTTGTGCACGTACAGTGTCCGGACAGTTTACACTAGCGGGCTTTGGTTTAAGCTAGATCCTAGTGTACCTTTTGGGATTGGATTTATCCAGTTTGTATTCGTGTTCCTCGGAACGCGGATGCGGGTGTGTATGCACAGTTGACGGAGAGACAGAGGCGGAGGATTCTCATTAGGGTTGTTGACCGTTGACAGTTGACTATTGACTTTTTGCTCAACCCTAATGAGAATATGATATGTGATTAACAATTATATTAATTAGGTATTATGGTGACATGGTTGTTGAGTTGTTGACTTTGTTGACTTGTTGACTTTTGTTGACTTGTTGACTTTGTTGACCGGTTGACTAGGCTTGACTAGTTGACCATCATGATAACTATAGCTATCATTTCATGGCAAAGACTTTTGCTTGCTTGCTCTTTTGTGCAAAATGAGTGCATGAAATGATATGGCTATGGTTGCTTAAACCATCACATAATACTTGATTGATATGATGTGTTATGATTGTTTTGGATTATGAGAGCCAAATGAGAAAAGTCTTCTCTCATTCTTTCATGCTCATTCTCTCTCTTGTTCTTGAGCTCTCATCTTCCTTCTCTTGCTCTCCCTCTCTTGACTCTATGGTTCACTTGTCTCATGAGTTGAGAACCAAAAACCATAGATAAAATCCCATACAAACTCTTCTCTACTCACTCTAGTTCATAAGGTTTAGCAAACCGAGTGAACTAGTTTCTTCAAAGTTCGAAGAAGGAGCCAAAGGTTGAGGCTTTCAGGTGGATCTATCTTCGGCGCAAGGAGACGACGGGGAGAAGCCGATTCGGACGACCATCGAAGCTTGAAGACGAAGGAATTCGAGAAAAAGAAAGGTATAACCCCCTAACCGAGTAGTTAGCAACTTGTAGTTAGGTTGTTAGTTAGATATTTAACAAAGATCCGGGTTTTAAGTCCATGTTACCACCTCTAAGAAAATCGTTTTTTATCAAATTCCGCATGCCCGAAAGTACCGGGAGAGGTAGCATGGACTTACAGTGGTATCAGAGCCTAGTTAAACTCTATCTAACATGTTAGCAAAGTAGCTAGAAGATCGATCAAAGAAAAGTCCCGAAATGAACCCCGAATTTCGAACTTACTGTCGATTTTAAAAGTGCTGGAAAACTTTTTTGAAATACACCAAAAATCGACTTAGGGTTTTCTGAAGAGACTGCAAAAATTTTACACCCTAACTCGATCAAAGAGCCGCGGAACCGCGGCCGAGTTGACTCGGTCATAGGTTTTCTTTTTTGCAGTTTGCTCATAGGGGTATTTTGGGATTTTTGAAATATGTGTTTTCTGCCCAGATTTTCCAGAACGAAAATTTTGTGTTTGGGGCCTGAAAATCCGTATTTTTGATCGAACTTCTAAAAGACTTAAGCTGACGGGTTTTTCTGTGATGTGATATTTGTATTGAACGTCTACTAATCGCTATATGTCGATTAGTGGGGGTTATACAAATCTGTGATCTGTAATGTTATTGGAATGTGTATATGAATTCATTGGATTGTCGCGAGTGAATAGCCGGTGGTTATGAGACGAGAGTTTTTCTTTTCTTTCAATTCATGTAAATTTGTAAATTGATGTAATAATTATTTGTATGGCCGCACAACCGGGTCGGGGTTGTTGCCGTCATTGTATAATTTCTTTTTAATGTTTTTGCTCCTAGGATAGACCCATGGAGGGGGTGCACAAACTACCGGGTATGCTGAAGTGCTGAGTGGCCTACTCACGGGGATGAGGGAGGTTGCTTCGCTTCGGGTACTTGGCGGGTAGTTTGCCGCACCCGTAGGGGTCTTGGGTGGGGTTTTGGCTATTCGCCGCGACCGTGTAATCTGCTTTTCGTTACAGGCTCGTACGAATTGCAGGTTCCTAGTATATCCAATGTGTTCATCTGTGATCTGAAATGTCTATCATTGCAATATATCTATATATGATATTATTTAGGCGTTGCTTATGTTTTACAGCCGCGCTAGCCCAGCCCCCGCTCTGTCGTTAGTTAAGTAACCTAACGGGTAATGACGGGGCCCCGTGGCGAATGCGAATGGCATAAGCGTACGTCATATTTTGGTTGTTTTCTGCAATGGTAGGATTAAATGATGGGACGCATTAAAAGAACTAATGCAAGAATATCACGCATTAAAAGAACTAATGCAAGAAAATAAACCAAGTAAAAGTCGTTGGAACACTTTCGAAAAACCACTCGGTTCTTTTCAAAACAAACTTTTATAATCCGGAGTTTGAGCCACTCCATTTAAAAGCTATCTCGTTCCATCGACTAAATCAAGTTCACTACGTTCACGGTTTTACCAAAACCATTCGTAGCCCTCCGTCGTTTCACATGAATAGTCAATAGTATTCAAGCTGTGTTTGTTGGCCAAAGTCAAGGCATAGTGATTGGTAGCTATTGGGTATTCATGTGCAGCATAGATAGATGCGTTGGTTTAGAACAGTCGTACTGCCTTGTTGGCCAAAGTCAAGGGTAGGTGCGGGTGGATTCAAATTAACCTGGAGAACGACGGGTAGAACTTGACATGTGACTTATGATTTGTTGGCCAAAGTCAAGGTCATAAGAGCATGGGGCAAAAATCCACATCGGGAGTTTCAAAAGAACTGAAACTTGCTAGTGTTGCATACCATTTGGAGTGTGATGATTCTGGTAGGATTCCTTCAGTTTCGTCACGCGATGATATTTGGATCCCGATCCTACTGTGAGTATATGCTACTCCTCGGGAAATTTCTCACTTAACGATCAATGCTATAAACCAAGTAGGTGTCTAGAAAGGTGTTAGCGGGGCTACGCTCCCAGGGAAAAGAGGTTCTTAAATTAAGGAACTTCGCGAAAGCGTTGGAAAACCTCCCTCGAAGTACCGACACCAGCCTGGCCGAACGGTTAAGCAAGTATTGTACGGTGAGATTGATCCTGACTAATTCTTCCTTTTTGGTTTTAAGGAGGGATTCGAGAAACAGTGGGAGCCATCCTGTTTAGACAAACTAAAAACCACTCTAAACTTGCAAGAGCATCATGCTAAGTGTTTCTTCTTCTCTCTCCTAATTGCAGCGACCAATCGAAATGACTGGACTTAAGTTACTTATAGATAAAAACATACTGACAGGGCCAAACTACAAAGATTGGCTCAGGAATGTCAAAATGTCAATCACTTACGACAAGCTGGGGTATCTTCTTACCACCAAAGCTCCCCCTGTCCCTGGTCCCACTTCCAGCGTCGCGGATAAGGAAATCCGTAAGACTTGGGAGATTGATAGCGCGAAGGCCAAGTGCCTCGTACTTGCCTCGATGGACAATGAACATCAGAGGAGGCACGAGAATATGGACTTGGAATCCATATTTCTTCATACAAAAGAACTGTATGGAGAGCAATCTCGTATCGCAAGATACGAAGCGTCGAAAAAGTTATTTTCGGCAAGGATGGCCGTCGGATCATCAGTAGCAGAACACGTGCTTAAGATGATCGGCTACATTGAGGAGCTCACGGACCTAGGGACCACATTGGAGAGTGAGCTCTATACAGACTTAGTTCTCCAGTCCCTTCCTTCCACTTACGCCCAGTTTATACTGAACTTCAACTTACAAGAAAAAGAAGTTGAACTTTCAGAGCTCCTCAACATGCTGAGGAGCGCAGAGGGCACCCTACAGAAAGGTAGGGAAACATCCACTTTGTTTGTAGGAGGATCGTCTTCTTCTAGGTCCAAGGCGAAAGCCAAGGGAAAGAAGAAGAAAGCCCCCGCCAAACCAAGAGGCGGTGTTAGTAAAGTGGATACGAAGGGAAAATCTAAAGCAACAAAGATAGCGGGGAAGCTTGTGGATAAGGAAGAATGCTTTTATTGTCATAAGAAAGGTCACTGGAAGAATGATTGCAGGGCTTGGAAAGCCAGGACACAGGAATTGAAGCAGGTTGCAGCTTCAGCTTCAGGTGTGTATGTTATTGAAAACTGTCTTTCAATAAACTCTACTTCCTGGGTATTGGATACCGGATCAGGATCTCATATCTGTAATTCTTTGCAGGCGTTGAGAAACCGTAGTGTTTTGAAAGCAGGTGGCATGACCCTCAGAGTTGCGAACGGAGCTAGCATGGATGCTAAAGCCGTGGGGGACTATCACCTGGGAATGTCAGATGGACATGTTTTGGTTTTGCGTAATTGCTTTTTTGTACCCAACGCAACTTGTAATATCATTTCTGTATCTTTAGTTTCTAAAGAAGGTTATGAATTTGCGTTTGTAAGTAATGTTGTAAACATTCACCTTAATCAAGTTTTGGTTGGGTCAGGTACATTGAGCAATGGTATATACGTATTAAACCAACCACAGATTTTCAATGTCCAGAATACACACAAAAGAAAGTCTCCAGAAATAAATCAGACTTTCTTATGGCATTGTAGACTGGGTCACATCAATGAGAGAAGGTTAATGAAGTTACATACAGAAGGATATTTGAATCCGTTCGAATATCAATCGTATGCCACTTGTCAATCCTGTCTTAAAGGAAAGATGACAAAGACTCCGTTTACAGGACATGGAGTAAGAGCGAGCGAGCTCTTGGGACTCGTACACAGCGACGTGTGCGGTCCAATATCTACACATGCGCGAAGCGGTTATTCTTACTTCATTACTTTTACGGATGACTATTCAAGGTACGGTTATGTCTTCTTAATGAAACATAAGTCCGAAGCCTTTGGAAGGTTCCAGGAATATAAGAATGAAGTAGAAAAACAAACCGGCAAAAGTATTAAGATTCTATGATCGGATCGAGGTGGAGAATACTTGAGTGCCGAGTTCCTGGATTATTTAAAAGAGAACGGAATTCTCTCTCAGCTTACTCCTCCATACACTCCGCAACATAACGGTGTATCGGAGAGACGGAACCGAACCCTATTGGATATGGTTCGGTCCATGATGAGTAACACTAAGTTACCGCGATCATTCTGGGGGTATGCGCTAGAATCAGCTGCATACCTTTTGAACCGAGTTCCGACTAAGACTGTGCCTACCACACCATATGAAGTGTGGAGTGGGAAGAAACCCTATCTTCAATATCTGAAGATCTGGGGATGTCCGGTTTTTGTCAAAAAGCAGCATGCGGAAAAGCTCGAGGCACGCTCAGTACTGTGCAAGTTTGTGGGATACCCAAAGAACACCAGGGGGTATCTTTTCTACCACGCAGAGGAACAAAAAGTCCTTGTTTCTCGTAATGCCCACTTTCTAGAACACCAGTTCTTAGAAAAGGAAATAAGTGGGAGCGCAGTAGAACTGGAAGAAATTCCAGAACCACAGACTATTACTGAAAGCTTAGTGGAACCAGAGGGTTCAAAAGAACAGGACATTCCTACGCCGCTCCGCAGAAGTAGTAGGCAGTCTCATCCGCCCGAGAGATACTACGGTTTTCTCATAGACGGGGATAGAGAGGATTGCATCATAGATTATGATGAGCCTACTATCTTCCAGCAAGCCGTTCAGAGCGTCGACTCGTTAAAATGGCTGGATGCAATGCGGACCGAAATGGAGTCCATGTACACCAACAAAGTATGGACGTTGGACATTGCTCCAGACGGGGTAAAACCAGTAGGATGCAAGTGGATCTTCAAAAGGAAGATTGGTGCAGATGGATAGGTTGAGACCTATAAAGCTAGACTTGTAGCAAAGGGTTTTCGTCAAAGACCTGGTTTGGACTATGACGAAACCTTTTCTCCAGTGGCTATGCTGAAATCCATTCGGATCCTTCTTGCCATTGCTGCCTTCCACGATTATGAGATCTGGCAAATGGACGTAAAGACCGCTTTTCTAAATGGAAATTTAGAGGAGTGTGTCTATATGGACCAGCCAGAGCGTTTCATTCAGAGTGGGAGCAGCGAAAAGGTGTGCAAGTTGCTTAAGTCCATTTACGGACTAAAGCAGGCATCGCGGAGTTGGAACATCTGTTTTGATGAGACGGTCAAGGAATTTGGCTTTATCAAAAATCCAGATGAACCATGCATCATAGTAGATTTGTAGCGAGAACTGTAGTATTCCTCATTTTATAAGTGGATGACATTCTCTTAATAGGAAATGACATTCCTATGCTACAATCTGTCATGGGGTTCTTGTCACACAGGTTCTCCATGAAAGACCTGGGTGATGCCTCATACATTCTGGGTATCCGGATCTACCGTGACAGATCCAAGAGGATATTAGGACTTTCACAGTCCATGTACATCGACACCATACTGAAAAGATTCAGTATGGAAGATTCCAAGCGCGGTAACCTACCGGCTTGTCACGGGATCACCCTCTCTAAAAAGATGTCTCCCAAGACTGATTTGAAGAGGGATCGCATGTCTATTATACCCTACGCTTCTGCGGTAGGCTCTATAATGTATGCGATGTGGTGTACTAGACCGGATGTAGCTTATGCACTGAGTGTGGTAAGCCGGTATCAGTCAAACCCTGGGGAGAAACACTGGATAGCGGTAAAGAACATTCTCAAGTACTTGAGAAGGACTAAGGAGATGTTCTTGGTGTATGGCGGAAAAGACCTCCAGATCGAGGCCTTTGCTGACTCCAGCTTCCAGAGTGACAAGGATGATTCCAAGTCCATGTCGGGTTTTGTCTTTACCCTCAATGGAGGGGCGGTGTGTTGGAAGAGTTCCAAACAGGAAACCGTTGCAGACTCGACGATGGAAGCGGAATACATCGCTGCATCTGATGCTGTAAAAGAAGCTGTCTGGATAAGGAAGTTCTTGAAAGCGCTTCAGGTGGTTCCGTCCATTGTTGATCCAATACCTCTGTATTGCGACAACAATGGGGCTATAGCTTTAGCGAAGGAACCCAGGTCCCATCAGAGATCCAGACACATCTTGAGGCGGTATCACCTGATCAGGGAGATCGTGGATCGCCAGGAGATCGAGGTTCGGAGAGTCGCTTCAGAAGATGACACTGCAGATCCATTCACCAAGGCCTTGCCCCAGACTCAGTTCGAGCGGCTGATCGAGATGATAGGTCTTCGATACGCCAGTACATGGCCTTAGTGCAAGTGGGAGATTGTTAGTGTATATGCCCTAGAGGCCATTACTGTATCATACTAGTTTGTATATTACTTAATGGAAGCTTGGGATATTCACCTTGTATAAACAATCTTGCTCAAAATAGTAGAATGCTACTTGGTTTGTTTCTACTTCAATATGTACATGTGTTTATTTTAGTATATCGCCTATACACATTAGTGGAGCCCTTAGGATCTTTGCTTGATTACCAGCGTTGTGATGGCAGTCACACTAGAGGGGCTGGGTAATCTATAAGCACATCCTTATGCAGGTACCTGGTCGCAGGACTATCGAGACAGGGCATCGATACTCCGGAGTAGACTAGCGTATGCGCTTCTCATCCCAGTATGGGAGATGGTCTGTCCCACAGCCATCAGTACGTCGTACTTGAGAGAGTATGCGGGTGCTCGTTGGCTTACGAGTACACTGGACAGGACTCGTCGGGAACTGACTAGTTGGTATTATGCCTATCGCCAGTTATCAGTTCCCAGGTGACATGAGTACAGCTTAGTCCGCTGACTTGACACTGTCACTTCGCCTCGAGTGTGTTCCCACTGTACTTTGATTACTACCCTACCACGGCTCAAAGGAGTCGTGCAAACAGGTGGTAGTTGGGTGCAGTCCCGAAGCACTTGGAGGCAGTGACGGTTAGACAGGATTCGTCTCTCCCGGTATTGGGGGTTGACATCGCGCTGTGTCTAGGAGAGCCATTACACGAGTAGTCCCTGGCCAGGGCAAACGAGATATACTGGTAGGCTTCCAGTGTTATCTCAGGGTGTTTTGGGCTTCACTCCGACACGATTTGTACCGCTATTGGAGGACTGACATTTACCGCCCCCTAGGCCCGCCATGCGATGTATCAGACGAACAGACCGGACTGTACCGAGATTGTCACATTGAGGCTCAGTAGGAGTTCAGATGGGTTTCACCTCGTCAGTCTTCTTATCGGCATCTATCTGGGGACCGTTACGCACAGCTAGTGCCGCTTGCGGTCTGTGGTTAAACCCACTGCCAGCGTAGTGTCGAGTCTTTAGAGTCCCACAAAGAAAGCTATTCGCCTTTAGGCAAAAGAGTAGAGGTCGCATGGTTTTGCGACAGGTCGCATGGTTTTGAGACAGGGTTCGGTCACATCCGTGCACTTGTGCACGTACAGTGTCCGGACAGTTTACTCTAGTGGGCTTTGGTTTAAGCCAGATCCTAGTGTACCTTTTGGGATTGGATTTATCCAGTTTGTATTCGTGTTCCTCGGAACGCGGATGCGGGTGTGTATGCACAGTTGACGGAGAGACAGAGGCGGAGGATTCTCATTAGGGTTGTTGACCGTTGACAGTTGACTATTGACTTTTTGCTCAACCCTAATGAGAATATGATATGTGATTAACAATTATATTAATTAGGTATTATGGTGACATGGTTGTTGAGTTGTTGACTTTGTTGACTTGTTGACTTTTGTTGACTTGTTGACTTTGTTGACCGGTTGACTAGGCTTGACTAGTTGACCATCATGATAACGATAGCTATCATTTCATGGCAAAGACTTTTGCTTGCTTGCTCTTTTGTACAAAATGAGTGCATGAAATGATATGGCTATGGTTGCTTAAACCATCACATAATACTTGATTGATATGATGTGTTATGATTGTTTTGGATTATGAGAGCCAAATGAGAAAAGTCTTCTCTCATTCTTTTATGCTCATTCTCTCTCTTGTTCTTGAGCTCTCATGTTCCTTCTCTTGCTCTCCCTCTCTTGACTCTATGGTTCACTTGTCTCATGAGTTGAGAACCAAGAACCATAGATAAAATCCCATACAAACTCTTCTCTACTCACTCTAGTTCACAAGGTTTAGCAAACCGAGTGAACTAGTTTCTTCAAAGTTCGAAGAAGGAGCCAAAGGTTGAGGCTTTCAGGTGGATCTATTTTCGGCGCAAGGAGACGACGGGGAGAAGCCGATTCGGACGACCATCGAAGCTTGAAGACGAAGGAGTTCGAGAAAAAGAAAGGTATAACCCCCTAACCGAGTAGTTAGCAACTCGTAGTTAGGTTGTTAGTTAGATGTTTAACAAAGATCCGGGTTTTAAGTCCATGTTACCACCTCTAAGAAAATCGTTTTTTATCAAATTCCGCATGCCCGAAATACCGGGAGAGGTAGCATGGACTTACACAGTGTAGTGGCATGGCAATTATCGATGATGAATTGTGTGAGCCGGTAAATAGTGTACGTGGAACATACGCATCATCGATAATGGTGCAGGTGTCCTAACAGCATGATGGTAATATCTCAATAAACACAAGTAATGCGATGTAAATAATATGAATATGCGTAACCAAATAATTCATGCTATAGTGGAGAATCTACATCAATAAGTAAGTGGCATGTAGTTTTGCCTTTTGGAAATAAGACGAATCGGGGTTTTTAGTAAAATAAGGGCTACGATGTTTTTAATAAAAGATGTGCCCTTTGAAATTATCCGTAGAATCCCTTTTTGCCTGTCTTTAAAATACTCCCGATTCGTTAGTTTTGAAATAGGTATGACTCGGGTCTAGTCTAACATCTACTATATTAACTACTGATCAACTATCAAGTCAATATGGAAGGGTATGGAAACCACCTAAATCTGAGTCGATACATATAAAAATAAAGATAGTAGTCGGTGATCCCGCATCAATAGTATCGCATACGATACCGTAAATCATCTGACACCCTCAAGTCATGAGTGCGGATCAATCATCAATATAAATCGTCGTACGGTAAATCGTCGTACGGGATCCCAATAGCTGGGTGCGGGTCAATATCACAATCATCACATCAATTATCTGGTATCCTTATCATCATATCACAAAATCTGGGGTACTGATCTAAGTCTAGTACGAATCGATACCATCTACATAAGTATGAATGCGTGTGCGAAAGACACGCCCAAAGGCCTGCTAAAAATCATATATCGTATCCCAAATACGAATCACATCACATCACCGATATCATGGCACCATGCCCAAACTCATCGACTAACATCCAAAGTCCTCCAATATCCTCGTCATCACAGTATGAACATAGCAAATAAGCACGTGTGTGCGTGTGGGTGCAAACTATTCTAGGGTTCGCGACTAGGGACTACACTAGTTACCTTTAACCCTAATCTATGCATAGTACACCTAACACATCCTAAACAATCAAGTCACACATAAGCTATCATATATAAGTACAGTATATATGGTATACTAGACATCGGACTGCGGGGGTGCTATACGCCATCCACCCGACTTCTCCCCGTAGATATAAATCTACTCACCTTCTTATGTGTGTCGGTGCCGATGTCACCATTTGCATCTCCAACGCTTCGACGCCACGTGGGGTACCTACAAGGATATCACACGCTAAAACACATAAAAACCATGCCGGAAGCCAAAATGGAGCATGCTACGCCCTTAGGTAAAAACCTGTAGCCTCGCGTGCAAACACAGTCCATAACCCTCTGCCGTTGGCGTTCAAACGCCACCCGACAGAAACGAATCATCGAATACTAAAATCCATACGAAAACAAGTCGTAAATCATGCGCCAAGTCAAGAAAATCAACCTAGATTCTACCCCGGTTGGAACCAGTCAAAACTAGACATTCCCAGGGTCAAGTTTACAGGTAAAAGAGTTGTGCACGCAAAACGAGGGGGTTCCGTACTGCTCTGGCCGCAAATTGCGGCCAGAGGGATTAAATCTGCGGCCAGGAAGTGGATACAGGGGCTGGGGCTTTGGGTGTTGGCTTCTATCTACCTGCACATCTCACTGCCAAGTCAATTTTATTCTAGGAGGTCCCGGGTTGTAGCAGATTCCAGAAAGGCTTAAAAAGTCGACAAAACGCTAACCGACATTAAATAGAACAATCTGGTATTTTGCTGGAATCTGGGGAAATTCTGGGGTGAACTGGTCTCAAACACACCTAATAAGGTTATACCAACCATCAAAACCAACACTTGGTCAAGTCTCACTCAAATTTGCCTAAACTAGCACTAATTCACAATATAGACTCTAAACTTCAGCTATAATCAGAACTTTGCAAATTAGGAGTTGGGTTGCAAGATTATACCTCAAGGGAAGTCCTAGGATGTAGGAGAAGAGAGGATGAAGGAAGGAGGAAGGGTTGTGCTGCATGCTGAGCTGCTCCTTGGACTGTTCTTCCTTGTTGCTATTGCTGCATCAGGCTGCTGCTGCTTGCTATTTTCCTTTTTGTTGCTGTTTGCAGCAGCTACTGCAGTTGTGAGTTGTTGGTTTGGTGTTGTGGGAATGGTTGTGGTTGTGTGGTGTTGTTGATTTGAATGATATTGTTGCTGCTGATGCAGAATTAGGGCTGATGGTGTTATCAGCTGATGTGATAACCATTAGGCTGAACTTTTGATTTTGGGGGCTGAAGCTTACATCAGCTGCTGCAGTTGAGGCTGTTGTAGTGTGGCTGATGTAGGGTGTAGGGTTGTAGTATGGTGGAGTGTGAGAGTGGGAGATGTGAGGGAAGGATGTGAGTGAGAGGGAGAGATATGAGGGAAAGCAAAAGATTTGAAATGAGATGGGCCATGACACATCCTAGAGCCACCTTTCTCTCTCTCTCTCTCTCTCTCTAGCCACAAGTCAACCCCAACCTAATCCAGTTTTTAATAAAGTTAAACCCTTAATTAACCTACTTAACTTAACCAAAAGGTTTAAGCCACCATGGTCATCTCAACATGGTAACCCTAGACTAACCCAAGATAACATGCACAAGTGTGTGCGGTCCAGATAAAATTCCGATAAAATATTCATAAAACCAGATAAATCATCAGAAACCAATTTTGGTAAATGTTTTACCAAAAACCCTACATTAAACATATTTTAGAATTTCCATAATTTTTCTTCAGAATTTTCCCCATTTATCGGTATTTAATTATACCGAAATATTAAAATATTCAATAAAATAATATTAAACTATAAAAATTCCCAAAAATAATATTATATTTTTCTGAAGTGTTACAGTCTTCCTCCTTAAAGAAATTCGGTCCCCGAATTTAAAATTAAAACCCCCAAATTCCAAAACATTTCAATAAAATGTCCAAGTCCACGGAGCTCCGAAATCATCAATCCATAAAACACATCGTAGCGCAATACAAGCGCATGAGCAATGAGCAGATAACTGAAAATCAAAACTCCGTCAAGCATCCTGCAATCATCGGAGTCAAGGCGAAAGCACGAAGGCTAAATCCAAAGCAAAACCGATATGCCATAAATCGGAACTATATACGTAAATATCTGAAGGAAATGCATGCCGAAAAATTCCTTAAAATCGATGTGCAATGCGCATAACACTGCACAGTGGCTGACGTCTTTATAAGAAAATAGCTATATACGTATATATCTTTTGTTTAGTATGCACGATCCGCCGTTTGAAAACAATTTAGAATGGTTCCCTGTTTTTAAACGTTTCGTGTCATATCGGACATGTATGCAAATAATGAGACTATAGCTCGCTTTTGGAAAACCCTTTGAAATCTATCTATGCTTGCGAAATATATCCAGGCACTGTCCTCTGACTAGTCCTGCTCAGTGCGAAAACAAATCGCAATATCATAAAAATGTACTGCTCCATAAAGAAATTAATCCCAAAAAGTGCACATGAAAACTACGTGCGTCTGGTGCGCACGGAAATCAAAATCCATACATGTGCCAAGCTGATGTACAAAACGACTTCAAGGTGCAACGGGTGTGCACACAACATCGGTCATAGGCAACGTGTGTTCCTGACAGCAAAATCAGGTGCATCTGACATGCACGAATAATCTCGGTTTAGTGCATCTGGTATGCACCAAAATACATGTCACTGCACTGCAAGCATATGTAAACTATACAGAGTGCAAAACCAAATCGTGTGCGTGCATATGCACAAAATCAACTCAAATGTCTAAAACCCATAAAATCACAAACATGTGAAACCAAGGCACGAAAACGATATCAAGTGCAACAACTGTGCAAAATCGTAAATACTCAATAGGTGCAACCAAGGAGCATGAAAAGAAAAGTCATGAAACTCAGTCATCAAGACTAAATCATACAAACCGAACCTCCAAAATACCGAAATCCAAGATGACGGATGCGTGATAATCGAATCACAAAATCACAAATCATAAATACCGTCGTCGATAGTCCCTCCTTCAAAGTCGAGAAGGTGTCGGTGCATCCAATGCTAGCAGCGCAAGATATCTACTTGCCTCTTGCTCACGGTCTGGCGTCCTCTGTCTCTGGGTCCTTATCTTCTCTGTTGATTTACCAATCTCGTCATCCATCGGCTCATCGGCCCAGTCAGGTGTGCCAACGGAAATGATTCCGTTCTGGCACTCCTCTGGTCATCTCTCGGTCAATCATCACGACCACTCGTAAAGCAGCATCTCACTGGCGTCGGCCTCTGGCTTTCTGAATGCACATCACACATCTGATCCTGGTGCAACTATCATTGCAGCTGTGTCCTGGAAGGAATCTTGCTCAGGGTCTCTTCCGATCTTGCCTATACCGAACTGTACGGAGGCTGGTACTTTTACATAATCCTTTCTCGTTTTTTGGACATTTGCGTGTTCCGCACACATTTCCTCGGAAACTGGCCGTATCGCAATGCCTCTGTAAGCATATCAGGTTTCTATTCTCGACGGAAGGTAATGACAACTCGTCAGCGTCTCGCACGAACCTCTTATCCCGCTTGTCTTTATCGTCGTCCACTATGACGTCACGCCATGCTATCTACGCACTGCACTGTTTTCGGTCACGGTCAATCCGAAGTCCGTCGCACGGACTCGAAATCGCATACTCTGTAGCTTCATCATTCGGTAGAAGACGTCTGGCCGAACAGGTTCTCAGGCACGCGTCCCAACCATCGGAGGAATACTCAATACTCGTCCGTCCTCGATCAACTCACAACACATCTGGGTGAGGTCCTATATCCGAACCTGGTCAACTATCTCGTCGATGATGCCGAGCTCTGGCCTGCTGGACTACGCCCCAATGTCTATGCTCGTATCTGAAGCCTCCCAAGCAGTGTGTCTCATCTCATGATATCCGAATGATGTCGAACCATCCGATCGACTCGTCAGAACCTCATAATCCCCCAAGAGCTCAACATCTTGGGTACATTTTAATAGTACTGAGTACACACCACAGCATCGGTGTGTAGGGTTCCTAGGCACACTAATGAGGTCTCACAAGTGATCAAACATGCCCAATTCAAATTTTTCATATGCCTACAAACCCTAATACGGATCGTTAACTAGATTTATAGGCGGTGCAATGCAAGCAAAAAACTTTAACTTAAAAGGAAAGAGGCTACAACCTTTGTAGATCCGGTCCGCCACCTCCTAGGCTCCGTGATGACGTCCCTCCGCTGTCCATATCGAATCCCGGACTCTAGCATCGGCTTCATCGGAGAAATGGGCGGGCTAGGTCGTCGACTTCGATGCCGAAGATGATCTACGTCGAGGCAACTCAAGATCAAACTCCAACTTCACCAAGTCATGAAACTTGTGAAGAAAACACCCTATACTACTTGGCAAGTGGTAGAGGATGAATAAATAGGAAGTGGGTTCACTTTAGAATTGGATTTCTCACTCTTTTTCTCATGTTGCCATTGATGGAGGCAAGGTTTTCTTCTTGTTGATGAAGAAGGAGAAGAAGAGAATATAAGATAAGTATATTCAAAATAGAAAATAAAAGGAATACTTATCATATAGCAACCATGGTTAGGTGTAGAGAATAGACTATGGTTAGGTTGAATGGTTAGGGTTAAGCATGAGACAAATATGGTGGACTTGTTCAAACCTTCATGAAGCTTCAACAAGCAAACAAAGAAAGCCACCATGACTTATTTTGCAAAAAAGAATAAATAAATAAATGGTTAATAAAATCAAAACCCTAACCATTTACTTAACCAAGGTTTAAGTCTTACACAAACCCAAGTTTGCATGTATCATCAAACATGATACAAACAAGTGCACAAAAGTATATCACATATACAACTTGTGAACTTCAAGTGAGAAAATCCATTTAAAGTGAACCAATACTAGTTAATGCAAAGTAATATATCAAATATATATTTATGCATTAAATCATTAAATCAATACTTGATTTAACGATCCGGTCATATCGCATATAACCGACTAGTATCCAATGTATCGGCTTATCGAATCAATCTTTGATTTGATAACTAGGTTATATCGCATACAACCATTCGACACATTCATCGCGAGAATGGAATACGGTATCACATACACGCATTATTCTCGGTCCCGCACATATCTCATATGCGCTCCTATTTCGTTTCGCTTGAGCCAGGAAACCTCTGTGTAGGACTCTAAAGACTCGTCAATACGCCGGCAGCAGATGATGATCATATCAAGCACCCACAAGACGCAAGCGGTCTGCTAAACGTAACGGCCACCCAGGTATTGAGCGATTAGAAGATCGACGAGCAAGCCCGCTCACACTCCTGTGAATCCAACCAGTAACACTTACCGTACATTCCGGTCTGTTCGTCTGATATGTCGCATATCTCGCCTAGGGATGGTAAATGTCAGACCCCAATAGATCGATAAGTCATGCCGATGTAAGGTCCATAACTATCGTGAAACTACTGATAACTCTTACCAGTATATCACTGCAACCCTGGCCAGGGATTTCCTGTTATGGCCAGTCGTGCATAGCGCAACATCAACCCCCAATACCGGGAGAGACTAATCCCCTCCTATCACTCATTGCCTCCATGTGAATCGGCACTGTACCCAAAAACCACCTGTTTGCACGACTCAGTAGAGCCGTGGTAGGGTCGAAATCAAAGCACAGTGGGAGACACACAAGACTCTATGACGATCTCGGGTCAACAGACTAAGCTGTACCAGTGTCACCAGAGAACTGCCATCTGACGTGAGGTATAATACCATCTGGGAGTTCTCGGCGAGTCCGTTCAGTGTACCCAGTCTCCACTGAGCACCCGCATAGCATCTCCGATGTCAAACACCAATGGATATGGGATCATCCATCGCCCATCACATGGGTCGAGAAGATATACGCTAGTCTACTCTGGAATATCGATGCCCCGTCTCGATATTCCCACGACTAGGAACATTGAAGGATGTACTCATTGACTACCCAGACCCCACTAGTATGATCTGCATCATAGTCCTGGAAGTCGAGTACACATCCTAAGGGCTTTATCAACATGTAATCAGAGAGACAGAAAGTATACATGTTAAGATAAAGAGCAACCAGATAGCGTACTATCATGTCGAGCAAGAAAGTCCTACCTATATATGTCCCAGCATCCACTACAATATACATCCAATGTACAGTAATGGCCTCTAGGGCATACATATAACTAACAATCTCCCACTTGCACTAGGGCCATCTGTAGCAGTAGTTGTAGTATCTAATACTCAACCATCCCCTAAAAGTATCTCTTTGAGAAAAGGCCTTCGTGAGTGGATCCGCCGTGTTGTCCTCTGAGTCTACTCTCCTAACCTCGATCACCCTGTAGATCAACTATCTCCATGATCAGGTGATGCTGCCTCAAAATATGTCTGGGCCACTGATGGGACCAGGGTTCCAGGGCCAAAGCCACACTTCCATTGTCATACAATGGCAGGAACCTAGTTCATCTTATGAACCAATATACACCCAAACTGCCTCTTTGGTAGTATCTTAAATAGCGATGTTACCAACCTTTATCGTCTAGTTTGCCACGGTATCTAGCTTGGAACTCTTCCAACATACCGTCCCTTTACTGAGGGTAAAGACAATGCCTGCGACTGACATTCAGTCGTCCTTATCACCCTAGAACCCTTCCAGTGATTCTCCCCAGGATCGATTGATACCATCTCACTACATCTAGTGAGAATCCTAGCATCCAATAACATCTATCTCATAGATGAAACTCAGGATTTAGGAGGTATCACTTTGATCCTACTGGAGAATCCTTGTGATAAGCGGAGATTGACCGAGCGTAGTATAGGAAACTCTTTTCCTATCAAGAGTATGTTGTCTAAGTACAATACGAGGATGACTACCTTACTCTCTACTACCGTTTTGTATATACAAGGTTCATCTACTATTTTTGATGAAGTCAAACACTTTGACTATCACATCAAAACAGACATTCCAACTCCGCGATGCCCGCTTTATTATGTAAAGCAACTTGCACACGTTTCCGCTGCTCCCACTGTTTACGAAGCCCTCTGGCTGTGTTCTTATAGACGTTCTCTTCTAAATCATTATTTAGAAAAGTAGTCATGGCACCCAACCACCAGATATCGTAGTCATGGTATGTAGCAATGGAAAGTAGGATCTGGATGGACTTAAGCATAGTCCCTAGAAAATGTTTCATCATTATCCACACCTGGTTGATGACTAAAACCTTTAACAAGTCTAGCTTTGAAAGTCTCAACTTTTCCATCTACACCAAGTAATCTTCTCAAGATATACTTGCTTCTGATGGGGATTTAACCCTTCAGATATAGCAAATAAAGTCCATACTTTGTTGGTGTATGTGGATTCCATCTAAGATCGCTAAGCATCCAGCCATCCTTACAGAGTCCCTACTCTTGATGACCTGCTCGAATCTAGTTGGGTCATCATCTCATGATGCATTCCTCGCTCCCACTGTCATCGAGAAACCGAAGTATCTCTCAGGAAGGTGAGAAACCCTGCTAGATCAGCGGAGAGGATTGAGGTTCGTTGGGGACTATAGAATCCTTTGGTCCAGTCAAATCAGCTGCAGTTTTGTATAGCTGGAACCTTTCCAGTTCTACAGAACTGACCTTGCCTCGATTTTTGTCCGGATTTTTCTTTAGACATAAGCCGGACAACCCCAAATCTTAACTTACTTAAGAGATAGGCTCTTCCCATACCATATCTCATATGGAGTGGTAGGCACTGATTTGATTCGAACCCAATTCAATAGGTATGCAGCTTCTCAAGTGCACAACCACAAAAGGAAATAGGTAACTCAGTAATACTCATCATAGAGCACACCATATCTAATATTGTGCGATTGCTCCGCCCCGATACACCATTGTGCTGTGGTGCATTCAGAGGAGTGATACTGAGAAAGAATCTCATTTTCTTTTAGAATAGTCCAAGAATGCCATGCACAAGTATTCTCCTCCCTGATCTTATCATAGGACATAATACTTATACCCGAATTGATTCCCTACTTCTAGCTTATATTCTGTGAATATCTCAAAAGGTTCGGACTCATGTTTCAACAGGAACATATGACTGAATCTTGAGAGATCATCAGAGAACGTAATGAAGTATAAAGAACCGGTCCTGGCATGTGTAGACAGGAGACCTTACATACATCATCATGTATCAGTCCCAAGAGTTCAATAACTCTTTCTCTGTTTCCTATAAACAGGGCTATGGTCATCTAATCTTTGTTACATGACTGGCAAGTTTCACAAGATGTAAATTCAAACTGATTTAAATATGCATCTAAAATGTAACTTCAGCCAGTCGGGTCGCATTGATATGACCTAGTCTACAATGCCTCAAGAAGGATTCGTTCATTTCTGAACTCTTCCTCTTGTGTGTGTTCTGTATACTAGGAACTGTAGTTTGATTTAGAACGTCAATGCTTTTAGATAACGTGCCTGAACCGATCAACTTTTGATATAGGAAATATTCAAAACATTATCCATCAATACAAAATTTTATCATTTCTTTACCAATAAAGAGACTGATATGATTTTGTATATCAGGTTCGGTATCTAATAGCATTTGTTCAGAATCAATGTATTGGTAATACAGGGTGACAGTGACCAACAGACTTGGCTCCAACACTTGTCCTGTTTTCTGTCTCATGAAACTTATCATCCGTTCTCAGTTTTTCTACCTTTTTGTAGCCCTATGTAATAGATTACATATCTGGGATCCTGATCCGGTATCAAATACCCAGGATGCAGAGGATACTGAGAAACAGTTCTTTGTAATGGACACACCCGAAGGAGATGCATCATATGCACTTTCTTCGTTTGGGCGGCATAGGAATTCTGGTATTCCCTATTTCCTGCTCTGTCTTATAACAATTATAAGTTAGAGCTGGACCAACGTTCCCCAGCTCAGTATAACAAGCGGGTTCGTTCAATACATCCATATTATTATCTTGATTAAGGCGTGATATGGTCGCTACCTGGAGAGAGAGAGAGAGAGAGAGAAGAAAACACTCTGCGTGCGCTCTTGCAAGATCAGATTGGTTATATATTTTATCTAATCAGGATGGCTCCCACTGTTTTTATCAAATCTTCCTTCAAACCCTAAAAGGAAAGACTAGCCGGGATTAATTACACTCTACAAGTTCGCCAATCTTTCAGCCAGGCCAGTGTCGGTACTTTGAGGGAGGTTCCCCGTCCTTTCGCACAGACCTAATTACAGTAAACCTCGTTTTCCCAGAGGCGTAACCCCGTTGACACCTTTCTAGACACCTACTTGATCGGCTAATTGCAAAGTGCAAAACTCTCCCAGGAGTAACAATTACTCGCAGTGGGTATCGGGATCCAACTATCATATAGAAGGTATGCAATCTCATTGCAAATTTCAACACTTGAAACTCCCGATAAAGATTTTTACCCCTAGCACCTATGACCTTGGCTAAGGTCAACAAATCATAGGTACTAGTCAAGTTCTACCCGTCATTTCGTGATTAATTAGACCCACCCACATGACCCTTGGCTAAGGTCAACAAAGCCACATGACTGTCCTAACTAATCGCATCATATGCTGTGTAGGAAGACATCACTTAGCTACCGCACACTATGCCTCGGCTATGATCGACAAACGTAGCACGAATACTAAGTACTCTACTTCCTAAAATGACGGAGGGTTGCTAATGGTTTTTAAGAAAACCTTTAACGCTTTGAACTTGATCTCGTTGCGGAATCAAATGGTTCTTAAATGGAATGTTTTTGAGGCTTTTCTAGTTTTGCTAAAGGGGTCACTCCCGGTGAAGGGATCGTCGGCCCTTTCCTCGTCGAATGAGGTGCGGGGTATATCATATATAGCACTGTGCAAAGCAGAAACTATAGAAGCATTCAAAAGACAAACCGAGTGTGTGGCATCTGCTAGTTATTGCTAAAGGAGTCACTCCCGGTGAAGGGATCTCGGTCCTTTCCTCATCGAATAAGGTGCAGGATGTTCTACAAAGAACACCGCGATGCAAAGAAAGAACTGTAGCTACCTGTTTTATTTTGAAATTCGATTCCACAACATCAATTAGGTTTATTTTCTTTCATTAATCTCATTAATGAATATCCCATCATTTAAGTCCACCTAAACATCACAGATAAATATAACGTACGCTTATGCCATCCGCATTCGTCTCGATGTCCCGTCTGCACCGTTAGGTTAGGTAACTAACGCCGGAGCGAGGCAGGGCTAACGCGGGTGTAAAACATAAGCAACGTTTATATAATATATCATATATACTATATATAATATCTATCTGAACATATCACATGATCACATCACAGATAACGCAGCAGAATATATCATATGAAATATTGGATATACTAAGACGTCCGTGTTTTTAATACGAGCTAGTATAAAACACGGATTCCACGGTCGTGATGAATAGCCAATCCCACACCCCTAGACCCCTACGAGAGCGGAAAGCAACCCTACCAATCCTAGGGTTTGGAGACCCGGACTCAACTCCTCGAGTTGGTCTCCCACTGGACCCCAGAACCCGGTTACTTGTGCTCCCCTCCTTGGGTCTATCCTAATGCGGAAAAGTAAATAATATACAAATGGTGACATCATCCGCAACCTGGAAGTGCCCCAATAAAAGAATATTACATACAAGTTTTTACATGAATGAAAATGTAAAAAAAACACTCGTCTCACATAAAAACCCCCGCGGCTATTCAAACACGACGATCCAATATAACATATCCAGCAACACATAACATCACATGTCATCAACGTAAGTAAATATGCGCATCCCAATTGTCGTTGACATATAGCAACGAAACCGGCGATATCACATATTACACTTACGGTCACAGAAAAGAAAGAGTAAAACTACAACAGTTGGAATCCGCATCCTCTTTAGACATCGCATGCCTAATCAAATGAAATACTTAGACATCACATGCCTAACAATTATAAACCCCGCATTTTAGTCTCATTATCGAAAACTCTTTTCAGTATCAAGTCGGGCAATTCAACAAGATTCCCGACATCATGATCGAATGCTCATCGCAAACTTTAGTAGGCGGCCGTACCCCTGATACCGTCGACGAAGCGCACCAAGGCGGAACACCGCTGCCGCGAGCACCCAAACGGATGCTTTCGGCGACGGGCTTCTCCTACAGTCACTTGGTCGGAGCTATGGAGTGAGGCTGTCTATTAAGTTTATCCGGCGAGTATCCGCGTAGGCTATCCGATTGCGACGGACTTTTGATCACATCAAAATTCCGTGGCAACCGATCAAGTGAGACTAAACCGCTAGGTTTATGACATTCATTCAGTTATCTCATAACTACTTGTGAATTCCAATTATTGTATCACATTCCGGATAAATAGAAAATGTTAAACTTTCCGATCGAACAATCGAACACCCAAGTTTTCCCGATACAGCTCAACACATGAAATAAGTTTAAAAACATTCACTTCGTGCCTCAGTACCAACGGTCCAGCCGTAGAAGGGTCAAGCCAACGCCTCATATGTGGCACGCCGTACTGCCCCAAACCCTTGGGTTCAAAGGGCAGTTCAAGACGGTCACATAATCGACTTAAGGTTTGTTGTCTTCTAGAGGGTCCATCGCGTTACTTACACTACTTAGAACGTCTTTAAACTACGGAAAAATCCAACAATTGGAAATTTCCCAGCAGGGGAAAAAGTGGGTATTTATATCCGGTCGAACTTTTTAACATATTCTAAAATTATCCGGAAAAGCACAGAGACAAAATTAGACAATCCGATCGAAACACCGAGTCCCCAATACAACCCAGAAAACTCAACTCTTGAGTCAGATTTAAAAATTCCCAGAAAATACAGCAACAAAATATAAGAATTACTGTGCAGAAATAATTGTCTGAAGAGACCAAGTGGCCGCGGAACCGCCGCATTAGGCATGCTAATGCTGCAGTTCCGCCGCGCTTTGACTGAATTAGGAGTACGGGCTTCTCAGTAATTCTTAGAAACTCCTGCTGATTTTTCTGCATATTTTTAATTCTCAAAAATCCCCGATTTCAAAAAACGTACAGAGAGCATTTTGGAGTTAGGGTTTCGGTTCGATCGGACTTCTAACTCTGTCTGCGCATCGCCTAAGGCTCTAGCTAGGATCTGATACCACTGTAGGGTTCCTAGGCACACTAATGAGGTCTCACAAGTGATCAAACATGCCCAATTCAAATTTTTCATGTGCCTACAAACCCTAATACGGATCGTTAACTAGATTTATAGGCGGTGCAATGCAAGCAAACAACTTTAACTTAAAAGGAAAGAGGCTACTGTAGGGTTCCTAGGCACGCTAATGAGGTCTCACAAGGCATCAAACATAGCCAATTCAAATTTTACAAGTGCCGAGAAACCCTAATACGGATCGTTAACTAGATGTATAGGCGATGCAAAGCAAATAAACGAATTTATAGCTAAAGGAAAGGGGCTACAACCTTTGTAGATCCGGTCCTCCACCTCCTAGGCTCCGTGATGAAGTCCCTCCGCTGTCCAAATCGAATCCCGGACTCTAGCATCGGCTTCATCGGAGAAATGGGCAGGCTAGGTCGTCGGCTTCGATGCCGAAGATGATCTACGTCGAGGCAACACAAGATCAAGCTCCGACTTCACCAACCCACGAAACTTGTGAAGAAAACACCCTATACTACTTGGCAAGAGGTAGAGGATGAAGAAATAGGAGGTGGGTTCACTTTAGAATTGGATTTCTCACTCATTTGCTCAAGTTGCCATTGATGGAGGCAAGCTTTTCTTCTTGAAGAAGAAGACGAAGAAGATGATAGAAATAAAAAGGATTATTTCAAAAATGAAAATCCAACTCATTCTTATCATAATCCAACCTTGGTTAGGTGTAGATAATAGACTATGGTTAGTTTGATTGGTTAGGGTTAAGCATGAGATAAGAATGGTCACTTAGTCAAAGCTTCATGAAGCTTCAACAACAAACAAAATAAGCCACCATTATTTTCTTTATCATTTCAAAAAGAATAATAAATAAATAAATGAATAAGTAAATAAACAAAACCCTAACCACTCATATAACCATGGTTTAATTCTTTACACAAACCTAAGTGAGCATGTATCATCAAACATGATACAATTTTGTGCACTAAAATATATCATATACACAATGTGCACATGAAGTGAGAAAATCCATTTAAAGTGAACCAATATTAGTTAATGCAAAGTAATATATCAAATATATAATTATACATTAAATCATTAAATCAACACTTGATTCAATGATCCGGTCATGTCCCATATAACCGACTAGTATCCAATGTATCGGCTTATCGAATCAATCCTTGAATCGATAACTAGGTTATATCACATACAACCCTTCGATACATTCATCGCGAGAATAGAATACGGTATCACATACACGCATTATTCTCGGTCCCGCACATATCTCATATGCGCTCCTATTTCGTTTCGCTTGAGCCAGGAAACCTCTGTATAGGACTCTAAAGACTCGTCAATACGCCGGCAGCAGGTGATGATCATATCAAACACCCACAAGCTGCAAGCGGTCTGCTAAACGTAACGGCCACCCCGGTATTGAGCGATCAGAAGATCGACGAGCAAGCCCGCTCACACTCCTGTGAATCCAACCAGTAACACTTACCGTATAGTCCGGTCTGTTCGTCTGATATGTCGCATATCTCGCCTAGGGGTGGTAAACGTCAGACCCCAGTAGCTTGATAAGTCATGCCGACGTAAGGTCCATAACAATCGTGAAACTACTGATAACTCTTACCAGTATATCACTGCAACCCTGGCCAGGGATTTCCTGTTATGGCCAGTCGAGCATAGCGCAACATCCACCACAATACCGGGAGAGACGAATCCCCTCCTATCGCTCATCGCCTCCATGTGAATCGGGACTGTACCCAAAAACCACCTGTTTGCACGACTCAGTAGAGTCGTGGTAGGGTGGAAATCAAAGCACAATGGGAGACACACAAGACTCTATGACGATCTCGGGTCAACAGACTAAGCTGTACCAGTGTCACCAGAGAACTGCCATCTGACGTGAGGTATAATACCATCTGGGAGTTCTCGGCGAGTCCGTTCAGTGTACCCAGTCTCCACTGAGCACCCACATACTATCTCTGATGTCAAACACCAATGGATATGGGATCAACCATCGCCCATCACATGGGTCGAGAAGATATACGCTAGTCTACTCTGGAATATCGATGCCCCGTCTCGATATTCCCACGACTAGGAACAATGAAGGATGTACTCATTGACTACCCAGGCCCTACTAGTATGATCATCATCATAGTCCTGGAAGTCGAGTACACATCCTAAGGGCTTTATCAACATGTAATCAGAGAGACAGAAAGTATACATGTTAAGATAAAGAGCAACCAGATAGCGTACTATCATGTCGAGCAAGAAAGTCCTACCTATATATGTCCCAGTATCCACTACAATATACATCCTATGTACAGTAATGGCCTCTAGGGCATACATATAACTAACAATCTCCCACTTGTACTAGGGCCATCTGTAGTAGTGGTTGCAGTATCACATACTCAACCATCCCATATGAGTCTCTCTCTGGGAAAAGGCCTTCGTGAGTGGATCGGCCGTGTTGTCCTCTGAGTCTACTCTCCTAACCTCGAACACCCTGGAGATCAACTATCTCCATGATCAGGTGATGCTGCCTCAGAATATGTCTGGGTCACTGATGGGATCATGGTTCCTTGGCCAAAGCCACAATTCCATTGTCACACAATGGTGGAAACCTAGTTCATCTCATGAACCAATATACACCCAAACTGCCTCTTTGGTAGTATCTTTAATAGCGATGTTACCAGCCTTTATCGTCTAGTTTGCCACGGTATCTAGCTTGGAACTCTTCCAACATACCGTCCCTTTACCGAGGGTAAAGACAATGCCTGCGACTGACATTCAGTCGTCCTTATCACCCTGGAACCTTTCCAGTGATTCTCCCCAGGATCGATCGATACCATCTCAATACAATTAGTGAGAATCCTAACATCCATTTAGATCTATCTCATAGACCCAAATCTCAGGATTTAGGAGGTATCACTTTGATCCTATATGGAGAATCTATGTGATAAGAGGAGATCGACCGATCGTAGCATAGGAAACTCCTTTCCTATCAAGAGTATGTCATCCACGTACTCTACGAGGATCATTACCATACTCCATACTACCCTTTTGTACATACAAGGTTCATCTATCATTTTGATGAAGTCAAACTCTTTGACTACCACATCAAAACAGATGTTCCAACTCCGCGATGCCTGCTTTATCCTGTAAAGCAACTTGCACACGTTTCCGCTACTCCCACTGTTTACGAAGCCCTCTGGCTGTGTTCTTATTGACGTTCTCTTCTAAATCATTATTTAGAAAAGTAGTCATGGCACCCAACCACCAGATATCGCAGTTATGGTATGTAGCAGTGGCAAATAGGATCTGGATGGACTTAAGCATAGTCCCTAGAAAAGGTTTCATCATTATCCACACCTGGTTGATGACTAAAACCTTTAACAAGTCTAGCTTTGAAAGTCTCAACTTTTCCATCTACACCAAGTAATCTTCTCAAGATATACTTGCTCCTGATGGGGATTTAACCCTTCAGATATAGCAATCAAAGTCCATACTTTGTTGGTGTACATGGATTCCATCTCAGATCGCTAAGCATCCAGCCATTCTTACAGAGTCCCTACTCTCGATGGCCTGCTCGATACTAGATGGGTCATCATCTCATGATGCATTCCTCGCTCCCACTGTCATCGAGAAACCGAGGTATCTCTCAGGCGGATGAGGAACCCTACTAGATCGGCGGAGAGGCTGAGGTTCATCGAAAACTATTGAATCCTTTGGTTCTGTCAAATCATCAGTTGCAGTTTTGTATAGCTAGAACCTTTCCAGTTCTACAGAACTGACCTTGCCTCGATTTTGTCCGGATTTTTCTTTAGACATAGGCCAGACAATCCCAAATCTTAACTTACTTAAGAGATAGGCTCTTCCCATACCATATCTTATATGGAATGGTAGGCACTGGTTTGATTCGAACCCTATTCAATAGGTATGCAACTTCATAAGTGCATAACTCCCTAAAAGGAAATAGGAAACTCAGTAGTACTCATCATAAAGCAGACCATATCATATAGGGTGCTAATGCTCCGCCCTGATACACTGTTGTGCTGTGGTGTATTCAGAGGAGTAATACTGAGAGAGAATCTTATTCTCCTTTAGAATAGTCCATGAATTCCATGCATAAGTATTCTCCTCCCTGATCTTATCATAGGACATAATACTTATACCCGTATTCTGGTCTCTACTTCTTACTTATATTCTGTGAATATCTCAAAAGGTTCGGACTTGTGTTTCAACAGGAACATATATCGGAACCTGGAGAGATTAACAGAGAACGTAATGAAGTATAAAGAACCAGTCCTGGCATGTGTAGACAGGAGACCTTACATAAATCATCATGTATCAGTCCCAAGAGTTAATTAACTCTTTCTCTGTATCCAATAAACAGGGCTATGGTTATCTAATCTTTGTGACATGACTGGCAAGTTTCACAAGATGTAAATTAAAAATGATTTAAATATGCATCTAAAATGTAACTTCAGCCAGTCGGGTCGCATTGATGTGACCTTGTCCACAATGCCTCAAGAAGGATTCGTTCATTTCTGAACTCTTCCTCTTGTGTGTGTTCTATATACTAGGAATTGTAGTTTGATTTAGAACATCAATGCTTTTAGATAACGTGCCTGAACCGATCAACTTTTGATATAGGAAATGTTCAAAACAGTATCCAACAATACAAAATTATATCCTTTTTTACTAATAAAGAGACTGATATGATTTTGTATATCAGGTTCGGTATCTAATAGCATTTGTTCAGAATCAATGTACTGGTAATACAGGGTGACAGTGACCAACAGACTTGGCTGCAACACTTGTCCCGGTTTCTGTCTCATGAAACTTATCTCCCGTTCTCAGTTTTCTACCTTTTTGTAGCCCTATGTAACAGATTACATATCTGGGATCCTGATCCGGTATCAAATACCCAGGATGCAGAGGATACTGAGAAACAGTTCTGCGTAACGAACACACCCGAAGAAGATGCATCATATGCACTTTCTTCGTTTGGGCGGCATAGGAATTCTGGTATTCCCCTATTTCCTGCTCTGTCTTATAACAATTATAAGTTGGAGCGGGACCAACGTTCCCCAGCTTAGTATAACAAGCGGGTTCGGTCAATTCATCCATATTATTATCTTGATTAAGGCGTGATATGATCGCTACCTGGAGAGAGAGAAAAGAAAACACTCTGCGTGCGCTCTTGCAAGATTAGATTGGTTATTTATTTTATCTAATCAGGATGGCTCCCGCTGTTTTTATCAAATCTTCCTTCAAACCCTAAAAGGAAAGACTAGCCGGGATTAATTACACTCTACAAGTTCGCCAATCTTTCAGCCAGGCCAGTGTCGGTACTTTGAGGGAGGTTCCCCGTGCTTTCGCACGGACCTAATTACAGTAAACCTCGTTTTCCCAGAGGCGTAACCCCGTTGACACCTTTCTAGACACCTACTTGATCGGCTAATTGCAAAGTGCAAAACTCTCCCAGGAGTAACAATTACTCGCAGTGGGTATCGGGATCCAACTATCACATAGAAGGTATCCAATCTCATTGCAAGTTTCAACACTTGAAACTCCCGATAATGGTTTTTACCCCTAGCACCTATGACCTTAACTATGGTCAACAAATCATAAGTACTAGTCAAGTTCTACCCGTCATTTCGTGATTAATTAGACCCACCCACATGACCCTTAACTAAGGTCAACAAAGTCACGCGACTGTCCTAACTAATCGCATCATATGTGGTGTAGGAAGACATCACTTAGCTACCGTACACTGTGCCTTGACTATGGTCAACAAACACAGCACGAATACTAAGTACTCTACTTCCTAAAATGACGGAGGGTTGCGGCTGGTTTTTATGAAAACCTTTAACGCTTTGAACTTGATCTCGTTGCAGAATCAAATGGTTTTTAAATAGAATGTTTTTGAGGCTTTTCTAGTTTTGCTAAAGGGGTCACTCCCGGTGAAGGGATCGTCGGCCCTTTCCTCGTCGAATGAGGTGCAGGATATATCATATGTATCACTGTGCAAAGAAGAAACTATAGAAGCAATCAAAAGACAAACCGAGTGTTGTAGCATCTGCCAGTTATTGCTAAAGGAGTCACTCCCGGTGAAGGGATCTCGGTCCTTTCCTTATCGAATAAGGTGCAGGATGTTCTACAAGGAACACCGCGATGCAAAGCAAGAACTGTAGCTACCTGTTTTAATTTGAAATTCGATTCCACAACATCAATTAGGTTTATTTTCTTTCATTAATCTCATTAATGAATATCCCAACATTTAAGTCCACCTAATCATCACAGATAAATATAACGTACGCTTATGCCATCCGCATTCGCCTCGATGTCCCGTCTGCACCGTTAGGTTAGGTAACTAACGGCAGAGCGGGGCAGGGCTAGCGCGGGTGTAAAACATAAGCAACGTCTATATAATATATCATATATACTATATATTATATCTATATGAACAAATCACATGATCACATCACAGATAACGCAGCAGAAAATATCATATGAAATATTGGATATACTAGGACGTCCGTGTTTTCAATACGAGCCAGTATAAAACACGGATTCCACGGTCGTGATGAATAGCCAATCCCACACCCCTAGACCCCTATGAGAGCGGCAAGCAACCCTACCAATTCTAGGGTTAGGAGACCCGGACTCGACTCCTCGAGTTGGTCTCCCACTGGACTTCAGAACCCGGTTACGTGTGCTCCCCTCCTTGGGTCTATCCTAATGCGGAAAAGTAAATAATATACAAAGGGTGACATCATCCGCAACCTGGAAGTACCCCAATAAAAGAATATTACATACAAGGTTTTACATGAATGAAAATGAAAAACACTCATCTCACATAAAAAAACCCCGGGCTATTCAAAGACGACGATCCAATATAACATATCCAGCAACACATAACATCACATGTCATCAACGTAAGTAAACATGCGTATCCCAATTGTCGTTGACATATAGCAACGAAACCGGCGATATCACATATTACACTTACGGTCGCAGAAAAGAAAGTGTAAAACCACAACAGTTGGAATCCGCAACCTCTTTAGACATCGCATGCCTAATCAAATGAATTCCTTAGACATCACATGCCTAACAATTATAAACCCCACATTTTAGTCTCATTATCGAAAACACTTTTCAATATCAAGTCGGGCAATTCAACAAGATTCCCGACATTCTGATCGAATGCTCGTCGCAAACTTTAGTAGGCGGCCGCATACCCGATACCGTCGACGAAGTGCACCAAGGCGGAACACCGCTGCCGCGAGCACCCGAACGGATGCTTTCGGCGACGGGGTTCTCCTACAGTCACTTGGTCGGGGCTATGGGGCGAGGCTGTCTATTAAGTTTACCCGGCGAGTATCCGCGTACACTACGTGATTGCGACGGAATTTTGATCGCATCAAAATTCCGTGGCAACCGATCAAGTGAGACTAAACTGCTATGTTTATAACATTCATCCAGTCATCTCATAACTTTTTGCGAATTCCAAGTATTGTATCACATTCCGGATAAATAGAAAATGTTAAACTTTCCGATCGAACAATCGAACACCCAAGTTTTCCCGAAACAGCTCAACACATGAAATAAGTTTAAAAACATTCACTTCGTGCCTCAGTACCAACGGTCCAGCCGTAGAAGGGTCAAGCCAACGCCTCACATGTGGCACGCCGTACTGCCCCAAACCCTAAGGTTCAAAGGGCAGTTCAAGACGGTCACATAATCGAGTTAAGGTTTGTTGTCTTCTAGAGAGACCATCGCGTTACTTGCACTACTTAGAACGTCGTTAAACTACGAAAAAGTCCAACAATTGGAAATTTCCCGGCAGGGAAAAAAGTGGGTATTTATATCCGGTCGAACTTTTTAACATATTCAAAAATTACCCTGAAAAACACACAGACAAAATTAGACAATCCGATCGACACACCGAGTCCCTAATACAACCCAGAAAACTCAACTCTTGAGTTCAGATTAAAAATTCCCAGAAAAACCAGAACTACAAAATAGGAGTTACTGTGCAAAACAAATTGGATAAGGAGACCATACTGCCGCGGAACCGCCGCACGAGCCATGCTCGTGCCGCGGAACCGCCGCACGAGCCATGCTCGTGCCGCGGAACCGCGGCGGTTTGATGGAATTGGGTTATCGGATTTCACAGTAACTCTTAGAAATGCCTGCTGATTTTTCTGCATATTTTTAATTCACAAAATTCCACAATTTTCAAAAATGTACAGAGAGCAAGTTTGGAGTTAGGGTTTCGGTTCGATCGGACTTCAAACTCCGTCTATGCATCGCCTAAGGCTCTAGCTAGGCTCTGATACCACTGTAGGGTTCCTAGGCACGCTAATGAGGTCTCACAAGGCATCAAACATAGCCAATTCAAATTTTACAAGTGCCGAGAAACCATAATACGGATCGTTAACTAGATGTATAGGCGATGCAAAGCAAATAAACGAATTTATAGCTAAAGGAAAGGGGCTACAACCTTTGTAGATACGGTCCTCCACCTCCTAGGCTCCGTGATGACGTCCCTCCGCTGTCCAAATCGAATCCCGGACTTTAGCATCGGCTTCATCGGAGAAATGGGCGGGCTAGGTCGTCGGCTTCGATGCCGAAGATGATCTACGTCGAGGCAACACAAGATCAAGCTCCAACTTCACCAAGCCATGAAACGTGTGAAGAAAACACCCTATACTACTTGGCAACAGGTAGAGGATGAAGAAATAGGAGGTGGGTTCACTTTAGAATTGGATTTCTCACTCATTTGCTCAAGTTGCCATTAATGGAGGCAAGCTTTTATTCTTGAAGAAGAAGAAGAAGATGATGATAGAATATGATAGAAATAAAAATGATTATTTCAAAAAAGAAAATCCAACTCATTCTTATCATAATCCAACCTTGGTTAGGTGTAGATAATAAACTATGGTTAGTTTGATTGGTTAGGGTTAAGCATGAGATAAGAATGGTCACTTAGTCAAAGCTTCATGAAGCTTCAACAACAAACAAAATAAGCCACCATTCTTTTCTTTATCATTTCAAAAAGAATAATAAATAAATAAATGAATAAGTAAATAAACAAAACCCTAACCACTCATATAACCATGGTTTAATTCTTTACACAAACCCAAGTGAGCATGTATCATCAAACATGATACAATCTTGTGCACTAAAATATATCATATATACAATGTGCACATGAAGTGAGGAAATCCATTTAAAGTGAACCAATACTAGTTAATGCAAAGTAATATATCAAATATATAATTATACATTAAATCATTAAATCAACACTTGATTCAATGATCCGGTCATGTCGCATATAACCGACTAGTATCCAATGTATCGGCTTATCGAATCAATCCTTGAATCGATAACTAGGTTATATCACATACAACCATTCGATACATTCATTGCGAGAATAGAATACGGTATCACATACACGCATTATTCTCGGTCCCGCACATATCTCATATGCGCTCCTATTTCGTTTCGCTTGAGCCAGGAAACCTCTGTATAGGACTCTAAAGACTCGTCAATACGCCGGCAGCAGGTGATGATCATATCAAACACCCACAAGCCGCAAGCGGTCTGCTAAACGTAACGGCCACCCGGGTATTGAGCGATCACAAGATCGACGAGCAAGCCAGCTCACACTCCTGTGAATCCAACCAGTAACACTTACCGTATAGTCCGGTCCGTTCGTCTGATATGTCGCATATCTCGCTTAAGGGTGGTAAACGTCAGACCCCAGTAGCTTGATAAGTCATGCCGACGTAAGGTCCATAACAATCGTGAAACTATTGATAACTCTTACCAGTATATCACTGCAACCCTGGCCAGGGATTTCCTGTTATGGCCAGTCGAGCATAGCGCAACATCCACCCCCAATACCGGGAGAGACGAATCCCCTCCTATCGCTCATCGCCTCCATGTGAATCGGGACTGTACCCAAAAACCACATGTTTGCACGACTCAGTAGAGTCGTGGTAGGGTGGAAATCAAAGCACAGTGGGAGACACACAAGACTCTATGACGATCTCGGGTCAACAGACTAAGCTGTATCAGTGTCACCAGAGAACTGCCATCTGACGTGAGGTATAATACCATCTGGGAGTTCTCGGCGAGTCCGTTCAGTGTACCCAGTCTCCACTGAGCACCCGCATACCATCTCTGATGTCAAACACCAATGGATATGGGATCATCCATCGCCCATCACATGGGTCGAGAAGATATACGCTAGTCTACTCTGGAATATCGATGCCCCGTCTCGATATTCCCACGACTAGGAATAATAAAGGAAGTACTCATTGACTACCCAGGCCCCACTAGTATGATCTTCATCATAGTCCTGGAAGTCGAGTATACATCCTAAGTGCTTTATCAACATGTAATCAGAGAGACAGAAAGTATACATGTTAAGATAAAGAGCAACCAGATAGCGTACTATCATGTCGAGCAAGAAAGTCCTACCTATATATGTCCCAGCATCCACTACAATATACATCTTATGTACAGTAATGGCCTCTAGAGCATACATATAACTAACAGCTACAACCTTTGTAGATCCGGTCCTCCACCTCCTAGGCTCCGTGATGACGTCCCTCCGCTGTCCATATCGAATCCCGGACTCTAGCAACGGCTTCATCGGAGAAATGGGCGGGCTAGGTCGTCGACTTCGATGCCGAAGATGATCTACGTCGAGGCAACTCAAGATCAAACACCAACTTCACCAAGTCATGAAACTTGTGAAGAAAACACCCTATACTACTTGGCAAGTGGTAGAGGATGAAGAAATAGGAAGTGGTTTCACTTTAGAATTGGATTTCTCACTCTTTTTCTCATGTTGCCATTGATGGAGGCAAGGTTTTCTTCTTGTTGATGAAGAAGAAGAAGAAGAAGAAGAGAATATATGATAAGTATATTCAAAATAGAAAATAAAAGGAATACTTATCATATAGCTACCATGGTTAGGTGTAGAGAATAGACTATGGTTAGATTGAATGGTTAGGGTTAAGCATGAGACAAATATAGTGGACTTGTTCAAAGCTTCATGAAGCTTCAACAAGCAAACAAAGAAAGCCACCATGACTTATTTTGCAAAAAAGAATAAATAAATAAATGGTTACTAAAATCAAAACCCTAACCATTTACTTAACCAAGGTTTAAGTCTTACACAAACCCAAGTTTGCATGTATCATCAAACATGATACAAACAAGTGCAGAAAAGTATATCACATATACAACTTGTGAACTTGAAGTGAGAAAATCCATTTAAAGTGAACCAATACTAGTTAATGCAAAGTAAATTATCAAATATATAATTATGCATTAAATCATTAAATCAATACTTGATTTAACGATCCGGTCATATCGCATATAACCGACTAGTATCCAATGTATCGGCTTATCGAATCAATCTTTTATTCGATAACTAGGTTATATCGCATACAACCATTTGACACATTCATCGCGAGAATGGAATACGGTATCACATACACGCATTATTCTCGGTCCCGCACATATCTCATATGCGCTCCTATTTCGTTTAGCTTGAGCCAGGAAACCTCTGTGTAGGACTCTGAAGACTCGTCAATACGCTGGCAGCAGATGATGATCATATCAAGCACCCACAAGCCGCAAGCGGTCTCCTAAACGTAACGGCCACCCGGGTATTGAGCGATCAGAAGATAGACGAGCAAACCCGCTCACACTCCTGTGAATCCAACCAGTAACACTTATCGTACAGTCCGGTCTGTTCGTCTGATATGTCGCATATCTCGCCTAGGGGTGGTAAACGTCAGACCCCAATAGCTCGATAAGTCATGCCGACGTAAGGTCCATAACTATCGTGAAACTACTGATAACTCTTACCAGTATATCACTGCAACCCTGGCCAGGGATTTCCTGTTATGGCCAGTCGTGCATAGCGCAACATCAACCCCCAATACCGGGAGAGACGAATCCCCTCCTATCGCTCATTGCCTCCATGTGAATCGGGATTGTACCCAAAAACCACCTGTTTGCACGACTCAGTAGAGCCATGGTAGGGTGGAAATCAAAGCACAATGGGAGACACACAAGACTCTATGACGATCTCGTGTCAACAGACTAAGCTGTACCAGTGTCACCAGAGAACTTCCATCTGACGTGAGGTATAATACCATCTGGGAGTTCTCGGATAGTCCTTTCAGTGTACCCAGTCTCCACTGAGCACCCGCATACCATCTCCGATGTCAAACACCAATGGATATGGGATCATCCATCGCCCATCACATGGGTCGAGAAGATATACGCTAGTCTACTCTGGAATATCGATGCCCCGTCTCGATATTCCCACGACTAGGAACATTGAAGGATGTACTCATTGACTACCCATACCCCACTAGCATGATCTGCATCATAGTCCTGGAAGTCGAGTACACATCCTAAGGGCTTTATCAACATGTAATCAGAGAGACAGAAAGTATACATGTTAAGATAAAGAGCAACCAGATAGCGTACTATCATGTCGAGCAAGAAAGTCCTACCTATATATGTCCCAGCATCCACTACAATATACATCCAATGTAAAGTAATGGCCTCTAGGGCATACATAGAACTAACACGGTGGTCCAGTCGTAGAAGGGCAAACCTAAGCCTCACTAATGGCGCCGCAGAACTGCCGTAAACCCTAAGGTTCAAAGGCTTTCACACGGTCATTAAGTCGAGTTAGGGTTTCATTCTTCTAGAGGGTCCATAGAATTGCCTGCGCGTCCTTCCGAATACTTTAAACTTGGAATAGTAGGTTTCTGACATTCGATCGTCTCTGTCGACTCTCAACGTCTCCGCGTGAAGTCGTCTCAGCTGGAATCAATCTATCTGATGACCTCACATCGGGGTAGCGAACGATCCACATGTCCGAGTCATTCATCCTCGGTGACTAGCGGCCTTCTATCATCTCTTAGTATAACTCGTACTGCATTAGCTCCAACATCTGAGGCGATATCTCGTCGTTCGCAGCAACAACTGGCTCCTTCGTCTGTACGCTGATCAGCGCCTCAATCCTCCAGGAAAGGCGATACATTGGCGGTCATCTCTAAATCGGACTGCTCTAGATCTGAGTAAGACTCCCCACCCTGGAAATCTTCAGCTCAACTGGGCCTGCTCCGGTGCCTAAATCGGACGAACCACCATCGTCTCTCAATTCGGGTAGACTAGCTATCATCTGTCTCATATCTGCCTGGAATCTCCGGCGATCTCAGCTCGTAAGCTCCGGAAGCGATATCCTATCAATCTCAACAGTCGCTGGTTCATCTGCCTGCACGGTAGGCGGCATCATAATCTCTGAGGTATGTTGTACATCGACAGTCCTCTCTCAACTGGCAGCTCTAACAATGGCCCGATCATCCGGTGTAAAACCAAGAACTCTCCTCCACAAGAGGTCACAATCATCAAAACTAACTCGAGACGTTCCCGCATCACCCGGAAACACAATCAAAAAGACACATCTCTACCATCGTGTGTCGCAGGAATTACACCCCGGTCAGTCCTCGTTCGTAACGAGCTCATGCTGACCGCAACTCTAGCCGTAGCTCTCCCTGCCCGTAATCGTGGCAGTAAAACATAACGGGTACCGATGAGGCTAGATCAGGAATGAATATGGTACTGAACAAGGAAATGTACATCCTAAGGCTTCTTAAGTGGAGTGGCGTGTCATAAATATGCCGCGGACATACCCACAGTACGTCACTCTACTTTAGTCACCTATTCCATCAACCAAGGGTCATCCTACGCTCCGAAGGTAAAACCTAACGCTCTGATACCAACTTTGTCACGACCCGAAAGTGTGGAACATGACCGACACTTAGGCTACGAACGTCTCAAGGCGTACGTACTCTAAGTAAGCCGATCCCAAAAATCCAAACCAAGAAAGTAGTGGAGTGCAGGAAAAACCATAACAATTCAACCAGTATGCAACATAATATACAACGCCTAAAGGCGAGGATCACAACAGAAAGGAAACTCAACAGCAAGAAACCCAGAGAAATATAACGTGCGACTCTAAGGTCGAAAGAATAATCAACACTGGTCTCTAACTCAAATAAGTACATGTTTGGTTGATGGAACTTCTAGATACAACTGAAATATAGTATACAATGTAAAATGATGGGTACGATACAAATAAACCCACCTACTTGCAAGTCACCCGAAAGAAGCAGTGCCGCAAGCCGTAATGAAACTTGTACGACAAAACCTGTAAGAACTGGGGCACAACGGGGGTGAGTTGCCAACTCGTGAATAGAAGAACATCTACGAACAGAAAATCGCATGTATGACGCAATCCTAGGTCATACGATCAATATATATAAACCTCAAATGAATAAGTCTGAAGCATGCTAAGGTGGCAATGTTGTTGGAGATAATGCCCTCAGAGTCAATTATTGGATCACAGGTACGTGATTGCGGTGATTGAGGGAGGACCTATCCCGGTAGGACAGTCTTACTCGAGATGATAGTATGCTATCAGGTTTACCTTTATCATCGTGTACTGTTTTAGGTGACCTGACACGTCGCTATTACACGTTGATAGAGCCCCTAGGATTCTTGCTTGACCACCAGCAGTATGAGGGCGATCATATAAGTGGGAGCTGGGAGTCTATAAGCATATCCTTAAATGGTCCCTAGTCGTGGGAGTTTCGAGATAGGGCATCGATACTCCATAGTAGACTAGTGTATACAGTCGAGACCCCGACGAGGGGCGGTGGCCGGTCTCACAAGCCACTGGTGTCAGTTGGATCACCTAAGATATATACAGGTGCTCATTGGGTTATGAGTACACCGGACAGGACTCGCCGGGAACATGCCAGTTGGTCATATACCAGACGTCAGATGGCAGTTCCCTGGTGACATGTGTGCAGGTTAGTTCATCGACCTGGGGATCGTCACTTTTCTCGTGTGAGTTCCCACTGTACTTTGATTACTACCCTACCACGGCTCAAAGGAGTCGTGCAAACAGGTTTTAGTTGGGTACAGTCCCGAGCCACATGGAGGCAGTGAGCGTATCTTCAGGGGTTCGTCTCTCCCGGTATTGGGGGTGAGGTCGTGCTGTGTCTAGGAGAGCCATTACACGAAGCCCTCGGCCGAGGCAAGGAGATTTACTGGTAGGTATTCCAGTAGTATCTCAGGGTGTTATGGGCTACACTCCGACACGACTTGTACCGCTTTTGGGGGTCTGACTTTTACCAACCCCCTAGGCCCGCCATGCGATGCTCATAGACGAACGGACCGGACTGTACGGATATTGTCACTGACAGGCTCAGTAGGGTGTCAGGATGAGTTCGCTCATCGACGTCCCTTTTAGTCAGTACCTGGTAGCCCGTTACGTATTGGCTTATACCTCTGACGTGCTAGTGGTTAAATCCACAACCAAGGTGTTGACGAGTCTTTAGAGTCCCCCACATTCAGTTACTCAGCTTTCGGGCGAAAGGTTGTAGAGGCCGTATGGAGATATGGCAAGGTCCGATCAGATACGTGCGGTATTGCATGGATCAGGATCGGACAGATTGTACTATAGGCCGTATGGGGATATGGCAAGGTCCGATCAGATACGTGCGGTATTGCACGGATCAGGATCGGACAGTTTGTTCTATAGGCCGTATGGATATATGGCAGGGTTCGATCAGATACGTGCGGTATTGCACGGATCAGGATCGAACGGATATTACTGGCCGACTTTGGTTTAAGCCGGATCCTAATATAGTACAGTGTAGATTTTGTCTCATTGCATTTGTATTTCGGTCGAAATACAGATGCGGGTGTGTAGGCACAGTATCGGGGTTTTCCTGTAATTTATTACAGGACCAGTTTTCTGGAGTTGCCAGTTTGCTTTTAGTTTCGTCCGATTTCCTTTGTATCGTTCATTGGCCGAAGATTGGTGGAGGAGGGCTTATTTGCATTGTTGCAAATAAGTATTTGTGGAGGGGTTTCCTTGCATATTCTTGTGTCATGATAGCCATTCCTTGACCTTGACTTCTTGACTTCTCCATCATGGCTTGACTTTCATATGACATGGTTTTCATGATGGTTGTGGTGGAGTGAGGTTCTCTTTTGGTGATCATTTCTTTGCATGATTTGGTTGTTGAGTGTTGGTGTTTCTATGGTGATCATTATTCCATATGATAACCATTCCTCTCTCTCTCTTGGTAGAGATGAGAATGGCTCCCATTTCCTTGAGTTTCTTGCACCATCTCATTTCTCTCCTCCACATTAGTCTTGTATCATCCCTCCACCAAAATGGCATCTCCATGAACCCCAAAGTGAGACTTGAGTCCTACACAATATTCTACAGCGAATCTTGGGCACGTCGAGTAGCCGGCTTCGTGCCCGAGTTGCCTCGGCATTGAGGTGGGAGCCCGTAAACGATGAAGGCGATGTGGTGCACTTCCGGCGACGAGGAGGAGACGCGACATTCCGCAGGAGATCGGGACGGCGACGAGAAGACCGGAGGACTCGGATCTGTCGGTATACTTCTCTTCCCTATCTTTTAGTTAGCTTAGACTTGTTAATGGTTACGATCCGGATGTTTAGTGCGCGGTGGTGCCGGTTTGCTAAGTCCGCAAAATTAAAGTTTTTCACCGCTTCCGCATTCCGGCGTCGGATTGACGGCCGGGGCGCCGCCGTGCACTTACAGTGGTATCAAAGCCTCGCCATTAACTTAGTCTAGCTTGGTGTAATGTGTTTTTCTGTTTCGATCGATCGAATGTTCCAAAACTGCATTTTAGTTCGAATCAGTTTCTGTTGAAAATTTTTGGTCTCGAAAAATTTTTCAGGTTGTAAAATATTGATGTACTGGAAAATCTAAGAGTTCTGTAAAAATTTGACGAAGTAACTCCACAGTGGGAGCGCGGAAGCGCCGCGAAAACCCCATTCCCGCGGCCCTTCCGCCGCGCACTATTCACATCACTTCACCAAATTTTTTCAGAGGCCTTCTGGACTTAAAATTTGGGTTTTGGAATATTAATATTGGGCCCAGGATTTCTGTGAGTGCTACAGTTTTGATTGAGGGCCCACTTGTTAATTTTTGATCGATCGGATATTTTAAACACATTTTTCACAGTATTTACATTATATCTGCGACCGTGAATGTCACTCGATCGGTAAATCCTGTCTAACTGCTATAGCCCGGTTAGACGGATTTGCGAACGTGATTTTCACGTTGATGTTCTATGTTTATGCTGTGATGTTGCGGATCGGTCGTGGGGGATAGCCTGGATGCAATGCCAGTACAGAGTTGTGGTTGTATTATGTACATTTGATATTGCGGGGCGAGCGTCCGACATGTGGACTGCCGTCACTGCCTGTTTGTATTATTATTTTGGGGCACGGCCAGGTTGCGGTCGTAGTACCCGGTGTATGTATATTTTACTTTCTGTACTAGGATTACCCCGCGGAGGGGTGCACGGATAGCCGGGTTCTAAGGGGCAACAAGCCCGCATCTCATGGCATTGAGACGGAGGGGGCTTCACTCTAGGATTGGCGGGCTATTCGCCGCACTCGTAGGGGGTACAGGTTGACCCAGGAGGGGTGCCCAAGTTGCCGGATTCCGTGGAGTGCTGGGTGGTCCATTCACGGCGCTGAAGGGGGCTGCCTCGCTTCAGGTTTTGGCGGGTGACTTGCCGCGCCCGTAGGGGTCTAGGATTTCATTGCACAGGCTATCCACACGACCAGGGGAACGTCGGGTTTCAGCGGCTCTGTGAAACCCGGGGATCCCAGATATCTGTATTGTTTCTGTGATGCTGTACATTTTCTGTGATGTTGCATTTCTTTCACGCCTTGAGCGAAATATAATATATTGGTATATATATTAGTAGATGTTGTATATGTTTTACATCCGCGCTAGTCCAGTCCCCGCTCTGTCGTTAGTTAGCTAACCTAACGGGTAATGACGGGACCCAGAGGCGAATGCGGATGGCATATACGTACATCAGTATATTTTCGTTCTTTTTGGTGTGATCAATTGATGGGACTGCATTGATTCGGATCAATGCAAGTTTAAAAACAAACCTAATCTGATGTTGTTGGAACACTTTTCAAAAAGTTTTTATTGCAAGGACGTTCACTTTTGTTTTTGCATCGTGATATTCAGTTGGAATATCCTGCTCCTCAGTCGACGAGGCAAGGGCCGAGATCCCTTCACCGGGAGTGACCCCTTGGACAAAAGTTTGCGTCAGGGCATTAACTTCACCATAGCCGATTACTTTTGCTTTGCACCGTGGTATTCATTTGGAATATCCTGCACCCCATTCTACGGGGAAAGAGCCGAGATCCCTTCACCGGGAGTGACCTCTTTAGCAACGGTTTTTCGTCACTATATTTTAAAAAGCTATCCGTTCCTTCGACGATATCAAGTTCTTTACGTTAAAGGTTTTCGCCAGAAACCATTCGTAGCCCTCCGTCGTTTCATATGGGTGGTCAATAGTATTCAAGCTGTGTATGTTGGCCAAAGTCAAGGGCTTGTGCGGGTGGATTCGAATCAACCTGGAGAATGACGGGTAGAACTTGACATGTGACTTATGATTTGTTGGCCAAAGTCAAGGTCATAAGAGCATGGGGCAGAAATCACATCGGGAGTTTTCAAAAGAACTGAAACTTGCCAGATATGCGCATACCTTCTGGAGTGTGATACCGTGAGCGGATTCCGTCACGTTATCATGCGATGATAGTTGGATCCCGATTCCCACTGATGAGTTAGTTTACTCCTCGGGTAACCCCGACTAATTCTTCTTTCAGGTTTGGAGGAGAATTTGACATACAGTGGGAGGATTCCAGATTAGATAAATTGGTAACCATTCTGATCTAGGTTAGAGTGCACGCTGAGTGTTTCTTTTCTCTCTCTCTTTGGTAGCGACCATTGACCCGACCCTAAGACTATGACTCAGTGACCAAGTTGACCGAACCTTCTTAAACACTGGCTTTTGGATTGTCAGAGTTGCTAACCTCATTGCCACTCCCACTTTTACCCTTTTCTCCAGGACACCCCGTATTACTACGAACGTCCACTTCCATTGGACAAAACCATCGTATGGTTAGATACGAACTCGAAAGAATTATTCGAGGATGGTTTCAGGTTCTGGAGAAAACGGATAGGATTATTCAGTTGTCTTTTCCTTTTACCCTCTCTCAGGTTACGAGTACTCCTTGGTTTAGGGGTAGTACACCTATTATGCAAATTGGATTGTCTTCTTCCAAACCTTAGGCTGGTGCCGACCGGTAGGGAATGAAGAAAACCAATCAGCATAACGATGGTGTGCAGAAGGTATTAAGTTAAGACAAAGCAAGGGATTAGTAAGAGGGCAAAGTAAATTGCAACAGATATTCACGACCAAACCAAGTATTCCTTCGCCAATCTTAAATCACCTTTGTATTTCTCCAGAACACTCCGTATCACTACGAAGATCCACAGTTTATTGGATACTCCATCGTATGGTTATATACGAACTCGAAAGGAACTTGTTCCAGTTCGGGGATGGATTCTGGTTCAGGAGAAATAGGAATACGAGTTATTCAGGTGTCTTTTATCTTCACCGTCTCTCACATTGCGAATGTTCCTAGGATTGGGACAGTACACCCATTATGCTTATTGGATAGTCTTCTTCCAAACCATAGGCTGGTGCCGAACGGTAGGGAAGGAAGAAAACCATTTGGCCTAAAGGGGTGTGCAGAAGGTAAAGACTAAAGACAAATGAAGGGATTTGGAGAGGTGGCAAAGAATTACACGGTTACAGTTGTGAATCTGGATACTGGAAGAGGCATTACTAGGAATACCAGGATACCCTTTCGAAACATTTCAATGTTTCAGCTTCACTGTGTACTGTTAAAAGAAAACTGATTTCCCGATTAGATACTTACTCCAGGGTATGTATTTACCAAGTATTATTCTCACATCTGTATGGTTTTACAGATGATGAGTGGGAGTAGGTTATTGGGAATTGGGTGATCATCCTCATTATATCGGGATTCGTTGTAATCGGTGATATTTGAGGAAATCACCTAGGTTGTTTGCCGGTCGGCAAATATTTGGTTTTGAATATCCGCTTTTATGCACCAATTTCAAATTGATATATCTGTACGTCTATTTTCATAGAGTGAGATATACCTTTCTGAAATTATGTCTACGACATTTACCTATATCAGTGGATGGTTAGGTAAGGAGCATTAAACAGCGGTGTAATTCTTCTTAACCATAAGTACAGTTTTCAACCTACGACACACAGTGAATGAGTTATCAGACTCAAGGGACTTATACAGAGTATTGTATGTTGTCCAGGGTCCATCAGGACAGAGGGGTTGGTCCTCGTACTATATTCGATTTACTTATGACTTCTCTAGTTTTTAGACAGGTGTTTCGTGGAAACACAGTGTCCGAATTTTGAGAAGTTATAGGTATTTGAATACAGTAGAGAACCATGTGTAGCAAGTATCGGGATTCTTCAAAGTGATCGAAGATGTAGATACTTGTGTATGGTATTCAGTTGATAGTAATGGTTAAGAGATCTTACTTCTCTTTCAGGTTACTCATAATTGGAAGTATTCCTAACTTGAGTAACGCTGATCGGCCTCCTTCCATTTAGTTGACATGCGCTGGAGACAGCTGCATGATTTGAATCTGGTTCAATTAAATCAGTGCCTCTGTTTCTATATTGGATATAGTACAGTTCATATCTTAACATTGTTAAGGTACGGGGAGTTGTCCGGCTTATGATTAAAACCAGACACTGGACAACTCAAGGCATGTTTCTGTAATGGCTGTTTGTGGGTTGACCCAGGCTATGCAGAGGGTTGACTTTCTACCATCTGGATGAACAATAGCAATATTGTTCTATACTCGCCACAGTTTTATCAAAAATGGATTTTTTCAGAAAACAGTAGTGGGAGTATGGTAGAACTGGAAGTGATTCCAGAACCACAAACGATTACTGAAGATTTGATAAGGAACCTAAAGATTCAATCTGGATTGACATTCCATTGGCCACTCCGCAGATAAGGTGGGTAACTTCAGGCACCCGAGAGGTACTACGGTAGCCTCAAGGACGGTGACAGGGAAGTTCTTGTTTACCCACAATTACCATTGCTGTTGTTCCAGACTGTGAGACCCGGCAGGAGGATGAGTATAGCGTCGTTCTAAACTAGTTTTAGAAGTGTACGTGTATATGACTCTGCCAGAGGGTTGTCGTAGTCAGTGGGAGCAGCGGAAGCATTGGTGGACAGGTAGCTTATGTCTATTTATAGACTAAAGCAGATGTAGCGGAGATAGATCATCTATTTCTGACATGACAGTCATGGGTTTGACTTCATCAGAATAGGGGATGGATCTGTTGAGAAGGTAGTAGGGTGTGATGTCATGGTATTTGGATGACATACACAGAGTAGGAAAGGAAACTCCTATACTACGATCGGTTATACTTTGGTCGTCACACAGTGGTTTCTCCACATAAGACTTGGATATTATATCAGACATACTGGTTACTAGATCTATGGTTTTAGATCTAGATTTGGGTGGTTTCCCAATCAGGGTACTTAGACAGCATTCTAAGAGTATTTAGAATGGACGACTCCTGGCACGGTAGTGTACCTGCAGGTAATGGAGTCACCCTCTCTAAAGGCGTCTTACAGACTAAAGGGGAGAGGGACGTGCATGATTGGCAGATCACTTGCTCAGGCAATTGAGTCAATCATGAGATGTCAAGTACCACACCAGATGTTGTCCTTGCACTAGATGCAATAAGTTGACTTTAATCCAATCCTGGAGAAACGGTCGGAAGCAGTTTTAGAACATAAGTGAATGTTCTAGGGATATGATAACGACAGCCTCATTCGGGAGACAGTTATCATTCCAGGCTTCCAAGGTGACATGGACGACAAGGATGTTGTCAGAGTTATAGTTTTTCCCTCTGACGAGGGGCAGTATTTTGGACAGGTGGTCCAAGGCAATACTGAGGGAGGCATGGCGCAGGATACTGATTAAGTTCAGTTGACGATACAGTCTAAGAAGTTTGGATTTGGAGTTCATTTATGAGCTATGTCCCATCAGACATCCAGACACATTCTAAGACAGGTATTGCTCATTTCGGGAGATGGGTTTCTCCGCGAACTTGAGATATAGAGAGACATAGAAAGAGACATCAAGGCGGATCCACTCACTGAGGCTATTCCTCGAACGCAATAGTTTCGCAAGCGAGCTTTGTGAGACTGACTAGTAGAGGAGTTGGGTGTTCGGTATCACACGAGCTGTGAGTATGCTACATCGCAATAATTAGCCTTGAGTGCAAGTGGGAGATTGTTGGAGATAATGCCCTCAGAGTCAATTATTGGATCACAGGTACGTGATTGCGGTGATTGAGGGAGGACCTATCCCGGTAGGACAGTCTTACTCGAGATGATAGTATGCTATCAGGTTTACCTTTATCATCGTGTACTGTTTTAGGTGACCTGACACGTCGCTATTACACGTTGATAGAGCCCCTAGGATTCTTGCTTGACCACCAGCAGTATGAGGGCGATCATATAAGTGGGAGCTGGGAGTCTATAAGCATATCCTTAAATGGTCCCTAGTCGTGGGAGTTTCGAGATAGGGCATCGATACTCCATAGTAGACTAGTGTATACAGTCGAGACCCCGACGAAGGGCGGTGGCCGGTCTCACAAGCCACTGGTGTCAGTTGGATCACCTAAGATGTATACAGGTGCTCATTGGGTTATGAGTACACCGGACAGGACTCGCCGGGAACATGCCAGTTGGTCATATACCAGACGTCAGATGGCAGTTCCCTGGTGACATGTGTGCAGGTTAGTTCATCGACCTGGGGATCGTCACTTTTCTCGTGTGAGTTCCCACTGTACTTTGATTACTACCCTACCACGGCTCAAAGGAGTCGTGCAAACAGGTTTTAGTTGGGTACAGTCCCGAGCCACATGGAGGCAGTGAGCGTATCTTCAGGGGTTCGTCTCTCCCGGTATTGGGGGTGAGGTCGTGCTGTGTCTAGGAGAGCCATTACACGAAGCCCTCGGCCGAGGCAAGGAGATTTACTGGTAGGTATTCCAGTAGTATCTCAGGGTGTTATGGGCTACACTCCGACACGACTTGTACCGCTTTTGGGGGTCTGACTTTTACCAACCCCCTAGGCCCGCCATGCGATGCTCATAGACGAACGGACCGGACTGTACGGATATTGTCACTGACAGGCTCAGTAGGGTGTCAGGATGAGTTCGCTCATCGACGTCCCTTTTAGTCAGTACCTGGTAGCCCGTTACGTATTGGCTTATACCTCTGACGTGCTAGTGGTTAAATCCACAACCAAGGTGTTGACGAGTCTTTAGAGTCCCCCACATTCAGTTACTCAGCTTTCGGGCGAAAGGTTGTAGAGGCCGTATGGAGATATGGCAAGGTCCGATCAGATACGTGCGGTATTGCACGGATCAGGATCGGACAGATTGTACTATAGGCCGTATGGGGATATGGCAAGGTCCGATCAGATACGTGCGGTATTGCACGGATCAGGATCGGACAGTTTGTTCTATAGGCCGTATGGATATATGGCAGGGTTCGATCAGATACGTGCGGTATTGCACGGATCAGGATCGAACGGATATTACTGGCCGACTTTGGTTTAAGCCGGATCCTAATATAGTACAGTGTAGATTTTGTCTCATTGCATTTGTATTTCGGTCGAAATACAGATGCGGGTGTGTATGCACAGTATCGGGGTTTTCCTGTAATTTATTACAGGACCAGTTTTCTGGAGTTGCCAGTTTGCTTTTAGTTTCGGCCGATTTCCTTTGTATCGTTCATTGGCCGAAGATTGGTGGAGGAGGGCTTATTTGCATTGTTGCAAATAAGTATTTGTGGAGGGGTTTCCTTGCATATTCTTGTGTCATGATAGCCATTCCTTGACCTTGACTTCTTGACTTCTCCATCATGGCTTGACTTTCATATGACATGGTTTTCATGATGGTTGTGGTGGAGTGAGGTTCTCTTTTGGTGATCATTTCTTTGCATGATTTGGTTGTTGAGTGTTGGTGTTTCTATGGTGATCATTATTCCATATGATAACCATTCCTCTCTCTCTCTTGGTAGAGATGAGAATGGCTCCCATTTCCTTGAGTTTCTTGCACCATCTCATTTCTCTCCTCCACATTAGTCTTGTATCATCCCTCCACCAAAATGGCATCTCCATGAACCCCAAAGTGAGACTTGAGTCCTACACAATATTCTACAGCGAATCTTGGGCACGTCGAGTAGCCGGCTTCGTGCCCGAGTTGCCTCGGCATTGAGGTGGGAGCCCGTAAACGATGAAGGCGATGTGGTGCACTTCCAGCGACGAGGAGGAGACGCGACATTCCGCAGGAGATCGGGACGGCGACGAGAAGACCGGAGGACTCGGATCTGTCGGTATACTTCTCTTCCCTATCTTTTAGTTAGCTTAGACTTGTTAATGGTTACGATCCGGATGTTTAGTGCGCGGTGGTGCCGGTTTACTAAGTCCGCAAAATTAAAGTTTTTCACCGCTTCCGCATTCCGGCGTCGGATTGACGGCCGGGGCGCCGCCGTGCACTTACAAATGTAACATCTATACATGTATGTAGTGCCAAGTACTCGCCAATGCCTCAGGTAATAACATGTCATAAATATGAGGTATGTCTGCATAGAGTAATATGATGAAGTATCTAAATTGATATCAATACACATATATTATCGTCCCATTCCACTAATATTGGTGTAAGGGTATATATAACAGCGTCCTCACTCACTGTTATATATACAAATGAGGTATGATCGATATAATCAATATGAATCAATGCCAGCTATAACATGAATCTAGTAGTATGTGGATGTCCTCCAACTAGGTAATCAATATCTGTAAATCGGTGGATCCCGTCCACGTGTCATCCAGGGACAACAAGCATCATGCATGTAAATATCGTAAAGCATATGCATGGAAATATGAGGATATAATCAAATCATGGAACCTGAGTGCCTAGCATCGACACTCGAAAACATCATGAACACCTGTGCCTAGCATCGACACGTAAATCCTCATGTATCTCAGGCGCCACACACCCTGGTCGGCCCTCATATCCATCTCATGACTCCAGTCGGTATCCCCCAGATAACCGACGGGTCCCAAATACTATCACCGGTAGGTAGTACTCCCCTGCCGGGCTCACCGTCTAGCATATACGAGTCTTCTTGCCCCGGGGTACCTCACCGGGTCCACCATGTACCCGCAATCGGTGCCTACCGCTCCTCGAATCGGGTATACCCACACAAGCTCTCTGGAACCGAGAAAACTCATGGTGGACGCACTGAAATATCATATCAAGGGTGACCGGATTTTTAAAACAATTACATATTTTCTTTTGAAATATCCACGGTCCCCAAATCCAGAAATATCATGGAAACAACATATCTCAATGCGTATAATCAAACATGATGTATGCGACGTGTAAAGAGAGGTAAGCATATCAGTAAGTCATGCAACATGGAATAGTAATGTGCGCATGTCGAGGGAAACCGCTCTTTTTAAAATAAATCAGTTTTAAAGAATATCTTGCGGTTCCCAAATCTCTAATCAAGACGGAATCATCTATGTATGTGTACAGGTATAAGTGTACAATATGCCATGCAAGAATCACATCATGAATGCAACAGTACTACAGTGTAGTGGCATGGCAATTATCGATGATGAAGTGTGTGAGCCGGCAAATAGTGCATGGAACATACGCATCATCGATAATGGTGCTGGTGTCCTAACAACATGATGGTAATATCTCAATAAACACAAGTAATGCGATGCAAATAATATGAATATGCGAAACCAAATAATTCATGCCATAGTGGAGAATCTACATCAATAAGTAAGTGTCATAAAGTTTTTCCTTTTGGAAATAAGACGAATCGGGGTTTTTAGTAAAATAAGGGCTACGGTGTTTTTAAGAAAAGATGCGCCCTTTGAAATTATCTGTAGAATCCCTTTTTTCCTGTCTTTAAAATACTCCCGATTCGTTAGTTTTGAAATAGGTATGACTCGGGTCTAGTCTAACATCTACTATACTAACTACTGATCAACTATCAAGTCAATATGGAAGGGTATGGAAACCACCTAAATCTGAGTCGATACATATAAAAATAAAGATAGTAGTCGGTGATCCCGCATCAATAGTATCGCATACGATACCGTAAATCATCTCACACCCTCAAGTCATGGGTGCGGATTAATCATCAATATAAAGCTCGTACGGTAAATCGTCGTACGGCATCCCAATAGCTGGGTGCGGGTCAATATCACAATCATCACATCAATTATCTGGTATCCTTATCATCATATCACAAAATCTGGGGTACTGATCTAAGTCTAGTACGAATCGATACCATCTACATAAGTATGAATGCGTGTGCGAAAGACACGCCCAAAGGCCCGCTAAAAATCATATATCGTATCCTAAATACGAATCACATCACATTACCGATATCATGGCACCATGCCCAAACTCATCGACTCACATCCAAAGTCCTCCAATATCCTCGTCATCACAGTATGAACATAGCAAATAAGCACGTGTGTGCGTGTGGGTGCAAACTATTCTAGGGTTCGCTACTAGGAACTACACTGGTTACCTTTAACCTTAATCTATGCATAGTACACCTAACACATCCTAAACAATCAAGTCACACATAAGTTATCATATATAAGTACAGTATATATGGTATACTAGACATCAGACTGCGGGGGTGCTATACGCCATCCACCCGACTTCTCCCCGTAGATATAAATCTACTCACCTTCTTATGTGTGCCGGTGCCTATGTTGCCAATTGCATCTCCAACGCTTCGACGCCACGTGGGGTACCTACAAGGATATCACACGCTAAAACATATAAAAACCATGCCAGAAGCCAAAATGGTGCATGCTACGCCCTTAAGTAAAAACCTATGGCCTCGCGTGCAAACACAGTCCATAACCCTCTGCCGTTGGCGTTCAAACGCCACCCGACAGAAACGAATTATCGAATACCAAAATCCATACGAAAACAAGTCGTAAATCATGCACCAAGTCAAGAAAATCAACCCAGATTCTACCCCGGTTGGAACCAGTCAAAACTAGACATTCCCAGGGTCAAGTTTACAAGTAAAAGAGCTGTGCACGCAAAACGAGGGGGTTCCCTACTGCTCTGGCCACAAATTGCGGCCAGAGGGATTAAATCTGCGGCCAGGAAGTGGGTACAGGGGCTGGGGCTTTGGGTGTTGGCTTCTATCTACCTGCACATCTCACTGCCAAGTCAATTTTATTCTAGGAGGTCCCGGGTTGTAGCAGATTCCAGAAAGGCTTAAAAAGTCGACAAAACGCTAACCGACATTAAATCGAACAATCTGGTATTTTGCTGGAATCTGGGGAAGTTCTGGGGTGAACTAGTCTCAAACACACCTAATAAGGTTATACCAACCATCAAAACCAACACTTGGTCAAGTCTCACTCAAATTTGCCTAAACTAGCACTAATTTACAATATAGACTCTAAACTTCAGCTATAATCAGAACTTGGCAAATTAGAAGTTGGGTTGCAAGATTATACCTCAAGGGAAGTCCTAGGATGTAGGAGAAGAGAGGATGAAGGAAGGAGGAAGGGTTGTGCTGCATGCTGAGCTGCTCCTTGGGCTGTTCTTCCTTGTTGCTGTTGCTGCATCAGGTTGCTGCTGCTGCTTGCTATTTTCCTTTTTGTTACTGTTTGCAGCAGCTACTGCAGTTGTGAGTTGTTGGTTTGGTGTTGTGGGAATGGTTGTGGTGGTGTGTTTTTGTTGTTTTGAATGATATTGTTGCTGCTGATGCAGAATTAGGGCTGATGGTGTTATCAGCTGATGTGATAACCATTGGGCTGAACTTTTGATTTTGGGGGCTGAAGCTTACATCAGCTGCCGCAGTTGAGGCAGTTGTAGTGTGGCTGATGTAGGGTATAGGGTTGTAGTATGGTGGAGTGTGAGAGTGGGAGATGTAAGGGAAGGATGTGAGTGAGAGGGAGAGATATGAGGGAAAGCAAAAGATTTGAAATGAGATGGGCCATGACACATCCTAGAGCCACCTTTCTCTCTCTCTCTCTAGCCACAAGTCAACCCCAACCTAATCCAATTTTTAACAAAGCTAAACCCTTAATTAACCTACTTAACTTAACCAAAAGGTTTAAGCCACCATGGTCATCTCAACATGGTAACCCTAGACTAACCCAAGATAACATGCACAAGTGTGTGCAGCTCAGATAAAATTCCGATAAATCATCAGAAACCAATTTTGGTAAACGTTTTACCAAAAACCCTACATTAAGCATATTTTAGAATTTCCATAATTTTTCTTCAGAATTTTCCCTATTTATCGGTATTTAATTATACCGAAATATTAAAATATTCAATAAAATAATATTAAACTATAAAAATTCCCGAAAATAATATTATATTTTTCTGAAGTGTTACACAAACACTGTGGCACAACTAGGGTGAGTTGCCAACTCGTGAATAGAAGATAACATATAAAGGTAATCACGAGTATGCACGTACTGCGATACTCTAACATGTGTAATCAGATAACATCTATATGATGAGCTGGGTATGCGATAATCATGCAAAAGTACCCTATCAGGTACTACAACTACATGATACAATGCAAAATAATGAATGTTGAGCATGGGATAAATATCATCAGCATGGAATATAAACATGGAAAAACCCCGGTGTCTACCAAAAACACCCAAAATCCCGATAACTCAGGCGCCGTCACTCTATCCGGCCCTCAATCCTGTAAATCTCATAGAAGCGGGGTGCCCAACATCGGCACCTCAAAATAACAAGAAATACTCGTTTCCAGCATCGACACGCAAATCCTCCTCTCTCAGGCGCCGCATACCAGATCGACCCTCAGCATGTATCTCATGTCATAACCCCCAAACGGTATCCTCCGGATATCCGTCGGGTCTCCAAACTATCACCGGCAGGTAGTAGTCCCTCAGCTGGTCTCACCGTCTAACTATACGAGTCTTCTTGCCCCGGGGTACCATACCGGGTCCACCATGTACCCGCAGACGGTGCCTACCACGCCTCGAATCGGGTATACTCACACAAGCTCTCAGAACCGAGAAAACTCATGGTGGACGCACCAAAATATCATATCAAGAGAAAACGGGTTTTTAAAATAAAGCATACTTTCTTAAAATAATACTATGGTTCTCAAATCCAGAAATCACATGATATCCAAACTCAATGCGTATATTCATGCGATGTGATGTATGCATCATAAGGTCGTACTATGAGTAAAATTGGAAAAACCGCTCTTTAAATGAATTCAGTTTTAACATCTCATGCGGTCTCCAGTTTTACCAAAAACCAGCTTATCTAGGTAAGTACAATGTGTATATATGCACCAATACGAATATACAACATGTATGTGCACAAGTATGGATATGCAAATGAGTATGTGCACAAGTAACATAATCCTGTCGAACCATATATAAGGTAAGCTACAAGATTGTCACGACCCGAAAGAGCACGTGACTGGCCCTTGAACCATATGAAGTCTATAGGACTCCATCTGATCCAAGTAAGCCAAAAGCCCAGAAATCTAAAACCATTTTAAGAGTAAGTAAAGAAAACTGGTTTAAAGAAGTGAAGGAAAACATGTTTGAAGTCAAGGTTTTTAAATAACTAAGCCGAATATGCATTTTAAAATGTCAAGTCTTTTCTAAAAATTTCGGCAGAGTTCCTTTTGTAAATACTGGCCCCGAACGGGGTACAACAAGAACAACATATATGCAATGATAAAAGGCATCCCCAAGCGGGAGCTAGCTCTTCGTCAATCGACGGTCACAAACACACAAGCAATAATATACAACGCCGAAAGGCGGGGATCAAAACTCAAAAGAAAACTCATAATAACATGAAAACCGTAATACTGCTAAGCGCGACTCTAAGGTCGAATAATACATCACTAGTGTCTAAGTCTGAAACAATATACAAGTTTTGGTTGATGGAATTTCTAGATACAATGAATAATACAAGTCCAATGGTGGTTCTTGATGCAAAAGAATCCACCTACCAAATGCAATTCACCCGCAAGGAAGCAGTGTGCCAGAAATGCCGCAATGGAACCTGTACGGCAAAACCTGCAAGAACTGTGGCACAACGGGGGTGAGTTGCCAACTCGTGAATAGAAATATCTACAAGCAGAAACCGAATGCAAGACATAAACCTAGGTCAAACAATCAGTAATATAAACCACAAGAGTACGTCTGAAGCATGATAAAGTGGCAATGTAACATCTAAACATGTATATAGTGCCAAGTACTCAGGTAATAACATATCATCAGTATAAGGTATGTCTGCATGAAGTATGATCAATGTAAATCCAGTCTGTATGTGATCAAGTCTGTATGAACGTGGACCTCGTCCACCCGTCACCCAATGACAATAAACGTCTAACCCGTCCACCCGTCACCCAATGACAATAAGCATCATGCATGCAAATATAAGGATATAATCAAAATCATGGAAATCGTCATGAAACCCGTGCCTAGCATCGGCACGTAAATCCTCATCCATATGGGGCTCCGTCTGCGGTATCGGCCCTCGCCCCCGGCAGTACGGGTCAGCCGATGTCCATCTCTCAACTCCGGTCGGTATCCTCCCGATATCCGCCGAGCTCAAATACAATCACCGGTAGGTAGTAGTCCCTCTGCCAGGCTTACCGTCTACTACACAGCGAAACCGTTCTCGCCCCGGGTTACCATACCGGGTCCACCATGTACCCGCAATCGGCCTCATCCACCTCCTCGAATCGGGTTTCATATGTCGCTCTCAGCACCGAGAAAACACATGGTGGACGCACTGAAATATCATATCAAGGGTAACCGGGTTTTTAAAACAATCATATATTCTCTTTTGAAATACCCACGGTTCCCAAATCCAGAAATATCATGGAAACAACATATCTCAATGCGTATAATCAAAACATGATGTATGCGACATGCAAAGAAAGGTAAGCATATCAGAAGCCATGCAACATGGAATAGTAATGTGCACATGTCGAGGGAAACCGCTCTTTTAAAACGAATCGGTTTGAAGAACATCTTGCGGTTCCCAAATCCCTAATCAAGTCAGAATCCTCTATGATTGTGTACAGGTATAAGTGTACAATATGCCATGCAAGAATCATATCATGAATGCAACAGTACTACAGTGTAGTGGCATGGCAATTATCGATGATGAAGTGCGTGAGCCGGCAAATAGTGTACGTGGAACATACGCATCATCGATAATGGTGCTGGTGTCCTAACAGCATGATAATAATATAGCAATAAACATATACAAGCAATGTGAATAGCATGAATATGCAGAAATCAAATAATCAACACCACAGTGAAGAATCTACTATGCAAACTACAGATCTAAGTATCAAGTCAATCGGGAGAGGTATGGAAACTACCTAAATCTGAGTCGATATATATATATAGATATAATAGTCGGTGATCCCGCCTCAATAATATCGCGTACGATACAATATATCGTAAGACATCCTCGAGTCATGAGTGCGGATCAATCATCAATATAGGCTCGTACGGTAAATCATCGTACGGCATCCCAATAGCTGGGTACTGGTCAATATCACATTCCTCTCATCAGATATCAGGTATCATTATCTTCATAACACATAATCTGGGGTACTGATCTAAGTCTAGTACAAATCGATACCATCTATATACTGCGTGTGCAAGCACACGTCCTAATGCCCGCTAGAGATCACGTATCGTATCCCAATACGAATCACATCAAATCACCGATCTCGCGGCACAATGCCCAACAACATCGACTCATCTCCAATGTTATCCAATAACATCATCAACACAGTGTAAGTAAAAGAAATATGCAAGGGTGTGCGTGTAGGTGTAAGTCTATTCTAGGGTTCGCAACTAGGAAATATTCTAGCTTACTTCTAACCCTATCACATCTAACACATCTCAAATAATCCACGACACTATACTATCATATATAAACACATAAGGTATACCAACTACGGACTGCGGGGGTGCTATACGCCATCTACCCGACTTCCCCCTGTAGATGTAATCTACTCACCTTGCGTCTTCACTTATGGACGTCGCCACGTGCTTGCTTGTCGTCCCGAAGTCTTCATGAGGTACCTACACATCAAAGTATCGTATATGCGTATTAAAACCAAATCAAAGCTAACACAACACACGAAACCCAAAACGATACGATAAGGGACCTGTAGGTTAGAACCCACGGGCACTCCTTCAAAACCATCAATAAATCCTCTATATCGTCGTATAAACGCCAAATAGTCGAGGTAAAACACAAGAAACAAATTTAGAATTAAGAATACGGAATACGGAAACACGAATCCAAAACAGCAACTAAGGAAATATGTTCCAGATTTCACCCTAGGTCAAATTAGACAAATCTATATATACCAGGGGTCTAATCTATGCATGTAGGGGCTACAGAACCAAAACGAGAAAGTTTGGTGCAGGTATGGCCGCAAATTGCGGCCAATTGGAATAAATCTGCGGCCGGTTTGGGGAGTTAGGGGTTGGGGTCTTGGTGGTAGCTTCCTGGGTGCCTGCACATGTCACTGTCCAATCAATTTTAATTTAGGATGTCTCGGGTGATAGCAGATTCAATATACCCCTCACAGATTTCACAAATTCCCCGATATCGGTTTCTAAATCCGTATTTCGGGTTTCAACTCTCAGGTTAAGGTCTCAATTCATACACTAGGGTGTTGGTGTAGCCTCTACTGAGCTCAATTTCCCATCACAACTTATAATTCTTCACAACCCTAACTAGGTTTTTCCTCAAGTCACCAAAATCACACAATATCGGTTCAATCATAACATGGGGGTAAAGGAATTGCTAAAACTAAGTTAATGATCCAGAAAATACCTCATTTGGCAACTCAATAATTTTCTTGAGTTGCCCCTAGTGGCCAAAATCCTTGCTTCTTTAGTCCAATGTGTAGATCTTGAGCTTGTGCACACTTTTTATGAAATGAGAGTGGGGTTTTGGAGTTGTTTCAGAGGTGTTTTGGAGCTTGAAGAGGGGAGGGAGAAGGAGGTGCAGGAGCAGCAGCAGCAATGGGAGAAGAAGGAGGGAAATGAGGGAAGGGAAATGGCTAAGTCCTAAGTCAAATAAGACCACACCTCTCTCTCTCTCACCAACTAAAAATTTCTTTATTCTTTTCTCTTTTCTTTTCCTTTTCTCTCAAAAACCTTCTCCCAAGAATAGTAAACCCAAAGTGAACCATGGCAAGAAAATGCACAAGTGTGAAAAAGTGATGTGCATGATTTGCACAAAAATGCTAAAAAACCGATTAGCGATTTTAATCGCGATTAATACTAAATTAGCATATAACAAATCATAAAGACTTAAAAATGGCATAATTCTATAAAATACCCTATTTTATAATTTTCCATAATTTTTCCAAAATTTTTCCCATTTATTTGTATTTAATAATACCAAAATATTAAAATATTCAATAAAATAATATTAAATTATAAAAATTCCTAAAATTAATATTTTATCTTTTTGAAATATTACAATCTTCCCCCCTTAAATAAATTCGGTCCCCGAATTTAAATTTAAACCCCCAATACTAAAACATTTCAGCAAAAATCCAATTTGTCGGGGCTCCGAAAACATCAATACATAGCGAATATCATCAAAGTGTACTGCCCTACTAGAAATCAATCCACAAAAATGTATATAAGAATATACGGTGCGTCTGGTGCGCACGGAATCAAAATCCATGTATGTGTCACACAGGTGTACAAAACAACATCTAGGTGCAACTGGTGTGCACGAAACATCTGTCATAGGCAACGTGTGTGCCTGACAGCAAAGTCAGGTGCATGTGACATGCACGAAGAATCCCGATTTAGTGCATCTGGCGTGCACCAAAATCGTATATAAAAACACTAAAGGTGCATGAAAACTATGCTGGAAGTGTAAATCAAATCACTGCATAAGATAGGCGTGAAATTCAATCAATAGCTCAAATGTAATAACTTATGCGCAAAATATAAATATCCAGTGGGTGCATGAAACAATATCATGAAACTCAGTCATCAAAACTAAATCATGCAATAGAAGGCCCAAAATACCAAAATCCAAGATGACGGATACGTGATAATCGAATCACAAAATCACAAATCATAAATACCGTCGTCGGTAGTTCCTCCTTCAAGGTCGAGAAGGAGTCAGTTCATCCAATACTAGCAGCACAAGATATCTACTTGCCTCTTGCTCACGGTCTGGCGTCCTCTGACTCTGGGTCCTTATCTTCTTTGCGGATTACCTATCTCGCAGTCAATCGGATCATCGGCCCTATCAGGTGTGCTAGCGGGGACGATTCCGTTCTGGCACTTCTCTGGTCATCTCTCGGTCAATCCTCACGACCACTCGTAAAGCAGCATGTCACTGGCATCGGCCTCTGGCTCTCTGAATGCACATCACACATCTGATCCTGGGTGCAAACATCATTGCAGCAATGTCCTGGAAGGAATCCTGCTCAAGGTCTCTTTCGATCTTGCCTATACCGAACTGTACGAAGGCTGGCTCTCTTGCATTATCTCTTTTTGTTCAATAGACATCTGTGTCCTCAGCACAACATTTCTCGGAATCTGGTTGCATCCCAACACCTCTGTAAGCATATCTGACCTCTGGTCTCGACGGGAAGTAATGACAGCTCGTCAGTGTCTCGCACGAACCTCTTATCTGTATTTCCGTCCACTTCGACGTCACGGCATGCTATCTACGCACTGCACTATTCTCGGCCACGGTCAAACCGAAGTCTCTCGCACGGACTCGAAATCGCGTACTCTGTAGCTTCACCATTCTATAGAATATGTCTGGCCGGACAGGTCCTCGGGAACGCGTCCCAACCATCGGAGGAATACTCAAAACTCGTCCGTCCTTGATCAATTCGCAACGCATCTGGGTAAGTTCCTTTACCCGAACCTGGTCAACTACCTCGTCGACGATGCCGACCTCTGGCCTGCTGGGTGTGCGCAATATGACCACTCCTGGGTCTAGGTCTTCTCGTATCGTATTCCAGAAAGGTCCTGTCGAGGTTTCTCTCTCAAATCTCGTTCCTGCCGGACTGCCCGGAAGTCATCATCCATTGCTGAAGCTAATTCTTATTCCGGACCGGCTGCATACTTATCGCGCCTCTTTCTGAAAGATATATCCATATACAACGCCTCTGGGTGCGTACCACATCTCTGATGTCAGCGGAGTGGAACGTCATCTCGTCGAAATCTCTTGCGAACTCTTTTCTTCACTCTTCTTCAATGTCGACTGATCCGGACTCGTCTCATCGTGGCTGCATGGACTGGGCTCCAACGGCTATACTCGTATCTGGAGTCTCCCAAGCAAAGCATCCCATCACATGATATCCGAATGATGTCGAACATTCGATCGACTCGTCAGAACCTTATAATCCCCCAAGAGATCAACATCTTGAGTACAGTTTAATAGTATCGAGTACATGCCACAGCGTCGGTGGTCCAGCCGTAGAAGGGCAAACCCAAGCCTCACTAATGGCGCCGCGGAACTGCCGTAAACCCTAAGGCTCAAAGGCTTTCACACGGTCATTAAGTCGAGTTAGGGTTTCATTCTTCTAGAGGGTCCATAGAATCACCTGCATGTCTTTCCGTATACTTTAAACTTGGAAAATGGGCTCCTGACATTCGATCGTCTCTATCGACTCTCAACGAACCTGCGTGAAGTCGTCTCTAGCTGGAAACAATCTATCTGATGACCTCGCATCGGTAAATGAACGAACCACATGTCCCATTCATTCATCCTCAGGTGACTAGCAACCGTCCATCATATCTCTAGGTATATGCTCATGCTGCAGTAGCTCCAACCATCTGGGCGATATCTCGTCATTTGCATCAACAACTGGCTCATTCGCCTGTACGCCGAACAGTGCCTCAATCCTCCAGGAAAGGCGACACATTGGCGGTCATCTCTGAATCGATCTGCTCTAGATCTGAGTAAGACTCTCCACACTAGAAATCTTCAACTCAACTGGGCCCGCTCCGGCGCATAAATCGGACGAATCACCTTCGTCTCTCAAATCGGGTAGACTAGCTATCATCTGTCTCATATCTGTCTGGAAGCTCCGGCAATCTCAGCTCGTAAGCTCCGGAAGCGACATCCTGTCAATCTCAGCAACAGCTGGTCCATCTGTCTGCATGGTAGGCGACATCATAATCTCTGAGGTATGCTGTACATCAACAGTCCTCTCTCAACTGGCAGCTCTAACAATGGCCTGATCATCCAGTGCAAAACCAAGCACTCGCCTCCACTAGAGGTTACAATCATCAATACTAACTCGAGACGTTCCCATGTCACCACAATGGTCGGCCCTCGTACCAGACGAGCTCGCCCTGACCGTAACCCTAGCAGCAGCCCAAACTGTGTTCAAACATGGCGACAGGAACCTCAATCGAGTATCGAAGAGAGCAAATCAATGAAAAGAAAGAAAGCAACAAATCCAGAGTGGATACATGATCATAAGAAGGAACAGCATCAACGAAGGTATGATCATGAAACTAATAGAATCGGGGATCTCAAATGGATGTATAATCATGGATATGAAGAGAATCACTGATCTCGAAAATATGTACATCCTTAGGTTCCTTAAGCGGAGTGGCGTGTTGTAAGTATGCCGCGGAACATACCCACGGTACGTCACTCTACTTTAGTCACCTATTCCATCAACCAAGGGTCATCCAACGCGACGAAAGTTTGGGTCTAATACCCCCTCGACTAAGTCTAAGTTCCGTAAGGTCAAGCCTAAGTTCCGTATATATATAAACGCCCTAGGCTCCACATAGTCAAACTTAGACTCGAACCAAGGTCAACCTAGCGCTCTGATACCAACTTTGTCACGACCCGAAAGAGCACGTGACTGGCCTTTGAACCATATGAAGTCGATAGGACTCCATCCGATCCAAGTAAGCCAAAAGCCCAGAAATCTAAAACCATTTTAAGAGTAAGTAAAGAAAACTGGTTTAAAGAAGTGAAGGAAAACATGTTTGAAGTCAAGGTTTTTAAATAACTAAGCCGAATATGCATTTTAAAATGTCAAGTCTTTTCTAAAAATTTCGGCAGAGTTCCTTTTGTAAATACTGGCCCCGAACGGGGTACAACAAGAACAACATATATGCAATGATAAAAGGCATCCCCAAGCGGGAGCTAGCTCTTCGTCAATCGACGGTCACAACCACACAAGCAATAATATACAACGCCGAAAGGCGAGGATCAAAACTCAAAAGAAAACTCATAATAACATGAAAACCGTAATACTGCTAAGCGCGACTCTAAGGTCGAATAATACATCACTAGTGTCTAAGTCAGAAACAATATACATGTTTTGGTTGATGGAATTTCTAGATACAATGAATAATACAAGTACAATGGTGGTTCTTGATGTAAAAGAATCCACCTACCAAATGCAATTCACCCGCAAGGAAGCAGTTTGCCAGAAATGCCGCAATGGAACCTGTACGGCAAAACCTGCAAGAACTGTGGCACAACGGGGGTGAGTTGCCAACTCGTGAATAGAAATATCTATAAGCAGAAACCGAATGCAAGACATAAACCTAGGTCAAACAATCAGTAATATAAACCACAAGAGTACGTCTGAAGCATGATAAAGTGGCAATGTAATATCTAAACATGTATATAGTGCCAAGTACTCAGGTAATAACATATCATCAGTATAAGGTATGTCTGCATGAATTATGATCAATGTAAATCAAGTCTGTATGTGATCAAGTCCGTATGAACGTGGACCCCGTCCACCCGTCACCCAATGACAATAAACGTGGAACCCGTCCACCCGTCACCCAATGACAATAAGCATCATGCATGCAAATATGAGGATATAATCAAAATCATGGAAATCGTCATGAAACCCGTGCCTAGCATCGGCACGTAAACCCTCATCCATATGGGGCTCCGTCTGCGGTATCGGCCCTCGCCCCCGGCAGTACGGGTCAGCCCATGTCCATCTCTCAACTCCGGTCGGTATCCTCCCGATATCCGCCGAGCTCAAATACAATCACCGGTAGGTAGTAGTCCCTTTGCCAGGCTCACCGTCTACTACATAGCGAAACCGTTCTCGCCCCGCGGTACCATACCGGGTCCACCATGTACCCGCAATCGGCCTCATCCGCCTCCTCGAATCGGGTTTCACATGTCACTCTCAGCACCGAGAAAACACATGGTGGACGCACTGAAATATCATATCAAGGGTAACCGGGTTTTTAAAACAATCATATATTCTCTTTTGAAATACCTACGGTTCCCAAATCCAGAAATATCATGGAAACAACATATCTCAATGCGTATAATCAAAACATGATGTATGCGACATGCAAAGAAAGGTAAGCATATCAGAAGCCATGCAACATGGAATAGTAATGTGCACATGTCGAGGGAAACCGCTCTTTTAAAACGAATCAGTTTGAAGAACATCTTGCGGTTCCCAAATCCCTAATCAAGTCAGAATCTTCTATGATTGTGTACAGGTATAAGTGTACAATATGCCATGCAAGAATCATATCATGAATGCAACAGTACTACAGTGTAGTGGCATGGCAATTATCGATGATGAAGTGTGTGAGCCGGCAAATAGTGTATGTGGAACATACGCATCATCGATAATGGTGCTGGTGTCCTAACAGCATGATAATAATATAGCAATAAACATATACAAGCAATGTGAATAGCATGAATATGCAGAAATCAAATAATCAACACCACAGTGAAGAATCTACTATGCAAACTACAGATCTAAGTATCAAGTCAATCGGGAGAGGTATGGAAACTACCTAAATCTGAGTCGATATATATATAGATATAATAGTCAGTGATCCTGCCTCAATAATATCGCGTACGATACAATATATCGTAAGACATCCTCGAGTCATGAGTGCGGATCTATCATCAATATAGGCTCGTACGGTAAATCGTCGTACGGCATCCCAATAGCTGGGTACTGGTCAATATCGCATTCCTCCTATCAGATATCAGGTATCATTATCATCATAACACATAATCTGGGGTACTGATCTAAGTCTAGTACAAATCGATACCATCTATATACTGCGTGTGCAAGCACACGTCCCAATGCCCGCTAGAGATCACGTATCGAATCCCAATACGAATCACATCAAATCACCGATCTCGCGGCACAATGCCCAACAGCATCGACTCATCTCTAATGTCATCCAATAACATCATCAACACAGTGTAAGTAAGAGAAATATGCAAGGGTGTGCGTGTAGGTGTAAGTCTATTCTAGGGTTCGCAACTAGGAAATATTCTAGCTTACTTCTAACCCTATCACATCTAACACATCTCAAATAATCCACGACACTATACTATCATATATAAACACATAAGGTATACCAACTACGGACTGCGGGGGTGCTATACGCCATCCACCCGACTTCCCCCTGTAGATATAATCTACTCACCTTGCGTCTTCACTTGTGGACGTCGCCACGCGCTTTCTTGTCATCCCGAAGTCTTCATGGGGTACCTACACATCAAAGTATCGTATATGCGTATTAAAACCAAATCAAAGCTAACACAGCACACGAAACCCAAAACGATACAATAAGGGACCTATAGGTTAGAACCCACGGGCATGTAGGGTTCCTAGGCACACTAATGAGGTCTCACAAGAGATCAAACATGGCCAATTCAAATTTTCCATGTGCCTACAAACCCTAATACGGATCGTTAACTAGATGTATAGGCGATGCAATGCAAGTTAACAACTTTAACTAAAAGGGAAGGGGCTACAACCTTTGTAGATCCGGTCCTCCACCTCCATAGCTCCGTGATGAAGTCCCTCCGCTGTACCCATCGGATCTCGAACTCTCGCGGTGGTTTCATCGAAGAAATGATCGGGCTAGGTCGTCGACTTCGATGCCAATGATGATCTACGTCGAGGCAACTCAAGATCAAACTCCAACTTCACCAAGTCATGAAACTTGTGAAGAAAACACCCTATACTACTTGGCAAGTGGTAGAGGATGAAGAAATAGGAAGTGGGTTCACTTTAGAATTGGATTTCTCACTCTTTTTCTCAAGTTGCCATTGATGGAGGCAAGTTTTTCTTCTTGTTGAAGATGAAGAAGAAGAAGAAGAAGAAAAAGAATATGATAAGTATTTACCAAATAGAAAATAAAATGAATACTTATCATATACCAACCATGGTTAAGTGTAGAGACTAAACTAGGGTTAGGTGAATGGTTAGGTTAAGGGAAGCAAACAAAATGGTCAAGCTTTCAACACTTCATGAAGCTTCATGAAAGAAACAAAGAAAGCCAACATTTCTATTTATCTTTTCCAAAATAAATAAAGAAAATAAATAAATGAATAAGTAAACAAAACCCTAACCATTCATATAACCATGGTTTAATCATACACACAAACTTAAGTTAGCATGTATCATCAAACATGATACAAACAAGTGCACAAAAGTATATCACATATACAACTTGTGTACTTCAAATGAGAAAATCCATTTAAAGTGAAAAAATACTAGTTAATGCAAATTATTATATCAAATATATAATTATGCAGTAAACATTAAATCAATACTTGATTTAACGATCCGGTAATATCGCATATAACCGACTAGTATCCAATGTATCGACTTATCGAATCAATCCTCGATTCGATAACTAAGTTATATCGCATACAACCATTCGACACATTCATCGCGAGAATGGAATACGATATCACATACACGCATTATTCTCGGTCCCGCACATATCTCATATGCGCTCCTATTTCGTTTCGCTTGAGCCAGGAAACCTCTGTGTAGAACTCTAAAGACTTGTCAATACACCGGCAGCAGGTGATGATCATATCAAACACCCACAAGCCGCAAGCGGTCTGCTAAACGTAACGGCCACCCGGGTATTGAGCGATCAGAAGATCGACGAGCAAGCCCGCTCACACTCCTGTGAATCCAACCAGTAACACTTACCATACAGTCCGGTCTGTTCGTCTGATATGTCGCATATCTCGCCTCGGAGTGGTAAACGTCAGACCCCAGTAGCTTGATAAGTCATGCCGATGTGAGGTCCATAACATTCGTGAAACTACTGATAACTCTTACCAGTATATCACTGCAACCCTGGCCAGGGATTTCCTGTTATGGCCAGTCGAGCATAGCGCAACATCAACCCCCAATACTGGGAGAGACGAATCCCCTCCTATCGCTCATTTCCTCCATGTGAATCGGGACTGTACCTAAAAACCACCTGTTTGCATGACTCATTAGAGCCGTGGTAGGGTGGAAATCAAAGCATAGTGGGAGACACACAAGACTTTATGACGATCTCGGGTCAAGAGACTAAGCTGCACCAGTGTCACCAGAGAACTGCCATCTTACGTGAGGTATAATACCATCTGGGAGTTCTCGGTGAGTCCATTCAGTGTACCCAGTCTCCACTGAGCACCCGCATACCATCTCTGATGTCAAACACCAATGGATATGGGATCATCCATCGCCCATTACATGGGTCGAGAAGATATAAGCTAGTCTACTCTGGAATATCGATGCCCCGTCTCGATATTCCCACGACTAGGAACATTGAAGGATGTACTCATTGACTACCCAGACCCCACTAGTATGATCTGCATCATAGTCCTGGAAGTCGAGTACACATCCTAAGGGCTTTATCAACATGTAATCAGAGAGACAGAAAGTATACATGTTAAGATAAAGAGCAACCAGATAGCGTACTATCATGTCGAGCAAGAAATTCCTACCTATATATGTCCCAGCATCCACTACATTATACATCAAATGTACAGTATTGGCCTCTAGGGCATACATATAACTAACAATCTCCCACTTGCACTCGGGCCATCTGTAGCAGTAGTTGTAGTATCTAATACTCAACCATCCCCTAAAAGTCTCTCTCTGGGAAAAGGCTTTCGTGAGTGGATCCGCCGTGTTGTCCTCTGAGTCTACTCTCCTAACCTCGATCACCCTATAGATCAACTATCTCCATGATCAGGTGATGCTGCCTCAGAATATGTCTGGGTCACTGATGGGACCAGGGTTCCAGGGCCAAAGCCACACTTCCATTGTCATACAATGGCAGGAACCTAGTTCATCTTATGAACCAATATACACCCAAACTGCCTCTTTGGTAGTATCTTAAATAGCGATGTTTCCAGCCTTTATCGTCTAGTTTGCCACGGTATCTAGCTTGGAACCCTTCCAACATATCGTCCTTTTACTGAGGGTAAAGACAATGCCTGCGACTGACATTCAGTCGTCCTTATCACCCTGGAACCTTTCCAGTGATTCTCCCCAGGATCAACTGATACTATCTCACTATAGCTAGTGAGAATCCTAACATCCATTTAGATCTATCTCATAGATCCAAAACCCAGGATTTAGGAGGTATCACTTTGATCCTATTGGAGAATCCTTGTGATAAGAGGAGATCGACCGATCGTAGTATAGGAAACTCTTTTCCTATCAAGAGTATGTTGTCCACGTACAATACTAGGAAGACTACCTTACTCTCTACTACCGTTTTGTATATACAAGGTTCATCTACTATTTTTGATGAAGTTAAACACTTTGACTATCACATCAAAACAGACGTTCCAACTCCGCGATGCCTGCTTTATTATGTAAAGCAACTTGCACACGTTTCCGCTGCTCCCACTGTTTACGAAGCCCTCTGGCTGTGTTCTTATAGACGTTCTCTTCTAAATCATTATTTAGAAAAGTAGTCATGGCACCCAACCACCAGATATCGTAGTCATGGTATGTAGCAATGGCAAGTAGGATCTGGATGGACTTAAGCATAGTCCCTAGAAAAGGTTTCATCATTATCCACACCTGGTTGATGACTAAAACCTTTAACAAGTCTAGCTTTGAAAGTCTCAACTTTTCCATCTACACTAAGTAATCTTCTCAAGATATACTTGCTCCTGATGGGAATTTAACCCTTCAGATATAGCAAACAAAGTCCATACTTTGTTGGTGTATATGGATTCAATCTCAGATCGCTAAGCACCCAGCCATTCTTACAGAGCCCCTACTCTTGATGGCCTGCTCGAAACTAGTTAGGCTATCATCTCATGATGCAATCCTCGCTCCCACTGTCATCGAGAAACCGAAGTATCTCTCAGGCGGATGAGAAACCCTACCAGATCGGCGGAGAGGCCGAGGTTCGTCGGGGACTATTGAATCCTTTGGTTCTGTCAAATCATCAGCTGCAGTTTTGTATAGCTGGAACCTTTCCAGTTCTACAGAACTGACCTTGCCTCGATCTTGTCCGGATTTTACTTTAGACATAGGCCGGACAATCCTAAACCTTAACTCACTTAATAGATAGGCTCTTTCCATACCATATCTCATATGGAGTGGTAGGCACTGATTTGATTCGAACCTAATTCAATAGGTATGCAGCTTCTCAAGTGCACAACACCAAAAGGAAATAGGTAACTCAGTAATACTCATCATAGAGCACACCATATCTAATATTGTGCGATTGCTCCGCCCCGATACACCGTTGTGCTGTGGTGTATTCAGAGGAGTAATACTGAGAGAGAATCTCATTTTCTTTTAGAATAGTCCAGGAATGTCATGCACAAGTATTCTCCTCCCTGATCTTATCATAGGACATAATACTTATACCCGTATTGGTTCTCTACTTCTAGCTTATATTCTGTGAATATCTCAAAAGGTTCGGACTTGTGTTTCAACAAGAACACATGATTGAATCTTGAGAGATCATCAGAGAACGTAATGAAGTATAAAGAACCAGTCCTGGCATGTGTAGACAGGAGACCTTACATAGATCATCATGTATCAGTCCCAAGAGTTCATTAACTCTTTCTCTGTTTCCTATAAACAGGGCTATGGTCATCTAATCTTTATGACATGACTGGCAAGTTTCACAAGATGTAAATTCAAACTGATTTAAATATGCATCTAAAATGTAACTTCAGCCAGTCGGGTCACATTGATATGACCTAGTCTACAATGCCTCAAGAATGATTCGTTCATTTCTGAACTCTTCCTCTTGTGTGTGTTCTGTATACTAGGAACTGTAGTTTGATTTAGAACGTCAATGCTTTTAGATAACGTGCCTGAACTGATCAACTTTTGATATAGGAAATGTTCAAAACATTATCCATTAATACAATATTTTATCATTTCTTTACTTATAAAGAGACTGATATGATTTTGTATATCAGGTTCGGTATCTAATAGCATTTGTTCAGAATCAATGTATTGGTAATACAGGGTGACAGTGACTAACAGACTTGGCTGCAACACTTGCCCCGTTTTCTGTCTCATGAAACTTATCACCCGTTCTCAGTTTTTCTACCTTTTTGTAGCCCTATGTAACAGATTACATATCTGGGATCCTGATCCGGTATCAAATACCCAGGATGCAAAGGATACTGAGAAACAGTTCTTTGTAATGAACATACCCGAAGGAGATGCATCATATGCACTTTCTTCGTTTGGGCGGCATAGGAATTCTGGTATTCCCTATTTCCTGCTCTGTCTTATAACAATTATAAGTTGGAGCGGGACCAACTTGCCCCAGCTCAGTATAACAAGCGGGTTCGGTCAATACATCCATATTATTATCTTGATTAAGGCGTGATATGGTCGCTACCTGGAGAGAGAGAAGAAAACACTCTGCGTGCGCTCATGCAAGATTCGATTGGTTATATATTTTATCTAATCAGGATGGCTCCCACTGTTTTTATCAAATCTTCCTTCAAACCCTAAAAGGAAAGACTAGCCGGGATTAATTACACTCTACAAGTTCGCCAATCTTTCAGCCAGGCCAGTGTCGTTACTTTGAGGGAGGTTCCCCGTGCTTTCGCACGGACCTAATTACAGTAAACCTCGTTTTCCCAGAGGCGTAACCTCGTTGACACCTTTCTAGACACCTACTTGATCGGCTAATTGTAAAGTGCAAAACTCTCCCAGGAGTAACAATTACTCGCAGTGGGTATCGGGATCCAACTATCATATAGAAGGTATGCAATCTCATTGCAAATTTCAACACTTGAAACTCCCGATAATGGTTTTTACCCCTAGCACCTATGACCTTGGCTAAGGTCAACAAATCATAGGTACTAGTCAAGTTCTACCCGTCATTTCGTGATTAATTAGACCCACCCACATGACTCTTGGCTAAGGTCAACAAAGCCACATGATTGTCCTAACTAATCGCATCATATGCTATGTAGGAAGACATCACTTAGCTACCGCACACTACGCGTCGGCTATGGTCGACAAACGTAGCACGAATACTAAGTACTCTACTTCCTAAAATGACGGAGGGTTGCGGATGGTTTTTATGAAAACCTTTAACGCTTTAAACTTGATCTCGTTGCGGAATCAAATGGTTTTTAAATGGAATGTTTTTGAAGTTTTTCTAGTTTTGCAAAAGGGGTCACTCCCGGCGAAGGGATCGTCGGCCCTTTCCTCGTCAAATGAGGTGCGGGATATATCATATATATCACTGTGCAAAGCAGAAACTATAGAAGCAATCAAAAGACAAACCGAGGGTTGTAGCATCTGCCGGTTATTGCTAAAGGAGTCACTCCCGGTGAAGGGATCTTGATCCTTTCCTTATCGAATAAGGTGCAGGATGTTCTATAATGAACACCGCGATGCAAAGCAAGAACTGTAGCTACCTGTTTTATTTTGAAATTCGATTCCATAACATCAATTAGGTTTATTTTCTTTCATTAATTTCATTAATGAATATCCCATCATTTAAGTCCACCTAAACATCACAGATAAATATAACGTACGCTTATGCCATCCGCATTCGCCTCGATGTCCCGTCTGCACCGTTAGGTTAGGAAACTAACGCCAGAACAAGGCAGGCTAGCGCGGGTGTAAAACATAAGCAACGTCTATATAATATATCATATATACTATATATAATATCTATCTGAACAAATCACATGATCACATCACAGATAACGCAGCAGAAAATATCATATGAAATATTGGATATATTAGGACGTCCGTGTTTTTAATACGAGCCAGTATAAAACACGGATTCCACGGTCGTGATGAATAGCCAATCCCACACCCCTAGACCCCTGCGAGAGCGGCAAGCAGCCCTACCAATTCTATGGTTAGGAGACCCGGACTCGACTCCTCGAGTTGGTCTCCCACTGGACTTCAGAACCCGGTTACGTGTGCTCCCCTCCTTGGGTCTATCCTAATGCGGAAAAGTAAATAATATACAAATGGTGACATCATCCGCAACCTGGAAGTACCCCAATAAAAGAATATTACATACAAGGTTTTACATGAATGAAAATGAAAAACACTCATCTCACATAAAAAACCCCCGGCTATTCAAAGACGACGATCCAATATAACATATCCAGCAACACATAACATCACATGTCATCAACGTAAGTAAACATGCGTATCCCAATTGTCGTTGACATATAGCAACGAAACCGGCGATATCACATATTACACTTACGGTCACAGAAAAGAAAGTGTAAAACTACAACAGTTGGAATCCGCAAACTCTTTAGACATCGCACGCCTAATCAAATGAATCCCTTAGACATCGCATGCCTAACAATTATAAACCCCGCATTTTAGTCTCAATATCGAAAACTCTTTTCAATATCAAGTCGGGCAATTCAACAAGATTCCCGACATTTTGATCGAATGCTCGTCGCAAACTTTAGTAGGCGGCCGCACCCCTGATACCATCGACGAAGTGCACCAAGGCGGAACACCGCTGCCGCGAGCACCCAAACGGATGCTTTCGGCGACGGGGTTCTCCTACAGTCACTTGGTCGGGGCTATGGAGTGAGGCTGTCTATTAAGTTTACCCGGCGAGTATCCGCGTACGCTACATGATTGCGACGGACTTTTGATCACATCAAAATTCCGTGGCAACCGATCAAGTGAGACTAAACCGCTAGATTTATAACATTCATTCAGTTATCTCATAACTACTTGCGAATTCCAATTATTGTATCACATTCCGGATAAGATAGAAAATGTTAAACTTTCCGATCGAACAATCGAACACCCAAGTTTTCCCGATACAGCTCAACACATGAAATAAGTTTAAAAACATTCACTTCGTGCCTCGGTACCAACGGTCCAGCCGTAGAAGGGTCAAGCCAACGCCTCACATGTGGCACGCCGTACTGCCCCAAACCCTAAGGTTCAATGGGCAGTTCAAGACGGTCACATAATCGAGTTAAGGTTTGTTGTCTTCTAGAGGGACCATCGCGTTACTTGCACTACTTAGAACGTCGTTAAACTACGGAAAAGTCCAACAATTGGAAATTTCCCGGCAGGGGAAAAAGTGGGTATTTATATCCGGTCGAACTTTTTAACATATTCTAAAATTACCCGGAAAAAACACAGACAAAATTAGACAATCCGATCGAAACACCGAGTCCCCAATACAACCCAGAAAACTCAACTCTTGAGTGATATTTAAAAATTCCCAGAAAATACAGCAACAAAATATAAGAATTACTGTGCAGAAATAATTGTCTGAAGAGACCAAGTGGCTGCGGAACCGCCGCATTAGGCATGCAAATGCCGCGGTTCCGCCGCGCTATTATCGATTCAGGTGCTCGGGCTTCACAGTAATTCTTAGAAATTCCTGCTTGGTTTTCTGCATATTTTTAATTCTAAAAAATCCCCGTTTTCAAAAATTGTACAGAGAGCAACTTTGAATTAGGGTTTCGGTTCGACCGGACTTCTAACTCCGTCTACACATCGCCTAAGGCTCTAGCTAGGCTCTGATACCACTGTAGGGTTCCTAAGCACACTAATGAGGTCTCACAAGCGATCAAACATGGCCAATTCAAATTTTCCATGTGCCTACAAACCCTAATACGGATCGTTAACTAGATGTATAGGCGATGCAATGCAAGTTAACAACTTTAACTAAAAGGGAAGGGGCTACAACCTTTGTAGATCCGGTCCTCCACCTCCATAGATCCGTGATGAAGTCCCTCCGCTGTACCCATCGGATCTCGGACTCTCGCGGTGGTTTCATCGAAGAAATGATCGGGCTAGGTCGTCGACTTCGATGCCAAAGATGATCTACGTCGAGGCAACTCAAGATCAAACTCCAACTTCACCAAGTCATGAAACTTGGGAAGAAAACACCCTATACTACTTGGCAAGTGGTAGAGGATGAAGAAATAGAAAGTGGGTTCACTTTAGAATTGGATTTCTCACTCTTTTTCTCAAGTTGCCATTGATGGAGGCAAGTTTTTCTTCTTGTTGAAGATGAAGAAGAAGAAGAATATGATAAGTATTTACCAAATAGAAAATAAAATGAATAATTATCATATACCAACCATGGTTAAGTGTAGAGACTAAACTAGGGTTAGGTGAATGGTTAGGTTAAGGGAAGCAAACAAAATGGTCAAGCTTTCAACACTTCATGAAGCTTCATGAAAGAAACAAAGAAAGCCACCATTTCTATTTATCTTTTCCAAAATAAATAAAGAAAATAAATAAATGAATAGTAAACAAAACCCTAACCATTCCTATAACCATGGTTTAATCATACGCACAAACTTAAGTTAGCATGTATCATCAAACATTATACAAACAAGTGCATAAAAGTATATCACATATACAACTTGTGTACTTCAAGTGAGAAAATCCATTTAAAGTGAACAAATACTAGTTAATGCAAATTATTATATCAAATATATAATTATGCATTAAATCATTAAATCAATACTTGATTTAACGATCCGGTCATATCGCATATAACCGACTAGTATCCAATGTATCGACTTATCGAATCAATCCTCGATTCGATAACTAGGTTATATCGCATACAACCATTCGACACATTCATCGCGAGAATGGAATACGGTATCACATACACGCATTATTCTCGGTCCCGCACATATCTCATATGCGCTCCTATTTCGTTTCGCTTGAGCCAGGAAATCTCTGTGTAGGACTCTAAAGACTCGTCAATACGCCGGCAGCAGGTGATGATCATATCAAACACCCACAAGCCGCAAGCGGTATGCTAAACGTAATGGCCACCCGGGTATTGAGCGATCAGAAGATCGACGAGCAAGCCCGCTCACACTCCTGTGAATCCAACCAGTAACACTTACCGTACAGTCCGGTCTGTTCGTCTGATATGTCGTATATCTCGCCTAGGGGTGGTAAACGTCAGACCCCAGTAGCTTGATAAGTCATGCCGACGTGAGGTCCATAATATTCGTGAAACTACTGATAACTCTTACCAGTATATCACTACAACCCTGGCCAGGGATTTCCTGTTATAGCCAGTCGAGCATAGCACAACATCAACCCCCAATACCGGGAGAGACGAATCCCCTCCTATCGCTCATTGCCTCCATGTGAATCAGGACTGTACCTAAAAACCACCTGTTTGCACGACTCATTAGAGCCGTGGTAGGGTGGAAATCAAAGCACAGTGGGAGACACACAAAACTCTATGACGATCTCGGGTCAACAGACTAAGCTGCACCAGTGTCACCAGAGAACTGCCATCTGACGTGAGGTATAATACCATCTGGGAGTTCTCGGCGAGTCCGTTCAGTGTACCCAGTCTCGACTGAGCACCCGCATACCATCTCTGATGTCAAGCACCAATGGATATGGGATCATCCATCGCCCATCACATGGGTCGAGAAGATATACGCTAGTCTACTCTGGAATATCGATGCCCCGTCTCGATATTCCCACGACTGGGAACATTGAAGGATGTACTCATTGACTACCCAGACCCCACTAGTATGATCTGCATCATAGTCCTGGAAGTCGAGTACACATCCTAAGGGCTTTATCAACATGTAATCAGAGAGACAGAAAGTATACATGTTAAGATAAAGAGCAACCAGATAGCGTACTATCATGTCGAGCAAGAAAGTCCTACCTATATATGTCCCAGCATCCACTACATTATACATTCAATGTACAGTAATGGCCTCTAGGGCATACATATAACTAACAGGGCACTCCTTCAAAACCATCAATAAATCCTCTATATCGTCGTATAAACGCCAAATAGTTGAGCTAAAACACAAGAAACAAATTCAGAATTAAGAATACGGAATACGGAAATACGAATCCAAAACAGCAACTAAGGAAATATGTTCCAGATTTCACCCTAGGTCAAATTAGACAAATCTATATATACCAGGGGTCTAATCTATGCATGTTGGGGCTACAGAACCAAAACGAGAAAGTTTGTTGCAGGTATGGCCGCAAATTGCGGCCAATTGGAATAAATCTGCGGCCGGTTTGGGGAGTTAGGGGTTGGGGTCTTGGTGGTAGCTTCTTGGGTTCCTGCACATGTCACTGTCCAATCAATTTTAATTTAGGATGTCTCGGGTGATAGCAGATTCAATATACCCCTCACAGATTTCATAAATTCCCCGATATCGGTTTCTAAATCCGTATTTCGGGTTTCAACTCTCATGTTAGGGTCTCAATTCATACACTAGGGTGTTGGTGTAGCCTCTACTGAGCTCAATTTCCCATCACAACTTATAATTCTTCACAACCCTAACTAGGTTTTTCCTCAAGTCACCAAAATCACACAATATCGGTTCAATCATAACATGGGGGTAAAGGAATTGCTAAAACTAAGTTAATGATCCAGAAAATACCTCATTTGGCAACTCAAGAATTTTCTTGAGTTGCCCCTAGTGGCCAAAATCCTTGCTTCTTTAGTCCAATGTGTAGATCTTGAGCTTGTGCACACTTTTTATAAGTTTTTGAGTTGTTTTAGAGGTGTTTTGGAGCTTGAAGAGGGGAGGGAGAAGGAGGTGCAGGAGCAGCAGCAACAATGGGAGAAGAAGGAGGGAAATGAGGGAAGGGAAATGGCTAAGTCCTAAGTCAAATAAGACCATACCTCTCTCTCTCTCACCAACTACCAATTTATTTATTCTTTTCTCTTTTCTTTTCCTTTTCTCTCAAAAACCTTCTCCCAAGAATAGTAAACCCAAAGTGAACCATGGCAAGAAAATGCACAAGTGTGAAAAAGTGATATGTGCATGATTTGCACAAAAATGCTAAAAAACCGATTAGCGATTTTTAATCGCGATTAACACTAAATTAGCATATAACTAATCATAAAGACTTAAAAATGGCATAATTCTATAAAATACCCTATTTTATAATTTTCCATATTTTTTCCATAATTTTTCCTATTTATTTGTATTTAATAATACCAAAATATTAAAATATTCAATAAAATAATATTAAATTATAAAAATTCCTAAAATTAATATTTTATATTTTTGAAATGTTACAAATATATTGTTCATGGGCATTCTATAGTGTGAGTGTCATGGAAATTACTAACGGTGTGTGTGTAACATGCAGATTAGTGCTCGTGCAACATGAACCGTTAGTAATAGTGCGGTGTTCTTTTAATTCCAAGCCCTTATATAGCAGGGAATGTAGTATGCAACAAATAGTATCCATGCACAGTCAATGTATATAAATACAAATATGCCGCTACAATATCCTATCAAGCCCTGACGCATAACGCCATACGGGCGATTTCCCCATAGATGTTAATTATACTCACCGTGGTCTCGTGCTAAGTGTAGCCGACTACTTGATTCCCTTTCTTTGCGGCGTCCGGCGTACTCGCCTGAGAACCTAGAATTTACACAAAGAATACGCATAAGCTAAAATTCTACAAAAACGCGATATCGAAACCAAACGAGAAACTTGCGTCGTGAACTAAACGCGTGTGTGTCCGATACGCTAAAATATGTGAATACGCGTCTGAAACTACCCCGACACGCTGTGATACACAACAAACGCAAAATCCACTCACATAACACACGTGTCGCGTAAGTTCAAAAGTGTTGAAAATATGGCATTTTGTTCCAGATTTTTATACAAGCAGAATTTTAAAAAGTTGCATGTACCAAAGACCTTAAAAAGGTAGTAGACACCAACTCAACAAACCCCGACACCCAGTTCCCAAATCTGGCCGCAATTTGCGGCCAGAACCGATATATTTGCGGCCAACCTGGGGAATTGGGGCCCCGTGCTTTTTGTGTGTGGTTTAGGTCTTGTGTACATGCTCCAGAAATTGCAATTTTTGCCTGAAGCAATCGGGTTGAAAGCAGATCACAACAGAGCACTAATCATAATTAAAATGCTAATTTAACACTAAATCAAAACATTATGGTGTTTTAGTGTAACCTGAAACAAATTTCTTCGTTAAAACAACACTAACAACACCTAATTAAGTTAAACAAGCCATAAAAACCCTAATTTAACCTAAACTTCACTTAAACTATAAGATTAGCACTAAAAATCACTGAAACACTAGATTTAACTAATTAAACTACAAGTTAAGCAAATAAGTGATTAAAATAGGCTTAATACCTCACAATTGGTCAAGAAGTGGCACCACTTGCTGGTCTAGCCCCAAGAGTTCAGATTTGACTCAAAGATCCATAAAGAAGTGATCTTGGAGTGATAAATGTGAGTTGGTGTGAGGTAGGTGTGTTTTAAAATGAAGATTTGAGTTAGTAAATGATGACAGAATGAGAGGAGATGAAGGGGAGGGGGCTGGGATGCTGCTGCCTGCTGCTGCTGTGCAGGAAAAATGAGAAGGAAGGGGGAGAGAGTGTGTGTGCAAGAAGTCAAAGCCCATGCCTTAATAAATGCCCCCAATGCCTCTCTCTTATCTCTAATTTCTATTTTTCTTATTTTTTTTTATCTAATTATGGTTTTATAAGGGAAAGAAATGATAATTTGAAAGAGGTGGAAAAAGAAACATGTGTTACAAAATGTGTTAAGTGTGCATGCAAGTTACACTAATCCTTGCTTAGGAAAAGTAATTAAGGAAAATTTCAAATTAAGTGAACACATAGGCAAATTATAATTAATAAAACCCATTTATATAAAAAAATTCATCTCATCACAATTAAAACGGATTTTATTTTCTTTTAAGTGGAAATTTAAAATTTACGAGATTTTATGAAAAACACGCATTATTGCTAACTAACGCGAAATTAACCTAAACGAATTTCAAAGCGTTACAATCTTCCCCCCTTAAAGAAATTCGGTCCCCGAATTAAAAAATCTATCTACGCGTACCTTCAAAGAGATGGGGATACTTCTTCCTCATCTCGCCCTCGATCTCCCAAGTGACCTCCTCGCTGCTCGGGCCACACCAAAGGACCTTAACGGACGGTATAACCTTCGATCTCAATTTCTTCACCTATCGATCCAAGATGACCACCGGCTGCTCTGCAAAAGAGAGGTCGCGCTCCAGCTGGATCGTCAGGTGCTGAATCGCATGCGAAGGATTATGAAGATACTTGTGGAGCATCGAAACGTGGAAGAAGGGTTGAACGTCTGGGAAACTGGGCGGAACAACTAACCGATACGCAACTGCACCAACACGCTCGAGGATCTCGAAGGGGCCCACGTATCTGGGACTAAGCTTCCCCTCCTTCCCAAATCTCATCACGCCTTTCATTGGGGAGACCCTCAAGAAAACATGATCGCCAACAGAAAACTCAAGTTTGCGCCGGCGACGGTCCGCATAAGATCTCTGCCTGCTCTGGGCTGCTCTCATCCTATCGCCAATCAACTGGATCTTCACAGCCATCTCCTCTACAATATGCGGCCCAAAATACTGCTCTCGCTGAGCTCTGTCCAACAGACGGGCGATCTGCACCTCCTCCCATATAGAGCCTCGAATGACGCCATCTGAATGGTCTCCTGGAAGCTGTTGTTATAGGAGAACTCTACTAAGGGTAGGTGGTGATCCCAGCTACCTCCGAAATCTAAGACGCACGCTCGGAGCATGTCCTCGAGAGTCTGAATTGTCCGCTATGACTGGCCGTCGGTCTGAGGATGAAATGCTGTGCTAAAACTCAAGCGGGTGCCCAAAGCCTCCTGAAGCCTCTGCCATAGTCGGCTGGTAAACTGGGTGCCTCGGTCGGACACGATACATATCGGGACTCCATGCAGTCGTACGATCTCGTCGATGTATATCTGGGCATACTGAGCAAATCCGAAAGTGGTCTTCACCGGCAGGAAGTGAGCTGCTTTCGTCAATCGGTCCACAATCACCCAAATGGAGTCATACCCTCGACTAGTCCTGGGTAGACCCACAATGAAGTCCATAGAAATTTGTTCCCATTTCCACTCCGGAATGGGTAATGGTTGTAACTCTCCCGCGGGCCTCTGGTGCTCGGCCTTGACTTGCTGACAAGTCCGGCATCTCGACACGAAGTCTATGACGTCCCTCTTCATCCTTTCCCACCAGTAAACATCTCTCATATCATGGTACATCTTGGTGGAACCCAGATGAACACTGTACACCGATCGATGTGACTCCTCAAGAATCTCACGCCGCAGTCCCTCAGCATCTGGTACGTACAGTCTAGTCCCAAATCGCAGTATTCCCTGATCATCAATCATGAACTCGGAAAATCTGCCCTGTCCAATCTGTGCCATGATCTCTGAACAATGGTCGTCACTGTACTGTGCCTCATGTATACGATCAAGCAACTGTGGGCATGCACGAACATGCGCAAGCTGTCCCCCGATCGGAGTGAACTCGAACTGCACTCGGCTGTCGCATAAAATCTGCCAATCTGCCGACGACTGCCTCTGCACTGCGCTCAAACAAGATAGACTACCCTCGGGCCTCCTACTCAAGGCATCCGCCACTACATTCGCCTTGTCCGGGTGATAGAAGATCTCGCAATCGTAGTCCTTTACTAGTTCCATCCAACGGCGCAGTCTAAGATTCAGGTCCCGTTGCTGAAATATGTACTTCAAGCTCTTGTGATCAGTGAATATCTGGCACGACTCGCCGTATAGGTAATGTCGCCAGATATTGAGTGCAAAGACCACTGCAGCCATCTCCAAATCATGAGTGGGGTAGTTCTGTTCGTGTTTCTTCAGCTGCCGAGAAGTATAAGCGATCACCCTGTCGTGCCGCATCAATACTCACCCTAGCCCTACTCGAGAAGCGTCACAATAGACCATAAATCCGCCCGATTCTGAAGGCACTGATAACATCGGCGCCATAGTCAAACGAGTCCGCAACTGCTGAAAGCTATGCTCGCACTCCTCCGTCCAATTGAAATGAACTCCCTTCCGGGTCAACCCAGTCAACGGTGCAGCAATGCGGGAGAAATCCTGTACAAATCGTCTGTAGTAGCAGGCCAGTCCTAGAAAGCTGCGGATCTCTGTAACTGATGCGAGTCTGGACCAACGCTGAACGGCCTCGATCTTCTTCGGGTCCACACATATACCATCTCGTGTAATAACGTGACTGAAGAAATCTACGCTGTTGAGCCAAAACGCTTACTTGGGGAATTTTGCGAATAGCTGGTGCTCCCTCAAAGTCTGCAGTGTGATCCGCAGGTGCTGCTCGTGCTCCTCTCTGCTCCGGGAGTACACCAAAATATCATCAATGAATACGATGATGAACAAATCAAGATACGGCCTAAAAATACGGTTCATCAAGTCCATAAACGCTGCTGGGGCATTGGTGAGTCCGAACGACATCACCAAAAACTCATAATGGCCGTAAAGAGTGCGGAAAGCTGTCCTCGGAATATCCTCCTGTCGAACCCGCAGCTGATGGTAGCCTGATCGCAAGTCGATCCTCGAAAAATATCCTGCACCCTGAAGCTGGTCGAACAGGTCATCGATGCGTGGTAAAGGATATCCGTTCCGCACAGTAACCCTGTTCAGCTGGCGGTAGTCGATACACAAACGCAAACTGCCGTCCTTCTTCTTGACAAACAGGATCGGAGCACCCCAAGGAGACACACTGGGTCGAATAAGTCCTTTATCCAGCAAATCTTGTTACTGACATTTCAACACTCTAAGCTCCGCCGGGGTCATCCGATAAGGCGGTATGGAAATAGGCCCCGTGCCGGGAATCAAATCAATACAGAAAAAAATATCGCGCTCAGGCGATAGCCCAGGAAGCTCGTCCGGGAACACATCAGGGAAGTCACTAACAATCGGAACCTGGTCCAACGGAACCTCTGTAGCTCTAGTATCGGAAACATAGGCGAGAAATCCCTGACATCCCTTTCTCAAAAGCTGTCCAGCGCGAAGAGAAGAAATCAAGCTGTGATGGGCGGCATCACGGCCCCCCTGCACAACAAAAGCCGACTCGCCGGGAAAACAAAACCTAACCGTCTTCTCGCGGCAGTCCACAGACGCATAGCACGTTGCTAACCAATCCATGCCCAAAAGAACGTCGAAGTCCAACATCTCAAGAAGGATCAAGTCAACAGACAACTCTCTCTCTCGCCAATACAGACAATACACGACCGGAACACGTGTATAGCAACAAACGACTCGCCCACAGGGGTGGTCACAACAAGCGGCTGATCAAGCAAACCGGACTCTCTACCCAAACTCGGCACGAAGTGTGTGGAAACATACGAGTGCGTAGATCCCGGATCAAACAACACGTATGCGTCAATAGAACATACTGATAGGGTACCTGAGACCACAACATTGGACGCCTACGCGTCCTGATGCGTCAAGGCAAAAACTCGTGCCTGTCCCCTACCTGCGACTGGTGGTCCCCTACTAGCAACTGGCTGGCCTCTGCCTCGGTCACCCCGTCCTCTCTGAATGAACCCTCCACGGCCACGACCTCTCTGTGCGTAAGTCTGACGTGGAGCAATAGCAGGTGCAAGAGGCAACGCACTCTGAGGTGGTGAAGGTGGTAAAGTGACATGCGGTACTGCTGTCTCCCTCCGGCGTGTCATGGTATAATCTCTGATGCGGTGATGGGGACTACCACACCCAAAGCATCCATGCGACGACTGCTGACCCTCCTGGGGATAAGAGCTAAACATCTGACCTCGCCCCGAGTCTCTGCCACCTATACGATGTCTGTCACGGTGTCCGAATGGAAGTCTCCGTGCTGCTGTATCAGTACGAACTCTCTCCGGCCCTGGAACTACTGAAGTCTCAGCAAGGCGCTCCTCGACTAATAGGGATGCGTCTACAGCTGCTGCATAAGTCTCGCAATGCTGTGCGCTGATCGCAAGGAACAGTGGTAAGCAAGCCTCGAAAAAACCTCTTGACTCGCATCTCCTCAGTAGCTACTAAATATGGGGAATAAACAGATAGCTCGGTGAACAGTACGTCGTACTCTGCCACTGTCATCTCCGGAGTCTGACGTAAAGACTCGAACCTGTGCGCTCTAGAATCTCTGACACTCTGTGGAAGGAAGCGGGCAAGGAACACGGTCATGAACTCAGTCCAGGTCATAGGAGGAAGACCAGCTGCTCTGCCCTTCTCTACTGACTCACACCACTTCTGCGCAAGACCTTCCAGGCGAAAGCTCGCGAACTCCACCCATTTCGCATCTGTGCATCTGAGTGAGCGACATATCCGGGCCATCCTATCAATAAATGACTGTGGGTTCTCGGCTGCATCGGTGCCTGTGAAGACCGGAGGCTTCAGCCTCATAAACTCTGATAGCGATACTGAATGACCTCTGTAGCTGCAGGGGCAACTGCCTGTACTGTGGGTACCATCGCGGTCCCCGTAACGGGTGGAACTACCTCCGGTCGCTGCGCTCGAAGTGTCTCAACTAACAACCCTATCATCTGGCGCATCTCCTGCATACCGGCCCCTAGCATAGCGATCTGGTCTGTCGAAGGAGGAACAGTCTTCTCTGGGTACAATGGGTGTACTGCCTGGGTCAGTTCTCGTCTCAGACGAGTCAACTCTAATCTCGGCTCTCGCAGCCGCTCTCTGTGCCCTCGTAGTCTTTGGCTGCATAATGGCTGAAAAGAAAGTAGGATTCAATAAGGATACGGAAATCGAATCACAAGAATGTATATAATCATGAAGGAATTTCAACCATTAAGTCCTAAGGTCGCTTAGACAGAGTACCGTGTCGTGAGTATGCCGCGGAACATACACAGGCTACGCCACTCAGCTTCGGCTACCTACTCCATCATACCAGGGTCATCCTACACTCCGAAAGGTAAAACCTACTCTCTGAATCCAACTTTGTCACGACCCAAAGTTCGGGCCGTGACCGGCACTTAACCACGTAACGTCTACAGGCGTAACGCGATCAACTAAGCCAAAACCCAGAAATCAAAACCATTAAAATAGTGAGTGAAGAAAAACATGAGTTTAAAACATTTAGACAAACTTGAGTAATTTAGTAAAAATCTTAAAGTTTAAGTTATTTCTTAAAAAATTTCGGTAGCACCTCCTTTGTAAAAACTAGTCCCGAGACCGGGTACAAAACATGATATAAGTAAAATGACTGATAATAAGAATATAATATTCCCAAACGGGAGCAATCACGCCGATCGGTGGAAACAATAACCACAAGAATAATATACGATGCCGTAGCGAAGAAATGAGCAATATGATTGAAAAACATCATAAAAGATAAAACTGCATAAATAAAGTCGGCTCACACGAGGTCGACACCAGAGTATAAAATAATATACATCATCGTCCTCACAACTGGTCTCTAAGTCAATACATAAAATAGTAGATGGAGAGTACTAGATACAATAATGTGTACAAATGGAAAATAATCGGATACCATAAACCCACGTAGCAGCAAAACAGCTCACGCACCAACTGCAGTGGTATCCATAGCCAAAAAGATACAAGAGATAGCCCTGCCGCAACTACTCTAAGGGTCGACCTGCAAACACTGTGGCACAACGGGGGTGAGTTGCCAACTCGTGAATAGAAGATAACATATAAAGGTAATCACGAGTATGCACGTACTGCGATACTCTAACATGTGTAATCAGATAACATCTATATGATGAGCTGGGTATGCGATAATCATGCAAAAGTACTCTATCAGGTACTACAACTACATGATACAATGCATAACAATGAATGTTGAGCATGGGATAAATATCATCAATACGGAATATCAACGTGGAAAAACCCCGGTGTCTACCAAAAACACCCAAAATCCCGATAAATCAGGTGTCGTCACTCTATCCGGCCCTCAATCCTGTAAATCTCATAGAAGCGGGGTGCCCAACATCGGCACCTCAAAATAACAAGAAATACTCGTGTCCAGCATCGACACGAAAATCCTCCTCTCTCATACGCCGCATACCAGATCGGCCCTCAGCAAGTATCTCATGTCATAACCGCCAGACGGTATCCTCCGGATATCCGTCGGGTCTCCAAACTGTCACCGACAGGTAGTAGTCCCTCCGCTGGGCTCACCGTCTAACTATACGAGTCTTCTTGCCCCGGGGTACCATACCGGGTCCATCATGCACCCGCAGACGGTGCCTACCACTCCTCGAATCGGGTATACTCACACAAGCTCTCAGAACCGAGAAAACTCATGGTGGACACACCAAAATATCATATCAAGAGAAACCGGGTTTTTAAAATAAAGCATACTTTCTTGAAATAATACCACGGTTCTCAAATCCAGAAATCACATGAAATCCAAACTCAATGCGTAAATCCATGCGATGTGATGTATGCATCATAAGGTCGTACTATGAGTAAAAGGGGAAAAACCGCTCTTTAAATGAATTCGGTTTTAACATCTCATGCGGTCTCCAGTTTTACCAAAAACCAGCTTATCTAGGTAGGTACAATGTGTATATATGCACCAATACGAATATACAACATGTATGTGTACAAGTATGGATATGCAAATGAGTATGTGCACAAGTAACGTAATCCTGTCGAACCATATATGAGGTGAGCTACAATATATTGTTCATGGCCATTCTATAGTGTGAGTGTCATGGAAATTACTAACGGTGTGTGTGTAACATGCAGATTAGTTCTCGTGCCACATGAACCGCTAGTAACAGTGCGGTGTTCTATTAATTCCAAGCCCTTATATAGCAGGGAATGTAGTATGCAACCAATAGTATCCATGCATAGTCAATGTATATAAATGCAAATATGCCGCTACAATACCTATCAAGCCCTGACGCATAATGCCATACGGGCGATTTCCCCATAGATGTTAAATCTACTCACCGTGATCTCGTGTTAAGTGTAGCCGACTACTTGCTTCCCCTTCTTTGCGGCGTCCGACGTACTCGCCTGCGAACCTAGAATTTACACAAAGAATACGCATAAGCTAAAATTATACAAAAACGCGATATCGAAACCAAACGAGAAACACGCGTCGCGAACTAAACGCGTATGTGTCCGATACGCTAAAACATGTGAATACGCGTCTGAAACTACCCCGACACGCTGTGATACGCAGCAAACGTAAAACCCACTCACATAACACACGTGTCGCGTAAGTTCAAAAATGTTGAAAATATAGCATTTTGTTCCAGATTTTTATACAAGCAGAATTTTAAAAAGTTGCATGTACCAAAGACCTTAAAAAGGTAGTAGACACCAACTCAACGAACCCCGACACCCAGTTCCTAAATCTGGCCGCAATTTGCGGCCAGAACCTATATATTTACGGCCAACCTGGGGAATTTGGGCCCCGTGCTTTGTGTGTGTGGTTTAGGTCTTGTGTACATGCTCCAGAAATTGCAATTTTGCCTGAAGCAATCGGGTTGAAGAAGATCACAATAGAGCACTAATCTTAATTAAAATGCTAATTTAACACTAAATCAAAACATTATGGTGTTTTAGTGTAACCTGAAACAATTTCTTGGTTAAAACAACATTAACAACACCTAATTAAGTTAAACAAGCCATAAAAACCCTAATTTAACCTAAACTTCATTTAAACCACAAGATTAGCACTAAAAATCACTAAAACACTAGATTTAACTAATTAAACTACAAGTTAAGCTTATGAGTGATTAAAATGGGCTTAATACCTCACAATTCTTCAAGAAGTGTCACCACTTGCTGGTCTAGCCCCAAGAGTTCAGATTTGACTCAAAGATCCATAAAGAAGTGATCTTGGAGTGATAAATGTGAGTTGGTGTGAGGTAGAAGATTTGAGTTAGTAAATGATGAGAGAATGAGAGGAGATGAAGGGGAGGGGGCTGGGATGCTACTGCCTGCTGCTGCTGTGCAGGAAAAATGAGAGGGAAGGGGGAGAGAGAGTATGTGCAAGAAGTCAAAGCCCATGCCTTAATAATTGCCCCCCATGCTTCTCTCTTATCTCTAATTTCTATTTTTCTTATTGTTTTATCTAATTATGGTTTTATAAGGGAAAGAAATGATAATTTGAAAGAGGTGGGAAAAGAAACATGTGTTACAAAATGGGTTAAGTGTGCATGCAAGTTACACTAATCCTTGTTTAGGAAAAGTAATTAAGGAAAATCTCAAATTAAGTGAACACATAGCCAAATTATAATTAATAAAACCCATATATATATAAAAATTCATCTCATCACAATTAAAACGAATTTTATTTTCTTTTAAGTGGAAATTTAAAATTTACGAGATTTTATGAAAAACACGCATTATTGCTAACTAACGCGAAATTAACCTAAACGAATTTCAAAGCGTTACAGACCAAGGCGGGATAGGTCAGGCCTACGGTGACCAACGGACTGCAAAGGTTTGCTTCACCACAACATCTTCGTCTGAGCGGCCAAACAATGATGTTGAGGGCGGGGGTGACATCAGGGGTTCTCTGGACACTCGAGATGAGCAAAAAGAGGTCCGAGGGACCTCGGTGGAGCCACTGACAGAAGTCCCCCTCATAGAATGGGACGACGAACGAACTGTTCAGATCGGGTCGCTTTTGAAAGGGACTCAGCAAGACGACCTGGTTCACTTTCTCAGAAACAACTCTGACGTGTTCGCCTGGGCACCTGCCGACATGCCGGGGATCGACCCCAAAATCATATCTCACAAGCTCGGGGTAGATCCTACGGCCCGACCCGTCATGCAGAAAAAGCGAAGCTTCGCCCCGATCAAACAGAAGGCGATCGAGGACGAGGTATACAGGCTTCTTGCCGCCAACTTCATTCGGAATGTGCTATACTCCGAATGGTTGGCAAACGTGGTCATGGTCAAAAAGTCAATCGGGAAGTGGCACATGTGCATCGACTTCACCGACCTCAACAAGGCCTGCCCGAAAGACAACTATCCCCTCCCTCGGATAGATCAGCTCGTCGACAGTTCGGTAAGCCACGAGCTACTTAGCTTCATGGATGCCTTTTCCGGCTACAATCAGATCCGTATGAATCCGGCAGACGAAGATCTCAACGCATTCACAATGGACCGGGGGGTATACTGCTACAAGGTGATGCCTTTCGGCCTCAAAAACGCCGGAGCTACGTACCAACGCTTGGTCAATCGCATGTTCAAACTGCAGATCGGCAGGAACATGGAAGTTTATGTCGATGACATTCTCGTCAAGTCTGTTGGATATACTGCCCTCAAAGTCAATTATTAGATTGCAGGCACATGATTGCAATGATTGAGGGAGGACCTATACCGGTAGGACGGTCTTACTCGAGAAGATAGTATGCTATCTGGTTTGTCTTTATCATCACTATTACATGTTGATATAGCCCATAGGATTCTTGCTTGACTACCAGCAGTTTGATGGCGATCATATACATGGGAGCTGGGGTCTATAAGCAAATCCTTAATTGTCCCTAGTCGTGGGAGTATCGAGATTGGGCATCAATACTCCAAAGTAGACTAGTGTATACTGATCGAGACCCCGACGAGAGGCGGTGACCGGGTCTCACAAGCTATTGGTGTTAGTTTGTTCACCTAAGATAGTATACAGGTGCTCATTGGGTTATGAGTACACTGGACGGACTCGCCCGGAACCTGCTAGTTGGTATTATACCTAGTCAGATAGCAGTTCCCAGGTGACATGTGTACAGGTTAGTCTGTCGACCTGAGATCGTCATTTATCTCATGTGAGTTCCCACTGTGCTTTGATTACTATCCTACCAGGACTCAAAGGAGTCGTGCAAACAGGTTTTAGTTGGGTACAGTCCCGAGCCACATGGAGGCAGTGAGCGGATCGTCGGGGATTCGTCTCTCCCGGTATTGGGGGTTGATGTCGCACAGTGCACGGGTGGCCATCACCAGAAAACCTTGGCCAAGGTAGTCGAGAATTACCGATCTAGGATCGGTAGTTTCTCTGGTGGTGATGGGCTTCATACCGACACGAATTATCGCGTTGTTAGGGATATGTCTTTATCCATACGCCTAGACCCGATATGCGATACTCATAGACGAACGGACCGGATAGTACGGATATTGTCACTGTTAGGCTCTGTAGGGTTTCAGGATGAGTTCGCTCATCAGTCTCCCTTTTGGTCAATCCGTGGGCGGCCGTTACGTACAGGTAGTACCACTGACGTGTTTGTGGTTAAACTCACTACTAGCGTATTGACGAGTCTTTAGAGTTCCCCACAGATAGTTTCCCATGTTCGGGCGAAACGTTGCAGAGGCTGTATGGTTTTATGGCAGGGTTCGATCATATACGTGCACTCGTGCACGCATCATGATCGGACGGATCATACTAGTGGGCTTTGGTTTAAGCTGGATCCTAGTATTAGTTTTGTTGGATTACTTTCGTCTCATTGTATTCGTGTTCAGTCGGAATGCGGATACAGGTATGTATATACAGATGAGAGGTATACTTGTGATCCGTCACGAGTTTACTTTAGAAGATGCCATTCTATTTATTGTTGTAAACATTTGGATTAATGTTTATTAGTGGAAATTGTGAGTGGAAGTCATGATGAAGAGCATTAAATGAGGCATGTGCATGTTTGGTGACTCATGGTCTTATTTTTGGTGCCATGTCAATTTTCTTGATTGATTAGTGTGTTGAATTGATGTGAGGAGAGAGAGAGGGCAGCCACTAAGTCTTGGGGTTGGCTCTTCATTTGGAGAGGGCTCTCACAATTCATTCAACACAATAAGCAAGCAAGATCTTCATCTTCTTCTTCCTTCACTAATTCACAATTTCCATTAATGGCTTCTTCTTCAACCTCCATCCATACAATCCCATGTGTTGGGAATCAATGGATGAATTGAGACAAAGTTATCACACACATTCTCTATTTTCTTCTTGGACATGTCGGCTAGCAAACTTCATGTTCGAGTTGCTTCGGTTTGAAGTGGGAGCCCGTATAAAGATTTCTCGACGTGGTGCCACTTCGACAAGCGAGACCGGAAGCAAACTTCGTCGGGGCAGCCGCGAAAAGCAGGGGACGGAGATTGAAGACCGAAGGACATGGATCGATCGGTATAATCTCTGAACTCATTTTACAGATTGCTAGTTTAGTGTTAATGGTACGATCCGGGTAAGGTTATGGTAGCGCCAAGTTTTGAAAAGTTTTTGTTCCGCATTTGGCCTCGGAAAGACAGCCGTGGTGCTGCCGTAACCCAACATGGTATCAGAGCCACGCCATTAACCTTTACTAGCTTGTTCTAACATGTTTAAAATATCGATCGAACGAAATTTCCAAAACCGCGATTCCATTTGTGCAGTTTCTGTCGAAATTTTTTTTTGTCGTCTAAAAATTATTTTGGGTATGTCATAAAATCGTGCAGGCTTTTTCAGACTACTGTAGAAATTTGGTCGACTGAATCCACAAGACTGCCGCGGAACCGCCGCACAACCCATAGGTTGGCCGTGGTTCCGCCGCCGATTTGTGGCATCAGTGCACCATTTTTCTTCTGCTTGTATTTCATGTGGAATTGTGGTTTCTGGAATATTTTGTTTTGGCCCAGATTTTGTTTGAGTACTGGATTTGTACTTGGCGCCCACTTCGGAAAGTTTTGTCGATCGAGACTTTAAATATGTTAGTTTACAGTACTTACATTATATTTGCGACCGTAAATGTCATTCGAGCGGTAAATCTTGTCTAATTGCTATAGCTCTTTTAGACGGGTTTGCGAACGTGACATTCACGTTGATGTTCTGTGTTGTGCTGTGATGTTGCAGATTGTTGTGGTGGATAGCTTGGATGCAATGGTAGTGCTTTTTAGTTTTATTTGTACATTTGATATCGCGGGGCGAGCGTCCGACATGTGGACTGTCGTCACTGCCTGTTTGTATATTATTCTTTTGGGGCACGACCGGGTTAAGGTCGATGTACCAATTGTACATAATTTCTTTTCTGTACTAGGATTACCCTGCGGTGGAGTGCACAGATAGCCGGGTTCTGGAGGGCAACGGGCCCGCATCTCATGGCTTTGAGACGGAGGGGGCTTCACTCTAGAATTGGCGGGCTATTCGCCGCACTCGTAGGGGATACAGGTTGACCCAAGGAGGGGTGCTCAAGTTACCGGATTCCGTGAAGTGCTGGGTGGTCCATTCACTTTGCTGAAGGGGGCTGCCTCGCTTCTGGTTTTGGCGGGTAACTTGCCGCGCTCGTAGGGGTCTAGGTTTTCATTGCACAGGCTATCCACATGACCAGGGGAACGTCGGGTTTCATTTGCGTCTCAAAGGAAACCCGGGGCTCCCAGATTATCTGTATTGTTCTGTGATGCTTATTACTTTTTTGTGATGTTGCATTTATCACGCCTGGAGCGATTATTATATATTATGTTAGATATGTATGCCCTAGAGGCCATTATTGTATAGTACTAGTTTGTATAATACATTTTGGAGGCTTGGGATATATATACGGGTTTACGACAGTCTTTCTCGATATAGTAGTATGCTACTTGGTTTGTTTCTATCTTAATATGTGTATATGTTTCTTTTAACATATCGCTAATACATATTGATGGAGCCCTTAGGATCTTTGCTTGACTACCGGCGTTGTGATGGCGATCACACTAGTGGGGGCTGGGTAGTCTATAAGCACATCCTTATTTTGGTCCCTGGTCATAGGATTTTCGAGACAGGGCATCGATACTCCAGAGTAGACTGGTGTATACGCTTCTCTTCCCAGCAGGGGAGATGGTATGTCCCACAGCCATCAGTACGTCGTACTGGAGATAGTATGCAGGTGCTCGTTAGGTTACGATTACACTGGACAGGACTCGTCGGGAACTGTTGGTTGGTATTATACCTATCGACAGTTAACAGTTCCCAGGTGACATGAGTACAGCTTAGTCCACTGACTTGACACTGTCACTTCGCCTCGAGTGTGTTCCCACTGTTCTTAGATTACTACCCTACCACGGCTCTACTGAATCGTGCAAATAGGTAGTAGTTGGGTGCAGTCCCGAAGCACTTGGAGGCAGTGACGGTTAGACAGGATTCGTCTCTCCCGGTATTGGGGGTTGATATCGCGTTGTGTCTAGGAGAGCCATTACACATAGTCGTCCCTGGCCAGGGCAAGCGAGATTTGCTGGTAGTGTTACCAGTAGTTTCTCAGGGTGTTCTGGTCTACACTCCGACACTACTTGTACCGCTATTAGGGGACTGACGTTTACCGCCCCCTAGGCCCTCCATGCGATACTCTCAGACGAACCGACCGGACTGTATGGAGATTGTCACATTCAGGCTCAGTAAGAGTTCGGATGGGTTCACCTGATCAGTCTTCTTGTCGGCATCTACCTGGGGACCGTTACGTACAGCTAGTCCCGCTTGCGGCCTGTGGTTAAACCCACTGCCAGCGTAGTGTCGAGCCTTTAGAGTCCCACAAAGAGGTTTTTCTCCTTTAGGAAAAACAGAGTAGAGGACGCATGGTTTTGCGAAAGGATTCGTTCACACTCGCGCACTTGTGCACGTTTGGTGTCCGGGCAGTTATTACTAGCGGGCTTTGGTTTAAGCCAGATCCTAGTATTTGTTTTGGAATTGGTTTTGTCTCAGTGTATTCGCGTTCCTCGAAACATGGATGCGGGTGTGCCTGCACAGTTGACAGAGGCAGAGGATTCTCATTAGGGTTGTTGACCATTTGACTTTGGTTGACTTGTTGACCGTTGACTTTTTCCTAACCCTAATGAGAATGAGGAATATTATTAATAATATTAATTAAAGATTATTGTGCCATGGTTAGGTTGACCATTTGACTATGGTTGACATTTTGACCCTTGTTGACATTTTGACCATAATCATTTCATATCAAAGATGCTTCTTGTTCTTTGCAAATTGCATTTATTATGAAATGATAATTGTCATTCCATAACTCACCATCACAATTTCTTTTTAATTATTATTATTAATCCATTATTCTCTCATATGAGCATGGTTGCAAAAGAGAGCTCTCATTCTATGATATTCTCTCTCCCTCTTTTGGAAAAAGCTCTTCTTCTTCCTCTCTCAAAGCTTAAGTGTTCCATGTGTTGGAAATCATAAGTTTTTGAGGCAAAGCCACCATAACACCTCTCTACTCATTCTAGGATTCTAGGTTTGGCAAACCAAGTACCTTAGTTACCTCTAGGTTGAGGTAGGAGCTCAAGTTCGAGGCCCTTGGTGGATCTATCTTCGGCAAAGAAGAGACGACGAGGAGGAGCCGTTCAAACTACTACAAGGAGCAAGTAAGGAGGAGAACAAAAAGAAGAGAAGGAGTTCAAGACCTATGTATAACCATTCTACATAGTAGTTAGAACTTTTAGTTTATGTGTTAGTTTTTGTTTAGCAAAGATCATTCATGCATGGTCCATGTTACCTAGTGAGGAAAATTTTGATTTTTACCTATTCCGCCTCCCCGAAAGATCCGGGGTGGGTAACGTGGACCTAACAGTGGTATCAGAGCCTAGCTAAGCAACAACTAACTGTTATCAAAGTGTTTAGAACTTCGATCCGGTAAAAATCCCAAAAACATGTCCAAAACCCATGCTTTCTGCCGTTTTAAAAAACTGCTCTAAAATTATTCCACATGTCTGAAAAATACAAGCAGGGCTTTCTAGGAAAAGCCAAGAAATTTGAGCCCACGACTCGGCCAACTCGCCGCGGAAGCGCGGCGGAATCATGAGTTCCGCCGCGGATCCGCGACCGAGTGGACTCGGATGCGACTCCGATTTCTTGCAGATTTCTTAGTTCGGTGTTTTAGGATTTTTGAGATATTTTGTTTCTGCCCAGATTATCCAGAGAAAAATGTTATTTTTTTGGGGTAGTTACAAATTTGTATTTTGATCGGAGTTCTACAAACTTTGGCTAAATGGTTAGATCTGTAATGTGATATATGCACTGAACGTCGACTAATCGCTATACGTCGATTAGTGGGGGTTGTGCATATCTGTGATCTGTAATATTGATGGTTTGTGTATATGAACTCGTTGGATTGTCGCGGATGAATAGCCGGGGGTTGTGAGATTAGAGTTTTCTTTATCTTCCATTTGATGTAATATGTAAATTGATGTAATATTATTTTTATGGCCGCACATCCGGGATGAGGTTGTAGCCGCCATTGTATATTATTTCTTTTACTGCTTTTGCTCCTAGGATAGACCCAAGGTGGGGTGCACAAACTACCGGGTACCTCGAAGTGCCGAGTGGCCTACTCACGTTGCTGAGGGAGGTTTCTTCGCTTCGGGTAGTTGGCGGGTAGTTTGCCGCACCCGTAGGGGTCTAGGGTGGGGTTTGGCTATTCATCGCGACCGTGTGATCCGTCTTTCGTTGCAGGCTCGAACGAAACGCGGATTTCTAGCATATCCAATGTGTTCATCTATGATCTGGAATGGCTATCATTGCATCTGACGAATGTATATATCTATATATGATATCTAGTAGGAGTTGCTTATGTTTTGCATCCACGCTAGTCCAGCCCCCGCTCTGTCGTTAGTTAAGTAACCTAACGGGTGATGACGGGGCCCGTGGCGAATGCAGATGGCATAAGCGTACGTTATATTTTCGTTGTTTTCTGCAATGGTAGGATTAATTGATGCGACGCATTATACTAATGCAAAGAAAAACAAACCTAAAAGACGTTGTTGGAACAATTTTCAAAAAGCTGTTATTGGAAGGACGTTCTCTTTTGTTTTGCATAGAGGTATTCGGTTATGAATGCCCAGCACCTCATTCGACGAGGCAAGGGCCGAGATCCCTTCATCGGGAGTGACCCCTTGAACAAAAGTTTGCGTCAGGGAAATAACTTCACTATAGTCGATTTTTCTTGCTTTGCATCGAGGTATTCAGTTTGGAATATCCTGCACCTCATTCGACGAGCAAAGAGCCGAGATCCCTTCACAGGGAGTGACCTCTTTAGCAAAAATTTTCGCCACTATATTTTCAGAAAGGCAATCATGTTCCTTCAACGATATCAAGTTCATTTCGTTAACGGGTTTTTTCGCCAAAAACCCAACTGTAGCCCTCCGTCATTTCTTACAAGTAACATTTAGTATTCGTGCTGCGTTTGTTGACTCCGTCAAGGCGTAGTGTACGGTAGCTGAGTGCTGCTTGTTTGTAGCAGTTTATGGGATTGGTTAGGACAGTCGTATAACCTTGTTGACTCCATCATGGGTTTTGCGGGTCGGTTTGATGCAATCCAGATAATGACGGGTTGAACTTGACTATGACTCTTTGATTTGTTGACTCCGTCAAGGTCACTTGGGTCCTAGGGTAAAAAATCTACATCGGGAGTTTCTAAAGAAACTGAAACTTGTAGATTTAGCATACCTTCTGGAGTGTGGTGACTAGAGTGGATTTCATCTAGGTCATCGTACAATGATAGTTGGATCCCGATCCCACTGATGAGTTGGATTACTCTCGGGAGATTATTTTACTTAACAATCAATGCTATAAACCAAGTAGGTGTCTAGAACGGTGTTAGCGGGGCTACGCCTCTAGGGAAAAGAGGTTATTTAATTAAGGAACTTCGGGAAAGCGTTGGAAAACCTCCCTCAAAGTACCAACACTAGCCTGGCTGAAAGGTTAAGCAAGTATTGTGACGTGCAATTAATCCCGACTAGTTCTTCTTTTAAAGGTTTGAAGAAGAATTTGAGGAAACAGTGGGAGCCATCCTGATTAGATAAATTAATAAACCAATCTAATCTTGCAAGAGCGCACGCTGAGTGTTTCTTTTCTCTCTCTCCAGGTATAAACTATTTCACGCCCTAATCAAGATAATAAAATGTATCGCTTGACCGATCTGAATTCTTATTCGGGGCTGGGGAACGTCGTTTCGGCTCTAACTTGTGACAACAGTCATAAGTATGAGCAAGGGAAAGAGGATTGTATGGATTCCAAGGATACCCAGTTGAAGAAGAAGCATAGTTTTGTATCTACTTCTGGTGTTCTTGTAATTGAGAACTGCTTTACGGTCAGCCCTACCTCCTGGGTACTTGATACCGGATCAGGATCTCATATCTGTAATTTATTGCAGGGACAGAGAAAAAGTAGGAGAGTTGTACCTGGTGATATGTCGCTCAGGGTAGCGAACGGAGCACAAGTTAATGCTGCAGCCGTCGGTGAATATCACCTAGTGTTGCCAAATGGCAATACTATGATTTTGAACGATTGCTACTATGTACCTTCCATGGTTTGCAACATCATATCAGTTTCTTTACTCGATAAAGATGGATATAACTTTTTTCTTGATAGAAATATCATGAACATTTACCTACATAAGGTACTGGTTGCAGAAGGTACACTGTGTAATGGTATCTACGTTCTAAATCAGAATACTGTTCTCAATATACAAAACACACGCAAGAGGAAGAATTCAGATACGAATGAATCCTACTTGTGGTATTGTAGACTTGGTCATATCAGAGAGAAAAGACTAAGTAAGTTGCATAAAGATGGACTCTTGAATACGTTTGAGTTTTCATCTTATGAAACTTGTCAGTCGTGTCTCAAAGGAAAGATGACCAAATCTCCGTTCACCGGACATGGAGAAAGAGCGACAGAGCTCTTGGGACTCATACACAGTGATGTATGTGGTCCAATGTCTATACATACAAGGGGTGGGTTCTCATACTTCATCACATTCACTGACGATCTCTCTAGGTTCGGATATGTGTATTTGATGAAACACAAATCTGAAGCTTTTGAGAAATTCAAGGAATTCAGAAACGAAGCAGAGAACCAGACTGGCAAAAGTATCAAGATCCTCCGATCGGATAGGGGAGGGGAGTACTTAAGCACAGAATTCCTAGATTACTTAAAAGAGAATGGAATTCTCTCTCCGCTTACTCCTCCTTATACACCACAACACAACGGTGTATCGGAGCGGAGGAATCGTACCCTATTGGATATGGTTCGCTCCATGATGAGTAGTGCCGAGTTGCCTCTTTCATTTTGGTGACATGCGATTCAGACAGCGGCATACCTACTGAACTACGTTCCATCCAAATCTGTGCCTAAGACTCCATATGAAGTATGGAGTGGAAGAAATCCGTATCTTAAGCGATTTAAGATATGGGGTTGTCCGGCCTATGTGAAAACACAGAAACCGGACAAGCTGGAGGCACGGTCAATTCTGTGTAAATTTGTGGGATATCCTAAATATTCACTTGGATATCTGTTCTACCACACTGAGGAACAGAAGGTGTTTGTATCTCTCCATGCTACCTTTTTAGAAAGGGAGTTTCTTGCAAAAGAAACTAGTGGGAGTTCGGTAGAACTGGGAGAAATCCATGAACCACAAAATGTAACTGAAAATTTGGAGGAACCACTGGATTCAATAACCCCAGACAAACCTCAGCCACTCCGCAGATCTGGTAGGATTTCTCATCCGCCCGAAAGATACTACGGTTTTCCCATAGACGGGGATCGAGAGGATTGCATCTTGGAAAAAGATGACCCTACCAGTTTCAGGCATGCCATTATCAGTAGGGACTCTGATAAGTGGCTGGATGCAATGCAATCCGAGATGGAGTCCATGCACACCAATAAAGTGTGGACCTTGGATATTGCTCCACCTGGGGTAAAACCCGTTGGATGCAAATGGATCTACAAAAGGAAATTTGGTGTAGATGGGCAGGTGGAAACCTATAAGGCTAGACTCATTGCAAAAGGTTTTCGTCAAAGACCTGGTGTGGACTATGACAAAACTTTTTCTCCAGTGGCTATGCTCAAATCCATTCGGATCCTACTTGCCATTGCTGCCTTCCATGACTATGAAATCTGGCAGATGGACGTTAAAACGGCTTTTCTAAACGTCTGTTTAGAAGAGTGCGTTTACATGGATCAGCCAGAAGGTTTCGTAGACAGTGGGAGCAGTGGGAAGGTGTGCAAGTTGCTTAAATACATTTATGGATTAATGTAGGCATCGCGGAGCTGGAACATCTGTTTTGATGAGGCAATCAAGGAATTCAATTTCATCAAGAACGAAGATGAACCTTGTGTCTATAAGAAGATTGTAGGACGAACTGTCGTGTTCCTAGTCTTGTACGTGGACGACATTCTTTTGATAGGAAATGACATTCCGATGCTACAATCGGTCAAGCTATTCTTGTCACAACGGTTCTCCATGAAGGACCTGGGTGATGCCTCGTACATTCTGGGGATCAAAATCTACAGAGATAGATCCAAGAGACTACTGGGACTTTCACAGTCCAGGTACATAGAGACCGTACTAAAGAGATTTAGTATGGAAGATTCCAAGCGCGGTAATATACCCGCATTGCACGGAATTACCCTTTCCAAGAAGATGTCTCCTAAGACTGACGAGGAGAGGGTTCTGTTAGTTATATGTATGCCCTAGAGGCCATTACTGTACATAGGATGTATATTGTAGTGGATGCTGGGACATATATGTAAGTTCACGGCGGCGCCCCGGCCGTCAATCCGACGGCCAAATGCGGAAGCGGTGATAAACTTTAATTTTACTTGAACTGGCAAACCGCCGCGCACTAATACCCGGATCGAACCACTAACTAGTCCTAGCTATCTACAAGAAAGGGAAGAGAGATATACCGACAGATCCGAGTCCTCCGGTCTTCTCGTCGTCGTCCCGATCTCCTGCGGAATGTCCCGTCTCCTCCTCGTCGCCGGAAGTGCACCACATCGCCTACTTCTTTTACGGGCTCCCACCTCAATGCCGAGGAAACTCGGGCATGAAGCTGGCTAGTCGACGTGCCCAAGATTTGCTGTAGAATATAATGTGGATTACATGTCTCATTTGGGATTATGGAGTTGCCTTTTGCGGAGGAATTGAAGTGAACTTTTGGAGAGGGAGTTGTAGGGATTTCTCAAAGCTCAAGATACAAAAATCCCACACCTTATGAAATGAATCCCATCCATTCTCAAGGAATGGCCGCCCCCCCATGTGTGATTGGAGAGAGAAAGAACAAAGACAAGGGGGTGGGTGGAAAGTGAGTGATGATGAAAAGTCAAATGATCACCACAAAAACCCAACACTCAATCAACAACCATGAAAGCAAAAGTCAAGCCATCATTAAGTATGGAAGGTCAAGGGATGGGCTCCATCATGAAACCATCATGATAAAACAAAAATGCAAAGACCCCCTCCACAACCACTTATTTGCAACAATGCAAATAAGCCCTCCTCCACCAATCTTCGGCCAATGAACGGAACAATGGAAATCGGCCGAAACGGAAAGTAAACTGGCAACTCCAGAAAACTGGTCCCGTAATAAATTACAGGAAAACCCCGATACTGTGCATACACACCCGCATCTGTATTTCGACCGAAATACAAATGCAATGAGACAATGTCTACACTGTACTATACTAGGATCCGGCTTAAACCAAAGCCGGCTAGTAATATCTGTTCGATCCTGATCCATGCAATACCGCACGTATCTGATCGAACCCTGCCATATATCCATACGGCCTATAGTACAAAATGTCCGATCCTGATCCGTGCAATACCGCACGTATCTGATCGGACCTTGCCATATCTCCATACGGCCTCTACAACTTTTCGCCCGAAAGCTGAGTAACTGAATGTGGGGGACTCTAAAGACTCGTCAACACCTTGGTTGTGGATTTAACCACTAGCACATCAGAGGTATAAGCCAATACGTAACGGGCTACCAGGTATTGACTAAAAGGGACGTCTGTAAGCGAACTCAGCCTGACAACCCTACTGAGCCTGTCAGTGACAATATCCGTACAGTCCGGTCCGTTCGTCTATGAGTATCGCATGGCGGGCCTAGGGGGTTGGTAAAAGTCAGACCCCCAAAAGCGGTACAAGTCGTGTCGGAGTGTAGCCCAGAACACCCTGAGATACTACTGGAATACCTACCAGTAAATCTCCTTGCCTCGGCCGAGGGCTTCGTGTAATGGCTCTCCTAGACACAGCGCGACCTCACCCCCAATACCGGGAGAGACGAACCCCTGAAGATGCGCTCACTGCCTCCATATGGCTCGGGACTGTACCCAACTAAAACCTGTTTGCACGACTCCTTTGAGCCGTGGTAGGGTAGTAATCAAAGTACAGTGGGAACTCACACAAGACAAATGACGATCCCCAGGTCGATGAACTAACCTGCACACATGTCACCAGGGAACTGCCATCTGACGTCTGGTATATGACCAACTAGCATGTTCCCGGCGAGTCCTGTCCGGTGTACTCATAACCCAATGAGCACCTGTATACATCTTAGGTGATCCAACAGACACCAGTGGCTTGTGAGACCGGCCACCGCCCCTCGTCGGGGTCTCGACTGTATACACTAGTCTACTCTGGAGTATCGATGCCCTGTCTCGAAACTCACACGACTAGGGACCATTTAAGGATATGGTTATAGACCCCCAGCTCCCACTTATATGATCGCCCTCATACTGCTGGTGGTCAAGCAAGAATCCTAGGGGCTCTATCAACGTGTAATAGCGACTTGTTAGGTCACCTAAAGCAGTACACGACGATAAAGGTAAACCAGATAGCATACTATCATCTCGAGTAAGACTGTCCTACCGGGATAGGTCCTCCATCAATCATTGCAATCACGTACCTGTGACCTAATAATTGACTTTGAGGGCACTATCTCCAACAATCTCCCACTTGCACTCAAGGCTAATTATTGCGATGTCGCATACTCACAGCCCGTGTGATACCGAACACCCAACTCCTCTACTAGTCAGTCTCACAAAGCTCGTTTGCGAAACTATTGCATTCGAGGAATAGCCTTAGTAAGTGGATCCGCTTTGTTGTCTCTTTCCATGTCTCTCTATATCTCAAGTTCGCGGAGAAACCCATCTCCCGAAAAGAGCAATACCTGTCTCAGAATACGTCTGGATGTCTGATGGGACCTAGCTCATAAATGAACTCCAATTCCAAACTTCTTAGACTGTATCGTCAACTGAACTTAATCAGTATCCTGCGCCATGCCTCCCTCAGTATTGTCTTGGACCACCTGTCCAAAATACTGCCCCTCGTCAGAAGGAAAACTATAACTCTGACAACCTCCTTGTCATCCATGTCACCTTGGAAGCCTGGAATGATAACTGTCTCCCGAATGAGGCTGTCGTTATCATATCCCTTAGAACATCCACTTATGTTCTAAAACTGCTTCCGACTATTTCTCCAGGACTGGATCAATGTCAACTTATTGCATCTAGTGCAAGAACAACATCTGGTGTGGTACTTGACATCTCATGATTGACTCAATTGCCTAAGCAAGTGATCTGTCAATCATGCACATCCCTCTCCCCTTTAGTCCGTAAGACACCTTTAGAGAGGGTGACTCCATTATCTTCAGGTACACCACCATGCCAGGAGTCGTCCATTCTAAATACTCTTAGAATGCTGTCTAAGTGCCCAGATTGGGAGACTACCCAAATCTAGATCTAAAACCATAGATCTAGTAACCAGAATGTCTGATATAATGTCCAAGTCCCATGCGGAGAAACTACTGTGTGACGACCAAAGTATAACCGACTGTAGTATAGGAGTTTCTTTTCCTACTCTGTGTATGTCATCCAAATACCAGGATATCACACCCTACTACCTTCTCAACAGATCCATCTCCTATTCTGATGAAGTCAAACCTATGACTGTCACGTCAGAAATAAATGATCTATCTCCGCTATTCTTGCTTTAGTCTATAAATAGACATAAGCTACCTGTCCACCAATGCTTCCGCTGCTCCCACTGACTACGACAACCCTCTGGCAGAGTCATATACACGTACACTTCTGAAGCGAGTTCAGAACGACGCTATACTCATCCTCCTGCCGGGTCCCGCAGCCTGGAACAACAGCAATGGTAATTGTGGGTAAACAAGAACTTCCCTGTCACCGTCCTTGAGGCTACCGTAGTACCTCTCGGGTGCCTGAAGTTACCCACCTTATCTGCGGAGTGGCCAATGGAATGTCAATCCAGATTGAATCTTTAGGTTCCTTATCAAATCTTCAGTAATCGTTCGTGGTTCTGGAATCACTTCCAGTTCTACCATACTCCCACTACTGTTTTTCTGAAAAAAAATCCATTTTTAATAAAACTGTGGCGAGTCTAGAACAATATCGCTAATGTTCATCCAGATGGTAGAAAGTCAACCCTCGTCATAGCCTGGGTCAACCCACAAACAGCCATTACAGAAACGTGCCTTGAGTTGTCCAGTGTCTGGTTTAAAGCATAAACCGGACAACTCCCCGTACCTTAACACCGTTAAGATATGAACTGTTCTATATCCAATATAGAACTAGAGGCACTGATTTAATTGAACCAGATTCAAATCATACAGCTGTCTCCAGTGCATGTCAACTAAAAGGAAGGAGGCCGATCAGCGTTACTCAACTTAGGAATGCTTCCAATTATGAATAACCTGAAAGAGAAGCAAAATCTCTTATCATTACTATCAACTGAATACCATGCACAAGTGTCTACATCTTCGATCTCTTTGAAGAATCCCGATACTTGCTACACCTGGTTCTCTACTCTATTCAAATACCTATAACTTCTCAAAATTCGGACCTTGTGTTTCCGCGAAACACCTGTCTAAAAACTAGAGAAGTCATAAGTAAACCGAATATAGTACGAGGACCAACCCCTCTGTCCTGATGGACCCTGGACAACATACAATACTCTGTATAAGTCCCTTGAGTCTGATAACTCATTCACTGTGTGTCGTAGGTTGAAAACTGTACTTGTGGTTAAGAAGAATTACACCGATGTTTAATGCTCCTTACCTAACCATCCACTGATATAGGTAAATGTCGTAGACATAATTTCAGAAAGGTATATCTCACTCTATGAAAATAGACATACAGATATATCAATTTGAAATTGGTGCATAACAGCGGATATTCAAAACCAAATATTTGCCGACCGGCAAACTACCCAGGTGACTTCCTCAAATATCACCGATTACAACGAATCCCGATATAATGAGGATGATCACCCAATTCCCAATAACTTACTCCCACTCATCATCTGTAAAACTATACAGATGTGAGAATCATACCTGGTAAATACATACCCTGGAGCAAGTGTCTAATCGGGAAATCAGTTTTCCTTTAACAGTACACAGTGAAACTGAAACATTGAAATGTTTCGATGGGGTATCCTGGTATTCATAGTAATGCCTCTTCCAGATTCACGACTGTAACAGTGTAATTCTTTTCCACCTCTCCAAATCCCTTCATATGTCTTTAGTCATTACCTTCTGCACACCCCTTTAGGCCAAATGGTTTTCTTCCTTCCCTACCGTTCGTCACTAGCCTATGGTTTGGAAGAAGACTATCCAATAAGCATAATGGGTGTACTGTCCTAATCCTAGGAGCACTCGCAATGCGAGAGAAGGTGAGGATAAAAGACAACCGAATAAACCTTATTCCTATTTCTCCTGAACCAGAATCCATCCCCGAACTGGAACAAGTTCCTTTCGAGTTCGTATATAACCATACGATGGAGTATCCAATAAACTGTGGATCTTCGTAGTGATACGGAGTGTCCTGGAGAAATACAAAGGTGATTTAGGATTGGCGAAGAAATACCTGGTTTGGTCGTGAATATCAGTCGCAATTTACTTTGCCCTCTTACTAATCCCTTGCTTTGTCTTAACTTAATACCTTCTGCACACCATCGTTATGCTAATTGGTTTTCTTCATTCCCTACCGGTCGGCACCAGCCTAAGGTTTGGAAGAAGACTATCCAATTTGCGTAATAGGTGTACTATCCCCTAATCTAAGGGGTACTCGCAACCTGAGAGAAGGTAAAAGGAAAAGACAACTGAATAGTCCTATCCGTTTCCTCCAGAACCTGAAACCATCCTCGAATAAATTCTTTCGAGTTCGTATCTAACCATACGATGGTTTTGTCCAATGGAAGTGGACGTTCGTAGTAAAACAGGGTGTCTTGGAGAAAAGGGTAAAAGTAGGAGTGGCAATGAGGTTTGCAACTCTGACAATCCAAAAGCCAGTGTTAAGAAGGTTCGGTCAACTTGGTCACTGAGTCATAGTCTTAGGGTCGGGTCAATGGTCGCTGCCAAAGAGAGAGAGAAAAGAAACACTCAGCGTGTACTCTAACCTAGATCAGAATGGTTACCAATTTATCTAATCTGGAAACCTCCCACTGTACCGTCAAATTCTCCTCCAAACCTGAAAGAAGAATTAGTCGGGGTCACCCGAGGAGTAAACTAACTCATCAGTGGGAATCGGGATCCAACTATCATCGCATGGTAACATGACGGAATCCGCTCACGCTATCACACTCCAGAAGGTATGCGCATATCTGGCATGTTTCAGTTCTTTTGAAACTCCCGATGTGATTTTTACCCCATGCTCTTATGACCTTGACTAAGGCCAACAAATCATAAGTCACATGTCAAGTTCTACCCGTCATTATCCAGGTTGATTTGAACCCACCCGTACAAGCCCTTGACTAGGGCCAACAAGGCTATACGACTGTCCCAAACCAACGCATCTATCTATGCAGCATATGAACACCCAATAGCTACCAAACATTGTGCCTTGACTAAGGCCAACAAACACAGCTTGAATACTATTGACTACCCATATGAAACGACGGAGGGCAACGAATGGTTTCTGGCGAAAACCTTTAACGTAAAGAACTTGATATCGTTGAAGGAACTGATAGCTTTTAAAAATATAGTGACGAAAACCGTTGCTAAAGAGGTCACTCCCGGTGAAGGGATCTCGGCTCTTTCCCCGTAGAATGGGGTGCAGGATATTCCAACTGAATACCACGGTGCAAAGCAAAAGCAATCGGCTATAGTGAAGTTAATGCCCTGACGCAAACTTTTTGTCCAAGGGGTCACTCCCGATGAAGGGATCTCGGCCCTTGCCTCGTCGACTGAGGAGCAGGATATTCCAACTGAATACCACGATGCAAAACAAAAGTAAACGTCCTTGCAATAACAGCCTTTTGAAAAGTGTTCCAACAACATCAGATTAGGTTTGTATTTAACTTGCAATGATCCGAATCAATGCAGTCCCATCAATTGATCACACCACAAAGAACGAAAATATACTGATGTACGTATATGCCATTCGCATTCGCTACTGGGTCCCGTCATTACCCGTTAGGTTAGCTAACTAACGACAGAGCGGGGACTGGACTAGCACGGATGTAAAACATATACAACATCTACTAATATATATACAAATATATTATATTCGCTCAAGGCGTGATAAAATGCAACATCACAGAAAATGTACAGCATCACAGAAACAATACAGATATCTGGGATCCCCGGGTTTCACAGAGCCATTACTGAAACCCGACGTTCCCCTGGTCGTGTGGATAGCCTGTGCAATGAAAACCTAGACCCCTACGGGCGCGGCAAGTTACCCGCCAAAACCTGAAGCGAGGCAGCCCCCTTCAGTACCGTGAATGGACCACCCAGCACTTCACGGAATCCGGCAACTTGGGCACCCCTCCTGGGTCAACCTGTACCCCCTACGAGTGCGGCGAATAGCCCGCCAATCCTAGAGTGAAGCCCCCTCCGTCTCAATGCCATGAGATGCGGGCTTGTTGCCCTCTAGAACCTGGCTATCCGTGCACCCCACCGCGGGGTAATCCTAGTACAGAAAGTAAAATATACATACAACGGGTACATCGACCGCAACCTGGCCGTGCCCCAAAATAATAATACAAACAGGCAGTGACGGCAGTCCACATGTCGGACGCTCGTCCCGCAATATCAAATGTACATAATACAACCACAACTGTACTAGCATTGCATCCAGGCTATCCCCCACGACCGTTCCGCAACATCACAGCAAAAACAGAACATCAACGTGAAAATCACGTTCGCAAATCCGTCTAACCGGGCTATAGCAGTTAGACCGGATTTACCAATCAAGTGACATTCACGGTCGCAGATATAATTTAAATACTGTGAAATAATGTGTTTAAAATATCCGATCAATCAAATTTTAACAAGTGGGCCCCCAAACAATACTGTAGCACTCACAGAAATTATGGGCCCAAATTTAACATTCCAAAACCCCTAAAATCACCCCAGAAGCCCACTGTAAAAACCCGACCCACTGAATCCTCCATACTGCGGCGGAACCGCGGCAACAAAATGGGTTTTGCCGCGGTTCCGCGCTCCCCTGAGGAGATCAGTGTCTCGACTTTTTCCAGAACTCTTAGATCTTCCAGTACATCAATTTTATACAACCTGAAAAATTTTTCGACACTAAAAATTTCCAACAGAAAACTGATGTGATCAAAATACGGGTTTTGGAACATTTGATCGATCGGAACTGAAAAAACATTAAGGCAAGCTAGACTAAGTTAATGGCGAGGCTCTGATACCACTGTAAGTTCACGGCGGCGCCCCGGCCGTCAATCCGACGGCCAAATGCGGAAGCGGTGATAAACTATAATTGAACTTGAACTGGCAAACCGCCGCGCACTAATACCCGGATCGAACCACTAACTAGTCCTAGCTATCTACAAGAAAGGGAAGAGAGATATACCGACAGATCCGAGTCCTTCGGTCTTCTCGTCGTCGTCCCGATCTCCTGCGGAATGTCCCGTCTCCTCCTCGTCGCCGGAAGTGCACCACATCGCCTACTTCTTTTATGGGCTCCCACCTCAATGCCGAGGCAACTCGGGCACGAAGCTGGCTAGTCGACGTGCCCAAGATTTGCTGTAGAATATAATGTGGATTACATGTCTCATTTGGGATTATGGAGTTGCCTTTTGTGGAGGAATTGAAGTGAACTTTTGGAGAGGGAGTTGTAGGGATTTCTCAAAGCTCAAGATACAAAAATCCCACACCTTATGAAATGAATCCCATCCATTCTCAAGGAATGGCCGCCCTCCCCCCCCATGTGTGATTGGAGAGAGAAAGAACAAAGACAAGGGGGTGGGTGGAAAGTGAGTGATGATGAAAAGTCAAATGATCACCACAAAAACCCAACACTCAATCAACAACCATGAAAGCAAAAGTCAAGCCATCATGAAGTATGGAAGGTCAAGGGATGGGCTCCATCATGAAACCATCATGATAAAACAAAAATGCAAAGACCCCCTCCACAACTACTTATTTGCAACAATGCAAATAAGCCTTCCTCCGCCAATCATCGGCCAATGAACGGAACAATGGAAATCGGCCGAAACGGAAAGTAAACTGGCAACTCCAGAAAACTGGTCACGTAATAAATTACCGGAAAACCCCGATACTGTGCATACACACCCGCATCTGTATTTCGACCGAAATACAAATGCAATGAGACAAAGTCTACACTGTACTATACTAGGATCCGGCTTAAACCAAAGTCGGCTAGTAATATCTGTTCGATCCTGATCCGTGCAATACCGCACGTATCTGATCGAACCCTGCCATATATCCATACGGCCTATAGTACAAACTGCCCGATCCTGATCCGTGCAATACCGCACGTATCTGATCGGACCTTGCCATATCTCCATACGGCCTCTACAACTTTTCGCCCGAAAGCTGAGTAACTGAATGTGGGGGACTCTAAAGACTCGTCAACACCTTGGTTGTGGATTTAACCACTAGCACGTCAGAGGTATAAGCCAATACGTAACGGGCTACCAGGTATTGACTAAAAGGGACGTCTGTGAGCGAACTCAGCCTGACAACCCTACTGAGCCTGTCAGTGACAATATCCGTACAGTCCGGTCCGTTCGTCTATGAGTATCGCATGGCGGGCCTAGGGGGTTGGTAAAAGTCAGACCCCCAAAAGCGGTACAAGTCGTGTCGGAGTGTAGCCCAGAACACCCTGAGATACTACTGGAATACCTACCAGTAAATCTCCTTGCCTCGGCCGAGGGCTTCGTGTAATGGCTCTCCTAGACACAGCGCGACCTCACCCCCAATACTGGGAGAGACGAACCCCTGAAGATGCGCTCACTGCCTCCATGTGGCTCGGGACTGTACCCAACTAAAACCTGTTTGCACGACTCCTTTGAGCCGTGGTAGGGTAGTAATCAAAGTACAGTGGGAACTCACACAAGACAAATGACGATCCCCAGGTCGATGAACTAACCTGCACACATGTCACCAGGGAACTGCCATCTGACGTCTGGTATATGACCAACTAGCATGTTCCCGGCGAGTCCTGTCCGGTGTACTCATAACCCAATGAGCACCTGTATACATCTTAGGTGATCCAACAGACACCAGTGGCTTGTGAGACCGGCCACCGCCCTTCGTCGGGGTCTCGACTCTATACACTAGTCTACTCTGGAGTATCGATGCCCTGTCTCGAAACTCACACGACTAGGGACCATTTAAGGATATGCTTATAGACCCCCTGCTCCCACTTATATGATCGCCCTCATACTGCTGGTGGTCAAGCAAGAATCCTAGGGGCTCTATCAACGTGTAATAACGACTTGTCGGTCACCTAAAGCAGTACACGATAATAAAGGTAAACCAGATAGCATACTATCATCTCGAGTAAGACTGTCCTACCGGGATAGGTCCTCCATCAATCATTGCAATCACGTACCTGTGACCTAATAATTGACTCTGAGGGCACTATCTCCAACAATATATAGGAAGGACTTTCTTGCTCGACATGATAGTATGCTATCTGGTTGCTCTTTACCTCAACGTGTATACTGATTGTCTCTCTATTACATGTTGGTAAAGCCCTTAGGATGTGTACTTGACTACCTGGACTATGATGCGGATCATACTAGTGGGGACATGGTAGTCCATAAGTACATCCTTGAAAGTCCCTAGTCGTGGGTATATCGAGACGGGGCATCGATATACCAGAGTAGACTAGCGTATACCTTCTCGCCATACAGATGGGCGATGGATGATCCCATATCCATTGGTGTTTGACATCAGAGATGATGTACGGGTGCTCAGTAGAGACTGGGTACACTGGACGGACTCGCCGAGAACTCCCAGATGGTATTATACCTTACGTCAGATGGCAGTTCTCTGGTGACACTGGTACAGAGTAGTCTGTTGACCCGAGATCGTCATAGAGTCTTGTGTGGTTCCCACTGTGCTTTGATTTCCATCTTACCACGTCCAAGAGGGCGTGCAAAACGGTGGTTTTTGGGTACAGTCCCGAGTCACATGGAGGCAATGAGCGATAGGAGGGGATTCGTCTCTCCCGGTATAGGGAGTAGATGTTGCGCTGTGTTCGATTGGCTATAACAGGAAATCCCTGGCCAGGGTTGCTGAGATATACTGGTAAGTGTTACCAGTAGTTTCTCGAATTGTTATAGACCTCATATCGACACGACTTATCAAGCTATTGGGGTCTGACGTTTACCACCCCTAGGCGAGATATGCGACATATCAGACGATCAGACCGGACTGTACGGTAGTGTTACTGGTTGGATTCACTGGAGTGTGAGCGGGCTTGCTCGTCGATCTTCTGATCGCTCAATACCCGGGTGGCCGTTACGTTTAGCAGACCGCTTGCGGCTTGTGGGTGTTTGATATGATCATCACCCGCTGCCGGTGTATTGACGAGTCTTTAGAGTCCTACACAGAGGTTTCCTGGCTCAAGCGAAACGAAATAGGAGCGCATATGAGATATGTGCGGGACCAAGAATAATGCGTGTATGTGATACCGTATTCCATTCTCGTGATGAATGTATCGAATGGTTATATACGATATAACCTAGTTATCGAATCGATGGTTCATTCGATAAGCCGATACATTGAATACTAGTCGGTTATATGCGATATGACCGGATCGTTAAATCAAGTGTTGATTTAATGATTTATTGTATAATTATATATTTGATATATTACTTTGCATTAACTAGTATTGGTTCACTTTAAATGGATATTCTCACTTCGTTGTACAAGTTGTATATGTGATATACTTTTTGTACAAATGTTTGTATCATGTTTAATGATACATGCTTATTTGGTTAAGTGTATAGAATTAAACCATGGTTAACTTAATGATTGGGGTTTTTCTTTTTCATTTAATTATTTGTGTATTCCTTTTGGATATTAATAAAAGCATAAAAAGAAAAGGAAAATGGTTTCTTTATTTAATTTTCTTTCATGAAGCTTTTTGAAGCTTCATGAAGCTTTGACCAAGTGACCATTTTGTCTTGTTCTTTTAACCCTAACCATTCTTATAACCTTAGTTAGTTCTCTACACTTGACCATGGTTTATTATATGATAAGTATTATTTTCTTTTTGTTGGAGATAGTGCCCTCAGAGTCAATTATTGGATCACAGGCACGTGATTGCAATGATTGAGGGAGGACCTATCCCGGTAGGACAGTCTTACTCGAGATGATAGTATGCTATCTGGTTTATCTTTATCATCGTGTACTGCTTTAGGTGACCTGACATGTCGCTATTACACGTTGATAGAGCCCCTAGGATTCTTGCTTGACTACCAGCAGTATGATGGCGATCATATACGTGGGAGCTGGTAGTCTATAAGCACATCCTTAAAAGGTCCCTAGTCGTAGGAGTTTCAAGACAGGGCATCGATACTCCATTAGTAGACTAGTGTATACAGTCGAGACCCCGACGAGGGGCAGTGGCCGGTCTCACAAGCCACTGGTGTCAGTTGGTTCACCTAAGATGTATACAGGTGCTCATTGGGTTATGAGTACACCGGACAGGACTCGCCGGGAACCTGCTAGTTGGTCTTATACCAGATGTCAGATAGCAGTTCCCTGGTGACATGTGTACAGGTTAGTTCATCGAACTGAGATCGTCATTTGTCTCGTGTGAGTTCCCACTGTGCTTTGATTACTACCTTACCACGGTTCAAAGGAGTCGTGCAAACAGGTTTTAGTTGGGTACAGTCCCGAGCCACATGGAGGCAGTGAGCGGATCTTCAGGGGTTCGTCTCTCCCGGTATTGGGGGTGAGGTCGCGCTGTGTCTAGGAGAGCCATTACGCAAAGCCCTCGGCCGAGGCAGGAGATTTACTGGTAGGTATTCCAGTAGTATCTCAGGGCGTTCTGGGCTACACTCCGACACGACTTGTACCGCTTTTGGGGGTCTGACTTTTACCAACCCCCTAGGCCCGACATGCGATGCTCATAGACGAACGGACCGGACTGTACGGATATTGTCACTGACAGGCTCAGTAGGGTGTCAGGATGAGTTCGCTCATCGACGTCCCTTTTGGTCAATAGCTGGTGGCCCGTCACGTATTGGCTTATACCTCTGACGTGCTAGTGGTTAAATCCACAGCCATAGTATTGACGAGTCTTTAGAGTCCCCCATACATTCAGTTACTCAAGTTTCGGGCGAAACGCTGTAGAGGCCGTATGGAGATATGGCAGGGTCCGATCAGATACGTGCGGTATTGCACGGATCAGGATCGGACGGTTTGTACTAGTGGCCGTATGGTTATATGGCAGGGTTCGATCAGATACGTGCGGTATTGCACGGATCAGGATCGAACGGATTTTACTAGCCGGCTTTGGTTTAAGCCGGTCCTAGTTTAGTACAGTGTAGATTTTGTCTCATTGCATTTGTATCCGGTCGAAATACAGATGCGGGTGTGTATGCACAGTATCGGGGTTTTCCTGTAATTTATTACGGGACCGGTTTTCTGGAGTTGCCAGTATGCATTCCGTTCCGGCCGGTTTTCCTTTGTTCTTTCCCGGCCGGACTTTTCCGATGGAGGGGGGTTATTTGCAAGTTTGCAAATAACATTTGTGGAGGGGGTATCTTGCATATTGGTGGCATCATGATAGTTTTTCATGATGAGATCCTTTTTCTTTCTTATCCTTTGCTTTTTGTTGATGAGAAAGGATTAAGATTGATTTGGAGTTGATGTGAGGTTTGCTTTTGATATGGTCACCATTCTCTTTCTCCTACACTCACCTCCCTTGTATAATTCCCTCCACCATTCTCACATGTATATGGCCGGCCACTTTTGAGAGGGGAGATGAGAGAGTTTTCTTTTGGTGTGGGTGTGGGAAAATGATCATTCATATCATTTTTCCATTGTTACCAAAATTCCTAAGTTCATTTCTCAACCTCATTCCTCCATCAAGGCAACATAACCCCAAAGAGACAAAGCACTACACATTCTACAGCAAATCTTGGGCACGTCGACTTGCCAGCTTCGTGCCCGAGTTGCCTCGGTATTGAGGTGGGAGCCCGTAAAAGATGCAGGCGACGTGGTGCCCTTCCGGCAAGAAGGCGACGACATGGAGATAGGACTTTCCGCAGGAGATCGGGACGATGAAGAGAAGACCGGAGGACTCGGATCACTTGGTATACTTCTCTTCCCATCTCTTGTTTACTAGTATAGGTTAATGGTTAACGATCCGGGTTTTATTGTCCGCGGTAGCGCCAGTTTCCAAGTAAGGAAAATTTTGTTTCCGCATTATGGCCTCGGATAGACGGCCGGGACGCTGCCGTGGCTCAACATGGTATCAGAGCCACGCCATTAACCTAGTCTAGCTTGCTCTAACGTGTTTACAAGTTCGATCGATCGGATTTTCCAAAAACCACATTTCCATGTCTCACTTTCTGTCGATTTTTTCCTTGCTCTAAAAATTATTTGGTACATTGGAAAATTACGTGCAGGGTTTTTTATGAATTCTGTGAAAATTTGGTACGCTGATGTTACTGTAGCGCGGCGGTTTGGCGGCCAAAACCACATTTTGGCCGCGGAACCGCCGCCGTTTTGTGGCCAAACCGTACCAAATTTCTACAGTGGTTTACTTACATGAAAATAGGGGTTTTGGAATATTCTGTTTGGGCCCAGATTTTCTGCAAGTGCTACAGTAATGCTTTGGGGCCCACTTGGTAAAATTTAATCGATCGGATATTTTAAACACATTATTTCACAGTATTTACATTATATCTGCGACCGTGAATGTCACTTGATTGGTAAATCCTGTCTAACTGCTATAGCCCGGTTAGACGGATTTGCGAACGTGACTTTCACGTTGATGTTCTATGTATTGCTATGATGTTGCGGATCGGTCGTGGTGGATAGCCTGGTTGCAGTGGTAGTACAATTTTGATTTTATATGTACATTTGATATTGCGGGGCGAGCGTCCGACATGTGGACTGCCGTCACTGCATGTTTGTATTATTCTTTTGGGGCACGACCTGGTTGCGGTCGATGTACCCGTTGTATGTATATTTTACTTTCTGTACTAGGATTTCCCCACGGAAGGGTGCACGGATAGCCGGGTTCTAAAGGGCAACGGGCCCGCATCTCATGGCATTGAGACGGAGGGGGCTTCACTCTAGGATTGGCGGGCTATTCGCCGCACTCGTAGGGGATACAGGTTGACCCAGGAGGGGTGCCCGAGTTACCGGATTCCGTGAAGTGCTGGGTGGTCCATTCACGGTACTGGAGGGGACTGCCTCGCTTCAGGTCTTGGCGGGTGACTTGCCGCGCCCGTAGGGGTCTAGGATTTCATTGCACAGGCTATCCACACGACCAGGGGAACGTCGGGTTTCAGTAGCGGCTCTATGAAACCCGGGGATCCCAGATATCTGTATTGTTCTGTGATGCTGTACATTTCTGTGATGTTGCATTTTATCACGCCTTGAGCGAAATATAATATATTGGTATATATATTAGTAGATGTTGTATATGTTTTACATCCGCGCTAGTCCAGTCCCCGCTCTGTCGTTAGTTAGCTAACCTAACGGGTAATGACGGGACCCAGTGGCGAATGCGGATGGCATATACGGACATCAGTATATTTTCGTTCTTTGTGGTGTGATCCAATGATGGGACGCATTGATTCGGATCAATGCAAGTTAAAAACAAACCTATTCTGATGTTGTTGGAACACTTTTCTAAAAGCTGTTATTGCAAGGACGTTCTCTTTTGTTTTGCATCGTGGTATTCAGTTGGAATATCCTGCTCCTCAGTCGACGAGGCAAGGGCCGAGATCCCTTCACCGGGAGTGACCCCTTGGACAGAAGTTTGCGTCAGGGCATTAACTTCACTATAGCCGATTACTTTTGCTTTGCATCGTGGTATTCAATTGGAATATCCTGCACCTCATTCTACGGGGAAAGAGCCGAGATCCCTTCACCGGGAGTGACCTCTTTAGTAAAGGTTTTCGTCACTATATTTTCTAAAAAGTTATCCAGTTCCTTCAACGATATCAAGTTCATTACGTTAAAGGTTTTTCGCCAAAAACCAGTCGTAGCCCTCCGTCATTTCAGATTAGTATTACTTAGTATTCGTGCTGCGTTTGTCGTGCATTGCCGTGGCGTAGTGTTCGGTAGCTATGTAATGCTTTTCTGTCACATGGATAAGTGGATTGGTTAGGACAGTCGTACGGTCTTGTTGGCATTGTCAAGGACTCGTACGGGTGGGTTTAACGCAATCAAGATAATGACGGGTAGAACTTGACTAGGACTCTTTGATTTGTTGGCATTGTCAAGGTCACTTGGGTCCTAGGGGTAAAAACACACATCGGGAGTTTCAAAAGAACTGAAACTTGCCAGGCATGAGCATACCTTCTAGAGTGTGGTGACTTGAGTGGATTCCGTCAAGTTATCATGCGATGATAGTTGGATCCCGATTCCCACTGATGAGTTAGTTTACTCCTCGGGTGACCCCGACTAATTCTTCTTTCAGGTTTGGAGGAGAATTTGAGGTACAGTGGGAGGTTTCCTGATTAGATAATTGGTAACCATTCTGATCTAGGTTAGAGTGCACGCTGAGTGTTTCTTTTCTCTCTCTCTGGCAGCGACCTTTGACCCGACCCTAAGACTATGACTCAGTAACTAAGTTGACCAAACCTTCTTAACACTGGCTTTTGGATTGTCAGAGTTGCAGACCTCATTGCCACTCCTACTTTTACCCTTTTCTCCAGGACACCCCGTATTACTACGAACGTCCACTTCCATTGGACAAAACCATCGTATGGTTATATACGAACTCGAAGGACTTCGAGGATGGTTTCTGGTTCTGGAGAAAACGAATAGGATTATTCAGTTGTCTTTTCCTTTTACCTTCTCTCAGGTTGCGAGTACTCCTTGGTTTAGGAGATAGTACACCTATTACGCAAATTGGATAGTCTTCTTCCAAACCTTAGGCTGGTGCCGACAGGTAGGGAATGAAGAAAACCAATTAGCATAACGATGGTGTGCAGAAGGTATTAAGTTAAGACAAAGCAAGGGATTAGTAAGAGGGCAAAGTAAATTGTGACTGCTATTCACGATCAAACCAAGTATTTCTTCGCCAATCCTAAATCACCTTTGTATTTCTCCAGTACACTCCGTATCACTACGAAGATCCACAGTATATTGGATACTCCATCGTATGGTTATATACGAACTCGAAAGGAACTTGTTCCAGTTCGGGGATGGATTCTGGTTCAGGAGAAATAGGAATAAGGTTTATTCGGTTGTCTTTTATCTTCACATTCTCTCGCTTTACGAGTGCTCCTAGAATTAGGATAGTACACCTTTTATGCTTATTGGATAGTCTTCTTTCAAACCATAGGCGGGTGCCGAACGGTAGGGAAGGAAGAAAACCATTTGGCCTAAAGGGGTGTGCAGACGGTATTGACTAAAGACATATAAAGAGATTTGGACAGATGGAAAAGAGATATACGGTTACAGTTGTGAATATGGATAATGGAAGAGGCATTACTAAGAATACCGGAATACCCCACCGAAACATTTCAATGTTTCAGTTTCACTGTGTAATGTTAAAAGAAAACTGATTTCCCGATTAGATACTTACTCCAGGGTATGTATTTGCCAGGTATGATTCTCACATCTGTATGGTTTTACAGATGATGAGTGGGAGTAAGTCATTGGGAATAGGGTGATCATCCTCATTATATCGGGATTCGTTGTAATCGGTGATATTTGAGGAGATCATCTGGGCTGTTTGCCGGTCGGCAAATATTTGGTTTTGAATATCCGCTGTTGTGCACCAATTTCAAATTGATATATCTGTATGTCTATTTTCATAGAGTGAGATATACCTTTTGATATTATGTCGATGACATTTACCTATATCAGTGGATGGTTAGGTAAGGAGCATCAAACATCGGTGTAATTCTTCTTAACCATAAGTACAGTTTTCAACCTACGACGCACAGTGAAAGAGTTGTAAGACTCAGCGGACTTATACAGAGTATTGTATGTTGTCCAGTGTCCATTAGGACAGAGGGGTTGGTCCTCCTACTATATTCTGTTTACTTTTAACTTCTCTAGTTCTTAGACATGTGTTTCGTAGAAACACAGGGTCTAAGTTTTGAGGAGTTATAGGTATTTGAATAGAGTAGAGAACCAGGTGTAGCAAGTATCGAGATTCTTCAAAGTGATCGAAGATGTAGATACTTGTGTATGGTATTCAGTTGATAGTAATGATAAAGAGAAATTGCTTCTCTTTCAGGTTACTCATAATTAGAAGCATTCCTAAGTTGAGTAACGCTGATCGGCCTCTCTCCATTTAGTTGACATGCACTGGAGACAGTTGCATGATTTTGAATCTGGTTCAATTAATTCAGTGCCTCTAGTTCTATATTGGATATAGTACAGTTCATATCTTAACATTGTTAAGGTACGGGGAGTTGTCCGGCTTATGATTAAAACCAGACTCTGGATAACTCAAGGCACGTTTCTGTAATGGGTGTTTGTGGGTTGACCCAAGCTATGACGAGGGTTGACTTTCTACCATTTGGCAGATCAATAGAAATATTGTTCTAGACTCGCCACAGTTTTACTAAAAATGGATTTTTTCAAAAAACAGTAGTGGGAGTATGGTAGAACTGGAAGTGATTCCAGAACCGCAAACGATTACCGAAGATTTGATAAGGAACCTAAAGATTCAATCTGATTTGACATTCCATTGGCCACTCCGCAGATAAGGTGGGTAACTTCAGGCACCCGAGAGGTACTCCGGTAGCCTCAAGGACGGTGACAGGGAAGTTCTTGTTTACCCACACTTGCCATTGTTGTTGTTCCAGGCTGCGAGACCCGGCAGGAGGATGAGTATAGCGTCGTTCTAAACTAGCTTTAGAAGTGCACGTCTATATGTCTCTGGCAGAGGGTTGTCGTAGTCAGTGGGAGCAGCGGAAGCATTGGTGGTCATCAGACTTATGTCTATTTATAGACTAAAGCAGTTACAGCGGAGATAGATCATCTATTTCTGACCTGACAGTCATAGGTTTGACTTCATCAGAATAGGGGATGGATCTGTTGAGAAGGTAGTAGGGTGTAATGTCCTGGTATTTGGATGACATACACAGAGTAGGAAGTGATATTCCTATACTACGATCGGTTATTCTTTGGTTGTCACACAGTGGTTTCTCCACAAAGGACTTGGATATTATATCAGACATTCTGGTCACTAGATCTATGGTTTTAGATCTAGATTTGGGTGGTTTCCCAATCTGGGTACTTTGACAGCATTCTATGATTATTTACAATGGACGACTTCTGGCACGTGGCACGGTAGTATACCTGCAGGTAATGGAGTCACCCTCTCTAAAGGTGTCTTACAGACTAAAGGGAAGAGGATGTGCATGATTGGCAGATCACTTGCTTAGGCAATTGAGTCAATCATGAGATGTCAAGTACAACACCAGATGTTGTTCTTGCAGTAGATGCAATAAGATGATATTGATCCAATCCTGGAGAAACAGTCGGAAGCAGTTTTAGAACATAAGTTGATGTTCTAGGGATATGATAGCAGCAGCCTCCTTTAGGAGACGGTTATCATTCCAGGCTTCTGTAAGGTTACTCTAGCACCTTATGAAGAGATTTCAAGCATCACATGACCTAAAGTTTTCATTTTTATGGTGCTAAACTAACAAGCAAAGGAAACGATCCTAGAAAGATTAGGGTTACAAAACTATAAGCTAACAAAGTTAGGGTTTCAAGACTACAACCTTTGTAGCTCCCCTTTTGTTTTGCTCCTTTGACTTTGGGGTGTTGGAAGAAGGTCCACTCGTCGTCCTCTTGCGTCCACGACGATCCATCCGGAGCTTCCCGTCCAAGCTAGCAAGTTTGGTAAAACAAGGAGAACACTCTAATTAAGTGAGCTAGACTTGATTAGAATGAAGTTGTGGCTATGGATCTCACTTCAAAATCTTATTTTTATGAGTGATTCACTCTCTTATAAGAACTAGAGAGCATAAGCATGGAGGTTGATGAAGATGGTGGATTTTAGAAGAAGAGAATGAATTATCTTATCAAAGAGAAAAAGGAAAATAGCTAATATATTTTCCTTTCTCTAAACCAACCATGGTTATATTTAGAGATATCATTTTATTTAAATTGAAAGCATGATAAGAAAATAAACTATGGGTTAAAAGTTAGGTAAGCATGGTTGAGTTAGAAGAGTGTGGAAACTCTTAAGTGATTTAACCCATTTTTCATTTTCTTTTGCTTTAATTTAAATCCAATAATTATCCAAATATAACCATGGTGTAATTCTTATACATCCACCATTCCCATTGTATAAACAACCATGATAATAAATGATGTATGTATGCATGTGTGCTTGCACATCCATATGTGCATGAACAAGAATGAATGCACACATGCATGCATACATCCAACATAAACAAAATAGGATTTGTAGTGAGAAACTAATGATGAATCAACACTTGATTCACTAATCCGGTCATATCACATATGACCCGACCATTAGCAAGCCGCCCAATTAATATACGGTATCCCATACACGCATTTTAATCGGGTCCAAGCGCATATCGCATACGCGCACCACAACGTTTCGCCTGGACAAGGTAACTCCTATGTGGGACTCTAAGACTCGTCAATACGCCGGTAGTGGGTGATGATCATATCAAGCACCCCCAAGCCGCAAGCGGTCAGCCAAACGTAACGGCCACCCAGGTATTGAGCGATAAGATGAGAACAAGCGAACCTGTTACAACTCCCGTCGAGTCATCCGGCAACACTACCGTACAGTCCGGTCTCTTCGTCAGATATGCTGCATATCGAGCCTAGGGATGGTCACGTCGACCCCAATAACTCAATAAGTCGTGTCGGTGAATGGTTTATAACAGATCGAGAAACTACTGATAACACTTACCAGCAAATCTCAGCAGCCCTGGCCAAGGACTTGCTGTTATAACCAGTCGAGCACAGCACAGCATCAACTCCCAATACCGGGAGAGACGAAACCCCTCCTATCGCTCATTGCCTTCGTGTGTCTCGGGACTGTACCTAACGGCCACCTGTTTGCACGACTCAGTAGAGCCGTGGTAGGGTGGCAATCAAAGTATAGTGGGAGAACACACAAGACTCCATGACGATCTCGGGTCTACAGACTAACCTGTACCAGTGTCACCTAAGAACTGCTATCCGACGATAGATATAATTCCATATAGGAGTTCTCGGTGAGTCCGTCCAGTGTACCCAGTCAGCACTGAGCACCCGTATATGATCTTGATGTCAAACATCGATGAATGTGGGAACATCCATCGCCCATCACATGGGTCTAGTATCATATACGCTAGTCTACTCTGGTATATCGATGCCCCGTCTCGATACACCTCCGACTAGGGACATTTCAGGATATGCTTATAGACTACAGATGTCCCACTAGTATGATCTCCATCATAATCAGAGTAGTCAAGCCGATATCCTTAGGGCTTTATCAGCATGTATGAATGAATAAAAGCATGATCAAATTAACATGTCAGATAAAGAATAACCAGATAGCATACTATCATGTCGAGCAAGAATGCAAACTGAATATATATATATATATACATGTATAGACACATCCACTATCACATAATGGCCTCTAGGGCATACATATATCCAACAATCTCCCACTTGCACTAAGGCCAGTTATTGGCGTATCTCATACCCAACATCTCAAAAAGTCGCTCATGCTGTGGCTGAAGGAGGGCCTTGGTGAGTGGATCCGCGGCGTTGTTCTTTGTGTCAACTCTCTTAATCTCGATCTCGCGGCGATCTACAATCTCCCGGATCAAATGAAAACGCCTCAGTATGTGTCTGGACCGCTGATGGGATCTGGGCTCCTTGGCTAACGCCATTGCCCCATTATTGTCACAATACAAAGGTATTGGATCAATAATGGTTGGAACTACTCCTAGCTCCGAGACGAACTTCTTCATCCAGACGGCTTCCTTTGCGGCATCATTTGCAGCAATGTACTCAGCTTCCATCGTAGAGTCTGCAACGGTATCTTGTTTGGAACTCTTCCAACTCACCGCCCCTCCATTGAGGGTAAATACAAACCCTGAGATAGATTTGCTGTCATCCTTATCGCTCTGGAAGCTCGAATCGGTAAAGGCCTCCATTTGGAGATCTTTATTACCATACACCAAGAACAATTCTTTAGTCCTTCGTAAGTACTTAAGAATGTTCTTCACAGCTGTCCAGTGGTTTTTCCCTGGGTTGGATTGATACCTGCTTACAACACTAAGTGCATAAGCTACATCTGGGCGTGTACATAACATCGCATACATTATTGATCCTACTGCCGAAGCATAAGGTATAATGCTCATGCGAGCTCTCTCTTCATCGGTCTTTGGACAAGAATCCTTGGAGAGAGTGACTCCATGGCAAGCGGGTAAGGCACCCCGCTTGGAGTCTTCCATACTAAACCTCTTTAGGATGGTGTTGATGTACCTGGTTTGGGACAGTCCCAATAACTTTTTGGATCTATCCCTATAGATCCTTATGCCCAGGATGTATGTGGCATCACCCAGGTCCTTCATGGAGAACCTCAGTGATAAGAATGATTTGACCGACTGTAGCATAGGAATATCATTTCCTATCAGAAGAATGTCATCCACGTACAATACGAGGAATGTGACAGCTCTTCCTACAGCCTTCCTATAAACACAAGGTTCATCCGGATTTTTGATGAAATCAAACTCTTTGATAACATCATCGAAACAGATGTTCCAACTCCGAGATGCCTGCTTTAACCCATATATGGATTTAAGCAATCTACATGCTTTCTCGCTGCTCCCACTGTCAATGAAGCCCTCCGGCTGATCCATATAAACACATTCTTCTAAATCTCCATTTAGAAATGCTGTTTTAACGTCCATCTGCCAGATTTCATAGTCGTAGTGAGCAGCAATAGCAAGTAGGATCCGAATAGATTTAAGCATGGCTACGGGCGAAAAAGTTTCGTCATAGTCCAAACCTGGTCTTTGACGAAAACCTTTCGCCACAAGTCTTGCCTTATAGGTCTCTACCTGCCCATCCACACCAATCTTTCTTTTAAAGATCCATTTGCACCCTACGGTTTTACCCCAGGGGGTACAACGTCCAAAGTCCATACTTTGTTGGTGTACATAGACTCCATTTCGGATCTCATGGCATCCAGCCACTTCACAGAGTCACCACTCGTGATAGCTTGCTGAAAACTGGTAGGATCATCATCATCCATGATGCAGTCTTCTCTGTCACCATCAATGAGGAAACCGTAGTACCTCTCTGGTGGGCGAGAAGTCCTACCAGACCTACGGAGTGGCCGAGGTTCTTCAGTTTCTGTTTCAACAGCCGGTTCAACCAAATCGTCATTTGTAGTTTGTGTCTCCAGAACCTCTTCCAGATCTACTACCTTGCCATCATCTTTATCTGTGAAAAACTCTTTTTCCAAGAATGTGGCATACTGAGAAACAAACACCTTTTGTTCCTCTTTGTGGTAGAACAGAAATCCATAAGAATTCTTTGGATATCCCACAAAGTTACACATGACTGACCGTGTCTCGAGTTTGTCCGGATTCTGCTTTTTAACATAGGTCGGGCAACCCCAAATCTTAATTCTTTTAAGAGATGGTCTCTTCCCATTCCATATCTCATATGGCGTGGTAGACACGGCTTTGGTTGGAACCCTGTTTAGCAGAAACGCGGCAGTCTCCAATGCATGTCCCCAAAACGAGACTGGTAACTCAGCGTCACTCATCATGGACCGGACCATATCTAATAGGGTCCTATTCCGTCGTTCTGACACACCGTTGTGCTGTGGTGTGTAAGGAGGAGTGAGCTGAGAGAGAATCCCATTCTCTTTTAGGAAGTTTGCAAATTCTGTACTGAGATACTCACCACCTCGATCTGATCGAAGCATCTTAATACTCAAGCCGGTTTGTTTTTCTACTTCTTGTTTATATTCAATGAATTTCTCGAAAGCTTCGGACTTGTGCTTTAATAAAAATACATGACCGAATCTTGAGAAATCGTCGGTGAATGTAATGAAGTATGAAAAACCGCCTCTAGCCTGTGTAGACATTGGTCCACATACATCACTATGTATGAGGCCAAGGAGCTGAGTAGCTCTTTCTCCGTGTCCGGTAAACGGAGTTTTGGTCATTTTACCCTTGATACAAGACTGGCAAGTCGCATAAGATTTATATTCAAAAGGGTTTAAATATCCATCTTTATGTAACTTGTTCAGTCTTGTTTCGTTAATATGACCAAGTCTACAGTGCCAAAGAAAAGCCTCATTTAATTCTGAAATTTTTCTTTTATTAGTGTGTTGTACACTGAAAACTGTGTGTTGATTTAGGACATATATTCCGTTATTAAGCGTACCATACCCAACCAACATTTGATTTAGGTAAATGTTCATAACATTGTTCTGCAATACAAAATTATACCCTTCATTGTCCAACAAAGAAACGGATATTATATTACATAGCATACTTGGTACAAAATAACATGGATTCAAAATCAAAATACATCCAGACGGCAACCCCAAGTGATACTCTCCCACTGCGACTGTATGTACATTGGAACCATTTCCAACGCGGAGAGTATGGTCACCTGTCTTCAAAACCTTGCTATTTCTCAGCCCCTGCATAGAATTGCAAATGTGAGAACCTGAACCGGTATCCAATACCCAGGAAGCAGAGTTTATAGAAAAACAGTTTTCAGTCACAAACGCACCTGAAGTAGAAGCATCACCATGCTTCTTCTTGAGACTTAAGTACTCTGTGCAATTGCGCTTCCAATGTCCTGTCTTGTGGCAATGAAAACACTCGCCTTTCCCTGGGTCTCCAGCCGTGGACTTTCCCTTCCCTTTCGCCTTTTTGACTCCGCCCTTAGGATTAGTGGGTTTCTTCTTTTTCTTTCCCTTGGCCTTAGCTTTTGGGCGAGAAGAAGAAGACTGTCCAATGGTCATAACGGGAGTCTTTGCTGACTTCATAGTGCTCTCTGCACTCCTTAACATATTAAGGAGTTCAGGGAGTTCCTTCTCCATGCCATGCATGTTAAAGTTCACTATGAACTGAGCAAAGGTGGAGGGGAAGGACTGCAGAATAATATCTATATATTGTTCATTGTCCATTGTCCATCCGAGGCCCTCAAGCTCTTCTATAAGAGCTATCATCTTCAAAACATGGTCTGGTACTGGTGTGCCAGGGGCCATCCGCATCTGAAACAGTTTCTTTGATGTTTCGTATCGTAATACGCGGGACTGCTCCCCATACAACTCCTTTGTATGGAGCAATATCCCGTGAATGTCCATGTCCTCGTGCTGCTTTTGATGTGTGTTGTCCATCGATGCAAGCGCGAGGCATTTTGCCGTGGCACAGTCAGCGTCCCATGTCTTGCGGACTTCAATGTCCGCAACTGAGGACTTTGGGCCTGGGACGGGCGGGGCTGAAGCCGTGAGGACATATGATACTTTATCATAAGTCAAGGCGATCTTTAGATTCCTCAGCCATTCTTTATAGTTGGTCCCATTCAGTATGTTCTTATCTAGTAGAAGCTTAAGTCCAGTCATTGGTATCTGCCATTAAGAGAGAGAAAAGAATACACTCAGCGAAAGCTCTTGCACAGATTAGATTGGTTTATTATCTTGTCTAATCGATGTTTCCCACTGCTTTTTATCAAGTTTTCTTTCAAACCTTAAAAAGAAAAACTAGCCAGGATTAATTACAGTATACAACTTCGCTAACCGTTCAGCTAGGCCAGTGTCGGTACTTTGAGGGAGGTTCCCCGTGCTTTCGCACGGACCTAATTAGAGTAAACCTCGTTTTCCCAGAGGCGGAGCCCCGTTAACACCTTTCTAGACACTTAATGAGTTAGCTAATTGTAAACTGCAAAACTCTCCTAGGAGCAACTATTGCCCACAGTGGGATCGGGATCCAACCATCACATGGAAGGTATGCAATCTCATTGCAAATTTCAACACTTGAAATTCCCGATGTAATTTTTACCCCTAGTACTTATGACCTTAACTATGGTCAACAAATCATAAGTACCAGTCAAGTTCTACCCGTCATTTCTTGATCAATTAGACCCACCCATATGACCCTTAACTATGGTCAACAAAGTCGCATGAATGTCCTAATTAATCTGCATCATATGCATTGTAGGAAGACATCACTTAGCTACCGTACACTACGCCTTAACTAAAGTCAACAAACGTAGCACGAATACTAAGTACTCTACTTCCTAAAATGACGGAGGGTTGCGAATGATCTTTAAAAAAATCTTTAACGCTTTGAACTTGATATCGTTGTAGAATCAAACAGTTTTCAAAAGGAGTGGCTTAGGCTCCGCAGTTTTGAAAAGTAGCTTTTTCATAAAAAGCCGAGTAGTTTTTAAATCCGATTCTACAACATCTTTTTAGGTTTATTTTCTTTACATTAATCCCATTAATGTAATCCCATCATTTAAGTCCTTAAGCCAATCACAGAAAAGAAACGAAAATAACACGTATGCTTATGCCATCCGCATTCGCCGCAATGTTCCGTTATGCACCGTTAGGTTACTTAACTAACGGCATACCGGGACGGGACTAGCGCGGGTGTAAAACATAAGCAACGTCTACTATATATCATATATATAATATGTCATTCGTCTCAGATATCATAGAACACAGGCAGCAGAAATATAGATATAACGTGGGATATACTAGGACGTCCGTATTTAGTATTTAGCCAGAATAGAAAATACGGATTCCATAGTCGCGATGAATAGCCAAGCCCACACCCTGGACCCCTACGAGAGCGGCAAGTGACCCTACCAATCCTGGAGTTTAGGAGACCCGGTCTCGACTCCTCGAGATGGCCTCCCACTGAACCCCAGAACCCGGTCACCTGTGCTCCCCTCCTTGGGTCCATCCTAATGCGGAAAAGTAAATAATATACAACACTGGTGACACAACCGCAACCTGGAGGTGCCCCAAATAAAAGAATATTACATTACATTTGAATTTACATGAATGAAAATATAAAACTCTCATCTCACAAAAAACCCCCAGCTATTCGATCGCGACAATCCTACACATCATATCTCAGCAACACATAATATCACATATCATCAACGTAAGTAAGTATGCGTACCCCGATTGTCGTTGATGTATAGCAACGAAACCGGCGATATCGTACATACTACACTTACGGTCACAGAAAAGAAAGTGTAAAACTATAATATTTGGAATCCAGATTCTCTTTAGACATCATAAATGCGAAATATCACATATTTCGTATTTCATGACTTAACTATATGAATTCCACATATTGTATCACATTCCAGACAAACAGACAGTATTAAAGTTTTCGAACGAACATTCAAGCACCCAAGATTCACTAAAGCTCAACACTTGAGTAGGGTTCAAAAGATCCGGAGTGTGGCACAGTAGCGGCGGTCCAGCCGTAGAAGGGTCAAGCCAATGCCTCACATGTGGCACGCCGTACTGCCCCAAACCCTAGGGTTCAAAGCGCAGTTCGAGACGGTCACATAATCGAGTTAAGGTTTGTTGTCTTCTAGAGGGACCACCGCAAAAAAACTTGCACGTATCTCCAAACTTATTTAAACCCCGTAAATATTGAGTAAATGATATTCGTTCAAGAACTTCAATACTTTCTAGTTTATCCGGAAAAGAAAACGAAGCGAAAATTCCGATTGAAACCACGAGTCTAAAAATATCTCCAGAATGTTTCAACAGCAGATTCAGATTAAATATACTCAAAATATACTGTAGCAGGTAAAGAAAAACACTGTGCAAAAATTGGTCAAAGATCCCCTCATATGGCCGCGGATGCGCGGCCTAAGCTTGCTTATGCCGCGCTTCCGCGGCCAAAGTTACTGTTCATGGGTACGAATTCTCCAGATTGTCTTATTTTTACCTGCTATATTTTTTGAGAATTTTTAATTCTGAAAAAGGTCAGTTTTTAAAAAATTTCCAGAGAGCACCTTTAAAAGTCGTATTTTGTTTCGATCGGACTTTTTACTTCGCAAAAAGGTCGCCTAATGTTCTAGGTTGGCTCTGATACCAATGTAAGGTTACTCTAGCACCTTATGAAGAGATTTCAAGCATCACATGACCTAAAGTTTTCATTTTTATGGTGCTAAACTAACAAGCAAAGGAATCGATCCTAGAAAGATTAGGGTTACAAAACTATAAGCTAACAAAGTTGGGGTTTCAAGACTACAACCTTTGTAGCTCCCCTTTTGTTTTGCTCCTTTGACTTTGGGGTGTTGGAAGAAGGTCCACTCGTCGTCCTCTTGCGTCCACGACGATCCACCCGGAGTTTCCCGTCCAAGCTAGCAAGTTTGGTAAAACAAGGAGAATACTCTAATCAAGTGAGCTAGACTTGATTAGAATGAAGTTGTGGCTATGGATCTCACTTCAAAATCTTATTTTTATGAGTGATTCACTCTCTTATAAGAACTAGAGAGCATAAGCATGGAGGTTGATGAAGATGGTGGATTTTAGAAAAAGAGAATGAATTATCTTATCAAAGAGAAAAAGGAAAATAGCTATATATATTTTCCTTTCTCTAAACCAACCATGGTTAGATTTAGAGATATCATTTTATTTAAATTGAAAGCATGATAAGAAAATAAACTATGGGTTAAAAGTTAGGCGAGCATGGTTGAGTTAGAAGAGTGTGGAAACTCTTAAGTGATTTAACCCATTTTTCATTTTCTTTTGCTTTAATTTAAATCCAATAATTATCCAAATATAACCATGGTGTAATTCTTATACATCCACCATTCCCATTGTATAAACAACCATGATAATAAATGATGTATGTATGCATGTGTGCTTGCACATCCATATGTGCATGAACAAGAATGAATGCACACATGCATGCATACATCCAACATAAACAAAATAGGATTTGTAGTGAGAAACTAATGATGAATCAACACTTGATTCACTAATCCGGTCATATCACATATGACCCGACCATTAGCAAGTCGCCCAATTAATATACGGTATCCCATACACGCATTTTAATCGGGTCCAAGCGCATATCGCATACGCGCACCACAACGTTTCGCCTGGACTAGGTAACTCCTATGTGGGACTCTAAGACTCGTCAATACGCCGGTAGTGGGTGATGATCATATCAAGCACCCCCAAGCCGCAAGCGGTCAGCCAAACGTAACGGCCACCCGGGTATTGAGCGATAAGAAGAGAACAAGCGAACCTGTTACAACTCCCGTCGAGTCATCCGGCAACACTACCGTACAGTCCGGTCTCTTCGTCAGATATGCTGCATATCGAGCCTAGGGATGGTCACGTCGACCCCAATAACTCAATAAGTCGTGTCGGTGAATGGTCTATAACAGATCGAGAAACTACTGATAACACTTACCAGCAAATCTCAGCAGCCCTGGCCAGGGACTTGCTGTTATAACCAGTCGAGCACAGCACAGCATCAACTCCCAATACCGGGAGAGACGAAACCCCTCCTATCGCTCATTGCCTTCGTGTGTCTCGGGACTGTACCCAACGGCCACCTGTTTGCACGACTCAGTAGAGCCTTGGTAGGGTGGCAATCAAAGTACAGTGGGAGAACACACAAGACTCCATGACGATCTCGGGTCTACAGACTAACCTGTACCAGTGTCACCTGAGAACTGCTATCCGACGATAGATATAATTCCATATAGGAGTTCTCGGTGAGTCCGTCCAGTGTACCGAGTCAGCACTGAGCACCCGTATAAGATCTTGATGTCAAACATCGATGAATGTGGGAACATCCATCGCCCATCACATGGGTCTAGTATCATATACGCTAGTCTACTCTGGTATATCGATGCCCCGTCTCGATACACCTCCGACTAGGGACATTTCAGGATATGCTTATAGACTACAGATGTCCCACTTGTATGATCTCCATCATAATCAGAGTAGTCAAGCCAATATCCTTAGGGCTTTATCAGCATGTATGAATGAATAAAAGCATGATCAAATCAACATGTCAGATAAAGAATAACCAGATAGCATACTATCATGTCGAGCAAGAATGCAAACTGAATATATATATATATACATGTATAGACACATCCACTATCACATAATGGCCTCTAGGGCATACATATATCCAACAGCTTCCAAGGTGACCTGGATGGCAGAGTGGCTGTCAGAGTTATAGTTTTTCCTTCTGACGAGGGGCAGTATTTTGGACAGGTGGTCCAAGGCAATACTGAGGGAGGCATGGCGCAGGATACTGATTAAGTTCAGTTGATGATACAGTCTAAGAAGTTTGGATTTGGAGTTCATTAATGAGCTAGGTCCCATCAGACATCCATACATATTCTAAGACAGGTATTGCTCATTTCGGGAGATGGCTTTCTCCGCGAACATGAGATATAGAGAGACATAGAAAGAAACATCCCTCCGGATCCACTCACTGAGGCTATTCCTCGAACGCAATAGTTTCGCAAACGGGTTTTGTGAGACTGACTAGTAGAGGAGTTGGGTGTTCGGTATCACACGGGCTGTGAGTATGCGACATCGCAATAATTAGCCTTGAGTGCAAGTGGGAGATTGTTGGAGATAGTGCCCTCAGAGTCAATTATTGGATCACAGGCACGTGATTGCAATGATTGAGGGAGGACCTATCCCGGTAGGACAGTCTTACTCGAGATGATAGTATGCTATCTGGTTTATCTTTATCATCGTGTACTGCTTTAGGTGACCTGACATGTCGCTATTACACGTTGATAGAGCCCCTAGGATTCTTGCTTGACTACCAGCAGTATGATGGCGATCATATACGTGGGAGCTGGTAGTCTATAAGCACATCCTTAAAAGGTCCCTAGTCGTAGGAGTTTCGAGACAGGGCATCGATACTCCATTAGTAGACTAGTGTATACAGTCGAGACCCCGACGAGGGGCGGGGGCCGGTCTCACAAGCCACTGGTGTCAGTTGGTTCACCTAAGATGTATACAGGTGCTCATTGGGTTATGAGTACACCGGAAAGGACTCGCCGGGAACCTGCTAGTTGGTCTTATACCAGATGTCAGATAGCAGTTCCCTGGTGACATGTGTACAGGTTAGTTCATCGACCTGAGATCGTCATTTGTCTCGTGTGAGTTCCCACTGTGCTTTGATTACTACCTTACCACGGCTCAAAGGAGTCGTGCAAACAGGTTTTAGTTGGGTACGGTCCCGAGCCACATGGAGGCAGTGAGCGGATCTTCAGGGGTTCGTCTCTCCCGGTATTAGGGGTGAGGTCGCGCTGTGTCTAGGAGAGCCATTACGCAAAGCCCTCGGACGAGGCAAGAGATTTACTGGTAGGTATTCCAGTAGTATCTCAGGGCATTCTGGGCTACACTCCGACACGACTTGTACCGCTTTTGGGGGTCTGACATTTACCACCCCCTAGGCCCGACATGCGATGCTCATAGACGAACGGACCGGACTGTACGGATATTGTCACTGACAGGCTCAGTAGGGTGTCAGGATGAGTTCGCTCATCGACATCCCTTTTGGTCAATAGCTGGTGGCCCGTTACGTATTGGCTTATACCTCTGACGTGCTAGTGGTTAAATCCACAGCCATAGTATTGACGAGTCTTTAGAGTCCACCACACATTCAGTTACTCAAGTTTCGGACGAAACGCTGTAGAGGCCGTATGGAGATATGGCAGGGTCCGATCAGATACGTGCGGTATTGCACGGATCAGGATCGGACGGTTTGTACTAGTGGCCGTATGGTTATATGGCAGGGTTCGATCAGATACGTGCGGTATTGCACGGATCAGGATCGAACGGATTTTACTAGCCGGCTTTGGTTTAAGCCGGTCCTAGTTTAGTACAGTGTAGATTTTGTCTCATTGCATTTGTATCCGGTCGGAATACAGATGCGGGTGTGTATGCACAGTATCGGGGTTTTCCTGTAATTTATTACGGGACCGGTTTTCTGGAGTTGCCAGTATGCATTCCGTTCCGGCCGGTTTTCCTTTGTTCTTTCCCGACCGGACTTTTCCGATGGAGGGGGGTTATTTGCAAGTTTGCAAATAACATTTGTGGAGGGGGTATCTTGCATATTGGTGGCATTATGATAGTTTTTCATGAAGAGATCCTTTTTCTTTCTTATCCTTTGCTTTTTGTTGATGAGAAAGGATTAAGATTGATTTGGAGTTGATGTGAGGTTTGCTTTTGATATGGTCACCATTCTCTTTCTCCTACACTCTCCTCCCTTGTATAATTCCCTCCACCATTCTCACATGTATATGGCCGGCCACTTTTGAGAGGGGAGATGAGAGAGTTTTCTTTTGGTGTGGGTGTGGGAAAATGATCATTCATATCATTTTTCCATTGCTACCAAAATTCCCAAGTTCATTTCTCAACCTCATTCCTCCATCAAGGCAACATAACCCCAAAGAGACAAAGCACTACACATTCTACAGCAAATCTTGGGCACGTCGACTTGCCAGCTTCGTGCCCGAGTTGCCTCGGTATTGAGGTGGGAGCCCGTAAAAGATGCAGGCGACGTGGTGCCCTTCCGGCGAGGAGGCGACGACATGGAGACAGGACTTTCCGCGGGAGATCGGGACGATGAAGAGAAGACCGGAGGACTCGGATCACTTGGTATACTTCTCTTCCCATCTCTTGTTTGCTAGTATAGGTTAATGGTTAACGATCCGGGTTTTATTGTCCGCGGTAGCGCCAGTTTCCAAGTAAGGAAAATTTTGATTCCGCATTATGGCCTCGGATAGACGGCCGGGGCGCTGCCGTGGCACAACACTTTTAACTTATCATAAGATTATCTTCTTCTTCTTCTTCATCATCACTTGAAGAAAGCTTACTTCATCAATGGTGATTGATGAAAATGAGTGAGAAATCCAATTCTAAAGTCTGCCCACTTCCTATTTCTTCATTCTCTACCTCTTGCCAAGTAGTAGAGTGTGTTTCCTTCACAAGTTTTCATGGCTTGGTGAAGGTGGAGCTTGATCTAGTGACGCCTCGACGTAGATCATCTTCGGCATCGTCGTCGATGACCTAGCCCGTCCATTCTCCGATGAAGCCGACGCTAGAGCCCGGGGTTCGACTTGGACAGCGAGGAGACTTCATTGCGGAGCTATGGAGGTGGAGGACCGGATCTACAAAGGTTGTATTTCTGTTCTTTATTAGTAAAGTTGTTTACTAGTTATTGTTATCGAATAAAATTTTAGTTAACGATCTTGTTAGGGTTTCTCGGCACCGTTATTTTTGAAATTGGCATGGTTGATGCCTTGTGAGACCTCTTGAGAGTGCCTAGGAACCCTACAGTGGTATCAGAGCCTAGCTAGAGCCTTAGACGAAGTCTAGACGGAATTTGAAACCCGAACGAACCCGAAACCCAACTCAAAAATGCTCTCTGTCCTCTTTCTAAAATCTGGGATTTTTCAACATTAAAAATATGCCGAAATTCAGCAGGGAAATCTAAGAATTACGGCGCAAAAAGTTTCTCATGAACAGTCATAACTGCGGCGGAAACGCGGCAGAAGCCTAGCTTCTGCGGCTGTTCCGCGGCCCATTGATGACGTCAGCTTCCCTTGTTTGACAGTAATTCCTATTTTCTGAAGTTGGATTTTCTGGGATTTTTTAATATTTATTCAAGAGTTGAATTTTCTGAGGTTGTTTTGGGGATTCGTATGTTCGATCGGATTATCAAATTTTGTCTGTGTGGCTTTCCGGGTAAATTTTAGAATATGTTAAAATGTTCGACCGGATATAAATACCCAATTTTTCCCCTGTCGGAAAATTTCCAAGTGTTGGATTTTTCCGTAGTTTAACGACGTTCTAAGTAGTGCAAGTAACGCGATGGTCCCTCTAGAAGACAACAAACCTTAACTCGATTATGTGACCGTCTTGAACTGCCCTTTGAACCTTCGGGTTTGGGGCAGTACGGCGTGCCACATGTGAGGCGTTGGCTTGACCCTTCTACGGCTGGACCGTTGGTACTGAGGCACGAACTGAATGTTGTTAGACTTATTTCATGTGTTGAGCTGTTTCGGGAAAACTTGGGTGTTTGACTGTTCGATCGGAAAGTTTAACATTTTCTATTTATCCGGAATGGGATACGATAATTGGAATTCACAATAAGTTATGAGATAACTGAATGAATGTTATAAACATAGCAGTTTAGCCTCACTTGATCGGTTGCCACGGAATTTTGATGTGATCAAAAGTCCGTCGCAATCACGTAGCGTACGCGGATATTTGCCGGTAAACTTGATAGACAGCTACACCCCTTAGCCCCGACCAAGTGACTGTAGGAGAACCCCGTTGCCGAAAGCATCCGTTCGGGTGCTCCCGGTAGCGGTGTTACGCCTTGGTGCACTTTGTCGACGGCGTCGGGGGTGCGGCCGCCTACTGAAGTTTGCGACGAGCATTCGATCAGTATTTCGGGAATCTTGTTGAATTGCCCGACTTGATATTGAAAAGCGTTTTCGATAATGAGACTAAAATGCGGGGTTTATAATTGTTAGGCATGCGATGTCTAAGGAATTCATTGATTAGGCATGCGATGTCTAAAGAGGTTGCGGATTCCAACTGTTGTAGTTTTACACTTTCTTTTCTGTGACCGTAAGTGTAATATGTGATATCGCCGGTTTCGTTGCTATATGTCAACGAAAATTGGGATGCGCATATTTACTTACGTTGATGACATATGATGTTATGTGTTGCTGGATATGTTATATTGGATCGTCGTGTTCGAATAGCCGGGGGTTTTTATGTGAGATGAGTGTTTTTCATTTTCATTCATGTAAAAACTTGTATGTAATATTCTTTTATTGGGGCACTTCCAGGTTGCGGAAGATGTCACCGTTTGTATATTATTTACTTTTCCGCACTAGGATAGACCCAAGGAAGAGGGCACAAGTAACCGGGTTCTGGAGTCCAGTGGGAGACTAACTCGAAGAGTCGAGTCTGGGTCTCCTAACTCTAGAATTGGTAGGGTTGCTTGCCGCTCTCGTAGGGGTCTAGGGGTGTGGGTTTGGCTATTCATCACGACCGTGGAATCCGTGTTTTATACTGGCTCGTATTGAAAACACGGACGTCCTAGTATATCCAATATTTCATATGTTACTTCTACTGCGATATCTGTGATGTGATCATGTGATGTTCTGTGATAGATACTGTATATAGTATATATGATATATTATATAGATGTTACTTATGTTTTACACCCGCGCTAGCCCTGCCCCACTCTGTCGTTAGTTACCTAACCTAACGGTGCACGAGGGGACATCGAGGCGAATGCGGATGGCATAAGTGTACGTCGTATTTATCTGTGATGTTTAGGTACTTAAATGATGGGACTTCATTAATGTGATTAATGAAATAAAAGAAACCTAACATGTTGTAGAATCGAATTTCAAAATAAAACAGGTAGCTACAGTTCTTGCTTTGCACAGCGGTATATATGATATATCCTGCACCTTATTCGATGAGGAAAGGACCGAGATCCCTTCACCGGGAGTGACTCCTTTAGCAATAACTGGCAGATGCTACACACTCGGTTTGTCTTTTGATTGCTTTTAAGTGTTTTTGCTTTGCACAGTAATATATATGATATATCCCACACCTCATTCGACGAGGAAAGGACCGACGATCCCTTTACCGGGAGTGACTCCTTTAGCAAAACTAGAAAAGCCTCAAAACCACTCCATTTCAAAATCATTTGATTCTACAACGATATCAAGTTCATTACGCAATAGGTTTTCAGAAAAACCTGTCGTAGCCCTCCGTCATTTCAGATAAGTAGTAGTTAGTATTCGTGCTGCGTTTGTTGGCCTTTGTCAAGGCGCAGTGTGCGGTAGCTAATTGGTGCTTATCTGCTTATGCATATGATGCAGATTGGGTTAGGGTAGTCGTGCGACCTTGTTGGCCTTTGTCAAGGGCCGTGCGGGTGGGTTTAATTCAATCAGGAAATGACGGGTTGAACTTGACTAGCATCCTATGGTTTGTTGGCCTTTGTCAAGGTCATAGGAGGTTAGGGGCAAAATATTATCGGGAATTTCAAGTGTTGAAATTTGCAATGAGATCACATACCTTCTATGAGATAGTTGGATCCCGATACCCGCTGCGAGTAATTGTTACTCCTGGGAGAGTTTTGCACATTACAATTAGCCGATCAAGTAGGTGTCTAGAAAGGTGTCAACGGGGTTACGCCTCTGGGAAAACGAGGTTTATATTAATTAGGTTCGTGCGAAAGCACGGGGGACCTCCCTCAAAGTACCGACACTGGCCTGGCTGAAAGATTGGCAAACTTGTAGTGTGTAATTAATCCCGGCTAGTCTTTCCTTTTAGGGTTTGAAGGAAGATTTGATAAAATGCAGTGGGAGTCATCTTGATTAGATAAAATAATAACCAATCTATTCTTGCAAGAGCGCACGCTGAGTGTTTTCTTCTCTCTCTCTCCAGGTAGCGACCATATCACGCCTTAATCAAGATAATAATACGGAATATTGTCCGAACCCGCTAGTTATACTGAGCTGGGGAACGTTGGTCCCGCTCTAACTTATAATTGTTATAAGATCGAGCAGGAAATAAGGGGAATACCAGATTTCCCGTGCCGCCCAAACGAAGAGAGTGCATGCTGATGCATCATCTTCGGGTGTGTTCATTATACAGAACTGTTTCTCAATGTCCTTTACGTCCTGGGTATATGATACCGGATCAGGATCCCGCATATGTAATATGTTACATGGGCTACAGATAGGTAAAGAACTGAGAACGGGTGATAAGTTTCATGAGGCAGAAAACGGGGCAAGAGTTGCAGCCAGGTCTGTCGGTCACTGTCACCCTGTATTACAATACATTGATTCTGAACGAATGTTATTAGATACCGAACCAGATATACAAAATCATATCTGTCTCTTTTATTAGTAAAGAAACGATAAAATTTTGTATTGTTGGATAATGTTTTGAACATTTCCTATATCAAAAGTTGATCGGTTCAGGCACGTTATCTAAAAGCATTAATGTTCTAAATCAAACTACAGTTCTTAGTATACTGAACACACACAAGAGGAAGAGTTCAGAAATGAACGGATCCTTCTTGAGGTATTGTAGACTAGGTCATATCAATGCGACCCGACTAGCTGGAGTTACATATAGATGCAAATTTAAATTAGTTTGAATTTACATCTTGTGAAACTCGCCAGTCATGTCACAAAGATAAGATGGCCATAGCCCTGTTTATTGGAAACAGAGAAAGAGTTGGTAAACTTTTGGGATAATACATGATGTATGTAGGTCCCCTGTCTACACATGCCAAGACCGGTTCTTTGTACTTCGTTACATTCTTTGATGATCTCTCAAGATTCAGACATATGTTCCTGTTGAAACATAAGTCCGAACCTTTTGAGATATTCACAGAATATAAGTTAGAAGTAGAGAACCAAAATACGGGTATAAGTATTATGTCCTTTGATGTGATCAAGGAGGAGAATACTTGAGCACGGAAATCCTGGACTATTCTAAAGGAGAATGAGATTCTCTCTCAGCATTACTCTTCCGAATACACCATTGCACGATGGTATGTCGGGGCGGAGCAGATACACCCTATTTGATATAGTGTGCTCTATGATGAGTACTACTGAGTTACCTTTTTCCTTAGGGGGTTATGCACTTGAGAAGTTGCATACCTATTGAATAGGGTTCCAATCAAATCAGTTGCCTACCGCTTCATATGTGATATGGAATGGGAAGAGCTCATGTCTTAAGTTAGTTAAGATTTGGGGTTGTCCGGCCTATGTCTGAAAAACAAAATCCGGACAAGCTCGAGGCAAGATCTGTTATGTAGAACTGGAAATGTTCCAGCTATACAGACTGCAGCCGATGATTTGATAGAACCAAAGGATTCAGTAGATTCCAACGAACCTCAGCCTCTCCGCCGATCTAGTAGGGTTCCTCACCCACCTGAGAGATACTTCGGTTTCTCTATGACAGTGGGAGCGAGGATTGCATCATGAGATGATGACCCAACTAGCTTCGAGCTGGCCATTAGGAGTAAGACTCTGTAAGAATGGCTGGATGCTTGCTTTATAGGATTAAAGCAGGCATCGCGGAGTTGGAACATCTGTTTTGATGGATTAGTCAAAGAGTTTGACATCATCAAAATGGTAAATGAACCTTGTATAAACAAAAACGTAGTAGGGAGTATGGTGGCGATTCACGTAGAGTACGCGGATGACATACTCTTGATAGGGAAGTAGTTTCCTATGCTACGCTCGATCAATCTCCGATTATCACAAAGATTCTCGAAATAGGATCAAAGTGATACCTACTAAATCCTGGATTTTGGATCTATGAGATAGATCTAATTGGATGTTAGGAATCTCACTAGCTGTAGTGAGATGGTATCAGTTGATCCTGGGGAGAATCACTGGAAGTGTTCCAGGGTGATAAAGACGACTGAATGTCAGTCGCAGGCATTGTCTTTACCCTCAATCGAGGGAAGGTATGTTGGAAGAGTTCCAAGCTAGATACCGTGACATACTAGACGATAAAGGAAGGATACATCGCTACTTAAGATGCTACCAAATAGGCTGTTTGGATGTATAATGGTTCATGAGATGAACTATGTTCCTACCATTGTGAGACAATGGAGTTGTGGCTTATGCCAAGGAACGCCGGTCCCATCAGTGATCCAGACTTATTCTAAGGCAGTATCACCTGATCATGGAGATGGTTGATCTCCAAGGTGATCGAGGCAAGGAGAGCAGACTCAGAGGATAACACGGCGGATCCACTCACAAAGGCCTATTCCTAGAGAGAGACTTTTATGGGATGGTTGAGTATGAATTACTTCGACCACTGCTACAGATGGCCCTAGTGGAAGTGGGAGATTGTTAGTTATATGTATGCCCTAGAGGCCATTACTATACATAGGATGTATATTGTAGTGGATGCTGGAACATATATAGGGAGGACTTTCTTGCTCGACATGATAGTATGCTATCTGGTTGCTCTTTACCTCAACGTGTATACTGATTGTCTCTCTATTACATGTTGGTAAAGCCCTTAGGATGTGTACTTGACTACCTGGACTATGATGCGGATCATACTAGTGGGGACATGGTAGTCCATAAGTACATCCTTGAAAGTCCCTAGTCATGGGTATATCGAGACGGGGCATCGATATACCAGAGTAGACTAGCGTATACCTTCTCGCCATACAGATGGGCGATGGATGATCCCATATCCATTGGTGTTTGACATCAGAGATGATGTACGGGTGCTCAGTAGAGACTGGGTACACTGGACGGACTCGCCGAGAACTCCCAGATGGTATTATACCTTACGTTAGATGGCAGTTCTCTGGTGACACTGGTACAGAGTAGTCTGTTGACCCGAGTGTTGGAGATAATGCCCTCAGAGTCAATTATTGGATCACAGGTACGTGATTGCAATGATTGAAGGAGGACCTATCCCGGTAAGACAGTCTTACTCGAGATGATAGTATGCTATCTGGTTTACCTTTATCATCGTGTACTGTTTTAGGTGACCTGACACGTCGCTATTACACGTTGATAGAGCCCTAGGATTCTATGCTTGACCACCAGCAGTATGAGGGCGATCATATACGTGGGAGCTGGTAGTCTACAAGCATATCCTTAAATGGTCCCTAGTCGTGTGAGTTTCGAGACAGGGCATCGATACTCCATAGTAGACTAGTGTGTACAGTCGAGACCCCGACGAGGGGCGGTGGCCGGTCTCACAAGCCACTGGTGTCAGTTGGATCACCTAAGATGTATACAGGTGCTCATTGGGTTATGAGTACACCGGACAGGACTCGCCGGGAACATGCTAGTTGGTCATATACCAGACGTCAGATGGCAGTTCCCTGGTGACATGTGTGCAGGTTAGTTCATCGACCTGGGGATCGTCATTTGTCTCGTGTGAGTTCCCACTGTACTTTGATTACTACCCTACCACGGCTCAAAGGAGTCGTGCAAACAGGTTTTAGTTGGGTACAGTCCCGAGCCACATGGAGGCAGTGAGCGTATCTTCAGGGGTTTGTCTCTCCCGGTATTGGGGGTGAGGTCGTGCTGTGTCTAGGAGAGCCATTACACAAAGCCCTCGGCCGAGGCAAGGAGATTTACTGGTAGGTATTCCAGTAGTATCTCAGGGTGTTCTGGGCTACACTCCGACACGACTTGTACCGCTTTTGGGGGTCTGACTTTTACCAACCCCCTAGGCCCGCCATGCGATGCTCATAGACGAACGGACCGGACTGCACGGATATTGTCACTGACAGGCTCAGTTGGGTGTCGGGGTGAGCTTCCTCATCGACGTCCCTTTTGGTCAATAGCTGGTGGCCCGTCACGTATTGGCATATACCTCTGACGTGCTAGTGGTTAAATCCACAACCATAGTATTGACGAGTCTTTAGAGTCCACCACACTTTCAGTTACTCAGCTTTCGGGCGAAAGGTTGTAGAGGCCGTATGGAGATATGGCAAGGTCCGATCAGATACGTGCGGTATTGCACGGATCAGGATCGGACAGTTTGTACTATAGGCCGTATTAGTATATGGCAGGGTTCGATCAGATACGTGCGGTATTGCACGGATCAGGATCGAACAGATATTTGCTAGCCGGTTTTGGTATAAGCCGGATTCTAGTATAGTACAGTGGAGATTTTGTCTCATTGCATTTGTATTTCGGTCGAAATACAGATGCGGGTGTGTATGCACAGTATTGGGGTTTTCCTGTAATTTATTACGGGACCAGTTTTCTGGAGTTGCCAGTTTGCTTTCCGTTTCGGCCGATTTCCATTGTTCCGTTCATTGGCCGAAGTTTGGTGGAGGAGGGCTTATTTGCATTGTTGCAAATAAGCAATTGTGGAGGGGGGTCTTTGCAATTTGTTGTATCATGATAGCCATACCTTTTGCCTTGACTTCTTGACTTTGTTTTTCATGATTGCTTGACTTTGTAAATCATCATGGTTGTTGATGATGAGGTTGGTGGAAGGTGGTTGAGTGTGGGTTTTGATTTGGTAATCATTTCCTTTTGCATGATAGTCTTCTCTCTCTCTCCATTGGTATTATGAGAGGGCTCTCTTATTCTATCACTCCTCTCCCCTCTCATTCTCACTCTCCTCTCTATTATTATGGCCGGCCATGTATAGGAGGGGTTGCCCATTTTTGTAGTGGGGATTTTTGCTCTCTAGTTGATAGAAAAATCCCCAAGTTCCTCCACAAAATTCTTGTATCATCCCTCCACTAAAATGGCACCTCCATGAACCCCAAATGAGACACAAGTTCTACTAGATATTCTACAGCAATTCTTGGGCACGTCGAGTAGCCGGCTTCGTGCCCGAGTTGCCTCGGCATTGAGGTGGGAGCCCGTAAACGATGTAGGCGACGTGGTGCACTTCCGGCGACGAGGAGGAGACGGACGGAGATCCCGCGAGGAGATCGGAGTGGAGATGAAGACCGGAGGACTTGGATCGTCGGTATACTTCTCTAACCCATCTTCTAGTAGCTTAGACTTGTTAATGGTAACGATCCGGGTGTTTAGTGCGCGGTGGTACCGATTTGCTAAGTCCGCAAAATCAAAGTTATTCACCGTTTCCGCATTCCGGCGTCGGATTGACGACCGGGGTGCCGCCGTGCACTTACAGTGGTATCAGAGCCTCGCCATTAACTTAGTCTAGCTTTGTGTAATGTGTTTGCATTTCCGATCGATCAAAAAGTTCCAAAACCCGTATTTTGTTAGCATCAGTTTTCTGTTGGAAATTTTTTGGTCTCAGAAAATTTTTCAGGTTGTATAAAATTGTTGTACTCAAAATTCTAAGACATCTGAGAAAATTCGACAACTTCAGTCGACAACCCGAGCGCGGAAGCGCGGCCAAACCCCCCCTTGGGCCGCGCTTCCGCCGCACTCTGGAGTCTTCACAGTGTCAAATTTTTCCAGTGGGCTTGTGGGCTTATTTCAGGGGTTTTGGGATATTAAATTTGGGCCCAGGTTTTCTGTGACTGCTACAGTATTGGTTGGGGGCCCACTTGTTAATTGTTTGATCGATCGGATATTTTTAAACACATTATTTCACAGTATTTACATTATATCTGCGACCGTGAATGTCACTCGATCGGTAAATCCGGTCTAACTGCTATAGCCCGGTTAGACGGATTTGCGAACGTGACTTTCACGTTGATGTTCTATGTTTATGCTGTGATGTTGCGGATCGGTCGTGGGGATAGCCTGGTTGCAATGCTAGTACAATTGTGGTGGTATTATGTACATTTGATATTGCGGGGCGAGCGTCCGACATGTGGACTGCCGTCACTGCCTGATTGTATTATTTTTTTGGGGCACGACCTGGTTGCGGTCGATGTACCCGTTGTATGTATATTTTACTTTCTGTACTAGGATTACCCCGCGGAGGGGTGCACGGATAGCCGGGTTCTGGAGGGCAACAAGCCCGCATCTCATGGCATTGAGAAAGAGGGGGCTTCACTCTGGGATTGGCGGGTTATTCGCCGCACTCGTAGGGGGTACAGGTTGACCCAGGAGGGGTGCCCAAGTTACCGGATTCCGTGAAGTGCTGGGTGGTCCATTCACGGTGCTGAAGGGGGCTGCCTCGCTTCAGGTTTTGGCGGGTGACTTGCCGCACCCGTAGGGGTCTAGGATTTCATTGCGCAGGCTATCCACACGACCAGGGGAACGTCGGGTTTCAGTAGTGGCTCTGTGAAACCCGGGGATCCCAGATATCTGTATTGTTCTGTGATGCTGTTCATTCTCTGTGATGTTGCATTTCTTTTCACGCCTTGAGCGAAATATAATATATTGGTATATATATTAATAGATGTTGTATATGTTTTACATCCGCGCTAGTCCAGTCCCCGCTCTGTCGTTAGTTAGCTAACCTAACGGGTAATGACGGGACCCAGTGGCGAATGCGGATGGCATATACGTACATCAGTATATTTTCGTTCTTTGTGGTGTGATCAATTGATGGGACTGCATTGATTCGGATCAATGCAAGTTAAAAAACAAACCTAATCTGATGTTGTTGGAACACTTTTCAAAAAGCTGTTATTGCAAGGACGTTCACTTTTGTTTTGCATCGTGATATTCAGTTGGAATATCCTGCTCCTCAGTCGACGAGGCAAGGGCCGAGATCCCTTCACCGGGAGTGACCCCTTGGACAAAAAGTTTGCGTCAGGGCATTAACTTCACTATAGCCGATTACTTTTGCTTTGCATCGCGTTATTCAGTTGGAATATCCTGCACCCCATTCTACGGGGAAAGAGCCGAGATCCCTTCACCGGGAGTGACCTCTTTAGCAACGGTTTTCGTCACTATATTTTTAAAAGCTATCCGTTCCTTCGACGATATCAAGTTCTTTACGTTAAAGGTTTTCGCCAGAAACCATTCGTAGCCCTCCGTCGTTTCATATGGGTGGTCAATAGTATTCAAGCTGTGTATGTTGGCCAAAGTCAAGGCACAGTGATTGGTAGCTATTGGGGTATTCATATGCAGCATAGATAGATGCGTTGGTTTGGGACAGTCGTACTGCCATTTTGGCCAAAGTCAAGGGTATGTACGGGTGGATTCAGATTAACCTGGAGAATGACGGGTAGAACTTGACATGTGACTTATGATATGTTGGCCAAAGTCAAGGTCATAAGAGCATGGGGCAGAAATCACATCGGGAGTTTCAAAAGAACTGAAACTTGCCAGATATGCGCATACCTTCTGGAGTGTGACACCGTGAGCGGATTCCGTCACGTTGTCATGCGATGATAGTTGGATCCCGATTCCCACTGATGAGTTAGTTTACTCCTCGGGTAACCCCGACTAATTCTTCTTTCAGGTTTGGAGGAGAATTTGAGGTACAGTGGGAGGATTCCAGATTAGATAAATTGGTAACCATTCTGATCTAGGTTAGAATGCACGCTGAGTGTTTCTTTTCTCTCTCTCTTTGGCAGCGACCATTGACCCGACCCTAAGACTTTGACTCAGTGACCAAGTTGACCGAACCTTCTTAACACTGGCTTTTGGATTGTCAGAGTTGCAAACCTCATTGCCACTCCTACTTTTACCTTTTTCTCCAGGACACCCCGTATTGCTACGAACGTCCACTTCCATTGGACAAAAACCATCGTATGGTTAGATACGAACTCGAAAGAATTTATTCGAGGATGGTTTCAGGTTCTGGAGGAAACGGATAGGATTATTCAGTTGTCTTTTCCTTTTACCCTCTCTCAGGTTACGAGTACTCCTTGGTTTAGGGGTAGTACACCTATTACGCAAATTGGATTGTCTTCTTCCAAACCATAGGCAGGTGCCGACCGGTAGGGAATGAAGAAAACCAATTAGCATAACGATGGTGTGCAGAAGGTATTAAGTTAAGACAAAGCAAGGGATTAGTAAGAGGGCAAAGTAAATTGCAACAGATATTCACGACCAAACCAAGTATTCCTTCGCCAATCCTAAATCACCTTTGTATTTCTCCAGAACACTCCGTATCACTACGAAGATCCTCAGTTTATTGGATACTCCATCGTATGGTTATATACGAACTCGAAAGGAACTTGTTCCAGTTCGGGGATGGATTCTGGTTCAGGAGAAATAGGAATAAGATTTATTCAGGTGTCTTTTATCTTCACCTTCTCTCGCATTGCGAGTGTTCCTAGGATTGGGACAGTACACCCATTATGCTTATTGGATAGTCTTCTTCCAAACCATAGGCTGGTGCCGAACGGTAGGGAAGGAAGAAAACCATTTGGCCTAAAGGGGTGTGCAGAAGGTAAAGACTAAAGACAAATGAAGGGATTTGGAGAGATGGCAAAGAATTACACGGTTACAGTTGTGAATCTGGATACTGGAAGAGGCATTACTAGGAATACCAGGATACCCTATCGAAACATTTCGATGTTTCAGTTTCACTGTGTAATGTTAAAAGAAAACTGATTTCCCGATTAGACACTTGCTCCAGGGTATGTATTTACCAGGTATGATTCTCACATCTGTATGGTTTTACAGATGATGAGTGGGAGTAGGTTATTGGGAATTGGGTGATCATCCTCATTATATCGGGATTCGTTGTAATCGGTGATATTTGAGGAAGTCACCTGGGTCGTTTGCCGGTCGGCAAATATTTGGTTTTGAATATCCGCTGTTATGCACCAATTTCAAATTGATATATCTGTACGTCTATTTTCATAGAGTGAGATATACCTTTCTGAAATTATGTCTACGACATTTACCTATATCAGTGGATGGTTAGGTAAGGAGCATTAAACAGCGGTGTAATTCTTCATAACCAAAGGTACAGTTTTCAACCTACGACACACAGTGAATGAGTTTTCAGACTCAAGGGACTTATACAGAGTATTGTATGTTGTCCAGGGTCCATCAGGACAGAGGGGTTGGTCCTCGTACTATATTCGGTTTACTTGTGACTTCTCTAGCTTTTAGACAGGTGTTTCTTCGAAACACAGAGTCTGAATTTTGAGAAGTTGTAGGTATTTGAATAGAGTAGAGAACCAGGTATAGCAAGTATCGGGATTCTTCAAAGTGATCGAAGATGTAGATACTTGCGTATGGTGTTCAGTTGATAGTAATGACTAAGAGAACTTGCTTCTCTTTCTGGTTACTCATAATTGGAAGCATTCCTAAGTTGAATAACGCTAACCGGCCTCCTTCCATTTAGTTGACATGCACTGGAGACAGTTGCATGATTTGGATCTGGTTCAGTTAAATCAGTGCCTCTGGTCCTATATAGGATATAGAACAGTTCGTATCTTAACGTTGTTAAGGTACGGGGAGTTGTCCAGCTTATGATTAAAACCAGACTCTGGATAACTCAAGGCACGCTTCTTTAATGGCTGTTTGTGGGTTGACCCAGGCTATGACGAGGGTTAACTTTCTACCATCTGGATGAACAATAGCAGTATTGTTCTAGACTCGCCACAGTTTTATTAAAAATGGATTTTTTCAGAAAATAGTAGTGGGAGTATGGTAGAACTGGAAGTGATTCCAGAACCACAAACGATTACTGAAGATTTGATAATGAACCTAAAGATTCAATCTGGATTGACATTCCATTGGCCACTCCGCAGATTTGGTGGGTAACTTCAGGCACCCGAGAGGTACTACGATAGCCTCAAGGACGGTGACAGGGAAGTTCTTGTTTACCCACAATTACCATTGCTGTTGTTCCAGGCTGCGAGACCCGGCGGGAGGATGAGTATAGCATCATTCTAAACTAGTTTTAGAAGTGTACGTGTATATGACTCTGCCAGAGGGTTGTCGTAGTCAGTGGGAGCAGCGGAAGCATTGGTGGACAGGTAGCTTATGTCTATTTATAGACTAAAGCAGATATAGCGGAGATAGATCATCTATTTCTGACGTGACAGTCATAGGTTTGACTTCATCAGAATAGAAGATGGATCTGTTGAGAAGGTAGTAGGGTGTGATATCCTGGTATTTGGATGACATACACAGAGTAGGAAAGGAAACTCCTATACTACAGTCGGTTATACTTTGGTCGTCACACAGTGGTTTCTCCACAAAGGAAATGGATTTTATATCAGACATACTGGTTACTAAATCTATGGTTTTAGATCTAGATTTGGGTGGTTTCCCAATCAGGGTGCTTGACAGCATTCTAAGAGTATTTAGAATGGACGACTCCTGGCACGGTAGTGTACCTGCAGGTAATGGAGTCACCCTCTCTAAAGGTGTCTTACAGACTAAAGGGGAGAGGGACGTGCATGATTGGCAGATCACTTGCTCAGGCAATTGAGTCAATCATGAGATGTCAAGTACCACACCAGATGTTGTTCTTGCAGTAGATGCAATAAGATGATAATGATCCAATCCTGGAGAAACAGTCGGAAGCAGTTATAGAACATAAGTGGATGTTCTTAGGATATGATAACGACAGCCTCATTCGGGAGACAGTTATCATTCCAGGCTTCCAAGGTGACATGGACGACAAGGAGGTTGTCAGAGTTATAGTTTTCCTTCTGACGAGGGGCAGTATTTTGGACAGGTGGTCCAAGGCAATACTGAGGGAGGCATGGCGCGGGATACTGATTAAGTTCAGTTGACGATACAGTCTAAGAAGTTTGGATTTGGAGTTCATTTATGAGCTATGTCCCATCAGACATCCAGACACATTCTAAAACAGGTATTGCTCATTTCGGGAGATGGGTTTCTCCGCGAACTTGAGAAATAGAGAGACATAGAAAGAGACATCAAGGCGGTTCCACTCACTGAGGCTATTCCTCGAACGCAATAGTTTCGCAAACGAGCTTTGTGAGACTGACTAGTAGAGGAGTTGGGTGTTCGGTATCACACGGGCTGTGAGTATGCGACATCGCAATAATTAGCCTTGAGTGCAAGTGGGAGATTGTTGGAGATAATGCCCTCAGAGTCAATTATTGGATCACAGGTACGTGATTGCAATGATTGAAGGAGGACCTATCCCGGTAAGACAGTCTTACTCGAGATGATAGTATGCTATCTGGTTTACCTTTATCATCGTGTACTGTTTTAGGTGACCTGACACGTCGCTATTACACGTTGATAGAGCCCTAGGATTCTATGCTTGACCACCAGCAGTATGAGGGCGATCATATACGTGGGAGCTGGTAGTCTACAAGCATATCCTTAAATGGTCCCTAGTCGTGTGAGTTTCGAGACAGGGCATCGATACTCCATAGTAGACTAGTGTGTACAGTCGAGACCCCGACGAGGGGCGGTGGCCGGTCTCACAAGCCACTGGTGTCAGTTGGATCACCTAAGATGTATACAGGTGCTCATTGGGTTATGAGTACACCGGACAGGACTCGCCGGGAACATGCTAGTTGGTCATATACCAGACGTCAGATGGCAGTTCCCTGGTGACATGTGTGCAGGTTAGTTCATCGACCTGGGGATCGTCATTTGTCTCGTGTGAGTTCCCACTGTACTTTGATTACTACCCTACCACGGCTCAAAGGAGTCGTGCAAACAGGTTTTAGTTGGGTACAGTCCCGAGCCACATGGAGGCAGTGAGCGTATCTTCAGGGGTTTGTCTCTCCCGGTATTGGGGGTGAGGTCGTGCTGTGTCTAGGAGAGCCATTACACAAAGCCCTCGGCCGAGGCAAGGAGATTTACTGGTAGGTATTCCAGTAGTATCTCAGGGTGTTCTGGGCTACACTCCGACACGACTTGTACCGCTTTTGGGGGTCTGACTTTTACCAACCCCCTAGGCCCGCCATGCGATGCTCATAGACGAACGGACCGGACTGCACGGATATTGTCACTGACAGGCTCAGTTGGGTGTCGGGGTGAGCTTCCTCATCGACGTCCCTTTTGGTCAATAGCTGGTGGCCCGTCACGTATTGGCATATACCTCTGACGTGCTAGTGGTTAAATCCACAACCATAGTATTGACGAGTCTTTAGAGTCCACCACACTTTCAGTTACTCAGCTTTCGGGCGAAAGGTTGTAGAGGCCGTATGGAGATATGGCAAGGTCCGATCAGATACGTGCGGTATTGCACGGATCAGGATCGGACAGTTTGTACTATAGGCCGTATTAGTATATGGCAGGGTTCGATCAGATACGTGCGGTATTGCACGGATCAGGATCGAACAGATATTTGCTAGCCGGTTTTGGTATAAGCCGGATTCTAGTATAGTACAGTGGAGATTTTGTCTCATTGCATTTGTATTTCGGTCGAAATACAGATGCGGGTGTGTATGCACAGTATTGGGGTTTTCCTGTAATTTATTACGGGACCAGTTTTCTGGAGTTGCCAGTTTGCTTTCCGTTTCGGCCGATTTCCATTGTTCCGTTCATTGGCCGAAGTTTGGTGGAGGAGGGCTTATTTGCATTGTTGCAAATAAGCAATTGTGGAGGGGGGTCTTTGCAATTTGTTGTATCATGATAGCCATACCTTTTGCCTTGACTTCTTGACTTTGTTTTTCATGATTGCTTGACTTTGTAAATCATCATGGTTGTTGATGATGAGGTTGGTGGAAGGTGGTTGAGTGTGGGTTTTGATTTGGTAATCATTTCCTTTTGCATGATAGTCTTCTCTCTCTCTCCATTGGTATTATGAGAGGGCTCTCTTATTCTATCACTCCTCTCCCCTCTCATTCTCACTCTCCTCTCTATTATTATGGCCGGCCATGTATAGGAGGGGTTGCCCATTTTTGTAGTGGGGATTTTTGCTCTCTAGTTGATAGAAAAATCCCCAAGTTCCTCCACAAAATTCTTGTATCATCCCTCCACTAAAATGGCACCTCCATGAACCCCAAATGAGACACAAGTTCTACTAGAAATTCTACAGCAATTCTTGGGCACGTCGAGTAGCCGGCTTCGTGCCCGAGTTGCCTCGGCATTGAGGTGGGAGCCCGTAAACGATGTAGGCGACGTGGTGCACTTCCGGCGACGAGGAGGAGACGGACGGAGATCCCGCGAGGAGATCGGAGTGGAGATGAAGACCGGAGGACTTGGATCGTCGGTATACTTCTCTAACCCATCTTCTAGTAGCTTAGACTTGTTAATGGTAACGATCCGGGTGTTTAGTGCGCGGTGGTACCGATTTGCTAAGTCCGCAAAATCAAAGTTATTCACCGTTTCCGCATTCCGGCGTCGGATTGACGACCGGGGTGCCGCCGTGCACTTACACCGAGATCGTCATAGAGTCTTGTGTGGTTCCCACTGTGCTTTGATTTCCATCTTACCACGTCCAAGAGGGCGTGCAAAACGGTGGTTTTTGGGTACAGTCCCGAGTCACATGGAGGCAATGAGCGATAGGAGGGGATTCGTCTCTCCCGGTATAGGGAGTAGATGTTGCGCTGTGTTCGATTAGCTATAACAGGAAATCCCTGGCCAGGGTTGCTGAGATATACTGGTAAGTGTTACCAGTAGTTTCTCGAATTGTTATAGACCTCATATCGACACGACTTATCGAGCTATTGGGGTTTGACGTTTACCACCCCTAGGCGAGATATGCGACATATCAGACGATCAGACCGGACTGTACGGTAGTGTTACTGGTTGGATTCACTGGAGTGTGAGCGGGCTTGCTCGTCGATCTTCTGATCGCTCAATACCTGGGTGGCCGTTACGTTTAGCAGACCGCTTGCGGCTTGTGGGTGTTTGATATGATCATCACCTGCTGCCGGCGTATTGACGAGTCTTTAGAGTCCCACACAGAGGTTTCCTGGCTCAAGCGAAACGAAATAGGAGCGCATATGAGATATGTGCGGGACCGAGAATAATGCGTGTATGTGATACCGTATTCCATTCTCGCGATGAATGTATCGAATGGTTATATGCGATATAACCTAGTTATCGAATCGATGGTTGATTCGATAAGCCGATACATTGAATACTAGTCGGTTATATGCGATATGACCGGATCGTTAAATCAAGTGTTGATTTAATGATTTATTGTATAATTATATATTTGATATATTACTTTGCATTAACTAGTATTGGTTCACTTTAAATGGATATTCTCACTTCGTTGTACAAGTTGTATATGTGATATACTTTTTGTACAAATGTTTGTATCATGTTTGATGATACATGCTTATTTGGTTAAGTGTATAGAATTAAACCATGGTTAACTTAATGATTAGGGTTTTGCTTTTTCATTTAATTATTTGTTTATTCCTTTTGGATATTAATAAAAGCATAAAAAGAAAAGGAAAATGGTTTCTTTATTTAATTTTCTTTCATGAAGCTTTTTGAAGCTTCATGAAGCTTTGACCAAGTGACCATTTTGTCTTGTTCTTTTAACCCTAACCATTCTTATAACCTTAGTTAGTTCTCTACACTTGACCATGGTTTATTATATGATAAGTATTATTTTCTTTTAACTTATCATAAGATTATCTTCTTCTTCTTCTTCTTCATCACTTGAAGAAAGCTTACTTCATCAATGGTGATTGATGAAAATGAGTGAGAAATCCAATTCTAAAGTCTACCCACTTCCTATTTCTTCATCCTCTACCTTTTGCCAAGTAGTAGAGTGTGTTTCCTTCATAAGTTTTCATGGCTTGGTGAAGGTGGAGCTTGATCTAGTGATGCCTCGACGTAGATCATCTTCGGCATCGTCGTCGATGACCTAGCCCGTCCATTCTCCGATGAAGCCGACGCTAGAGCCCGGGGTTCGACTTGGACAGCGAGGAGACTTCATTGTGGAGCTATGGAGGTGGAGGACCGGATCTAGAAAGGTTGTATTTCCGTTCTTTATTAGTAAAGTTGTTTACTAGTTATTGTTATCGCCTAAAATTTTAGTTAACGATCTTGTTAGGGTTTCTCGGCACCGTTATTTTTGAAATTGGCATGGTTGATGCCTTGTGAGACCTCTTGAGAGTGCCTAGGAACCCTACAGGTTCGAATGAGCACTATACCCTACGCTTCGGCGGTAGGATCTATAATGTATGCGATGCTATGTACAAGACCAGATGTAGCTTACGCGCTGAGCGTGGTGAGCCGGTATCAGTCAGACCCAGGTGAGGGCTACTGGACGGCAGTGAAGAACATTCTCAAGTACCTGAGAAGGACTAAGGAGATGTTCCTGGTTTACGGTAATGGAGACTCAGGGTCGAGTCCTTTACCGATTCAAGCTTCCAGAGTGACAAAGATGACAGCAAGTCTGTCTCGGGTTTTGTGTTTACCCTCAACGGAGGGGAGGTATGTTGGAGGAGTTCCAAACAGGATACCGTCGCAGACTCGACGATGGAGGTGAATACATTGCTGCAAGCGATGCCGCAAAAGAGGCGGTCTGGATGAAGAAGTTCATTAGTGAACTTCAGGTGGTTCCGTCCATTGTTGACCCAATACCTTTGTATTGCGATAACAATGGGGCTATAGCTTTAGCGAACGAACCAAGGTCCCATCAGAAATCCAGACACATCTTAAGGCGGTATCGCCTGATCAGGGAGATCATTGATCACCAGGAGATCGAGGTACGGAGAGTGGACACAAAAGACAACACGGCCGATCCATTCACAAAAGCCCTCCCTCAAACACAGTTCGAGCGACTTTTGAGATATTGGGTATGCGGTACGCCAGCAGCAGGCCTTAGTGCAGACGTTGGGTATGCGGTACACCAATTACTGGCCTTTAGTGCAAGTGGGAGATTGTTAGATATGTATGCCCTAGAGGCCATTATTTTATGGTACTAGTTTGTATAATACATTTTGGAGGCTTGGGATATATATACGGGTTTACGACAGTCTTGCTCGATATAGTAGTATGCTACTTAGTTTGTTTCTATCTTAATATGTGTATATGTTTCTTTTAACATATCTCTAATACATATTGATGGAGCCCTTAGGATCTTTGCTTGACTACCGGTGTTGTGATGGCGATCACACTAGTGGGGGCTGGGTAGTCTATAAGCACATCCTTATTTTGGTCCCTGGTCGTAGGATTATCGAGACAGGGCATCGATACTCCAGAGTAGACTAGTGCTTACGCTTCTCTTCCCAGCAGGGGAGATGGTCTGTCCCACAGCCATCAGTACGTCGTACTGGAGATAGTATGCAAGTGCTCGTTAGGTTACGAGTACACTAGACAGGACTCGTCGGGAACTGTTGGTTGGTATTATACCTATCGTCAGTTAACAGTTCCCAGGTACATGAGTACACCTTAGTCCGCTGACTTGACACTGTCACTTCGCCTCGAGTGTGTTCCCACTGTTCTTAGATTACTACCCTACCACGGCTCTACTGAGTCGTGCAAACAGGTAGTAGTTGGGTGCAGTCCCGAAGCACTTGGAGGCAGTGACGGTTAGACAGGATTCGTCTCTTCCGATATTGGGGGTTGGTATCGCACTGTGTCTAGGAGAGCCACTACACATAGTCGTCCCTGGCCAGGGCAAGAGAGATTTGCTGGTAGTGTTACCAGTAGTTTCTCAGGGTGTCCCTGGCCAGGGCAAGAGAGCCATTACACTCCGACACGACTTGTACCGCTATTAGGGGACTGACGTTTACCGCCCCCTAGGCCTGCCATGCGATACTCTAAGACGAACCGACCGGACTGTAGGGAGATTGTCACTTTCAGGCTCAGTAGGAGTTCGGATGGGTTCACCTCATCAGTCTTCTTGTCGGCATCTACCTGGGGACCGTTACGTACAGCTAGTACCGCTTGCGGCCTGTGGTTAAACCCACTGCCAGCGTAGTGTCGAGCCTTTAGAGTCCCACACAGAGGTTTTTCTCCTTTGGGCAAAACAGAGTAGAGGTCGCATGGTTTTGCGACAGGGTTCGTTCACACTCGCGCACTTGTGAACGTTTGGTGTCCGGGCAGTTATTACTAGCGGGCTTTGGTTAAGCCGGATCCTAGTATTTGTTTTGGGATTGGCTTTGTCTCAGTGTATTCGCGCTCCTCGGAACACGGATGCGGGTGTGTATGCACAGTTGACAGAGGCAGAGGATTCTCATTAGGGTTGTTGACCATTTGACTTTGGTTGACTTGTTGACCGTTGACTTTTTCCTAACCCTAATGAGAATGAGGAATATGATTAATAATATTAATTAAAGATTATTGTGCCATGGTTATGTTGACAATTTGACCATGGTTGACATTTTGACCCTTGTTGACATTTTGACCATAATCATTTCATATCAAAGATGCTTCTTGTTCTTTGCAAATTGCATTTATTATGAAATGATAATGGTCATTTCATAACCCACCATCACAATTTCTTTTTAATTATTATTATTAATCTATTATTCTCTCATATGAGCATGGTTTCAAAAGAGATCTCTCATTCTATGATATTCTCTCCCTCTCTTTTGGAAAAAGCTCTTCTTCTTCCTCTCTCAAAGCTTAAGTGTTCCATGTGTTGGAAATCATAAGTTTTTGAGACAAAGCCACCATAACACCTCTCTACTCATTCTAGAGTTCTAGGTTTGGCAAACCAAGCTCCTTAGTTAACTCTAGGTTGAGGTAGGAGCTCAAGTTCAAGGCCATCGGGTGGATCTATCTTCGGCAAAGAGGAGACGACGAGGAGGAGCCGTTCAAACTACTACAAGGAGCAAGCAAGGAGGAGAACAACAAGAAGAGGAGTTCAAGACATAGGTATAACCATTCTACATAGTAGTTAGAACTTGTAGTGTATGTGTTAGTTTTTGTTTTGCAAAGATCCTTTATGCATGGTCCATGTTACCTAATGAGGAAAATTTTGATTTTTACCTATTCCGCCTCCCCGAAAGATCCGGGGTGGGTAACGTGGACCTAAATATATATATACTAGTAGATGTTATATATGTTTTGGACCTGCGCTAGTCCAGTCCCCGCTCTGTCGTTAGTTAAGTAACCTAACGGGTGATGACGGGACCCAGTGGCGAATGCGGATGAGTTATACGTATATTATATTTTCGTTCTTTTGTGATGTGATCAATTGATGGGACTGCATTGATTCTGATCAATGCAAGGAAAACAAACCTATTCGATGTTGTTGGAACAAATTTTCAAAAGCTATTATTACAAGGACGTTTTCTTTTGTTTTGCACAGAGGTATTCGGTTATAAATATCCAGCACCTCATTCGACGAGGCAAGGGCCGAGATCCCATCATCGGGAGTGACCCCTTGGACATAGGTTGTAAGTGTATATGCCCTAGAGGCCATTACTGTATCATACTAGCTTTTATATTACTTGATGGAAGCTTGGGATATTCACAGTAGACAATCTTGCTCAAAATGGTAGTATGCTACTTGGTTTGTCTCTACTTCAATATGTGCATGTGTTTCTTTTAGCATATCGCTTATATACATATTAGTAGAGCCTTTAGGATCTTTGCTTGATTACCAGCGTTGTGATGGCGCTCACACTCGTGGGGGCTGGGTAATCCATAAGCACATCCTTATACAGGTCCCTAGACGTTGGACTATCGAGACAGGGCATCGATACTCCGGAGTAGACTAGCGTATGCGCTTCTCATCCTAGCGGGGGAGACGGTCTGTCACACAGCCGTCAGTACGTCGTACTTGAGATAGTATGCGGGTGCTCGTTAGGTTACGAGTACACTGGACAGGACTCGTCGGGAACTGTTGGTTGGTATTATACTTATCGTCAGTTATCAGTTCCCAGGTGACATGAGTACAGCTTAGTCCGCCGACTTGACACTGTCACTTCGTCTCGAGTATGTTCCCACTGTATTTAGAGTACTACCCTACCACGGTGTAACGTCTTCAAAATAATAAAATATGATTTTTGGGAAATTTTATAATTTAATATTATTTTAATGAATATTTTAATATTCTGGTATAATTAAATACAGATAAATGGGGAAAAATTATGGAAAATTCTAAAATAAGGTATTTTAAGGAATTGCCTCGTTTTCTGTGCATGCCCCCATTTCCTCTAGTTTTGACCCTGAGTATGTCTAGTTTTGACTGATTCCATCTAGGGTGAAATCTGGGTTGATTTTCCTATGTTGGTGTATAATTTGGGACTTGTTTTAGCATGGATTTTGGTATTTGGTGATTCATTCCCGTCGGGTGGCGTTTGGACGTCAACGACAAGTGGATTTTGATTGTGTTTACATGCGAGTCGATAGGTTTTTACCTATGCGGGTAGCGTGTGCTATTTTGGTTTCCGATGTGATTTTCATGTGCTTTAGCATTGTGATATACTTGTAGGTACCCCGCGTGATGTTGAAGCAAAGGAGGTGAAGATAGCGACATCGCCTTTGGCACACGAGAAGCAATGTGAGTAAATTTATATCTACGGGGAGAAGTCGGGTGGATGGCGTATAGCACCCCCGCAGTCCGTGGTGATGTATACGAATACGTATACACACGAATATTTATTATGTGTTGTTTAGGGTTATTGATGGTAATAATGATATTTTGATGATAAGAATATATTGGTTTAGTATAGTGCGAACCCTAGAATAGTGGTTGCACTCACACATACATTTACACACATACTTGCATTCATTCTTTCATTTATTAGAGTGCATATGATGGTGCGTATATCTACACATGGGTATGGGACTATGTGTTTACATACGGGATTTGAGGATGATACGTGGTTTGAGATGATACTTGATGTGAGGCCGTGAGATCGGCGATGTGACATAGCTTGTCTTCGAGGTGCGATATGATAGTTTTAGCGGGCCTTTGGACATGTGCTTTACCCGCATTCATATTTTTATAGATGGTATCGATTTATACTAGACTTAGAGTAGTACCCCAGATTATGCGATCTGATGATAGTGATACCTGATATGTGATGAGGTACTGTGATATTGACCCCTACCCAGCTATTGGGATGCCGTACGACGATCTACCGTACGAGCCGATATTGATGATAGATCCGCACTCATGACTCGAGGATATCTTACGATATGTTATTGAGGCGGGATCACCGACTATCATATCTATATATATTGACTCAGATTAGGTGGTTTCTTACCCCTCCTGTCTAGATTACTTAGTAGACATTAGACTGGACCGAGTCATACCTATTTCAAACTAACGAATCGGGGATATTTTAAAGATAGGCAGAAGGGTCATACGGATATTTTCAAATGATGTATCTTTTCTTAAAACACCGTAGCCCTTGTTTTTCCAAAAGCCCTGATTCGTCTTATTTCAAATGGCACCCCTGCATGACTTGTACAGATTGGTGTAGATTCTTTACTTTTGCGTTGATTATTCGATTCCGCATATTCATGCTATTTGCATTGCATCGCTTGTACCGTGGTTATATTTCAGTCATGCTGCTAGGACACCAGCACCATTATCGATGAGATGAGTCCGAATCAGTCGATAGTGGAGCAAGGTGGAGTAAAGAGTTTGCACGAGATTTCGATGAGATGACGTTCCACTCCGCTGACATCAGAGATGCGATATGCACGCTGAGGACGTGTTCGGCTAGATATCTTCTACTGAGTGATGAAGATACTGAGTTCGTGATTTCGAGTCCGTGTTAGAGACTTCGGGTGGACTGTAGCTGAGGACATTGCAGTGTGCAGATAAAGACGCGACGTCGAATGGTCATGATACAGACAAGCGGGACAAGAAGTTCGTGCGAGAGGCAGACGAGCTGTTACTACACCCCGTTAAGATTAAAGGCCGGACATGCATACAGAGGCGCAGAGATGCGACCAGCTTCCGAGGAGATGTTGTACTAAGGACGCAGAGGTCCAGAGAGCGAGAAAAGATTACGCCAGAGTACCAGCCTCCTTACAGTTTGGCTTAGGCAAGATCAGAAGAGACCTTCAGTAGGATTCCTTCCAGTACACTGCTGCAATAAGAGTTGCACCCAGGATCGGATGTGTGATATGCATTCAGAGGACCCGAGGTCGGCGCCAGAGATGTGCTGCTTTACGAGCGGTCGTGAGGATTGACCGAGAGATGACCAGGGAAGTGCAAGAACGGAATCGTTCCTGTCAGCACACCTGACCGGGCCGATGAGCCGATGTATTGCGAGTTGGTAATCTACAGGAAAGATCAGGAACCAGAGGCAGAGGACGCCAGCCGCGAGCAAGAGGCAAGTAGATATCTTGCGCCGCTAGCATCGGATGTACCGGTACCTTCTCGACCCTGAAGGAGGGTATACCGACGACGGTAATTATGATTTGTGATTTTGTGATTTGATTATCACGTATCCGTTGCTTTGGATTTCGGTATTTTGGGCGATCTATTCGCATGATTTAGTCTTGATGACTGAGTTTCATGATATTTGATTTTGTGCACCATGGTTGCACCTACTGGGTATTTATACCTTGTACATAGTTATTACTCTTGAGCTGTTGATTGCGATTTCATGCCTATTTTATGCTGGTGATTTGATTTACGCTTCCAGCAGAGTTTCATGTAATTTTAGTGTTTTGATTTTGCACTCGGTATAGCTTATATGTGCTTGTAGTGCATCGATATGTGTTTTGTGCCCGCAGCTGCACACGTTTATGATTTTCTTCATATCTGGATACACTTGGTGTTGCTGCTTACGTATTTGAGTTATTGCTTGGTATTTGTGCATGGGATGCACCAGTTCTATACTCCGTGCATTTGTCGCACCAGTTTTATGTTTCTTGCGTTTATCGCATCAGATTTATATTTCGTGCCTTTGTTGCACCGGATTTATATTTTGTGCATTACGATTGCACCTGACTTCGATTTGATGCCTTTCGGTATGTCGATTTTGATTGTGATATTGATGTGGATTCTTGCACTCCGTGCTTTTGACTGGACTTACGCATATTCGACGTCGCTATTGGATTTTGTGATTCCGTGCATATTGAGTGCGCAGGGTCTAGATTTTCATTCGTGCATGATGGATGCACCGATTTGGATTTTCGCGCATGTTGGGCGCATGTTTTGAGATACGATTTTGGGGCACACCAGATGCACTAAATCGAGATTCTTCGTGCATGTCAGATGCACCTGTTTTGGCTGTCAGGCACACATGTTGCCTATGACAGATGCTTCGTGCACACCTGTTGCACCTAGATGTTGTTTTCTGCACATGTTTAGCGCATATATGGATTTTGATTTCCGTGCGCGTCAGACGCACAGGGTGGTGTTATGTGCATTTTTGGAATTTATTCCTTTTGCAGCAGTACATTTTTATGATGTGGGATATTTTCTTTCATACTGAGCAGGACTAGTCAGTGGACAGTGCCTGGATATATTTTGCATGCATCGATAGTTATCGAAGGGATTTCCGAAAAGCGAGCTATAGCCTCAGTATATACCCACGTGTCCGATATGACACAAAACGTTTTAAAAACAAGGAAACCCTTCTGATTATTTTCAAAATGGTGGAATGTGCTTATTAAACAAAGGATATATATACACATATATAGTTATTTTCTTATGAGAAACGTCCGCCACTGTGCAGTGTTACGCGCATTGCACAGCGACTTAAAAAGATTTGGCATACAGTTGCATCAGCTAATTACATGTATAGATTGGGTGTCTACATGTATAGTCTTGGTCCATATCATATTGATTTTGTATTGGATTTGACATTGTGTCGTTACCATGACTCCGATGATTGCGGATGCTTGATGGAGTGTTGCTTTTGAGTTATCTGCTCAGTACTCATGCGCATGCATTGCGCTATGATGTTTTATGTATAGATGATTTCGGAGCCCCGATGACTTGGAATTTGTATTGAAATATTTTAGTATTTGGGGGTTTAAATTTAAATTCGGGGACCGAATTTCTTTAAGGGGGGTAGATTGTAACGTCTTCAAAATAATAAAATATGATTTTTGGGAAATTTTATAATTTAATATTATTTTAATGAATATTTTAATATTCTGGTATAATTAAATACAGATAAATGGGGAAAAATTATGGAAAATTCTAAAATAAGGTATTTTAAGAAATTGCCTCGTTTTCTGTGCATGCCCCCATTTCCTCTAGTTTTGACCCTGAGTATGTCTAGTTTTGACTGATTCCATCTATGGTGAAATCTGGGTTGATTTTCCTATGTTGGTGTATAATTTGGGACTTGTTTTAGCATGGATTTTGGTATTTGGTGATTCATTCCCGTCGGGTGGCGTTTGGACGCCAACGAAAAGTGGATTTTGATTGTGTTTACATGCGAGTCGATAGGTTTTTACCTATGCGGGTAGCGTTTGCTATTTTGGTTTCCGATGTGATTTTCATGTGCTTTAGCATTGTGATATACTTGTAGGTACCCCGCGTGATGTTGAAGCAAAGGTGGTGAAGATAGCGACATCGGCTTTGGCACACGAGAAGCAATGTGAGTAGATTTATATCTACGGGAAGAAGTCGGGTGGATGGCGTATAGCACCCCCGCAGTCCGTGGTGATGTATACGAATACGTATACACACGAATATTTATTATGTGTTGTTTAGGGTTATTGATGGTAATAATGATATTTTGATGATAAGAATATATTGATTTAGTATAGTGCGAACCCTAGAATAGTGGTTGCACTCACACATACATTTACACACATACTTGCATTCATTCTTTCATTTATTAGAGTGCATATGATGGTGCGTATATCTACACATGGGTATGGGACTATGTGTTTATATACGGGATTTGAGGATGATACGTGGTTTGAGATGATACTTGATGTGAGGCCGTGAGATCGGCGATGTGACATAGCTTGTCTTCGAGGTGCGATATGATAGTTTTAGCGGGCCTTTGGACATGTGCTTTACCCGCATTCATATTTTTATAGATGGTATCGATTTGTACTAGACTTAGAGTAGTACCCCAGATTATGCGATCTGATGATAGTGATACCTGATATGTGATGAGGTACTGTGATATTGACCCCTGCCCATCTATTGGGATGCCGTACGACGATCTACCGTACGAGCCGGTATTGATGATAGATCCGCACTCATGACTCGAGGATATCTTACGATATGTTATTGAGGCGGGATCACCGACTATCATATCTATATATATTGACTCAGATTAGGTGGTTTCTTACCCCTCCTGTCTAGATTACTTAGTAGACATTAGACTGGACCGAGTCATACCTATTTCAAACTAACGAATCGGGGATATTTTAAAGATAGGCAGAAGGGTCATACGGATATTTTCAAATGATGTATCTTTTCTTAAAACACCGTAGCCCTTGTTTTTCCAAAAGCCCTGATTCGTCTTATTTCAAATGGCACCCCTGCATGACTTGTACAGATTGGTGTAGATTCTTTACTTTTGCGTTGATTATTCGATTCCGCATATTCATGCTATTTGCATTGCATCGCTTGTACTGTGGTTATATTTCAGTCATGCTGCTAGGACACCAGCACCATTATCGATGATGCATATGTTCCACGTACACTTGTTGCCGGCTCACACACTCATCATCGATAATTGCCATGTCACTACACTGTAGTACTATTGCATTCAGTATATGATCCTTGCATGACATGATGATATGCATACCTTCCTTTACATGCCGCATACTTCATGCTTTTGATTATACGGATTGAGATATGTTGTTTCTATGATATTTCTGGATTTGGGAACCGAGAGTGTTTCAAAAGAGAATATGTCATTGCTTTAAAAACCCGGTTACCCTTGATATGATATTTCAGTGCGTCCACCATGTGTTTTCTCGGTGCTGAGAGCGACATGTGAAACCCGAATCGAGGAGTGGATGAGCCGATTGCGGGTACATGGTGGACCCGGTATGGTTCCCCTCGGCAAGATGATCGATGAGCTTTGTCGATTGAGCCTGGAGGCGGGCGAGTACCTACCGGTGATTGGTTGGACCTGGCGGTTATCCGGAGGATACTGACCAGAGTCGATGGATAGATTTGGGCGTCCTGCCGGGGCCGAGGGCCGATACCGCAGACAGAGCCCGCGGGCCGATCCGGACTGACGGAGCCCGATATATGAGGATTTATGTGCCGATGCTGGGCACAGTTTTCATGATGTTTTCGAGTGCCGATGCTGGGCACTCCGGTTCCATGATTTTGACGTGTCGCGAGGGACACGGGTGGGTTATGTCCTCATATTTCCATGCACAGGTTTCATGATATTTACTTGCATGATGGTTATTGTCATTGGGTGACGAGTGGACGGGATCCACGTGTGTGCAGATTTGATTACATTGATCATACCTCATATTCATGACATGCTATTACCTGAGGCACTAGCACGAGCACTTGGCATTACACTCATGTAGAGATTACATTTCCAGTTTAGCATGCTTCAGATTTATTCATATTGAGGTTTATTTATATCTGATCGTATTGACCTAGGATGGGTCATGCATTCGATCTCTGCTGGTAGATATTTTCTATTCACGAGTTGGCAACTCACCCCCGTTGTGCCCCAGTCCTTGCAGGTTTTTGCCGTACAGATTCCATAGCGGCATTTCTGGCACACTGCTTCCTTATGGGTGACTTGCTTGGATAGGTGGGTTCTTTTGTATCAGAACCGCCATTGTTCATGTATCATTTATTGTATCTAGAATTTCCATCAACCAAAACTTGTTTATTGTTTCAGACTTAGAAAACAGTGTTGTTTTATTTCGACCTTAGAGTCGCGCTAGTAGTATTACGGTTTTCTGGCTGTTTTGAGTTTCCTTTTTTTTGGGTTTTGATCCTCGCCCTTTGGCGTTGTATATTATTATTGCTTGCGTGGTTGTGACCGTCGATGGACGAAGAGCTAGCTCCCGCTTGGGGATGCCTTTTATCATTTCATATATATTATTCTTGTTGTACCCCGTTCGGGGCCAGTTTTTACAAAGGAAACTCTGCCGAAATTTTCAGGAAAGGTTACACATTTTAAAAAAATGCATATTCGGCTTAGTTATTTAAAAACTTTGATTTCCAAACATGATTTCCTTACTTTTCAAAAACAGTTTTCCTTATTTACTCTTTAAATGGTTTTAGATTGCTGGGCTTTTGGCTTACTTGGATCAGATGGGGTCCTATAGACTTCATATGGTTCAAGGGCCAGTCACGTGCTCTTTCGGGTCGTGACACACGGCTCAAAGGAGTCGTGCAAACAGGTAGTAGTTGGGTGCAGTCCCGAAGCACTTGGAGGCGGTGACGGTTAGACAGGATTCGTCTCTCCCGGTATTGGGGGTTGACATCGCGCTGTGTCTAGGAGAGCCATTACACAAGTAGTCTCTGGGCAGGGCAAGCGAGATATACTGGTAGGTTTCCAGTGTTATCTCAGGGTGTTCTGGGCTACACTCCGACACGATTTGTACCGCTATTAGGGGACTGACGTTCACCGCCCCCTAGGCCCGCCATGCGATGTATCAGACGAACAGACCGGACTGTACGGAGATTGTCACATACAGGCTCAGTAGGAGTTCGGATGGGTTTACCTCATCGGCCTTCTTATCGACATCTACCTGGGGACCGTTACGTACAGCTAGTGCCGCTTGCGGTCTGTGGTTAAACCCACTGCCAGCGTAGTGTCGGGTCTTTAGAGTCCCACACAGAGAGTTTCCCTGCATTGAGCGAAACGTGTAGAGGCCGTATGGTTTTACGGCAGGGCTACGATCACTTACGCGCACTTGTGTGCGTATGCTGTTCGGGCAGGCAATACTAGTGGGCTTTGGTTTAAGCCAGATCCTAGTATTGCACAGATGGATTTGATTTGTCTTCTGTGCATTCGCATTTTACGGAATGCGGATGCGGGTGTGTATGCACAGTTTTGAGGAGCGATGAAGGAGGAGGTGCCCCATTAAGGTTTTGGCAGTTGGTTCGGCCAAAACCGTAATGTGGCACACTCATTAGGGTTTTGACAGTTCGTTTGGTCAAAACCGTTATGAGCCGGAGACATTGTTTACTAATCCTTTTTGTGATAGATTTGTGATGGCTAATTACATTGACCATTTGACCACTTAGACCTCTCTTGACTTTGTTGACCCGTTGACCGTGTTGACCATTGACCTTCAAGAGAGATCTACACTCTTCTTTAATTTTCTTTTTAATTCTTGAGTTAAGATAATGGTCAATTCAATGTGCCATCAACTCTATCATGATAGGATTAGTAATGATGATTTTAGTGTATTATTGCAACCATGGTTCATTTCATTTGGCTTAATCTTTTTCATTATTCTCTTCTCATTCTCTCTCTTGAAGTGAGAAGAAAAAGAAAAGCTCCATGGTTGCTAAGCCTTCTCCTTCTTCTTCCTCCTCTTGATCTCATCTTTTGATCTCATGTGTTGAGAGAAAAAGATCCCACAAAGACAAATACATCCATACATCTCCTCTACATATCCTAGGGCTTCTTGACTAGCAATCTCTTTGCCCTAGTTGCCTCGGCTCGAGGTGGAGCTCGGTGTACATCTCTCGGGTGGATCGTCTTCGACTCAAGAAAGCCGCGGAGGTGCCCAAAGTCCGGATCGACGCTTGGAGCTTGGATGGACGAGCGGGACAGCGGAATGAAGACCCGAAGGACCGGTTCCGTGAGGTATACAATCTACTGCATAGTAGTTAAAACCTCTAGTAGTTTACTAGTTTCTTGTTTAGCAAAGATCCTTGCTTTTGAGTCCATGTTGCCTTGAGCCAAAATTATTGTTTTTCGCCGTTTCCGCCTCCCCGTATGAACCGGGATGCGTAACGTGAACTTACAGTGGTATCAGAGCCTAGCTAAACATAAACTAGTAAGTTAGCAAAGTGTTTAGAATATCGATCGGAAAAAAAGTCGCAAAACACATCCGACAGAAACCAAGTTTTTGTCGAATTTTTATACTGCTCTAAAATTTTTTTAACATACATGAAAATTCGACTCAGGGTTTTTTAAAACCACAGAAGAAAACCGGTCCACTGAACCGACCAAACCGCCACGGTTCCGCGGCCGATTTGACTCGGTCGTGGACCTGGTTTCTTGCAGTGTTTTTATTTGGGAGTTTTGGGATTTTTTGTACATGTTGTTTCTGCCCAGATTTTCCAGAGAGCAAATTGACTTCTGGGGTGGTTATAAATCCGTATTTTGATCGATATTCCGTACTCTTTGGCTAATGAATATTATCTGTGATGTGATATATGTATTGAACGTCCGCTTATCGCTATACGTCGATTAGTGGGGGTTATACATATCTGTGATCTGTAATGTTGTTGGTTTGTGTATATGAACTCGTTGGATTATCGCGGATGAATAGCCGAGAATGGGTGTGAGATGAGAGTTTCTTTTTCTTTCATTCATTGTAAAATTTGTAAATTGATGTAATATTATTTGTTTGGCCGCACAACCGGGTAGGGGTTTTATCCGTCATTGTATAATTTCTTTTTACTGTTTTTGCTCCTAGGATAGACCCAAGGTGGGGTGCACAAACTACCGGGTATCTCGAAGTGTCGAGTGGCCTACTCACGGTGTTGAGGGAGGTTGCTTCGCTTCAGGTACTTGGCGGGAAGTTTGCCTCACCCGTAAGGGTCTAGGGTGGGGTTTTGGCTATTCATCGCGACCGTGTAATCCGCTTTTCGTTGCAGGCTCGAACGAATCGCGGATTCCTAGTATATCCAAAGTGTTCATCTGTGATCTGTAATGGCTATCATTGCTATATATCTATATATAATAACTATTTAGGTGTTGTTTATGTTTTGCATCCGCGCTAGTCCAGCCCCCGCTCTGTCGTTAGTTAAGTAACCTAACGGGTGATGACGGGGCCCCGTGGCGAATGCGGATGGCATAAGCGTACACCATATTTTGGTTGTTTTCTGCAATGGTAGGATTAATTGATGGGACGCATTAAAAGAACTAATGCAAGAAAAATAAACCAAGTAAAAGTCGATGGAACACTTTGAAAACCACTCGGTACTTTTCAAAAACAAGCATTTTAAACGCGGAGCTTGAACCACTCCTTTTAAAAGCTATCTCGTTCCATCGATTATATCAAGTTCACTACGTTCACGGTTTCGCCAAAACCATCCGTAGCCCTCCGTCGTTTCGTATGGATAGTCAATAGTATTCAAGCTGTGTTCGTTGGCCAAAGTCAAGGCACAGTGTTTGGTAGCTATTGGGTATTCATATGTAGCATAGATAGATGCGTTGGTTTGGGACAGTCGTACTGCCTTGTTGGCCAAAGTCAAAGGTATGTGCGGGTGGGTTTGTTCCCCTCCGAACGGCGGCCAAGACATGGGCGTCTTGCCTGAGATTCGGGGCAGATGCTAATTGGTGCTATCCGTCCATCTCTCCGAAGATGCCAAGTTGATTTATGGCACCGTGTATCAGAGGTTTAAACGGATGCGGCCGATGTAGCAGACTTCATCAGATTCGCCCTCGTTTGAGGGGTTTTTGATTGTGGGGACGCTCTTCCCTGCAGGCACAAGCCCCTGCAGTTAATTACGCTACAGCATCGCGGTAACAACTTTCTCCTTCTCCAGCTGGTCACTTCGTGTCGTTGGTGTTTGTCTTGTTTGTGGTTGCCCGTGGATTGTATACGGAGACTAATTTATGTCATCGCCCGTAGGACGTGGATTAGTCCAAATCCGTATTTTCTTAGATTTGGTTTTGGGGTTTTGGTTTGAGAATACGTTAGCCATATTTGAGGCTAAGATCAACTCAAACGTTTGTTAAGTTCAGAGATGTACCCTTGAACTAAAGTCAATTGGGGGATCTATAGTCCAATTTGGGGCTAAAGTCTGTTTGAGCGTTTAAGAATACGTTAGCCATATTTGAGGCTAAGATCAACTTAAACGGGATCGTTTAGATCCGACAAAAGAGCATTTGGGGCTCTATTAATCCAGTTTAGGGACATGGTGGTCCATCTCCAGTTTAGGGACATGGTGGTCCATCATTCCCGTTTTGGGGACAAATGTTATTTTAAGGACGTATTAGTCCATGAGTTTAAGGACCCCACAGTCCGTATTAATGTGTGGTTGTCGGGACCCGTCACCTCTCTGAAGACGTTGAAGGATTACAACGACAGATATCAGAGGAGTTCAGAGATGTACCCTTGAACCAATGAGTTGGTTGAAAGAGCAGATGTGCTCAGTTCAAGATGATTTGAGGACTTATGGCCAGTTTGGGCTAAGTCCAATTATGTTTGAAATATTGGCCCTTTGGGCCATTAGACATTTGTCTGTGTTCAGCCCCTCATCATGCAGCAGTGCTAAACGGAGGTTTGGGGGCTCTGACAACATTTTGGCTTTTATTAGGCACTGACCATTCATCATGGCTCTGGAGTTTACTTTAAATGTCATGTGAAATGATCAAGTTTGGAAAACAAGGGTATATTTGAAGTTCAGTCAAGGGGGAATCCTGCCTCTGGAAAAACTTAGCCATTTTGGGCTAGGTTGGTTTTGACATAGTGTTAACACCAGAAGGTATTTGACGATCACGTGTTCCCACGTGATGCGCTTTAAAAATAGTGTTAAACACTAAAAATGGGGTGGTCACGTGGGGTCACGTGAGGCGCCTGCAAACCATATCCCTTTTCTTCGTTCTGCAATTAAGTGTTAAACACTTTTCATTTCATGGCCATCACGTGTGGGCAGGTGATAGGCATCCATCTATTGGATATTAAAGGGATTTGTTAGGGGTCACGTGGTGACACGTGAGGGCGCCCTAAATGTGGAGTCAGATCTCCTTTTGTTTTATCCTCAAATCTGCGAATAAGTGTTAAACACTTTAATTTTTATTTTAGAGCATCACGTGTTGGCACGTGATGGGGATCTGTGCGCCAATTGTTAAAGCATTTGCTGAGGGGTCACGTGATAACACGTGAGAGCGCCTAAAGCTTTCATTTCCTTTGCCTTTTCTTTCTGCGTTTTGGGAGTCACGTGGGAGCACGTGAGGCATTGTCTCAAAGCTTCTTTTCTTCTCATTTTTTGGGATCTTTTCAGGGGTCACGTGGGGACACGTGACCTTGGTTTTATTCCTTCTTTTCTGATCACTGCGGATTGGGGTCATGTGTCATCACGTGACCAATATTCTTTTTGTGCATGGAGATCTTTCAAGTCTCTTTATTTTAAAAATTAAATTCTCTGTAGGGTTAAACCCTAATTTTGTTTTGGAGGAATTAAATTCCTATTGTGAAAGAATTAAATTCTTATTTAGGGTAAAACCCTAATTTCTTTTTAAAGGAATTAAATTCCCAGATATGTAAAAGTATTAAATTCTTGATTAGGGTTAAACCCTAGTTTCATTTTAGGAGGAATTAAATTCCTGTGAGTTTGGGAGAATTAAATTCTCAAAACTCAATTCCCCTTCTAAGTTTAGGATCTGCATGGCAGGATCTCGACCCGATGAGAATTAAATTCTCATCCTATGGGGAGATGTGCTCTGTACAGATCTTCAACAAGAAGAAGAACTAAGTTCTTTATTTGCAGAAGAGTTAAACTCTTAAATTTTGAGAATTAAATTCTCTTTTTGAAGTTGATCTTTTTCCCTTTTCTCACCTAGGGTTTTCTTTGTTGAGAATTAAATTCTCCTTTCTTTTCTTCCCTCTTGAGAATTAAATTCTCCTCTCTCTGTTTTTCTCTCCAAAAAAAAGGCCGATTCTCTTCTTTTCTTGGCTCCTATTTATAGGAGAAGGAAAAGAATCAATTTGTTTAGAAAATCTCTTATTGAAAGATTTGATTTGTTTTCATCATTAATATGATCCTTTAGATCATTCAGTGAATTTTATTCACCGTTGGATTTTAAATCCAAAGATATTCTGTTTGTTATTTCCGGTGAGATTTGGGGAAATCATTCCTTGTCTAGGATTTTTCCATAAATTGGTGATATTTAACCACCCTTGGATCTTTAATCCGACGGTCCCCATAATCCTTTTCCATTTGGAAAGATTTAGAGGCTTTTAGAATTTTAATTCTATTTCGAAAGATTTTAGAGAAATTTAGAATTTTAATTCTATTAAACTGTAAGGCTTTCAAAACCTGGCACGTGCTGGCACGTGACCCTTGGTCACGTGTGAGCACGTGACCCCCAAATTGGTTCCTTTAACAGCCGCTTGTTGTTGTTTTAACCATCACGTGTCAACACATGACCATTGGTCATGTGTGAGCACGTGATACCTCGTTGAAGTACTTCCTGATTTTTAATCAGGGAACAGATTTTAGAATTTAATTCTATTCATTATTTTCGAGACCTTAAAAGCCCATCACGTGTCTGCACGTGACCCATGGTCACGTGTGAGCACGCGATGCCCCATTGGGGTCTTTTCTGAGTTTTTATTATATCTTTTAACTCCTCCAGCGGGTTCTTAAAGGTCCATCACGTGCGGACACGTAATGCCTCATAACTTTTGATCCCGGATGAATTATGAGGCCCATTATATATCAAATCGAAGGGTTTTTCGAGATGCTTTCGATACCATCAGAATTTATCTGTTTCTCATTCGGGAGTTTGTTAAAAAACAGCCCGGAAGATACTGGTTCCCATTTTCTTAAGCGTACCGCCATTTGATACCTTGGGCTCTTTTGCGCAGAAATTTTTGGCGGGAACAAATGCCCCCTACTACTTTTCCCACGTAAGTATTTACGTGGGTGAAGTAGTGCAAAGTAATGCATAGCGTATGACTAGTTTCGTGTTGGAATATTACTTTCAGAATCTTGATCTGAGAAAATAACGAGCGGACACAAGCGTCGTCATTTATCATTGACTCAGATCTCAACTCTTAAGAGATATAGTTCCAAACCCTCATCTCCATGAGCCGCACCCTTCCATTTTTTATGTCTTACTCTGGCGTGAAGTAGTTTATATGCACATGAGTAGCTTCTCCATTTCAGTGGCATGTATCTTTGGCAAGTGTGGCTCATAAATGGTCCATCTTGACCTCTTTGTAGGGCGATGATGGCTTAGGAGACAGGGTTAGGATTTGCCACCTAAGACTTTTCAACTTTATGAGCCGTGAGGGTCTCATAAAGACTTTTCTCCCTACGAGTCGTGAGGATCTCGTAGGTGTTCTCCTTAGGAGTCGTGAGGATTCCTATGTGTGTTTTCTCTCATAAGTCGTAAGGATCTCACAAGAGAATTTTCCCTCTTACGAGTCGAGAGGACTCGTAAGCGGTTGTTTCCCTCCTTGTCGAGATTCGACTTTGGAGAGTGTGACCCGTGGATAGTATGCACGAGACCGTTTTGTATCTCCTTGCAGGGCCCCAGTGCTTAGGAAACAGGTTTTTTAATCCCTACTGCCTAAGGCTTTATCTCGCGAGTCGAGACGAATCGAGAAGTTCTCGCAAAGACATCAATTTCCTCACGAGTCGAAACGGATCGAGCAGATCTCGCAAGAATATCCTAACGTCACAGTTAACCTCTGCTCTTTACGACAGAAGTCCATTAGGGTCTGTGGTACTTAGGGTTTTGGCCGTCGTACCGTCGCATGAGCTGATATATTCCTCGATAGGCAATCGTGCTGTTCGAGTAGCCCTGCGACTGCCGTGTCTCTGATCCCTTCGGGGGCTGGACAAGACGTCTTCAAGCAATCCTCCTTGGCAGTTTGACCGTCGGAAGAGCAAGCGTTAGGAATTTGCCATGCCGCTTTTTAGTTGAGTTTAGGCTCATTTTGGAGAGCCCCGATGAGTCATCACCACTCCGCGCTGGTGTGGGATGATCTCCGATAGTCTTTCAGGCTTTATATGACTTGCCGTTAAGACCCTGAAGCTAGGAATTTGGCCTTTGCTTCGTTTGCTGGCATCGCGTCCTCTGTATCGAGACGAATGTCGTGGTTATCTTTAGGTTGCTGATGAACCGTCGAGGTTTGGAACTAGGGATTTTGCCATGGCTCCTTTTGGTGATGTTGCGTCTGCTGTATCGAGACGAACGTCGAGGTGGTGACCACTCCATGTGGGATGATCACCGGTGGTCTTTCAGGCTTTATATGACTTGCCGTTAAGACCCTGAAGCTAGGAATTTGGCCTTCGCTTCGTTTGCTGGCATCGCGTCCTCTGTATCGAGACGAATGTTATGGTTGTCTCTAGGTTGCTGGTGAACCGTCGAGGTTTGGAACTAGGGATTTTGCCGTGGCTCCTTTTGGTGATGTTGCGTCTGCTGTATTGAGACGAACGTCGAGGTGGTGACCACTCCATGTGGGATGATCTCCGGTGGTCTTTCAGGCTTTATATGACTTGCCGTTAAGACCCTGAAGCTAGGAATTTGGCCTTCGCTTCGTTTGCTGGCATCGCGTCCTCTGTATCGAGACGAATGTCATGGTTGTCTCTAGGTTGCTGGTGAACCGTCGAGGTTTGGAACTAGGGATTTTGTCGTGGCTCCTTTTAGTGATGTTGCGTCTGCTATATCGAGACGAACGTCGAGGTGGTGACCACTCCGCACTGGTACGAGATAATCTCTGATTGTCTTTCAGGCTTTATATGACTTGCCGTCAAGATCCTGAAGCTAGGAATTTGGCCTTCGCTTCGTTTGCTGGCATTGCGTCCGCTGTATCGAGACGAATGTTGTGGTGGTGACCACTCCATGTGGGATGGTCTCTGATTGTCTTTCCGGTTTTATATGAGTTACCGTCAAGACGTTGAAGCTAGGAATTTGGCCTTCGCTTCGTTTTCTTTGGTGTGTCCTAATCCTGTTGGAGGAAGAACGTTGTTGTTGACATCTCGTCTGCTGTATCGAGACGAATGTCGTGGTGGTGACCACTCCATATGGGATGATCTCTGATTGTCTTTTCGGTTTTATATGAGTTACCGTCAAGACGTTGAAGCTAGGAATTTGGCCTTCGCTTCGTTTGCTTTGGCTCGTCCGAATCCTGCTGGGGGAAGAACGCTGGGGTGACATTTCATCTGCTGTATCGAGACGATCGTCGAGGTGGTGACCACTCCGCGCTGGTGCGAGATGATCTCCGATTGTCTTTCAGGATTTATATGACTTGCCGTCAAGACCCTGAAGCTAGGACTTTAGCCGTCGCTTCGTTTTCTTTGGCGCATCCGAATCCTGCTGGGGGAAGAACGCTGGGGTGACATTTCATCTGTTGTATCGAGATGGACGTCAAGGTGGAGCTGGGATTTTGCCGCCGCTCTTCTTTGTTTTGACCGTGAGGTCTTTTGTCGGCGTTGTATCCGTATCCTGCTGGAATTTGGAGGAACGCCGTCGTTGACATTGCATCTGCTGTATCGAGACGAATGTTGAGGCGGAGCTGGGATTTTGCCGTCGCTCCGCTTTGTTTCGACCGTGAGGTCTTTTGTTGAAGTTGCATCTGCATCCTGCTGGACTGCGGAGGAACGCCATTGTTGACATCTCGTCTGCTGTATTGAGACGAATGCTGAGGTGGAGCTGGGATTTTGCCGTCGCTCCGCTTGATGGTGTAACATCTGTGTCATGCTGGAATGAGGAGGCCTACCGTTGTTGGTCTTCGGGCGGCAGATGTGGCCATTGAGATTTGGAACTAGGGACTTTGCCATGGTTCCGTTTCGTTGTGACTCTGAGGTCGATTGTTGACTTCATGTCTGTATCTGGTTAGAGTGAGGAGAAATGCCGTTGGTGATCTCTAAGTTGTCGATATCGACGTTGAGAATCTGAAGCTCGGGATCTTCGTTTGCTTCATTTGTTGACATCGTGTCTGTAATATTGCGACAAATCTCGAGATTGTCTCTAGGTTGTCTATGAACCGTCGAGATTTGGCTTCGCTTTCTGATGGAGCCTGTTGGGAAGGTATGCTTTCTTCTTTATCTGTGCCCCTGGATTGTATACAGGGATCGATGTGATTTCACCTGTAGGGCAAAAAGTTTCATTCTTTCGTTTTTTTATTCTTTCCGCGATGCTATATCATTTCAGCTTTTTATATCGCGAAAATCGCGATTGCCCAATCATTCGCGGTGCCCAATCATTTCGGCTATTTTTCTTTTTACTCGCTGCTTTTTATTGCGAGTTGCCCAATCATTTCGGCTATTTTGCATGCATATATTTTTACTTGCTGATTTTGTTTGCAAGTTGCCCCATCATTTCGGCTATTTCGTTTGCAATATTTTTTTTGGCTCGCTGATTTCTTTTTGCGAGTAGGGGATTTGGGATCTGATACCAATCTTGGCATCAGCATCGCTGCGACTGGAATATTGCCAGGAGCGAATCATCATTTGCCGTGAAAGGACTTGGAATTTGATACCGGTTTAGGCATCAGCATCGCTACCACTGGGATATTACCAGGTGCGAATCATCATTTGCCTTTGTCGATGTTGAACAAAGGTGGCTTAGTAAACAGGGTTAAGGGTCCTGTCGGCTAAGGCTTTTGACTTCATGAGCCGTAAGGGTCTCACAAAGGTATCTCTCCCTACAAGTCGCGAGGATCTTGTAGGTGTGTTTTCTCCTTGGGAATCGTGAGGATTCCTAAGTGCATGTTCTCTTGTAAGTTGTAAGGATCTTACAAAAGGGTTTTCACCTTATAAGTCGAGAGGGCTTACAAGTGTTGTTTGCTGTACAAGCATATCCCTAGTCACGGATGGGACTTTGTTAGGGAAATGTTTATTCGTGCCCGTGGATTGTATACAAGGGTCAATATGAGCCGCTTGTAGGGCAATATCGAAGGTTGTGGGGGTTGCTTAAGAACAGGTTAAGGTTTTTGTAACTTAAGACTTTCAAATCTTATGAGCCGTAAGGGTCCCATAAGAGAGTTCTCCTTACGAGTCGTGAGGATCTCGCAAGTGTAATTTCTCCTTAGGAATCGTGGGGATCCCTAAGTGTGTTGCTTCCTTTGTGAGTCATAAGGATCTCACGCGGGTGGTTTCTCCTCACAAGGTCGAGAGGACCTTGCAAGTGTCCTTTAATGAGGTTGCGCCCTTTCGGGTTTTCACAACACTCGCCGGCAGCCCTGCTGTTTTTACTCACGGAGCCCTTTCGGGTTTTCATCCGTGCCCATTTTGCTTATGGACATACCGTTTTTTTTGTTTTGTTTTTTTTAACGAGTCTGCGCCCTTTCGGGTTTTCACAATACTCGCCGGTAGCCCTGCTGTTTTTACTCACGGAGCCCTTTCAGGTTTTCATCCGTGCCCATTTTGCTTATGGACATACCGTTTTTATTTTATATATTTTTTTTACGAGGTCGCGCCCTTTCAGGTTTTCACGAACACTCGCCGGTAGCCCTGCTGTTTTTACTCACGGAGCCCTTTCGGGTTTTCATCCGTGCTCATTTTGCTTATGGACGTACCGTTTTTTTTGTTGTTTTTTTTACCACATCAGCCTGAAGCTGCCGCGGGTTAGTAGTAGTTTAACGACGTTTCGGTCATTTGCAAGTTTTAGGACATTGCGGTCTATCGTTAGTTTATGGACGTTTCGGTCCGACGCCAGTTTTAGGACATAGTGGTCCACCGCCGCCGTATTTGAAGCGAATCTCTAGTTTACTGACTTTTCGGTCTACAGCCAGTTTTAGGACATAGTGGTCCATCGTTAGTTTAATGACGTTTCGGTCTATCGTTGCCATATTTGAGGCGGATTCTTAGTTCCCGGAATTTTTGGTCCAGGAGGCCTTCCCTATGAATAAGCATGATGCCCCCGGCCTATCCATCTTTTTTGGAGCATGTGGTTGTGGCGGGCTCACCTTCCAGTTTTCGGACAGCGAGAGTTCGCCTTGTTGGTATTGGTCTTCAACCCAGTTTTTGAAGATGTAGCAATTTTCGATCGGATGGCCCAATACTTGGTGGTAAGGGCAGTAATTAGGATTGTTGACCTCATTCAATTGCAACTGGCATTTCGGCTCCGGTAGAGTGATAAGCCCGTCGCGCACTGCTAGTTCGAACAGCCTCCTTGTTTCATCCCGGGGAAATGAGTAAGGACGTTTCAACTTTTCGTAGAGGGATTGCCGCTTGTTGTTTTGATGAAAAAACGGTCTCGGGTTATTCGGCTGTTGTTGAGCGTTGGCGACGAAGGTCGCTTTTCCATTCCCCTTATCCCTTTTGTTCGATCCCTTGTTTGCGGGTCCGAGATTCTTCTCGGGTAGCGTGCGATTGCACGGCTGAATGTTCTCGCAACTCCTCAATTCTTTCGTTTCATAGATGGATTCCTTGAAGAGAGGACCGTGGGCTACTTTTTCGTCGTAGTCGCTCCCGAAGGTGAGAACTCGCGATCCCCCAGGATTAACCCTGTGACAATTGCCAGCAATTCTTTTATGCTCACCTGTCGCATTCTTCCGCTGTCTACGAGCTTCACGCTTTGTCCTACTGAAGTGTTGCCTGTGAGCGACATACCCTTGCCACCAACACTTAAAGGGGTTGCAGTCCTCAGTAGGATGTGTGATCTTCTGATGATATAAGCAGAAGTTAGGATGTACGTCCGCTTCATCAAGATGTATACCACCAGGAGAATTTTCTCTGAAAGAGGGCAGCCTCATCCCCATCGATATGGCTTTGGCGAATCGTCTCCTTGTCTTGATCCTGTTTTCATTTGCGGCGGATGTACTTTGATCTGGTGGGAGTGTTTCGACCCTTTTGTCCAGTCGCCAGCGTTTGGCTTTCTCGAATATAGCCATCTCGCGCTCTCGATCAGCTTTGCTTTTAAGACGGGCTTCGTTCAGGAATGCGTCAATCATTTCGTCTGATGGTCCTAGAAGTTCTGGCTCAGGATCTGCCCCCATCTTCTCTGTGTAAGGAGCTTCTTCGTCATTTATTGACGAGTGAGAAATCACATGGCAGCTTGCCACATAATCTTCAGATTCATCCGACGAGTCTTCTCCATTGTCATCATCTCCGTCCTCAAGGACGTGGCTGAGAAATTCTTGGAGTGTGACTGGGATCCGCACCTTCTGATTATATTCTTCCAACGCGTCAATCTGTTTTTGCATATCCGTGCGCTTATCACCAGGTTTCACGAGCTTTTTGGATTTCTTCTTCCTTTTCTTCGAAGATTTTGACGGTTGGGTGTGAGTACTTATGCCATCACCGCCGATCTTTGTAGTTGGACGCGGCTTCAGCATCCCTTCAATGATTTGAGGTTCAAGCGGGTTCTTCCATTCGACCGCCGGGCACGCATGAAGATCCCTCAGCATTCTTTTGGTTTTAGTTGATAGTACGACCTCCCATGGAGCTTTTTCAATAAAGGAACAGGTTGCCCCCGGTGTATCAGCTTTCTTAGGAGTATGCGGCTGTGGTGGGTTTATTTTCCACTTCTCGGACAGCACAAACTTTCCTTTTAGGTACTGATCTTCGATCCATCCTTTAAAGACGAAGCAATCCTCGATCGGGTGACTTACCGTTTGGTGGTAAGGGCAATAATTGGGATCGTTGACATCGCCTGGCTGCAACGGATGCTTTGGACTCGGCAGATTGATGAGTCTGTTGCGCACTGCCAGCTCGAACAGTCTTCTCGTTTTATCCTGAGGAAACGAGTAAGGACGTCCTAGTCTCTCCTCGAGGGATGGGCGTGGACGTATATTGTTTTGATGGACAACCGGCTTTAAGTTGCTCGACTGTTGTTGAGTATTAGCGACGAAAATTGCTTTCCCTTTCCCCTTTTCATTCCGAGGGTCCGCCTTTGACGGAGATGATCTATGACCACCATGCTCCCAGACTTAGGGCGTTTGGGTTCAGTGCCTTTGAATTTTGTCGCCGGCACAGGGATTTTCTCCGGCCTTCTTTTCTCAAGAGCGGTTGAAGTTGAGGGAGTCGTCAAGGTGGGCATCCAGACAGCTTTTCGTGGCTTAGCAGGATGGCTGACTTCCTTTTGAACCTTCAGTTTCTTGTGCTGGCGGGAGAAATTTGGATCGATCACTGACTCTCGAACTTGTCGCCAGATTTTGTAAACTTTGGAAGACGGCCGTTGAGGGGACTGCTTCGGCTTTATTTCCGTGACAGTCTCCACTGGTGGCGGAGATCTTTTTAGTACGGCAGTGGGCGAATTCCTGCGTATTCTGTTCAGCAGCTCAAAACTGTTCCCGGTTGGGACAGCAGCATTAACTTCCACCGTTGGAGCTGGTGGCGTTAGCCTAGAGGGGGAGTTGCCCCCGGCCTTCCTTACTCGGCGCCAGTGGCGACGTCGAGCGTGTCGAGCTGATGGAGTTGGTTCGATGATGGGGATGGCTTTATCTTGCCCCCTGTCCAGGTGAGGGGCCGTTGCCGGTGTCAGCCTATTAAAGACTGATGTCCTTCGAGTAGCAGGAGCGGGAGTTGGGATGGTCAATCTTGTAAAGACCGACTCCTTGGCAGGAGAAGCTTCCTTGACAACTTCAGGAGCAGGGATATCTTTCCTCTTCGGAATAACCTTCTCTTGGATTGCTAGCTTCATTGTGGGCCCACTGGAATTTTGGCCCAGTCTGGCAAAGACCGAGGAGCTGGAGTTGGACGACCCGTTGAGAGAGGCCGCAGTAGCTGTAAGCCGATCGAAGACCGACTTCTTAGGAGCTTCCGGTGTTGGCACAGGAGCGGTGAAGCACATTGGCGGGAGCATGGTCCCGAAAAACAATCCTGTGGTGGCTTGAGTGACATGTTCCATCAACATTGTGAACAGGGAATCCGCCTGAGCCCATAAGATATACCCCCAGTTGAGGCAAGACGTGGGTTGCAGTTGCATGTGGAACACTTTGAGCAGGTGAACGCCATTGATCCTTTGCTTTCTGCACCAAGCAAAACGCCAAATCTTAGTACCTCGAAACCCACGGGCAACTATTAGCAAACCGCGATTCGTTCGCGAACACGACACACGAAGTGTGGAGTGGAAAGAGGAAAAGGTCCCACCGGGCGTGCCAGAATCTGTTCCCCTCTGAACGGCGGCCAAGACATGGGCGTCTTGCCTGAGATTCGGGGCAGATGCTAATTGGTGCTATCCGTCCACCTCTCCGAAGATGCCAAGTTGATTTATGGCACCGTGTATCAGAGGTTTAAACGGATGCGGACGATGTAGCAGACTTCGTCAGTTTCCCCCTCGTTTGAGAGGTTTTTGATTGTAGGGACGCTCTTCCCTGCAGGCGCAAGCCCCTGCAGTTAATTACGCTACCGCATCGCGGTAACAACTTTCTCCTTCTCCAGCTGGTCGTTTCATGTCGTGGGTGTTTGTCTTGTTTGTGGTTGCCTGTGGATTGTATACGGAGACAAATTTATGTCGTCGCCCGTAGGATGTGGATTAGTCCAAATCCGTATTTTCTTAGATTTGGTTTTGGGGTTTTGGTTTGAGAATACGTTAGCCATATTTGAGGCTAAGATCAACTCAAACGTTTGTTAAGGATACGTTAGTCTAGTTTGAGACTAAGATCAACTTAACGGGATCGTTTAGATCTGACAAAAGAGCGTTTGGGCTCTATTGTTCCAGTTTAGGGACATAGTGGTCCGTTGCATGTATGGCCATCGGGACCCGTCACCTCTCTGACGACGTTGAAGGATTACAACGACAGATGTCAGAGGAATTCAGAGATGTACCCTTGAACCAAAGTCAATTGGGGGATCTATAGTCCAATTTGGGACTAAAGTCTGTTTGAAGGTTTAAGGATACGTTAGCCATATTTGAGGCTAAGATCAACTTAAACGGGATCGTTTAGATCCGACAAAAGATCATTTGGGGCTCTATTATTCCAGTTTAGGGACATGGTGGTCCATCTCCAGTTTAGGGACATGGTGGTCCATCTCCAGTTTAGGGACATGGTGGTCCATCATTCCCGTTTTGGGGACAAATGTTAGTTTAAGGACGCATTGGTCCATGAGTTTAAGGACCCCACAGTCCGTATTAATGTGTGGTTGTCGGGACCCGTCACCTCTCTGAAGACGTTGAAGGATTACAACGACAGATATCAGAGGAGTTCAGAGATGTACCCTTGAACCAATGAGTTGGTTGAAAGAGCAGATGTGCTCAGTTCAAGATGATTTAAGGACTTATGGCCAATTTGGGCTAAGTCCAATTATGTTTGAAATATTGGCCTTTTGGGCCATTAGACATTTGTCTGGGTTCAGCCCCTCATCATGCAGCAGTGCTAAACAGAGGTTTGGGGGCTCTGACAACATTTTGGCTTTTATTAGGCACTGACCATTCATCATGGCTCTGGAGTTTACTTTAAATGTCATGTGAAATGATCAAGTTTGGAAAACAAAGGTATATTTGAAGTTCAGTCAAGGGGGAATCCTGCCTCTGGAAAAACTTAGCCATTTTGGGCTAGGTTGGTTTTGAAATAGTATTAACACCAGAAGGTATTTGACGATCACGTGTTCCCACGTGATGCGCTTTAAAAATAGTGTTAAACACTAAAAATGGGGTGGTCACGTGGGGTCACGTGAGGCGCCTGCAAACCAGATCCATTTTCTTCGTTCTGCAATTAAGTGTTAAACACTTTTCTCTTCATGGCCATCACGAATGGGCACGTGATAGGCATCCATCTATTGGATATTAAAAGGATTTGTTAGGGGTCACGTGGGGACACGTGAGGGCGCCCTAAATGTGGAGCCAGATCTCCTTTTGTTTTATCCTCAAATCTGCGAATAAGTGTTAAACACTTTAATTTTTATTTTAGAGCATCACGTGTTGGCACGTGATGGGGATCTGTGCGCCAATTGTTAAAGCATTTGCTGATGGGTCACGTGATAACACGTAAGAGCGCCCAAAGCTTTCATTTCCTTTGCTTTTTCTTTCTGCGTTTTGGGAGTCACGTGGGAGCACGTGAAGCATTGCCTCAAAGCTTCTTTTCTTCTCATTTTTTTGGGATCTTTTCAGGGGTCACGTGGGGACACGTGACCTTGGTTTTATTCCTTTTTTTCTGATCACTGCGGATTAGGGTCACGTGTCATCACGTGACCAATATTCTTTATGTGCATGGATATCTTTCAAGTCTCTTTATTTTAAGAATTAAATTCTCTGTAGGGTTAAACCCTAATTTTGTTTTGGAGGAATTAAATTCCTATTGTGAAAGAATTAAATTCTTATTTAGGGTAAAACCCTAATTTCTTTTTAAAGGAATTAAATTCCTAGATATGTAAAAGAATTAAATTCTTGATTAGGGTTAAACCCTAGTTTCATTTTAGGAGGAATTAAATTCCTGTGAGTTTGGGAGAATTAAATTCTCAAAACTCAATTCCCCTTCTAAGTTTAGGATCTGCATGGCAGGATCTCGACACGATGAGAATTAAATTCTCATCCTATGGGGAGATGTGCTCTGTAGAGATCTTCAACCAGAAGAAGAACTAAGTTCTTTATTTGCAGAAGAGTTAAACTCTTAAATTTTGAGAATTAAATTCTCTTTTTGAAGTTGATCTTTTTCCCTTTTCTCACCTAGGGTTTTCTTTGTTGAGAATTAAATTCTCCTTTCTTTTCTTCCCTCTTGAGAATTAAATTCTCCTCTCTCTGTTTTTCTCTCCAAAAAAAAGGTCGATTCTCTTCTTTTCTTGTTTCCTATTTATAGGAGAAGGAAAAGAATCAATTTGTTTAGTGAATCTCTCATTGAAAGATTTGATTTGTTTTCATCATTAATATGATCCTTTAGATCATTCAGAGAATTTTATTCACCGTTGGATTTTAAATCCAAAGATATTCTGTTTGTTATTTCCGGTGAGATTTGGGGAAATCTTTCCTTGTCTAGGATTTTTCCATAAATTGGTGATATTTAACCACCCTTGGATCTTTAATCCGACGGTCCCCATAATCCTTTTCCATTTTGAAAGATTTAGAGGCTTTTAGAATTTTAATTCTATTTCGAAAGATTTTAGAGAAATTTAGAATTTTAATTCTATTAAACTGTAAGGCTTTCAAAGCCTGTCACGTGCTGGCACGTGACCCTTGGTCACGTGTGAGCACGTGACCCCCAAATTGGTTCCTTTAACTGCCGCTTGTTGTTGTTTTAACCATCACGTGTCAACACATGACCATTGGTCACGTGTGAGCACATGATACCTCGTTGAGGTACTTCCTGATTTTTAATCAGGGAACAGATTTTAGAATTTAATTCTATTCATTATTTTAGAGACCTTAAAAGCCCATCACGTGTCTGCACGTGACCCATGGTCACATGTGAGCACGTGATGCCCCATTGGGGTCTTTTCTGAGTTTTTATTATATTTTTTAACTTCTCCAGCGGGTTCTTAAAGGTCCATCACGTGCGGACACGTAATGCCTCATAACTTTTGATCCCGGATGAATTATGAGACCCATTATATATCAAATCGAAGGGTTTTTCGAGATGCTTTCGACACCATCAGAATTCATCTGTTTGTAATTCAGGAGTTTGTCAAAAAACAGCCCGGAAGATACTGGTTCCCATTTTCTTAAGCGTACCGCCATTTGATACCTTGGGCTCTTTTGCGCAGAAATTTTTAGCGGGAACAGGGTTCAAATTAACCTGGATAATGACGGGTAGAACTTGACATGTGACTTATGATTTGTTGGCCGAAGTCAAGGTCATAAGAGAATGGGGAAAAAATCCACATCGGGAGTTTCATAAGTACTGAAACTTGCTAGCGCTGCATACCATTTGGAGTGTGATGATTCTGGTAGGATTCCTTCGGTTTCATCACGCGAAGATATTTGGATCCCGATCCTACTGTGAGTATATGCTACTCCTCCGGAACTTTCTCACTTAACGATCAATGCTATAAACCAAGTAGGTGTCTAGAAAGGTGTTAGCGGGGCTACGCCCACAGGGAAAAGAGGTTACTTAATTAAGGAACTTCGCGAAAGCGTTGGAAAACCTCCCTCGAAGTACCAACACTGGCATGGCTGAACGGTTAAGCAAGTATTGTACGGTGAGATTGATCCCGACTAATTCTTCCTTTATGGTTTGAGGAGGGATTCGAGAGACAGTGGGAGCCATCCCGTTTAGATAAATTAAAAACCAATCTAAACTTGCAAGAGCATCATGCTGAGTGTTTTCTTCTCTCTCTCTTAATTGCAGCGACCCAGTGACCGCACCTAGGTTACATCTAGATAATAAAACGACTGAATCTGACTGTTATGACTGGCAAAGGTCTATCCAAATGTCCATTGCCCATGACAAGCTGGGACACCTCTTGACTGATCCATCCCCTGCCGTCTCAGGTCCAGTTTCCCCTGTCACGGATATTGGTATCCGTAGGACATCGGAAGAAGACTGTGCGAAAGCCAAGTGCCTTGTGTTAGCCTCAGTTGATGGTATATACTAGAGGCAGCACGAGAAGATGGACTCAGTTTCTATCTTCCTCCATAACAAAGTTTCATATGGAGAGCAATCTCGTATCGCAAGATATGAGACCTCGAACGAATTGCTTCCAGTGAGGTTGGCTATCGGGTCATCTGTAGGGGGCAACTTCCTTACAGAGACCAGCTCTTTTGAGCTCTCGGACCTGAAGACCACGTTGAAGAACGGGTCAGATACTGACTTAGTTCAACAGTCTCTACCTACTACCCTGAAGGAAACCAGGGAAGTAGAAAGAAAGGGAAGGGCAGAAGTTTCGGGACTGGATGTAGTAAAAGAGGGATGTTCCTATTGTTACGGGAATGAACATGGGCAGAAGGATTGCAGGGCTTGCAAAGCCAGTAGCCAGAATTCGAAGCATGTTGTGGCTTCGGCTTCGGGTGTGTTTGTAATGGAGAACTGTATGTCAGTTAACCCTACTTCCTGGGTATTGGATACCGGATCAAGATCTCATATCTGTAATTCATTACAGGCTCTGAGAAATCGTAGGGTTATCAGGAAAGGTGATATGACTCTCAGGGTTGCTAACGGAATGAGCATGTATGCTGAATCCGTAGGGGAATATCATCTAGGACTGACAACTGGGCAGATATTGATTCTGCGTGACTGTTTTTATGTACCAGGTGCGACTTGTAACATCATATCTGTATCCTTACTTTCTAAGGAAAGATATGATTTTACTTTTGCAAGCGATGTAGTAAACATCCACCTAAATCAAGTACTGATTGGGTCAGGTACATTAAAATACGGTATATACGTTTTGAATCAAGCTCAGGTCTTCAGTGTCCAGAACACACTTAAAAGAAAGTCTCTGGATTTAAATCAGGCTTTCTTATGGCATTGTAGACTTGGTCACATTAATGAGACACGGTTGACAAAGTTACATAAAGAAGGATACTTGGATCCGTTCGAGTACCAGTCGTATGCCACTTGTGAATCTTGTCTCATGGGAAAGATGACAAAGACTCCGTTCACTGGACACGGAGAAAGAGCGAGCGAGCTCTTGGGACTCATACACTGTGACGTGTGTGGTCCAATGTCTACACATGCGCGTAGTGGTTATTCATACTTCATTACTTTCATAGACAATTTCTCTAGGTATGGATATGTCTTCTTGATGAAGCACAAATCCGAGGCCTTTGAGAAATTTCAGGAATACAAGAATGAAGTTGAAAAACATACAGGCAAAAGTATCAAGACACTAAGATCTGATCGAGGTGGTGAATACTTGAGTCCCGAGTTTCTGGGCTTCTTAAAAAAGAATGGAATTCTCTCTCAGCTTACTCCTCCATACACACCACAACACAACGGTGTATCGGAAAGAACGAATCGAACCTTATTGGATATGGTTCGTTCCATGATGAGTAAGGGTGAGTTGCCGCGATCCTTCTGGGGTTATGCACTAGAATCAGCTGCATACCTTTTGAACCGAGTTCCAACTAAGACTGTGCCTACTACACCATATCAGATGTGGTGTGGGAAGAAACCCTATCTTAATCACATTAAGACATGGGGATGTCTAGCTTTTGTAAAAAAGCAGCATGCGGACAAGCTCGAGGTATGTTCAGTACAGTGTAAGTTTGTGGGATACCCAAAGAACTCCAAGGGGTATCTTTTCTATTACGCAGAGGAACAAAAGGTTTTTGTTTCTCGTCATGCCCGCTTCTTGGAAACTGAGTTTTTAGAAAACCAGATAAGTGGGAGCGCAATAGAACTGGAAGAAATTCCAGAACCACAAGCTATTACTGAAAGCTTAGTAGAACCATAGGGTTCGAAAGAACTGGACATCCCAGCGCCACTCCGCAGGAGTAGTAGGCAGTCTCATCCGCCCGAGAGATACTACGGTTTTCTTATTGACGGGGATAGAGAGGATTGCACTATGGATTATGGTGAGCCTACTAGCTTCCAGCAAGCCATTCAGAGCGGCGACTCGGTAAAATGGCTGGATGCAATGCGGGCCGAGATGGAGTCCATGTACACCAACAAAGTTTGGACTTTGGACTTTGCTCCAGAAGGGGTAAAACCCGTAGGCTGCAAATGGATCTACAGAAAGAAGATTGGTGTAGATAGGCAGGTTGAGACCTATAAAGCTAGACTTGTTGCAAAGGGTTTTCGTCAAAGACCTGGTTTGGACTATGACAAGACCTTTTCTCCAGTGGCTATGCTGAAATCCATTCGGATCCTTCTTGCCATTGCTGCCTTCCACGATTATGAAATCTGGCAGATGGACGTAAAGACGGCTTTCCTAAATGGAAATTTGGAAGAGTGCGTCTATATGGATCAGCCGGAGGGATTCATTCAGAGTGGGACCAGCGGTAGAGTGTGCAAGTTGCTCAAGTCCATTTATGGACTTAAGCAGGCATCGCGGAGTTGGAACATCTGCTTTGATGATACTGTCAAGGAATTCGACTTTATCAAAAACCCAGATGAACCATGCATTTACAGTAAGATTGTAGGGAGAACTGTGGTATTCCTCATCTTGTACGTGGATGACATTCTCCTAATAGGAAATGATATTCCTATGCTACAGTCAGTCAAAGGATTCTTGTCGCAGAGGTTCTCCATGAAGGACCTGGGCGATGCCAACTACATTCTAGGGATCCAAATCTATCATGATAGATCTAAGAGGATGTTGGGACTTTCACAGTCAAGGTACATTGACACCATACTGAAAAGATTCAGTATGGAAGATTCCAAGCATGGTAATTTACCGGCTTGTCACGGGATCACCCTCTCCAAAGAGATGTCTCCCAAGACTGATTTGGAAAGGGATCGCATGTCTATTATACCCTACGCTTCTGCGGTAGGCTCTATAATGTATGTGATGTTGTGTACCAGACCAGATGTAGCATACGCATTGAGCGTTGTACGCCGGTATCAGTCGAACCCAGGGGAGAAACACTGGATAGCGGTAAAGAACATTCTCAAGTACCTGAGAAGGACTAAGGAGATGTTCTTGGTGTATGGCGGAAAAGACCTCCAGCTCGAGGCCTTTGCTGACTCCAGCTTCCAGAGTGACAAGGATGACTCCAAGTCCATGTCAGGTTATGTCTTTACCCTCAATGGAGGGGCGGTTTGCTGGAAGAGTTCCAAGCAGGAGACCGTTGCAGACTCGACTAAGGAAGCGGAGTACATAGCTGCTTGCGAAGCCGCAAAGGAAGCTGTCTGGATGAAGAAGTTCCTCACGGAGCTTCAGGTGGTTCCTACCATTGTTGATCCAATACCGCTGTATTGCGACAACAACGGCGCTATAGCTTTAGCGAAGGAACCCAGGTCCCATCAGAAGTCCAGGCACATTTTGAGACGGTACCACCTGATCAGGGAGATCGTAGATCGCCAGGAGATCGAGGTGAAGAGAGTAAATACGGAGAACAACACTGCAGATCCACTCACGAAGGCCCTTCCCCAGACTCAGTTCGAGTGGCTGATCGAGATGATAGGTCTTCGATACGCCAGTACATGGCCTTAGTGCAAGTGGGAGATTGTTAGTGTATATGCCCTAGAGGCCATTACTGTATCATACTAGCTTGTATATTACTTGATGGAAGCTTGGGATATTCACAGTTGTATAGACAATCTTGCTCAAAATGGTAGTATGCTACTTGGTTTGTCTCTACTTCAATATGTGCATGTGTTTCTTTTAGCATAGCGCTTATATACATATTAGTAGAGCCCTTAGGATCTTTGCTTGATTACCAGCGTTGTGATGGCGCTCACACTTGTGGGGGCTGGGTAATCCATAAGCACATCCTTATACAGGTCCCTAGTCGTTGGACTATCGAGACAGGGCATCGATACTCCGGAGTAGACTAGCGTATGCGCTTCTCATCCCAGCGGGGGAGACGGTCTGTCCCACAGCCGTCAGTACGTCGTACTTGAGATAGTATGCGGGTGCTCGTTAGGTTACGAGTACACTGGACAGGACTCGTCGGGAACTGTTGGTTGGTATTATACCTATCGTCAGTTATCAGTTCCCAGGTGACATGAGTACAGCTTAGTCCGCCGACTTGACACTGTCACTTCGCCTCGAGTGTGTTCCCACTGTATTTAGAGTACTACCCTACCACAGCTCAAAGGAGTCGTGCAAACAGGTAGTAGTTGGGTGCAGTCCCGAAGCACTTGGAGGCGGTGACGGTTAGACAGGATTCGTCTCTCCCGGTCTTGGGGGTTGACATCGCGCTGTGTCTAGGAGAGCCATTAAACAAGTAGTCCCTGGCCAGGGAAAGCGAGATATACTGGTAGGTTTCCAGTGTTATCTCAAGGTGTTCTGGGCTACACTCCGACACGTTTTGTACCGCTATTAGGGGACTGACGTTCACCGCCCCCTAGGCCCGCCATGCGATGTATCAGACGAACAGACCGGACTATACGGAGATTGTCACATACAGGCTCAGTAGGAGTTCGGATGGGTTTACCTCATCGACCTTCTTATCGACATCTACCTGGGGACCGTTTCGTACAGCTAGTGCCGCTTGCGGTCTGTGGTTAAACCCACTGCCAGCGTAGTGTCGAGTCTTTAGAGTCCCACACAGAGAGTTTCCCTGTATTGAGCGAAACGTGTAGAGGCCGTATGGTTTTACGGCAGGGCTACGATCACTTACGCGCACTTGTGTGCGTATGCTGTTCGGGCAGGCAATACTAGTGGGCTTTGGTTTAAGCCAGATCCTAGTATTGCACAGATGGATTTGATTTGTCTTCTGTGCATTCGCATTTTACGGAATGCGGATGCGGGTGTGTATGCACAGTTTTGAGGAGCGATGAAGGAGGAGGTGCCCCATTAGGGTTTTGGCAGTTGGTTCGGCCAAAACCGTAATGTGGCACACTCATTAGGGTTTTGACAGTTCGTTTGGTCAAAACCATTATGAGTCGGAGACATTGTTTACTAATCCTTTTAGTGATAGATTTGTGATGGCTAATTGCATTGACCATTTGTCCACTTAGACCTCTCTTGACTTTGTTGACCCGTTGACCGTGTTGACCATTGACCTTCAAGAGAGATCTACACTCTTCTTTCATTTTCTTTTTAATTCTTGAGTTAAGATAATGGTCAATTCAATGTGCCATCAACTCTATCATGATAGGATTAGTAATGATGATTTTAGTGTATTATTGCAACCATGGTTCATTTCATTTGGCTTAATCTTTTTCATTATTCTCTTCTCATTCTCTCTCTTGAAGTGAGAAGAAAAAGAAAAGCTCCATGGTTGCTAAGCCTTCTCCTTCTTCTTCCTCCTCTTGATCTCATCTTTTGATCTCATGTGTTGAGAGAAAAAGATCCCACAAAGACAAATACATCCATACATCTCCTCTACACATCCTAGGGCTTCTTGACTAGCAATCTCTTTGCCCTAGTTGCCTCGACTCGAGGTGGAGCTCGGTGTACATCTCTTGGGTGGATCGTCTTCGACTCAAGAAGGTCGCGGATGTGCCCAAGGTCCGGATCGACGCTTGGAGCTTGGATGGACGAGCGGGACAGCGGAATGAAGACCCGACGGACCGGTTCCATGAGGTATACTTTCTACAGCATAGTAGTTAAAACCTCTTGTAGTTTACTAGTTTCTTGTTTAGCAAAGATCCTTGATTTTGAGTCCATGTTGCCTTGAGCCAAAATTATTGTTTTTCGCCGTTTCCGCCTCCCCGTATGAACCGGGATGCGCAACGTGGACTTACAGGTTTGCTTCAGGGTTATAACTTCACTATAGTAGATTACTTTTTGCTTTGCATCGTGGTATTCAGTTTGGAATATCCTGCACCTCATTCGACGAGGAAAGAGCCGAGATCCCTTCACCGGGAGTGACCTCTTTAGCAAAGGTTTTTGCCACTATATATTTATAAAAAGCTATCCGGTTCCTTCAACGATATCAAGTTCATTACGTTAAAGGTTTTTCGCCAAAAACCAGCCCTAGCCCTCCGTCATTTCAGATTAGTATTGTTTAGTATTCGTGCTACGTTTGTCGTTGCTATTCGCCGAGACGTAGTGTGCGGTAGCTCTGTAATGCTTTTCTGTCGCATAGATATGTAGATTGGTTAGGATAGTCTTACGACTTTATTGATTATTCGTCAAGGGTCGTGCAGGTGGGTTTAACGTAATCAAGATAATGACGGGTTGAACTTGACTAGGACCTTTTGATTTGTTGATTATTCGTCAAGGTCACTTGGGTCCTAGGGGTAAAAACACACATCGGATGTTTCAAACATACAAGAAACTTGCCAGGCATGCGCATACCTTATGGAGTGTGGTGACTTGAGTGGCTTCCATCAGGTTATCATGCGATGATAGTTGGATCCCGATTCCCACTGATGAGTTGGTTTACTCCTCGGGTGATCGTGACTAATTCTTTTTCTAGATTTGGAGGAGAATTTGAGGATAGAGTGGGAGACATCCTGATTAGATAAAGTGATTAACTATTTTGATCTAGGTTAGAGTGCACGCTAAGTGTTTCTTTTCTCTCTCTCTCTTGGCAGCAACCATGGCCCGACACTAGACTATGACTCAGTGACCAAGTTAACCGAACTTTCTTAAAACACTGGCTTTTGGATTATCTGAGTTGCATACAACATTGCCACACCTTCTTTTACCCTTTGCTTTTCTCTGGAACATTCTGTATCACTACGTAGATCCACTTCCATTAGATAAATCCATCGTATAATTACATACGAACTCGAAGGAACTTTTTCGAGGATGGATTCTGGTTCTAGAGAGAATGAATAGGACTATTCGGTTGTCTTTTCCTTTTACCTTCTCATAGGTTGTGAGGGATCCTAGGATTAGGAGAGGGTACGCCTATTACGCTTATTGGATAGTCTTCTTCCAAACCTTATGCAGTTGCCGAAAGGTAGGGAAAGGAGAAAACCAATTAGCCTAAGTTGGGTGTACAGAAGGTAATAAGTAAAGAAAAAATAAAAGGATTAGAAAGAGGGCAAAGTAAATTGCGACTGCTATCATTCACGACCAAACCACATATTTCATTACTTCACCTTTGTATTTCTCCAGAACACCCTGTATCACTACGAAGATCCACAGTTTATTGGATAATCCATCGTATGGTAATATACGAACTCGAAGGAACTTGTTCCAGTCCGGGGATGGATTCTGGTTCAGGAGAAATAGAATAAGGTTTATTCAGTTGTTTTTTATCTTACCTTTTCTTAGGTTGCGAGTGCTCCTAGGATTAGGACAGTACACCTATTACGCTTATTGGATAGTCTTCTTCCAAACCATAGGCTGGTGCCAAACGGTAGGGAAGGAAGAAAACCACTTAGCCTATAAGGGGTGTACAGAAGGTAATGAGTAAAGACATATAAAGGGATTTGGAGAGATGGCAAGGAAATATACGGTTATAGTCATGAATCTGATAATGGAAGAGGAATTATTAGGAATACCCGGATACCCCTTAGAAACATTTTCATGTTTTATTTTCACTATGCGTTGTTAATTGAAAACTGATTTCCCAATTAGATCCTTGCTCCAGGGTATGTATTTACCAGGTTTGATTCTCACATCTGTATGATTTTACAGATGATGAGTGTGAGTAAGTTATTGGGAATTAGGTGATCATCCTCATTATATCGGGATTCGTTTTAATTGGTGATATTTGAGGAAATCGCCTGGGTTTTTGCCAGACGGCAAATATTTGGTTTTGAATATCCGTTGTTATGCACCAATTTCAAACGGATATATCTGTACGTTTATTTTATAAAGTAAGATATAACTTTTTGAAATTATGTCCATGACATTTACCTATACCAGTTTATGCTTGGGTAAGGAGCATTCAACAGCGGTGTAATTCTTCATAACCATAGTACAGTTTTCAACCTACGACGCACAGGGTTTGAGTTATTCAACTCAGGGGACTTATACAAAGTATTGTGTGTTGTCCTGTGTCTATTAGGACAAAGGGGTTGGTCCTCGTACTGTATTCTGTTTACTTGTGTCTTCTCAAGTTTTAGACAAGTGTTTCGTAGACATGCAAGGTCCAAGTTAAAGAAGTTATAGGTACAAGAATAAAGTAGAGAACCATGTGTTGCAAGTATCAGGATTCTTCAAGGTGATCGAAGATGTAGATACTTGTGTTTGGTATTCAATAGATAGTAATGGTTTTGAGAAACTTGTTTCTCTTTCAGGTTACTCATAATTGGATGCACTCCTAAGTTGAGTAATGTTGATCGGCCTCTTTCCATTAAGTTGACATGCACTGGAGACAGCTGCAAGATTTGAATCTGGTTCCAATTAAATCAGTGCCTCTGTTTCTATATTGGATATAGAACGATTCATATCTTAACGAAGTTAAGGTACGGGGAGTTGCCCGGCTTATGCTTAAAACCAGACTCTGGATAACTCAAGGCACGTTTCTGTAATGGCAGTTTGTGGTTATCCCAGACTATGACGAGGGGTAACTTTCAACCATCTGGAAGATCAATGGTAATATTGTTCTTGACTCGGCACAGTTTTAGTAAAATGGACTTTTTCAGAAAACAGTAGTGGGAGTATGGTAGAACTGGAAGTGATTCCAGAACCGCAAACGATTACTAAAAATTTAATAGGACCTAATGATTCGATCAGGTTAGACGTTCCATTGCCACTCCGCACATTTATGGGTAACCTCAGGCACCCGAGAGGTACTTCGGTCTTCTCAGAGACGGTTACAAGGAGGTTCTTGTTAACCCAGACATGACACTACTGTTGTTCCAGACTATGAGACCCGGTAGGAGGATGAGTATAGCGTCGTTCTAAACTAGCTTTAGAAGTGCACGTGTATATGATTATGCCAGAGGGTTGTCGTAGTCAGTGGGAGCAGCGGAAGCGTAGTGGACAAGTAGCTCATGTCTATAGACTGAAGCAGATATAGCGGAGAAAGATCATCTATTTCTAATGTGACATTCATGGGCTTTGACTTCATCAGAATAGGGGATGGATCTGTTAAGAAGGTAGTAGGGTGTGATGTCCTGGTATTTGGATGACATACACAGAGTAGGAAGTGAAATATCTATACTACGATCGGTTATACTGTGGTTGTCATACAGTGGTTTCTCCACATAGGATATGGATATTATATTAAGCATTCTGGTTACTAGATCTATGGTTTTAGATCTAGATTTGGGTATTTTCCCAATCTGGGTACTTAGACGGTATTCTAAAGGTGTTTTAAAATGGACGACTCCTGGCATGGTAGTGTAGCTGCAGGTGATGGAGTCACCATCTCTAAAGGTGTCTTACAGACTAAAGGGCAGAGGGACGTACTGTAAAATTTTAGAAAATATAAAATATTATTTTTGGAATTTAATATTAAAATAATATTTTTCCCGAAAACTGCCCGATTTGTGAAATTGGGGTTTTCAAAAAAGGGTATAAATATATATACCGATAATTGGGAAATAAATGGAAATTAAATTGATTTATTCATTTCAAAAAATATATTTAAAGGATTTGGCATTTTTAAAAATTATTATATGCAGTTTGGATAAAAACCCGATTAGTGCACTGCTAATCTGTTGGAGATAGTGCCCTCAGAGTCAATTATTGGATCACAGGCACGAGATTGCAATGATTGAGGAAGGGCCTATCCCGGTAGGACAGTCTTACTCAAGATGATAGTATGCTATCTAGTTTATCTTTATCGTCGTGTACTGCTTTAGGTGACATTACTGATCACTATTGCACGTTGATAGAGCCCCTAGGATTCTTGCATGACTACCAGCAGTATGAGGGCGATCATATACGTGGGAGCTGGAGTCTATAAGCACATCCTTAAAAGGTCCCTAGTCGTGGGAGTTTCGAGACTGGGCATCGATACTCCATTAGTAGACTAGTGTATACAGTCGAGACCCCGACGAGCGGCGGTGGCCGGTCTCACAAGCTACTGGTGTCAGTTGGTTCACCTAAGATGTATACAGGTGCTCATTGGGTTATGAGTACATCGGACAGGACTCGCCGGGAACCTGCTAGTTGGGATTATACCAGACGTCAGATAGCAGTTCCCTGGTGACATGTGTACAGGTTAGTTCATCGACCTGAGATCGTCATTTGTCTCGTGTGAGTTCCCACTGTGCTTTGATTACTACCCTACCACGGCTCAAAGGAATCGTGCAAACAGGTTTTAGTTGGGTACAGTCCCGAGCCACATGGAGGCAGTGAGCGGATCTACAGGGGTTCGTCTCTCCCGGTATTGGGGGTGAGGTCGCGCTGTGTCTAGGAGAGCCATTACACAAAGCCCTCGGCCGAGGAAGGAGATTTACTGGTAGGTATTCCAGTAGCATCTCAGGGTGTTCTGGGCTACACTCCGACACGACATGTACCGCTTTTGGGGGTCTGACTTTTACCAACCCCCTAGGCCCGCCATGCGATACTCATAGACGAACGGTCCGGACTGTACGGATATTGTCACTGACAGGCTCAGTAGGGTGTCAGGATGAGTTCGCTCATCGACGTCCCTTTTGGTCAATAGCTGGTAGCCCGTCACGTATGGCTAATACCTCTGACGTGCTAGTGGTTAAATCCACAGCCATAGTATTGACGAGTCTTTAGAGTCCACCACACACTCAGTTACTCAAGTTTCGGGCGAAACGCAGTAGAGGCCGTATGGAGATATGGCAGGGTTCGATCAGATACGTACGGTATTGCACGGATCGTGATCGGCCGGATTTTACTAGCCGGCTTTGGCTTAAGCCGGATCCTAGTATTAGACTGTGTAGATTTTGTCTCTTTGCATTTGTATTCAGTGGGAATACAAATGCGGGCATGTATATGCAGTAGTGGGGTTTTCCTGTAATTTATTACGGGATCAGTTTTCTGAAGTTGCCAGTTTGCATTCCGTTCCGGCCGGTTTTCCTTTGTTCCATCACGGCCGGAATTTTGTGATGGAGGGGGTTATTTGCAAGTTTGCAAATAACTTATTGTGGAGGGGTCTTTTGCATTTGTGGCATTATGATTGATTAAGCATCTTTGCTTTTTCATGATGGTTTAGCATTAATGAGATAAGAATGGATTAGAAGTTGATTTGATGATGTTATCATTACCTTTTGGATGTGGTCACCCATTGCTTTTACTACCATCACCTCCCTTCATGGTTTTGGTTTTTTCATTCCCTCCACCATTCTCTCATGAGGCCGGCCACATAAGAGGAAAAAGGGAGAGAGTTTCATTTTGATGGTGGCACATATTTCTTCATCTCATTTTTCTTGTTTGGAAAAAATGAAAGCACCATTTTTCCTTAACCTCATTCCTCCATCACCAATGGCAAGATAAACCCCAATGAGACAAAGGTTCTACACTACAACCTACAGTACCCTTGGACGCGTCGGCTAGCCAACTTCGCGCCCGAGTTGCCTCGGTCCAGAGGTGGGAGCCCGTAAAAGATATCGGCTACGTGGTGCCTTTCCGACGAGGAGGTGACGGAAGGAGATTCCGCGGGAGATCGGAGTGGAGACGAAGACCGGAGGACACGGATCACTCGGTATAGCATTCCACCCTCTCTCTTGTTCGCAAGAACTAGGTTAATGGTTACGATCCGGGTTTATTGTCCGCGGTAGCGCCGGTTCCAAGTAAAGAAAATTTTTGATTCCGCATTTTGGCCTCGAGTAGTAGGCTTGGGCGCTGCCGTGGCGCAACATGGTATCAGAGCCACGCCATTAACCTAGTCTAGCTTGCTCTAGTATGTTTAAAGCTTCGATCGAACAAAATCCCGAAACCGCATTTTCATGTATATCAGTTTCTGTCGAAATTTTTTTGGCTCCAAAAATTTTTCAGGTTGTTGCAGAATGATGTACATGGAATTCTAAGATCACTGGAAAAATTTGGTAACATGATCCTTCAAAAGGGCCGCGGAACCGCGGCCATAACCCCACTTTGGCCGCGGTTCCGCCGCAGTATTTAGGCTTCATTTCACCAATTTTTTCCAGTGGGCTTCAGACATGGAATTATGGGTTTTGGGACATTCTTTTTGGGCCCATATTTTCTTTATGTGCTACAGTAATGCTTGGGGCCCACTTGGTAAAATTTGATCGATCGGATATTTTAAACACATTAGTTCACAGTATTTACATTATATCTGCGACCATGAATGTCACTCGATCGGTAAATCCTGTCTAACTGCTATAGCCCGGTTAGACGGATTTGTGAACGTGACATTCACTTTGATGTTCTGTGATTGTGATGTGTTATTGCGGATCGGTCGTGGGGATAGCCTGGTTGCAGTGGTAGTACAGTTTTGTTTTATATGTACATTTGATATTGCGGGATGAGCGTCCGACATGTGGACTGCCGTCACTGCCAGTTTGTATTATTCTTTTGGGGCACGACCAGGTCGAGGTCGATGTACCCGTTGTATGTATATTTTATTTTCTGTACTAGGATTACCCCGCGGAGGGGTGCACGGATAGCACGGTTCTAGAGGGCAACGAGCCCGCATCTCATGGCATTGAGACGGAGGGGGCTTCACTATAGAATCGGCGGGCTATTCGCCGCACTCGTAGGGGGTACAGGTTGACCCAGGAGGGGTGCCCAAGTTACCGGATTCCGTGAAGTGTTAGGTGGTCCATTCACGTTGCTGAAGGGGGCTGCCTCACTTCAGGTTTTGGCGGGTAACTTGTCGCGCCCGTAGGGGTCTAGGATCTCTTTGCACATGCTATCCACACGACCAGGGGAACGTCGGGTTTCAGTAGCGGCTCTATGAAACCCGGGGATCCCAGATATCTGTATTGTTCTGTGATGCTGCACATTTCTGTGATGTTGCATTTTATCACGCCTTGAGCGAAATATTATATATTGATATATATACATTAGTAGATGTTGTATATATTTTGCATCCGCGCTAGTCCAGTCCCCGCTCTGTCGTTAGTTAAGTAACCTAACGGGTGATGACGGGACCCAGTGGCGAATGCGGATGGCATATACGTACATCATTATTTTCGTTCTTTGTGGTGTGATCAATTGATGGGACTGCGTTGATTCGGATCAATGCAAGTTAAACAAACCTACTCTGATGTTGTTGGAACATTTTTCAAAAAAGCTGTTATTGCATGGGCGTTCTCTTTTGTTTTGCACAGTGGTATTCGGTTATGAACATCCAGCTCCTCAGTCGACGAGGCAAGGGCCGAGATCCCTTCACCGGGAGTGACCCCTTGGATAAAAGTTTGCGTCAGGGCAATAACTTCACTATAGCCGATTACTTTTGCTTTGCATCGTGGTATTCAGTTGGAATATCCTGCACCTCATTCTACGGGGAAAGAGCCGAGATCCCTTCACCGGGAGTGACCTCTTTAGCAAAGGTTTTCGTCACTATATTTTTATAAAAAGTTATCCGGTTCCATCAACGATATCAAGTTCATTACGTTAAAGGTTTTTCGCCAAAAACCAGCCGTAGCCCTCCGTCATTTCAGATTAATATTGCTTAGTATTCGTGCTACGTATGTCGTGCTCAGCCGAGGCGTAGTGTGCGGTAGCTCTGTAATGCTTTTCTGTCTTATGGATATGTGATTGGTTAGGACAGTTGTACGGTCATTTTGGCTCAGTCAAGGACTCGTACAGGTGGGTCTAATGCAATCAAGATAATGATGGGTTGAACTTGACTAGGATCCTTTGATATGTTGGCTCAGTCAAGGTCACTTGGGTCCTAGGGGTAAAAACATATATCGGGAGTTTCTAAAGAAACTGAAACTTGCCAGGCATGCGCATACCTTCTGGAGTGTGGTGACGTGAGTGGATTCCGTCACGTTATCATGCGATGATAGTTGGGTCCCGATTCCCACTGATGAGTTGGTTTACTCCTCGGGTGATCCCGGCTAATTCCTCTTTCAGGTTTGGAGAAGAATTTGACGTTACAGTGGGAGGTTTCCAGATTAGATAAAGTGATAACCATTCTGATCTAGGTTAGAGTGCACGCTGAGTGTTTCTTTTCTCTCTCTCTTTGGCAGCGACCATTGACCCGACCCTTGACTATGACTCAGTGACCAAGTTGACCGAACCTTCTAAAACACCTGCTTTTGGATTGTCAGAGTTGCAAACCTCATTGCCACTCCTACTTCTACCCTTTTCTCCAGGACACCCCGTATTACTACGAACGTCCACTTCCATTGGACAAAACCATCGTATGGTTATATAAGAACTCGAAGGAATTCGAGGATGGTTTCCGGTTCTGGAGAAAACGAATAGGACTATTCAGTTGTCTTTTCCTTTTACCTTCTCTCAGATTGCGAGTACTCCTTGGTTTAGGAGATAGTACACCTATTACGCAAATTGGATAGTCTTCTTCCAAGACATAGGCTGGTGCCGACCGGTAGGGAATGAAGAAAGCCAATTAGCCTAAACGGTGTACAGAAGGTATTTAAGTCAAGACAAAAGAAAGGGATTAGTAAGAGGGCAAAGTAAATTGCGACTGCTATTCACGACCAAACCAAGTATTTCTTCGCCAATCCTAAATCACCTTTGTATTTCTCCAGGACACTCCGTATCACTACGAAGATCCCAAGTTTATTGGATAATCCATCGTATGGTTATATACGAACTCGAAAGGAACTTGTTCCAGTTCGGGGATGGATCCTGGTTCAAGAGAAATAGGAATAAGGTTTATTTGGTTGTCTTTTATCATCACCTTCTCTCGCATTGCGAGTGTTCCTAGGATTAGGACAGTACACCCATTATGCTTATTGGATAGTCTTCTTCCAAATCATAGGCTGGTGCCGAACGGTAGGGAAGGAAGAAAACCATTTGGCCTAAAGGGGTGTACAGAAGGTAATGACTAAAGACATATAAAGGGATTTGGAGAGGTGGCAAAGAATTATACGGTTATAGTTGTGAATCTGGATAATGGAAGAGGCATTACTAGGAATACCGGGATACCCCATCGAAACATTTCAATGTTTCAGTTTCACTGTGTACTGTTAAAAGAAAACTGATTTCCCAATTAGACACTTGCTCTAGGGTATGTATTTACCAGGTATGATTCTCACATCTGTATGGTTTTATAGATGATAAGTGGGAGTAAGTTATTGGGAATTAGGTGATCATCCTCATTATATCGCGATTCGTTGTAATTGATGATATTTGAGGAACTCACCTGGGTTGTTTGCCGGACGGAAAATATTTGGTTTTGAATATCCGTTGTTGTGCACCAATTTCAAATTGATATATCTGTACGTCTATTTTTATAGAGTGAGATGTACCTTTTTGAAATTATGTCTATGACATTTACCTATATCAGTGGATGGTTAGGTAAGGAGCATTGAACAGCGGTGTAATTCTTCTTAACCATAAGTACAGTTTTCAACCTACGACGCACAGTGAATGAGTCACTAGACTCAGGGGACTTATACAGAGTATTGTTTATTGTCCAGTGTCCATTAGGACAGAGGGGTTGGTCCTCGTACTATATTCGGCTTACTTATGACTTCTCTAGTTTTTAGACTAGTGTTTCGTAGAAACACAAGGTCCGAATTTTGAGAAGTTATAGGTATATGAATAAAGTAGAGAACCAGGTATTGCAAGTATCGGGATTCTTTAAGGTGATCGAAGATGTAGATACTTGTGAATGGTATTCAGTTGATAGTAATGATTAAGAGAACCAGCTTCTCTTTCAGGTTACTCATAATTGGAAGTACTCCTAAGTTGAGTAACGCTGATCGGTCTCTCTTCCATTTAGTTGACATGCACTGGAGACAGCTGCATGATTTGAATCTGGTTCAATTAAATCAGTGCCTCTGTTTCTTTATTGGATATAGAACAGTTCATATCTTGACATTGTTAAGGTACGGGGAGTTGTCCGGCTTATGCTTAAAACCAGACTCTGGATAACTCAAGGCACGTTTCTGTAATGGCTGTTTGTGGGTTGACCCCGGCTATGACGAGGGTTGACTTTCTACCATCTGGAAGATCAATAGTGATATTGTTCTTGACTCGCCACATTTTTAAAAAGAAATGGATTTTTTCAGAAAACAGTAGTGGGAGTTTGGTAGAACTGGAAGTGATTCCAGAACCGCAAACGATTATTGAAGATTTGATAAGAACCTAAAGATTCAATCTGATTTGACATTCCATTGGCCACTCCGCAGATAAAGTGGGTAACCTCAGGCACCCGAGAGGTACTTCGGTATGCTCAAGGACGGTGGCAGGGAGGTTCTTGTTTATCCAAACTTGCCATTGCTGTTGTTCCAGACTGTGAGACCCGGCAGAAGGATGAGTATAGCGTCATTCTAAACTGGCTTTAGAAGTGTACGTCTACATGACTCTGCCAGAGGGTTGTCGTAGTCAGTGGGAGCAACGGAAGCACAGTGGGCAAGAGGCTTATGTCTATTTATAGACTTAAGCAGATATAGCGGAGATAGATCATCTATTTCTGATGTGACAGTAATAAGTTTGACTTCATCAGAATAGGGGATGGATCTGTTAAGAAGGTAGTAGGGTGTGATGTCCTGGTATTAGGATGACATACACAGAGTAGGAAGTGATATTCCTATACTACGATCGGTTATTCTTTGGTTGTCACACACTGGTTTCTCCACATAGGACTTGGATATTATACATTCTGGTTGCTGGATCTATGGTTTTAGATCCAGATTTGGGTGGTTTCCCAATCTGGGTACTTAGACAGCATTCTATAAGTATTTAGAATGGACGACTCCTAGCACGGTAGTGTACCTGCAGGTGATGGAGTCACCCTCTCTAAAGGTGTCTTACAGACTAAAGGGGAGAGGGATGTGCATATTGGCAGATCACTTGCTTAGGCAATTGAATCAATCATGAGATGTCAAGTACCACACCAGATGTTGTTCTTGCAGGAGGTGCAATAAGTTGATATTGATCCAATCCTAGAGAAACGATCGGAAGCAGTTTTAGAACATAAGTTGATGTTCTAGGGATTTGATAACGGCAGCCTATTTTAGGAGACGGTTACCATTCCAGGCTTCCAAGGTGACATGGATGACATAGTGACTGTCAGAGTTATAGTTTTCCCTCTGACGAGGGGCAGTATTTTGGACAGGTGGTCCAGGTGGATACTGAGGGAAGGATGGCGCAGGATACTGATTAAGTTTAGTTGACGATACAGTCTAAGAAGTTTGGATTTGGAGTTCATTTATGAACTAGGTCCCATCAGATATCCAGACATACTCTAAGACAGGTATTGCTCATTTCGGGAGATGGCTTTCTCCGCGAACTTGAGATATAAAGAGACATAGAAAGAAACATCACAGCGGATTTACTCACTGAGGCTATTCCTCGAACGCAATAGTTTCGCAAACGAGCTTTCTGAGACTGACTAGTAGAGGAGTTGGGTGTTCGGTATCACACGGGCTGTGAGTATGCGACATCGCAATAATTAGCCTTGAGTGCAAGTGGGAGATTGTTGGAGATAGTGCCCTCAGAGTCAATTATTGGATCACATGCACGTGATTGCAATGATTGAGGGAGGACCTATCCCGGTAGGACAGTCTTACTCAAGATGATAGTTTGCTATCTGGTTTATCTTTATCATCGTGTACTGCTTTAGGTGACATTACTGATCACTATTGCACGTTGATAGAGCCCCTAGGATTCTTGCTTGACTACCAGCAGTATGAGGGCGATCATATACGTGGGAGCTGGAGTCTATAAGCACATCCTTAAAAGGTCCCTAGTCGTGGGAGTTTCGAGACCGGGCATCGATACTCCATTAGTAGAATAGTGTATACAGTCGAGACCCCGACGAGGGGCGGTGGCCGGTCTTACAAGCCACTGGTGTCAGTTGGTTCACCTAAGATGTATGCAGGTGCTCATTGGGTTATGAGTACACCGGACAGGACTCGCCGGGAACCTGCTAGTTGGGATTATACCAGATGTCAGATAGCAGTTCCCTGGTGACATATGTAAAGGTTAGTTCATCGACCTGAGATCGTCATTTGTCTCGTGTGAGTTCCCACTGTGCTTTGATTACTACCCTACCACGGCTCAAAGGAGTCGTGCAAACAGGTTTTAGTTGGGTACAGTCCCGAGCCACATGGAGGCAGTGAGCGGATCTGCAGGGGTTCGTCTCTCCCGGTGTTGGGGGTGAGGTCGCGCTGTGTCTAGGAGAGCCATTACACAAAGCCCTCGGCCGAGGCAGGAGATTTACTGGTAGGTATTCCAGTAGCATCTCAGGGTGTTCTGGGCTACACTCCGACACGACTTGTACCGCTTTTGGAGTCTGACTTTTACCAACCTCCTAGGCCCGCCATGCGATACTCATAGACGAACGGACCGGACTGTACGGATATTGTCACTGACAGGCTCAGTAGGGTGTCAGGATGAGTTCGCTCATCGACGTCCCTTTTGGTCAATAGCTGGTAGCCCGTCACGTATGGTTAATACCTCTGACGTGCTAGTGGTTAAATCCACAGCCATAGTATTGACGAGTCTTTAGAGTCCACCACACACTCAGTTACTCAAGTTTTGGGCGAAACGCTGTAGATGCCGTATGGAGATATGGCAGGGTTCGATCAGATACGTACGGTATTGCACGGATCGTGATCGGACGGATTTTACTAGCCGGCTTTGGCTTAAGCCGGATCCTAGTATTAGACTGTGTAGATTTTGTCTCTTTGCATTTGTATTCAGTGGGAATACAAATGCGGGCATGTATATGCAGTAGTTGGGTTTTCCTGTAATTTATTACGGGATCAGTTTTCTGAAGTTGCCAGTTTGCATTCCGTTCCGGCCGGTTTTCCTTTGTTCCTTCACGACCGGACTTTTGTGATGGAGGGGGTTATTTGCAAGTTTGCAAATAACTTATTGTGGAGGGGTCTCTTGCATTTGTGGCATTTTGATTGATTAAGCAACTTTGCTTTTTCATGATGGTTTAGCATTAATGAGATAAGAATGGATTAGAAGTTGATTTGATGATGTTATCATTACCTTTTGGATGTGGTCACCCATTGCTTTTACTACCATCACCTCCCTTCATGGTTTTGGTTTTTTCATTCCCTCCACCATTCTCTCATGAGGCCGACCACATAAGAGGAAAAAGGGAGAGAGTTTCATTTTGATGATGGCACATATTTCTTCATCTCATTTTTCTTGTTTGGAAAAAATGAAAGCACCATTTTTCCTTAACCTCATTCCTCCATCACCAATGGCAAGATAAACCCCAATGAGACAAAGGTTCTACACTACAACCTGCAGTACCCTTGGACGCGTCGGCTAGCCAACTTCGCGCCCGAGTTGCCTCGGTCCAGAGGTGGGAGCCCGTAAAAGATATCGGCTACGTGGTGCCTTTCCGACGAGGAGGTGACGGAAGGAGATTCCGCGGGAGATCGGAGTGGAGACGAAGACCTGAGGACACGGATCACTCGGTATAGCATTCCACCGTCTCTCTTGTTTGCTAGAACTAGGTTAATGGTTACGATCTGGGTTTATTGTCCGCGGTAGCGCCGGTTCCAAGTAAAGAAAATTTTTGATTCCACATTTTGGCCTCGAGTAGTAGACCGGGGCGCTGCCGTGGCGCAACATAATCGCGATTAAGCCAAATCTGTGTTTCTACAGTTTTCATGGTTAGTGCACAATGACATGTTTCATTTGGTTACATGTTCATTTGTGTTGTTTTATGTTATGGTTTTATTGTGGTGAGAAGTGAAAAGAAAATGTAAAGGTGTTATGATGACTTGGAGAGAGAGAGAGGGGACACAATGATGATAGTAAGCATGCTTGGAGAGAGAGAGTGAGAATGATTGAGAGAGGGGGGCTGTCTCATTGTTATTCTCCACCATTTTCTTCTCCTTCTTCTTCCTCATCTCCTTCCACCTTCTACCTGTATGTCTACGCTAGCGCCCCGGCAGTCTACAGACGCCAAATGCGGAACAAAAACTCTTTAAACTGGCGCTATCGTATACTTTAACCCGGATCTGCCATTATTGCTAAACTAACATACTGTAAAGAGTGTAGAAAGATTGTACCGAACGATCCGAGTCCTTCGTTCTTCAACCATCATCCCACGCTCCGTTGCGGCTGCTCTGATCTCGTCGATCTCCGATCTCCTCCGTCGAGGTGGCACCATATGATCGGTTCTTTAAACGGGCTCCCGCCTCTCACTCGAGGCAACTCGATCGTCAAGTTTGCTAAAAGAGACGACCAAGAATGATGTAGAGAATGAGTAGATGACTTTGTCTCACTTCGTCCAAATCCGTGGACGATCGGTTAATGAAGTTGCCGTGGAAATCGGGTGATGGAATGAAATGAACTGTAAAATTCCATGCACCCCAAATGCTATCATAATCTTTTCACAAATGAATCAACAACCATGAGAGAGAGAGGAGGGGGCCGGCCTCTTATAAAGAGAGGGGGGTGACCGTAGGAGAGGGGGGTAACCTTAAGTAAATATCATGTGTGAACACATAGAAAAATCAAGCATAAAGATCTTTAAGCAAAACAAGAAATGGTTGATATCAAAGCACGAGTCACACGACACCTAACCCAATCTAGAACCTTCTAGAACCTTCTAGAAGCATGACTCACTCTCATCCAAGAAAAGATAAATCCGTCTTTAACCGAATGTTAAAAGACGGCTGATAGAAAACTGGAAACTGGCAACTTCCAAAAGTGATCCTGAAACGACTTTCAGGATAACCCCGAAACTGTATTAATATACCCGCATTTGTATTACGACCGAATACAAATGCAACTGAGACAAAGATATTATACCTACTCAATATAATACTCGGATCCGGCTTAAACCAAAGCCGACCAGTATCATCTGTCCGAAAATCGACACGTGCGTAAACGCACGTGCATTTTCCGAACCCTGCCATAAAACCATACGGCCTCTACAACGTTTCGCCCGAACTTGGGAAACTGTCTATGGGGGACTCTAATGACTCGTCAGTACCCTGGCAGTCGGTTTAACCACAAACCGTCAGCGGCACTAGCTATGCGTAACGGCTGCCCATGGACTGACCTCAAGGGAGACCGATGAGCGCACTCAAGGGAGGCCGATGAGCGAACTCATCCAGAAACCCTACTGAGCCTAACAGTGACAAAGTATATACAGTCCGGTCCGTTCGTCAATGAGTATCGCATATCTGCCTAGTGGGCTAGCAACGTCAGACCCCCAATAGCAGTATAAGTCGTGTCGGAGTGAAGCCCAATAACACCCTGAGATACTACTGGAGTACCTACCAGTAAATCTCCTGCCACGACCGTGGGCTTTGTGTAATGGCTCTCCTAGACACAGCACGATCTCGCCCCCAATACCGGGAGAGACGAATCCCCTGCCGATCCGCTCACGTGCCTCCATATGGCTCGGGACTGTACCCAAAAGCTACCTGTTTGCACGACTCCTTTGAGCCGTGGTTGGGTAGAAATCAAAGCACAGTGGGAACTCACACGAGACAAATGACGACCTCAGGTCGATGAACTAACCTGTACACATGTCACCAGGGAACTGCTATCTGACGGTAGATATAATACTAACTAGCAGATTCCCGGCGAGTCCTGTCCGGTGTACTCATAACCCAATGAGCACCTGTATACATCTTAGGTGATCCAACTGACACCAGTGGCTTGTGAGACCGGCCACCGCCCCTCGTCGTTGTCTCGACTGTACACACTAGTCTACTCCGGAGTATCGATGCCCTGTCTCGAAACTCCCACGACTAGGGACCACAATTAAGGATATGCATATAAACTACCCAACTCTCACGTATATGATCGCCATCATACTGTTGGTAGTAAAGCAAGATCCTAAGGGCTCTATCAAAGTGTAACATGCAATCAGTCACCTGAACATGTACACGACTGATAAAGGCAAACCAGATAGCATACTATCATTTCGAGTAAGACTGTCATACCGGGATAGGTCCTCCGCAATCATTGCAATCACGTACCTGCGATCCAATAATTGACTATGAGGGCACTATCTCCAACAATCTCCCACTTGCACTCAAGGCTAATATTGCGATGTCGACTACTCACAGCCCGTGTGAAACCGAACATCCAACTCCTCTTCTAATCAGTTTCACAAAGCCCGTTTGTAAAACTATTGTGTTCGAGAAATAGACTCAGTGAGTGGATCCGCCTAGAAGTATCTTTCTATATCTCTCTTAATCTCAAGTTCGCGGAGAAAACCATCTCCCGAATTGAGTAGTACCTGTCTTAGAATATGTCTGGATATCTGATGGGACCTTAGTTCATAAATGAACTCCATATCCAAACTTCTTAGACTGTATGGATCACTGAACCTAATCAGTATCTGGCACCATGCCACCCACAGTATCCTCTGGAACCACCTGTCCATAATACTGTCCCTCGTCAGAGGGAAAACTAAAAACTCTGACAATCACTCTGTCATCCATGTCACCTTTGAAGCCTAGAATGATAACCGTCTCCCGAAAGAGGCTGCCGTTATCAAATCCGTAGAACATGTACCAATGTTCTAAAACTGCTTCCTTATGTTTCTCCAGGATTGGATTAATACAAACTTATTGCATCTAGTGCAAAAACAACATTTGGTGCGGTACTTGACATCTCATGATTGACTCAATTGCCTAAGCAAGTGATCTACCAATCATGCACATCCCTCTCCCCTTTAGTCTATACGACACCTTTAGAGAGGGTGACTCCATCACCTGCAGGTACACTACCATGCTAGGAGTCAACTATTCTAAAAACAATTAGAATATCTGTCAAAGTACCCACATTGGGAAACCACCCAAATCTAGATCTAAAACCATAGATCCAGAAACCATAATGTCAAATATTATATCCATATCATGTCTGGAGAAACAACTGTGTGACGATCACAGTACAACCGATCGTAGTATAGGAATTTTACTTCCTACTATGTGTATGTCATCCTGATACCATGACATCACACCCTACCACCTTCTTAACTGATCCATCCCCTATTCTGATTGAAGTCAAACCCATGACTGTCACATCAAAATTAGATGATCTATCTCCGCTATAACTGCTCAAGTCTATAAATAGATATAAGCATCTTGCCCACTATGCTTCCGTTGCTCCCACTGACTACGACAACCCTCCTACCGGGTCTCATATCCTGGAACAACAGTAGTGTCAAGTCTTGGTAGATAAGAACCTCCCTGTCACCGTCCTTGAGGCTACCGAAGTACCTCTCGGGTGTCTGAGGTTACCCACCATATCTGCGGAGTGGCTATTGGAATGTCAAACCTGATTGAATGTATAGGTCCTATTAAATTTTCCGTAATCGTTTGCGGTTCTGGAATCACTTCCAGTTCTACCATACTCCCACTACTGTTTTCTGAAAAAGATCCATTTTTACTAAAACTGTGGCGAGTCAAGAACAATATCACTATTGATCTTCCAAATGGTAGAATATCAACCCTCGTCATAGCCAGGGTCAACCCACAAACAGCCATTACGGAAACGTGCCCTGAGTTATCCGGTGTCTGGTTTTAATCATAAGCTGGACAACTCCCCGTACCTTAATTTCTTTTAAGGTACGATCCATTCTATATCCAATACAGAAACTTTGGCACTTATTTAATTGGAACCATATTCAATCATGCAGTTGTTTCCAGTGCATATCAACTTAATGGAAAAAGGCTAATCAGCATTACTCTACTTAGGAATCCATCCAATTATGAGTAACCTGAAAGAGAAACACGTTTCTCAAAACCATCACTTTCATCTGAATACCAATCACAAGAATCTACATCTTCGATCTCTTTGAAGAATCCCGATACTTGTTATACCTGGTTCTCTACTTTATTCTTATACCCACAACTTCTCAAAACTTAGACCTTGTATTTCTACGAAACACTCGTCTAAATACTAGAGAAGTTATAAGTAAACAGAACATAGTACGAGGACCTACCCCTTTGTCCTGATGGACACTGGACAACATACAATACTCTGTATAAGTCCGCTGAGTTAAACAACTCATAACCTGTGCGTTGTAGGTGGAAAACTATACCCTGGCGATTTCCTCAAATATCACCAATTACAACGAATTCCGATATAATGAGGATGATCACCTAACTCCCAATATCTTACTCCTACTCATCATCTGTAACACCATATAGATATGAGAATGAAACCTGGTAAATACATACCCTTGGAGTAAGTGTTTAATCGGGAAAACAGTTTTTCCTTTAACAATGCACTGAAACATGAAAATGTTTCGTAGGGGTATCCTGGTATTCATAGCAATGCCTCTTTCATAATCCAATTCATGACTTCAACCGTATATTTTATTGCCATCTCTCCAAATCCCTTTATTTGTCTTTAGTCGTTACCTTCTGTACACCATCGTTAGGCTAAATGGTTTTCTTCCTTCCCTACCGTTCGGCACCAGCCTATGGTTTGGAAGAAGACTATCCAGTAAGCATAATAGGTGTACCCTCCTAAACCAAGGAGTACTCGCAACTGAGAGAAGGTGATGATAAAAGACAACTGAATAATACCTTATTCTTTTAAAGGTGAAATAGGAGCGGCGATGAAGTACGCGGTTTTGGTCGTGAATGATATCAGTCGCAATTTACTTTGCCCTCTTTCTAATCCCTTTATTTTGTCTTTACATATTGCCTTCTGCACACCCTACTTAGGCTAATTGGTTTTCTTCATTCCCTACCTTTCGGCACCAGCCTATGGTTTGGAATAAGACTATCCAATAAGCGTAATAGGTGTACTCTCCTAAACCAAGGAGCTCTCGCAACCTGAGAGAAGGTGATAATAAAAGACAACTGAATAAACCAATTCTATTTCTCCTGAACCTGGATCCATCCCCGAAGAAGTCCCTTCGAGTTCGTATATAACCATACGATGGATCTATCCAATGGAAGTGGATATCCGTAGTAATACGGGTGTTCTGAGAAATTCAAAGGGTAAAAGAAGGAGTGGCAATGACTTATGCAACTTAGACAATCCAAAAGCCAGTATTTTAAGAAGGTTCGGTCAACCTGGTCACTGAGTCATAGTCTAGGGTCGGTCAAAGGTCGCTGCCAAAGAGAGAGAGAGAAAAGAAACACTCTGTGTGCACTCTAACTTAGATCAGAATGGTCATCACTTTATCTAATCCGGAAACCTCCCACTGTCCTGTCAAATTCTCCTCCAAACCTAAAGAAGAATCAATCGGAATCATCCGAAGAGTAAACCAACTCATCAGTGGGAATCGGGATCCAACTCTCATCGCATGATAACGTGACGGAATCCACTCGCGTTATCACACTCCAGAAGGTATGCTCATGCCTGGCAAGTTTCAGTTTCTTTAGAAACTCCCGATTTGATTTTTGCCCCATGCTCTTATGACCTTGGCGAAAGTCAACAAATCATAAGTCACATGTCAAGTTCTGCCCTTCATTATCTTGTTACTTTGAATCCACCCGTACATACCCTTGACGAAAGCCAACAAGGTAATACGACTGTCCCAAACCAACACATCTATCTATGCAACAAATGAATACCCCAGCAACTACCAAACACTATGCCTTGACGAAAGCCAACAAACATAGCTTGAATATTACTGACCATCCATAAGAAACGACGGAGGGCTACGGCTGGTTTTTGGCGAAAAACCTTTAACGTAATGAACTTGATCTCGTTGAAGGAACCTGATAGCTTTTTAAAATATAGTGGCGAAAACCTTTTGCTAAAGAGGTCACTCCCGGTAAAGGGATCTCGGCTCTTTCCTCGTGGAATGAGGTGCAGGATATTCCACTGAATACCGCTATGCAAAGCAACATGTAATCGACTATAGTGAAGTTATTACTCTGACGCAAACTTCTGCCCAAGGGGTCAGTCCCGGTGAAGGGATATCAGCCCTTGCCCCGTCGAATGAGGTGCAGGATATTCCACTGAATACCGCTATGCATAACAAATGGAAACGTCTTTGTAACAACACTTTTTAAATTTGTTCCAACAACATCAAACAGGTTTGTTTTACTTTGCATTGATTAGAATCAACACAGTCCCATCAATCAATCACACCAGAAAAGAACGAAAATAAAATGTACGTATATGCCATCCGCATTCGTCACTGGGTCCCGTCATCACCCGTTAGGTTACTTAACTAACGACAGAGCGGGGACTGGACTAGCGCGGGTGTAAAACATATACAACATCTAATAGTATATAAACCAATATACAATAATCGCTCTAGGCGTGATAATATGCAACATTACAGAAAAGTAATAAGCATCACAGAACAATACAGATAATCTGGGATCCCCGAGTTTCACAGAGCCGCTGCTGAAACTCGACGTTCCCCTGTCGTGTGGATAGCCTGTGCAATGAAACCTAGACCCCTACGGGTGCGGCAAGTTACCCGCCAAAACCTGAAGCGAGGCAGTCCCCCACAGCATAGTGAATGGAACACCCGGCACTTCACGGAATCCGGTAAATTGAGTACCCCTCCTTAGGTCAACCTGTACCCCCTACGAGTGCGGTGAATAGTCTGCCAATTTTAGAGTGGGACCCCTCTGCCTCCCAAAGCCATGAGATGCGGACCCGTTGCCCTCCAGAACCCGGCTATCCGTGCACTCCGTCGCGGGGTAAAACCTAGTACAGTAATGAAAAATAGTACAATAGGTACATCGACCGCAACCTGGTCGTGCCCCAAAAAGAATATTATACAACAGACAGTGACGGCAGTCCACATGTTGGACGCTCGTCCCACAATATCAAAAGTACAAATAAACACAAACTGTACTACCATTGCACACTGCTATCCACCACGACAAATCCGCAACATCACAGCACAACACAGAACATCAACGCGAATGTCACGTTCGCAAACCCGTCTAAAAGAACTATAGCAATCAGACGCGGTTTACCGATCAAATGACATTCCCGGTCGGAGATATAATGTAAGCACTGTAAACTAACGTGTTTAAATTTCGATCGACCAAAGACCAAATATCAAAAAATGGGCCCCACTGCTTACTGGTGAACAGTAACAAAAACTTGGGCGCAAATGATATTTACCAAAAACCCCAAAATCCATCCAAGAAACCACTGACCAAATTTGGGAGCACGTGCTCCCCACGTGGCCGCGGATGCGCGGCCAAACCATGGGTTTGGCCGCGTTTCCGCGGCAGCTTGGAGGAGTTACGACCCCAAATTTTGTCGTGGCTCTTAAAAACGCCTGCACAGATTTTTAAGACATCCAGAAATAAATTTTGAGACCGTTTAAAATTAACAGAAACTGTCGGGCTTGAATTTTGGATTTTTCGATTTCCGGTCGGATCGATATTTTAAACGCGTTAGCACAAGTTAGTATAGCAAAATGGTGAGGCTCTGATACCACTGTAAGTCTACGCTAGCGCCCCGGCAGTCTACAGACGCCAAATGCGGAACAAAAACTTTTAAACTGGCGCTATCGTATACTTTAACCCGGATCTGCCATTATTGCTAAACTAACATACTGTAAAGAGTGTAGAAAGATTGTACCGAATGATCCGAATCCTTCGTTCTTCAACCATCATCCCACGCTCCGTTGCGGCTGCTCCGTTCTCGTCGATCTCCGATCACCTCCGTCGAGGTGGCACCACATGATCGGTTCTTTAAACGGGCTCCCGCCTCTCACTCGAGGCAACTCGATCGTCAAGTTTGCTAAAAGAGACGACCAAGAATGATGTAGAGAATGAGTAGATGACTTTGTCTCACTTCGTCCAAATCCGTGGACGATCGGTTAATGAAGTTGCCGTGGAAATCGGGTGATGGAATGAAATGAACTGTAAAATTCCATGCACCCCAAATGCTTTCATAATCTTTTCACAAATGAATCAACAACCATGAGAGAGAGAGGAGGGGGCCGGCCTCTTATAAAGAGAGGGGGGTGACCGTAGGAGAGGGGGGGTAACCTTAAGTAAATATCATGTGTGAACACATGGAAAAATCAAGCATAAAGATCTTTAAGCAAAACAAGAAATGGTTGATATCAAAGCACGAGTCACACGACACCTCACCCAATCTAGAACCTTCTAGAACCTTCTAGAAGCATGACTCACTCTCATCCAAGAAAAGATAAATCCGTCTTTAACCGAATGTTAAAAGACGGCTGATAGAAAACTGGAAACTGGCAACTTCCAAAAGTGATCCTGAAACGACTTTCAGGATAACCCCGAAACTGTATTAATATACCCGCATTTGTATTACGACCGAATACAAATGCAACTGAGACAAAGATATTATACCTACTCAATATAATACTCGGATCCGGCTTAAACCAAAGCCGACCAGTATCATCTGTCCGAAAATCGACACGTGCGTAAACGCACGTGCATTTTCCGAACCCTGCCATAAAACCATACGGCCTCTACAACGTTTCGCCCGAACTTGGGAAACTGTCTGTGGGGGACTCTAATGACTCGTCAGTACCCTGGCAGTGGGTTTAACCACAAACCGTCAGCGGCACTAGCTATGCGTAACGGCTGCCCATGGACTGACCTCAAGGGAGACCGATGAGCGCACTCAAGGGAGGCCGATGAGCGAACTCATCCAGAAACCCTACTGAGCCTAACAGTGACAATGTAATACAGTCCGGTCCGTTCGTCAATGAGTATCGCATATCTGCCTAGTGGGCTAGCAACGTCAGACCCCCAATAGCAGTATAAGTCGTGTCGGAGTGAAGCCCAATAACACCCTGAGATACTACTGGAGTACCTACCAGTAAATCTCCTGCCACGGCCGTGGGCTTTGTGTAATGGCTCTCCTAGACACAGCACGATCTCGCCCCCAATACCGGGAGAGACGAATCCCCTGCCGATCCGCTCACATGCCTCCATATGGCTCGGGACTGTACCCAAAAGCTACCTGTTTGCACGACTCCTTTGAGCCGTGGTAGGGTAGAAATCAAAGCACAGTGGGAAATCACACGAGACAAATGACGACCTCAGGTCGATGAACTAACCTGTACACATGTCACCAGGGAACTGCTATCTGACGGTAGATATAATACTAACTAGCAGATTCCCGGCGAGTCCTGTCCGGTGTACTCATAACCCAATGAGCACCTGTATACATCTTAGGTGATCCAACTGACACCAGTGGCTTGTGAGACCGGCCACCGCCCCTCGTCGGGGTCTCGACTGTACACACTAGTCTACTCCGGAGTATCGATGCCCTGTCTCGAAACTCCCACGACTAGGGACCACAATTAATGATATGCATATAAACTACCCAACTCTCACGTATATGATCGCCATCATACTGTTGGTAGTAAAGCAAGATCCTAAGGGCTCTATCAAAGTGTAACATGCAATCAGTCACCTGAACATGTACACGACTGATAAAGGCAAACCAGATAGCATACTATCATTTCGAGTAAGACTGTCATACCGGGATAGGTCCTCCGCAATCATTGCAATCACGTACCTGCGATCCAATAATTGACTATGAGGGCACTATCTCCAACACTACCCTCATGACCCATCTCCAATCTTTCATCAAAACCCCATACCCCCTTCACAAAAGATGATCACCTGCTCACCCTCATCACAATGGACCAAGCAAAATTGGATTTTGACAACATTGGGAAGCTAGCTTCTCTTGAGTTTCATCTATGAGGTATAACCCTTTCCATTTAGTTTAGTTTACGTTTTACAAGCATTCTAGTTAGTTTAGAATGTGTTTAAGGTGTGGGTTGTGAAATTTGAAAATTCTAGAGAAGGGTTTGGGAAATTGATGATGTTTAGTGGCTGTCAATAAGACTTTTGAGGTGATTCTTGACCTGGACCATAGCTTAGAACCCTAAATACGGATTTAGGATTTCAGCCGTATCGGTTTTGTGAGGATTTGTGAGCCTACAGGAAATCTGGGATGACCCGGGGGAATTCTGAGAAAAGCAAACAAGTCCAGAGGCCTATTTGAACTACTGGGAACCCACTGTAGGAAGACGAACCCAAACAGCCCCCTATGGACCGAGCTCGCCGGATTTCAGGGCCTTGGGGCCGGCCACTTTGTGAGGGTATGGGTCTAGGTTGGTCCAGTAGCTCTTATGCTCTGTGTACTACACCCTATATCTGTTTGTGTAACTCCTTTGGGCCTGAGTCAAAATCTGGGAGGACTTTAGTGTGGTTTTTGGTTATGTTTTCCATATTTTGAAATGCTAATTTTTGATATTTGGATTCGTATTTGGTTGTTGGATGTTTGTACATCAACAACAAGGGTGTTTGGTTGATTTTGTACGCGTAAGCTATAGGTTCTAACCTATGAGTAATGTGCGTGCCGTAATGGATTTCAGAACTTGATTTTAATAGCGTTGCGATATGTGTTGTTATTATTGGTACTTTCGCATGGATTCCGAGGCGATGGAGCGTGGCGTCATCAACTTCTGCAAGCGAAGACCACGGTGAGTAGATCTATATCTACGGGGGAAGTCGGGTGGATGGCGTATAGCACCCCCGCAAAGTTTTAGTGGAAACCGATTTGTAGCATATGGTTAAGAAAACCTAGATTAGGAAACTAGGGTTAGAGTTAAAAGATTGTTAGTGAAACCATATTATAAACTAAAGGATATTTAGAAGTGTTTTGATACGACTAACATGTGATGACGGAATTTGAGGATGACGTTTGACGATATTGCCATTTAGGGTACTAAAGGACTAGATAGCCGACGTAATTGTGTCATCCAAACCATACCTATTTCCAAACCGAAGGATCATATGCATCTTTTAAACAGATATCTTGATGGACGTTACAGATTTTCAAACGATATATTTTCCTTTAAAACACCGTAACTCCTACTTTCTAAACTACGATTCGCACCATTTAAAAACTGATTGTATGGTTCGGGTGTGTATGTTAGATTAGATACGTATGCTTAGTAAAGGGTAGTATGTATTGGTGAAGTGACTTTATGTGAGATATAAATATGATGAAAAGAGAATACGATTTAATATGTGATATGATGATATGTTGGTATACGGATGTGAGTCGATTGAGATGATTGATACCTTGCCGGTCCCCAGATATGAGATTGTTATGGATGTGACCTGGGATATAGGTATATATATAGATATAAATATTGTGGTGAATCGTGAGTGATATTTGGTACGTGACATTAGGTCCGTACCCCTCATTGTCATATAGGATGATAGGATCCCTATTGGTTTAGTGTCGTCGTACGATGATTTTCCGTACGTGATGAGTTGACTTGATGATTGATCCATACCCTTGACTAGAGGATGTCGTACGATGGATTATACCGTACGTGATGTTGTGAGGATGGATGCCGATTGATAGATTCACCGACTCGGTCTTGTAGACACGTTTACCTTATAGCTTCTAGCTGATGATTTACCTTATGCTGCATTCATGTTATTCGCATTGCATTACTTATACCTGTGCTAGTACACCTGCACCATTATCGATGTTGAGTATGTTACACGTACACAGATTTGCCGGCTCACACACTTCATCATCGATAATTGCCATGTCACTACACAGTAGAATTGCTGCATCACGATATGACTCCTTGCATAATTTATTTGCTATTGTTGCGTATGCACCTTTATACGATGTTGCATTTGACTTTGGAGAAATTGGGAACCGCGGGATATATTTTTAAAACTGAAATCATTTAAAAGAACGGTTTTCCTTTAAAGTGATACATCACTGTGTTAGTTATATGTATACCCTAGAGGCCATTACTGTACATACGATTTATATTGTATTGGATGCTAGGACATATATAGGGAGGACTTTCTTGCTCGACATGGTAGTATGCTATCTGGTTGTACTTTATCTTAACATGTACTCTGATTGTCTCTATATATTACATGTTGATAAAGCCCTTAGGATATGTACTCGACTACTGGGACTATGATGAGATCATACTAGTGGGGCCACGGCAGTCGACGAGTACATCCTATAACTGTTCCTAGTCGAGGGTGTATCGAGACAGGGCATCGATACACCAGAGTGGACTAGCGTATACGCATCTTGACCCATATGATGGGCGATGGATGTTCCCATATCCATCGGTGTTTGACATCAAGGATGGTGTACGGGTGCTCAGTGGAGACTGGGTACACTGGACGGACTCGCCGAGAACTCCCAGATGGTATTATACCATACGTCAGATGGCAGTTCTCCGGTGACACTGGTACAGAGTAGTCTGTTGACCCGAGATCGTCATAGTGTCTTGTGTGATTCCCACTGTGCTTTGATTTCCATCATACCACGTCCAAGAGGGCATGCAAAAAGGTGGCTTTTGGGTACAGTCCCGAATCACATGGAGGCAATGAGCGATAGGAGGGGATTCGTCTCTCCCGGTATAGGGAGTTGATGTTGTGCTGTGTTCGATTGGCTATAACCGAAAATCCCTAGCGAGGGTTGCTGAGATTTACTGGTAAGTGTTATCAGTAGTTTCTCGAACTGTTATAGACCTAATATCGACACGACTTATCGAGCTACTGGGGTCTGACGTTTACCACCCCTAGGCGAGATATGCGACATATCAGACGACGAGACCGGACTGTACGGGAGTGTTACTGTTTGGATTCACAGGAGAAGTTACAGGCTTGCTTGTTGATCTTCTGAGCGCTCAATACCTGGGTAGCTGTTACGTTTAGCTGACCGCTTGCAGCTTGTGGGTGTTTGATATGATCATCACCTACTGCCGGCGTATTGACGATTCTTTAGAGTCCTACACAGAGGTTTCTTGACTCAGGCAAAACGAAGTAGGAGCACATATGTGATATGTGCGGGACCGAGGATAATACGATATGAGATACCGTATTCTATTCTCGCGATATTTGATATCAGCCGGGTCATCGGATCAAGTGTTGATTCGATGAATCGGTACGGATTTATATTAGTCGGTTATATGCGATATAGCCGGATTGTCGGATCAAGTGTTGATTCGATAATTTAATGTATAATAATATATATATGATATATTAAATGACATTAACTAATATTTGCTCACTAAAAGATTCTTTTTCTCACTCGGGTAATACATTGATATATATGCGATATATGTTAATTGTATTATTTTATTTTGTTGCAATAAATACTGTATATGTGATATATAAATTGTAACATGTTATAATTATTAATGCAACATGATTAGAGGATTTTAAATGAGATTAGGGTTTGATTTGGGTTAATGCATTCTAGATGTTTCTAAATGGTTTTACTTTGTCGTGATAAAGATATTTGTGTTGATCTTTATCCATGACTCACACTTAACCCAACCCAAACCCTAACCCTAGTAAACTCTCTACATTGGTTACTACAACCATGGTTGCATAAATAATTATGATAACCTTTTTATTATTCATCACATCATTATTGTTCATCTTCTTCTTCATTCTCTTTTCAAGAAAAAGCATGCTTGATTTTTCAAAGGTGATGAATAATTGTGAGAAAAATATAAATAAAGAGAGCAAAAATCCTACTTCATCATCCTCATCTTCCCTTGCCATTTAGATGAGGGTGTTCACATCATTTCATGATTGTTAGCTTGTGTTAAAGAAACTTCAAGGTAGATCATCTTAGTATCGAAGATCGGAAGCAAAGGTTGCGTCTTTCTCTTCGTGGAACCTCTCGAGACTCCGGATCCCGATGATCGCAGCGAAGGGACCACAACACGGAGCATATGAAGTGAAGGACCGGATCTACAAAGGTTGTAATCCCTCTCACTTAGTGTTAAATTGTTTAGCATGCTTGTTTTCGCCTAATCTCTAGTTTAAAGTTCCGTATTCGGGTTGTTCGGCACGGCTAATTTTTTAATCGGGCATGGTTGATGCCTCGTAGACCCTTGAGCGCGTGCCTAGCAACCCTACAGTGGTATCAGAGCCAAGCTAGAGCTTTAGGAGAAGTCTAGATGAAGTTTAAAGTCCGATCGAACCCGGAAAACCCGATAAAACCCACTTTCTGGAATTTTTTTCAAAACTGTGATTTTTCCATATTAAAAATATGCAGAAAATTAAGCAAGGTCTAATATGAATTACTGTAAAATACGGGGGCCTAATTCAATTAAACCACCGCGGAACCGCGGCACGAGCCAAGCATGTGCGGCGGTTCCGCGGTCGTACGGTCTCCTGTTGCATTAATTTTTGCGCAGTAATTCCTATTTCTGGTGCTGAGTTATCTGGGAATTTTTAATATCTTTTCAACTGTTGAATTATCTGGGTTGTATTGGGGACTTAAAAATTCAATCGGATTTTATAATTTTGTTTAGTTTGTCCGGATAATTTTTAGAAACTGTTAAAAAGTTCGAACGGATATCAATAACTCAAATTTTCCCCTGTCGGAAAATTTTTCAAAAGTTGGAATTTTTCTCGTGTTTAAGAATGTTCTAAGTCGTGCAAGTAACTCGGTGGACCCTCTAGAAGACAACAAACCTTAACTCGATTATGTGACCATCTTGAACTACCCATTGAACCTTAGGGTTTGGGGCAGTACGGCGTGCCACATGTGAGGCGTTGGCTTGACCCTTCTACGGCCGGACCATTGGTACTGTGGCATGTGATGGACGTTTTTAAACTGATTTCAAGTGTTGAGATATATTGGGGAAATCTTGGGTGCTTGATGATTCGATCGGAAAGTTTAACTTTTTCTATTTATCTGGAATGTGATACAATATTTGGAATCCACAGGTAGTTATGAGATAACTAATTTGAATATTATAAACATAGCAGTTTAGTCTCAGATGATCGGTTGCCACGGAATTTTGATGTGATCAAAAGTCCGTCGCAATCACGTAGCGTACGCGGATACTCGCCGGGTAAACTTAATAGACAGCTACGCCCCATAGCCCCGACCAAGTGACTGTAGGAGAACCCCGTCGCCGAAAGCATCCATTCGGGTGCTCCCGGTAGCGGTGTTCCGCCTTCGTGCACTTCGTCGACGGTATCGGGGGTGCGGCCGTCTACTAAAGTTTGCGACGAGCATTCGATCAGGACGTCGGGAATCTTGTTGAATTGCCCGACTTGATATTGAAAAGAGTTTTCGATAATGAGACTAAAATGCGGGGTTTATAATTGTTAGGCATGTGATGTCTAAGGAATTCATTTGGTTAGGCATGGGATGTCTAAAGAGGTTGCGGATTCCAACTGTTGTAGTTTTACACTTTCTTTTCTGTGACCGTAAGCCTAGTATGTGGTGTATCGCCGGCTTCGTTGCTATACATCAAAGACAATCGGGATACGCATACTTGCTTATGTTGATGATATGAGATATTATGTGTTGTTGTGATATGTTATATTGGATCGTCGCGTTTGAATAGCCGGGGGTTTTATGTGAGATGAGATTTTTTCTTTTTCATTCATGTAAAAATCATTTGTATGTAATATTCTTTTATTGGGGCACTTCCAGGTAGCGGAAGATGTCACCGTTGTATATTATTTACTTTTCCGCACTAGGATAGACCCAAGGCGGGGAGCACAAGTAACCGGGTTCTAGGGTCCAGTGGGAGACCATCTCGAGGAGTCGAGACGGGGTCTCCTAACCCTAGAATTGGCAGTGTTACTTGCCGCTCTCGTAGGGGTCTAGGGATGTGGGTTTGGCTATTCATCACGACCGTGGAATCCGTGTTTTATACAGGCTCGTATTGAAAACACGGACGTCCTAGTATATCCAATATTTCATATATGTTCTTCTGCTGCAATGTTCTGTGATGAGATCATATTACTGTCTGAGACGAATGTTTATATTATATATATATGAGATATATGTTATATTGCAGATTTCGTTTCAAATGAGATGGTTGTGAAGCATAATAAAATGGGACTTCATTAATGAGATTAATGAAATAAAAGAAACCTAAGATGTTGTAGAAACTTGTTTATAAAAACTGGTAGCTCTAGTTCTTGCTTTGCATAGCGGTGTTCCTTGTAGAACATCCAGCACCTTATTCGATAAGGAAAGGACCGAGATCCCTTCACCGGGAGTGACTCCTTTAGCAATAACTGGCAGATGCTACAAACTCGGTTTGTCTTTTGACTGCTTCTATAGTTCTTGCTTTGTATAGTGGTATTTGTGAAATATCCTGCACCTTATTCGATGAGGAAAGGGCCGACGATCCCTTCACCGGGTGTGACCCCTTTAGCAAAACTAGAAAAGCCTCAAAAACACTCCATTTAAAATCACTCGATTCAACAACGATATCAAGTTCATTACGCAAAAGGTTTTCTTAAAAACCTGTCGTAGCCCTCCGTCATTTCAGATAAGTACTAGTTAGTATTCGTGCTGCGGTAGTTTGGCCTTCGTCAAGGCGTAGTGTACGGTAGCTAACTAATGCTTATCTGCTAGCATACGATGCGATTGGATTAGGGTATTCGTACGGCGTAGTTTGGCCTTCGTCAAGGGTCGTGCGGGTGGGTTTAATTCAATCAAGAAATGAACGGGTTGAACTTGACTAGCGGACTATGGGTAGTTTGGCCTTCGTCAAGGTCATAGGACGCTAGGGGTAAAACATTATTGGGAATTTCAAGTGTTGAAATTTGCAATGAGATTGCATACCTTCTATGAGATAGTTGGATCCCGATACCCGCTGCGAGTAAGAGTTACTCCTGGGAGAGTTTTACACATTACAATTAGCCGATCAAGTAGGTGTCTAGAAAGGTGTTAACGGGGTTACGCCTCTGGGAAAACGAGGTTTACTTTAATTAGGTTCGTGCGAAAGCACGGGGGACCTCCCTCAAAGTACCGACACTGGCCTGGCTGAAAGATTGGCGAACTTGTAGCGTGTAATTAATCCCGGCTAGTCTTTCCTTTTAGGGTTTGAAGGAAGATTTGACTAAAACAGTGGGAGACATCCTGATTAGATATATTAGATAACCAATCTAATCTTGCAAGAGCATACGCTGAGTGTTTTCTTCTCTCTCTCTCCAGGTAGCGACCATATCACGCCTTAATCAAGATAATAAAACAGATATATTGACCGAACCCGCTTGTTGTACTGAGCTGGGGAACGTTGGTCCCGCTCCAACTTATAATTGTTATAAGACAGAGTAGGAAATTGGGGATTACCATAATTCCCGTGCCGCCCAAACGAAGAAAGTGCATGTTGATGCATCATCTTCGGGTGTGTTCGTTACACAGAACTGTTTCTCAGTATCCTTTACGTCCTGGGTATGTGATACCGGATCAGGATCCCGTATATGTAATTTGTTACATGGGATACAGATAGGTAGAGAATTGAGAACGGGTGATAAGTTTCATGAGATAGAAAACGGTGCAAGTGTTGCAGCCAAGTCTGTTGGTCACTATCACCCTGTATTACCAGAATACATTGATTCTGAACAAATGTTATTAGATACCGAACCTGATATACAAAATCATATCAGTCTCTTTATTAGTAAAGAAAGGATATAATTTTGTATTGTTGGATAATGTTTTGAACATTTCCTATATCAAGAGTTGATCGGTTCAGGCACGTTATCTAAAAGCATTGTCGTTCTAAATCAAACTACAGTTCTTAGTATACAGAACACACACAAGAAGAAGAGTTCAGAAATGAATGAATCCTCCTTGAGGTATTGTAGACTAGGTCATATCAATGCGACCCGACTGGCTGAAGTTACATATAGATGCATATTTAAATTAGTTTGAATTTACATCTTGTGAAACTTGCCGGTCATGTCACAAAGATAAGATGACCACAGCTCTGTTTGTTGGAAACAGAGAAAGAGTTAGTGAACTTTTGGGATTGATACATGCTGATGTATGAAAGTCCCCTGTCTACACATGCCAAGACTGGTTCTTTGTACTTCATTACATTCTCTGATGATCTCTCAAGATTCAGACATATGTTCCTGCTGAAACACAAGTCTGAACCTTTTGAGATATTCACAGAATATAAGTTAGAAGTAGAGAACCAAAATACGGGTATAAGTATTATGTCCTTTGATGAGATCAAGGAGGAGAATACTTGAGCACGGGATTCCTGGACTATTCTAAAGGAGAATGAGATTCTCTCTCAGCATTACTCCTTCGAATACACCACAGCACGTCGGTGTATCGGGGCGGAGCAAAAGCACCCTATGTGATATGGTGTGCTCTATGATGAGTACTACTGAGTTGCCTATTTCCTTTTTGGGAGTTATGCACTTGAGAAGCTGCATACCTATTGAATAGGGTTCAAATCAAATCAGTTACCTACCACTTCATATGTGATATGGAAAGGGAAGAGCCCATATCTTAAGTTGGTTAAGACTTGGGGTTGTCCGGCCTATGTCTAAAAGCAAAATCCAGACAAGCTCGAGGTAAGGTCTGTTATGTAGAACTGGAAATGTTCCAGCTATACAAACTGCAGCTGATGATTTGATAGAACCAAAGGATTCAATAGTTACCAACGAACCTCAGCCTCTCCGCCGATCTAGTAGGGTTCCTCACCCACCTGAGAGATACTTTGGTTTCTCTATGACAGTGGGAACGAGGATTGCATCATGAGATGATGACCCAACTAGTTTCCGGCTGGCCATCAGGAGTGGGACTCTGTAAGAATGGCTGGATGCTTATCGATCTGAGATGGAATCCTTATACACCAACAAAGTATGGACTTTGGTTGCTTTATCTGAAGGGTTAAATCCCCATCAGGAGCAAGTATATCTTGAGAAGATTACTTGGTGTACATGGAAAAGTTGAGACTTTCAAAGCTAGACTTGTTAAAGGTTTGCATCATAGACCAGGTATGGATTATGATGAAACCTTTTCTAAGGAGCTATGCTTAAGTCCATCCAGATCCTACTTGCCACGGCTACATACCATGACTACGATATCTGGTGGTTGGGTGTCATGACTTCTTTTCTAAATGATGTTTTAGAAGAGAGCGTCTATAAGTACACAGCCAGAGGGCTTCGTAGAAAGTAGGAGCAGCGGAAACGTGTGCAAGATGTTTTATATGATAAAACAGGCATCGCGGAGTTGGAACATCTGTTTTGATGTGGTAGTCAAAGAGTTCGACTTCATCAAAATGGTAGATGAACCTTGTATATACAAAAAGGTAGTAGAGAGTATGGTGGTGATCCTCGTAGAGTACGTGGATGACATACTCTTGATAGGGAAGGAGTTTCCTATGCTACGCTCGGTCAATCTCCGCTTATCACAAGGATTCTCCATATAGGATCAAAATGATACCTCCTAAATCCTGAGTTATGGATCTATGAGATAGATCTAATTGGATGTTAGGATTCTCACTAGTTGTAGTAAGATGGTATCAATCGATCCTGGGGAGAATCACTGGAAAGGTTCCAGGGTGATAAGAACGACTGAATGTCAGTCGCAGGCATTGTCTTTACCCTCAGTGGAGGGACGGTATGTTGGAAGAGTTCCAAGCTAGATACCGTGACATACTAGACGATTCAAGGCAAGATACATCGTTACCAAGGATACTACGAAAGAGGCAGTCTGGATATATATAAAAGTTCATAAGATGAACTTCGTTCCTACCATTGTGTGACAATGGAGTTGTGGCTTCAGCCAAGGAACTACCGTCCCATCAGAAATCCAGATATAATTCTTAGGCAGTATCACCTGATCATGGAGATGGTTGATCTCCAGGGAGATCGAGGTTAGGAGAGTAGACACAGAGGACAGCAGCGCGGATCCACTCACAAAGGCCTTTTTCCCAGTAGAGACTTTTATGGGATAGTTGAGTATGAGATACTTCAACCGCAGCTAATTGTTGGGTATGCGATACCATAACAGATGGCCCTAGTGCAAGTGGGAGATTGTTAGTTATATGTATACCCAAGAGGCCATTACTGTACATACGATGTATATTGTAGTGGATGCTAGGACATATATAGGGAGGACTTTCTTGCTCGACATGGTAGTATGCTATCTGGTTGTACTTTATCTTAACATGTACTCTGATTGTCTCTATATATTACATGTTGATAAAGCCCTTAGGATATGTACTCGACTACTGGGACTATGATGAGATCATACTAGTGGGGCCACGGAAGTCGACGAGTACATCCTATAACTGTTCCTAGTCGAGGGTGTATCGAGACAGGGCATCGATACACTAGAGTGGACTAGCGTATACGCATCTTGACCCATATGATGGGCGATGGATGATACCATATCCATCGGTGTTTGCCATCAAGGATGGTGTACGGGTGCTCAGTGGAGACTGGGTACACTGGACGGACTCGCCGAGAACTCCCAGATAGTATTATACCATACGTCAGATGGCAGTTCTCCGGTGACACTGGTACAGAGTAGTCTGTTGACCCGAGATCGTCATAGAGTCTTGTGTGATTCCCACTGTGCTTTGATTTCCATCATACCACGTCCAAGAGGGCGTGCAAAAAGGTGGCTTTTGGGTACAGTCCCGAATCACATGGAGGCAATGAGCGATAGGAGGGGATTCGTCTCTCCCGGTATAGGGAGTTGATGTTGTGCTGTGTTCGATTGGCTATAACCGGAAATCCCTGGCCAGGGTTGCTGAGATTTACTGGTAAGTGTTATCAGTAGTTTCTCGAACTGTTATAGACCTAATATCGACACGACTTATCGAGCTACTGGGGTCTGACGTTTACCACCCCTAAGCGAGATATGCGACATATCAGACGAGGAGACCGGACTGTACGGGAATGTTACTGTTTGGATTCACAGGAGAAGTTACAGGCTTGCTTGTTGATCTTCTGAGCGCTCAATACCTGGGTAGCTGTTACGTTTAGCTGACCGCTTGCAGCTTGTGGGTGTTTGATATGATCATCACCTACTGCCGGCGTATTGACGATTCTTTAGAGTCCTACACAGAGGTTTCTTGACTCAGGCAAAACGAAGTAGGAGCACATATGTGATATGTGCGGGACCGAGGATAATACGATATGAGATACCGTATTCTATTCTCGCGATATTTGATATCAGCCGGGTCATCGGATCAAGTGTTGATTCGATGAATCGGTACGGATTTATATTAGTCGGTTATATGCGATATAGCCGAATTGTCGGATCAAGTGTTGATTCGATAATTTAATGTATAATAATATATATATGATATATTAAATGACATTAACTAATATTTGCTCACTAAAAGATTCTTTTTCTCACTCGGGTAATACATTGATATATATGTGATATATGTTAATTGTATTATTTTATTTTGTTGCAATAAATATTGTATATGTGATATATAATATTGTAACATGTTATAATTATTAATGCAACATGATTAGAGGAGTTTAAACGAGATTAGGGTTTGATTTGGGTTAATGCATTCTAGATGTTTCTAGATGGTTTTACTTTGTCATGATAAAGATATTTGTGTTGATCTTTATCCATGACTCACACTTAACCCAACCGAAACCCTAACCCTAGTAAACTCTCTACATTGGTTACTACAACCATGGTTGCATAAATAATTATGATAACCTTTTTATTATTCATCACATCATTATTGTTCATCTTCTTCTTCTTTCTCTTTTCAAGAAAAAGCTTGCTTGATTTTTCAAAGGTGATGAATAATTGTGAGAAAAATATAAATAAAGATAGCAAAAATCCTACTTCATCATCCTCATCTTCCCTTGCCATTTAGATGAGGGTGTTCACATCATTTCATGAGTGTTAGCTTCTGTTAAAGAAACTTCAAGGTAGATCATCTTAGTATCGAAGATCGGAAGCAAAGGTTGCGTCTTTCTCTTCGTGGAACCTCTCGAGAGTCCGGATCCCGATGATCGCAGCGAAGGGACCACAACACGGAGCATATGAAGTGAAGGACCGGATCTACAAAGGTTGTAATCCCTCTCACTTAGTGTTAAATTGTTTAGCATGCTTGTTTTCGCCTAATCTCTAGTTTAAAGTTCCGTATTCGGGTTGTTCAGCACGGCTAATTTTTTAATCGGGCATGGTTGATGCCTCGTAGACCCTTGAGCACGTGCCTAGCAACCCTACACACTGTCCCATGTTGCATGATATACGGATATGCTTACATTTCTATCATATGTCGCATACATCATGCTTTATGATTTTACGCATTGAGATATGCTGTTTTCATGAGATTTCTGGATTTGAGAACTGTGGTCATTTTAAAAGAAAGTATGTATTGTTTTAAAAACCCGGTTTCTCTTGATATGATATTTCAGTGCGTCCACCATGCGTTTTCTCGGTTCTGAGACGTGTGACATGTGAAACCCGATTTCAGGAGCAGGATGAGGCCGATTGTGGGTACATGGTGGACCCGGTATGGTATCCCGGGGCAAGAAAGAGTTGTTGTGCAGTAGACGGTGAGCCTGGCAGAGAGACTACTACCTACCGATGATTGGTTGGGCCTGGCGGTTATCCGGAGGATACCGACCGGGTCGAGAGATGGATTTTGGGCCGACCCGTTCTGCCGGAGCCCGCGGGCCGATCCCGCAGACGGAGCCCGAGGGCCGATCCGGACTGACGGAGCCCGAGATATATGAAGATTTACGTGTCGATGCTGGACACGGGTTTTCATGATGTTTTCGAGTGTCAAGGTTGGACACTCCGGTTCAATGATTTTGATGTGTTGCGAGGGGCACCCATTGATTTATATCCTCATATTTACATGCATACATACATTAATTATATTGTTGGATGGTATCCACATACAGATAAACCTTGAGTATATTATTGGCACACACAGATACGGTCACCCTAGATATCATAGTATTACCTTTATGATATAGTTGACCTAGGAGTCGTTGTTTATTCAATTTCTAGCTGTAGATGTTTTTCTACTCACGAGTTAGCAACTCACCCCGTTGTGCCACAGTTCTTGCATGTTGACCGCACGGATCAGTAGCGACATCGCTGGCACATAGCTACTTTTGGCTGGTTTGCTTGGTAGGTGAGACATTTGTATCGTACCCACTCTTGTATTTAATTTTCATATTGTATCTAGTCAACTCCATCAACTCGAAACTAGTATTTGTATAAGTAATGAGACTTAGCGAGACTTGTAGTTGCGAGACTTGAGCGATGGGTTTTATGTTCGCATTTTGGGTTGATATCTCGCTTTATTCTTTATCTTTTGTGGTGAACTTCGCCGTTGGGCATCGTATACTTATATTTATGCTTTGCGTGGTTGTGATCCGCCGGTTGGCGAAGAGCTAGCTCCCACTTGGGGATGCCTTTATTATTATCTTGTATTGTGGTTTTGGATCAAAATTTACAAAAGAGGTGCTGCCCAAATTTTTAAAAGAAGAAACATGTTTTCAATCTAGTAAATTTCACTTGCATTATTTATGTCCATTTTCCATACATTTAAGAAAACTTGATTTCATTATACCTTTATTTCAAAACTTTACCTTTTTTTTCTTAAAAAGATTTAGATTTCTGGGTTTCAGCTTACTTGAATTCCGTTATACCTTTAGATGTTGCATGATTCAAGTGCTGGTCACGAGCTAATATTTCGGATCGTGGCAAAGTTGGTATCAGAGTGCTAGGTTTAACCTTGGTTCGAGTTTAGGTTTGACTATGTGGAGTCTGGGGCGTAAATTATTTCGGAACCTAGGCTTGACCTTACGGAACTTAGACTTGAACAGGGGGGTATTAGACTCGAACTTTCGTTTCATAGGCTGGCCCTGATTGATGGAGTATGTAGCTTGAGTAGTGTGACGTACCGTACGTATATTCCGCGACATATTTACGATACGATACTCCACTTAAGAAACCTTAGGATGTACATATTTTGAGATACTTGATTCTATTCGTTTCCGTGATCATAATCTCACTGATGTTGTTCCTTCCTATGATCATGTATCCATTCTAGATCTGTCGTTTCCTTTTCATGCCCTTGATCTGTTTTCTTCGATGCACGCTTGAGGTTCCTGTCACCATGTTTGAGCGCAGATTGAGCTGCTGCTAGTGTTACAGTCAGGGCGAGCTCGTCTGGTACGAGGACTGACCATCGTGTTTTCTGGTGACACGGGAACGTATCAAGTTAGCGTTTGTGTTGTGACCTCTCGGATGAGGCGAGTGTTTGGGTTTGCACCGGATGATCGGGCGATTGATAGAGCTTCCGGTTGCTAGAGGACCGTTGATGTACAGCCTACCTTGGAGATTGTGAGGTCGCCTACCGTGCAGACAGATGACTCAGTTGTTGCTGAGATTGATCGGATGTCGCTTTCAGAGCTTACGAGCTGAGATCGCCGGAGCATCCAGGCAGAAATGCGACAGATGATAGCTAGTCTACCCCGATTTGAGAGACGAAAGTGATTCGTCAGATTGATGCGCCGACGCAGGCCCAGTTGAGTTGAAGATTTCCAGTGTAGAGAGTCTTACTCAGATCCAGAGATGACCGTGATGTATCGCCTCTCGTGGAAGATTGAGGCATTGTTTAGCATGAGGACGAAGGGTATTCACATGTTGTATAGGCGAAGTTAAAAGGTTCGAACGAATGTCAGGAAACCATTTTTCCCAGTTTAAGTATTCGGAAGAACATGCAGGTAATTCTATGGACCCTCTAGTAGAATGAAACCCTAACTCGACATGATGACCATGGAACCGCTATTGAACCTTAGGGTATGCGGCAGTTTAGCGGTGCCATTAGTGAGGCTTGGGTTTGCCCTTCTACGGCTGGTCCGTAGGTACTGTGGTGTGTACCAGATATTATTAGACTGTGCTCAGGAGTTGAGCTTTCGGGAAATAATGGGACTTTGATGAATCGATCGAAAGGTTTGACGTCGTCCGGATATCATGTGATAAGAGACCAGTAAGCTGACCAGCTTCGGATAGAGGACCTCACCCAGATGCGTTGTGATTTGATCGAGGATGGAAGGGTATTGAGTATTCCTCCGAAGGTTGGGACGAGTTCCCGAGGATGTGTTCGGCCAGATATTTTCTACAGAGTGATGAAGATACCGAGTTCGTGACTTCGAGTCCGTGTGAGAGACTTCGGATTGACCGTGGCCGAGAACCGTTGCAGTACACAGATAGCATGACGTGCGTCGAGGTGGACGATAATAAAGATGAGTGGGACCAGAGGTTCGTGCGAGATGGCGAGCTGTAGTTACTCCCTGTCGATATCAGAGATCTGATATGCATACAGAGGAGTTGGGATACGGCCAGTTCCCGAAGAAATGTTGTGCTGAGAACGCAGATGTCCAGAAAACGAGAACAGATTTTGTAAGGGTACCAGCCTCCGTATAGTTCGGCATAGGCGAGATCGGAAGAGACCTTAAGCAGGATTCCTTCCAGGACACTACTGCAATGAGATTTACACCCAGGATCAGTTGTGTCACGTGTATTCAGAGAGCCAGAGGCCGACGCCAGTGATGTGCTGCTTTGCGAGTGGTCGTGATGATTGACCGAGAGATGACCAGAGAACTGCCAGAACGGAATCGTCCTCGTTAGCATACCTGACCGGGACGATGAGGCGATGGATTGAGAGATTGGTAAATCCACAGAGAAAATGAGGACCCAGAGACAGAAGACGCAAGACCGTGAGCAGAAGGAAAGCGGATGTTCTTGCTCTGCCAGTTTTGGGCACACTGATACATTTTTCGACATTGTAGAAGGTGTACCTCAATGTCATTTGTTGCGATTTGTGTTTGTGATCCGAGTATCACGCTTATATCGCTTGGATTTAAGTTTTGATGATTGGGTTTCATGATATTGTTTTCATGCACCATAGTTTCACCTGCTGGGTATTTACATTTTTAGGCATAGTTATTGCGCTGGATATATATATTTTATATACCGTTGTGTTGATTTGCGATTTGTGCATACCTATTGCGTTTGATGTCGATTATGTACCTTCGTAGCATGTGTTTATGATTTCATGGATTTCATACGGACGATGTGATTTTTGCACTCGGTATAGCTCACATGTGCTTGTAGTGCATTGATACGGATTTGTGTTCATAGTTGCACACGTTTTTGATTTATACACCTTAGTACACCCGGTATTGTTTTATACGCATTTGAATTATTATTATGATTTTTGTGCACTTGATACTCCAGATTAGTATTTTTCGGACATTGTTGCACTAGGCTTGCATTAGGCTTGCATCTCATGCGTTTTGTTGCACCAGATATTGTTGTCGTGCACACCCGTTGCACTGGACAGATGCATTTGTGCACACCTGTTGCACTTAGTTTTGCTTTTGTGCATATTGTGGCACCTGTATTTGGATTTGATTTCCGTGCGCACCAGACGCACGCGATTGTTGGATACGCCTTTTGAGGCTGATTTTGCTTTTGAGCACCTTGTTTTCATGATGAGCACTATGTTATGTAGTTGTCGAACAGGACTGATCTAACGACAGTACCTGAGTACTTTGCATGCATTACAAGTTTATCAAGAGGTCTTTGGAAAAGAGCTATAGTCTCGCTATTTCCTGCGTGTCCGTGAGCGACACGAACGTTTATAAAGGAAAACCTTTTGGGATATTTTGAATCGACGGAACGTATATTTAGAAAAACATATATGGACATATATTATTATTTTACAAATGAGCATCCGTCATTTATGCCGTGAGTTACGCATTCATGCGGCGATTCAGAAAAGATTTTTCATGTATTCTATTCAGTTCTAGAAAGTTTTCCAAAGATGCGTACTATACACGTATTATAGTATTTGACTAGTGTATATTGGATTTCAGTAGTGGATTTCGAGATCTGTATCTCTATTGTAACTCCGAGAATATGCGTGCAAATCAGATGATTTGCGTGATGCTTGACGGAGTTCGATTTGAGTCTTGTATTCGTTTTCAGACACACGCGATGCGCTGTACTATTTCTGCATCTTCCATGATTTCGGAGCCCCGTTGATTTGAGTTGATTATTGAAATGTTTTAGATTTTGGGGGTTTTAAATTTAAATTTGGGGACCGAATTTATTTAAGGGGGGAAGATTGTAACATTTCAGAAAATATAAAATATTATTTTTGTAATTTAATATTAAAATAATATTTTTCCCGAAAACTGCCCGATTTACGAAATTGGGGTTTTCGAAAAAAGGGTATAAATATATATATCGATAATTGTGAAATAAATGGAAATTAAAATGATTTATTCATTTAAAAAAATATATTTAAATGATTTGGCATTTTAAAAATTTATTATATGCAGTTTGGATAAAAACCCGATTAGTGCACTGCTAATCGCGATTAAGCCAAATCCGTGTTTCTACAGTTTTCATGGTTAGTGCACCATGACATGTTTCATTTGGTTACATGTTCATTTGTGTTGTTTTATGTTATAGTTTTATTGTGGTGAGAAAAGAAAAGAAAAGGAAAATGTGTCATGATGTCTTAGAGAGAGAGAGAGGGGGGACACAATGATGAGAGTAAGCATGCTTGGAGAGAGAGTGTGAGAATAATTGAGAGAGGAGGGGGTGCCTCATTGTTATTCTCCACCATTTTCTTCTCCTTCTTCTTCCTCATCTCCCTCCACCTTCTACCCTCATGACCCATCTCTAATCTTTCATCAAAACCCCATACCCCCTTCACAAAAGATGATCACCTCCTCACCCTCATCACAATGGACCAAGCAAAGTTGGATTTTGACAACATTGGGAAGCTAGGGTTCTCCTGAGTTTCATCTATGAGGTATAACCCTTTCCATTTAGTTTAGTTTACGTTTTACAAGCATTCTAGTTAGTTTAGAATGTGTTTAAGGTGTGGGTTGTGAAATTTGAAAATTCTAGAGAACAGTTTGGGAAATTGATGATGTTTAATGGCTGTCAATAAGACTTTTGAGGGATTCTTGACCTGGACCATAGATTAGAACCCTAAATACGGATTTAGGATTTTAGCCGTATCGGTTTTGTGAGGATTTGTGAGCCTACAGGAAATCTGGGATGACCCGGGGGAATTCTGAGTAAAGCAAACAAGTCCAGAGACCTATTAGAACCACTAGAAACCCACTGTAGGAAGACGAACCCAAACAACCCCCTATGGACCGAGCTCGCCGGATTTCAGGGCCTTGGGGCCGGCCACTTTGTGAGAGTATGGGTCTAGGTTGGTCCAATAGCTCTTATGCTCTATGTACTACACCCTATATCTGTTTGTGTAACTCTTTTGGGCCTGAGTCAAAATCTGGGAGCACTTTAGTGTGGTTTTTGGTAATGTTTTCCGTATATTGAAATGCTAATTTTTGATATTTGGATTCATATTTGGTTGTTGGATGTTTGTACATCAACAACAAGGGTTGTTTGGTTGATTTTGTACACGTAAGCTATAGGTTCTAACCGATGAGCAATGCTCGTGCCGTATTGGATTTCATAACTTGATTTTAATAGCGTTGCGATATGTGTTGTTATTGTAGGTACCTTCGCGTGGATTCCAAGGCCACAGAGCGTGGCGTCATCAAATTCGGCAAGCGAAGACCACGGTGAGTAGATCTATATCTACGGGGGAAGTTGGGTGGATGGCGTATACCACCCCCGCAAAGTTTTGGTGGAAACCGATTTGTAGCATATGGTTAAGAAAAACTAGATTAGGAAACTAGGGTTAGAGTTAAAATATTGTTAGTGAAACCATATTATAAACTAAAGGATAGTTAGAAGTGTTTAGATACGACTAACATGTGATGACGGAATTTGAGGATGACGTTTGACGATATTGCCGTTTAGGGTACTATAGGACTAGATAGCCGACATAATTGTGTCATCCGAACCATACCTATTTCCAAACCGAAGGATCGTATGCATCATTTAAACAGATACCTTGATGGACGTTACGTATTTTCAAACGATATCTTTTCGTTTAAAACACCGTAACCACTACTTTCAAAACTACGATTCGTACCTTTTAAAAACAGATTGTATGGTTCTGGTGTGTATGTTAGATTAGATACGTATGCTTAGTAAAAGGTAGTATGTATTGGTGAAGTAACTTTATGTGAGATATAAATATGATGAAAAGAGAATACAATTTAATATGTGATATGATGATATGTTGGTATACGGATGTGAGTCGTTGAGATGAATGATACCTTGTCGGTCCCCTGATATGAGATTGTTATGGATGTGACCTAGGACATAGGTATATATATATATATATATACATATTGTGGTGAATCGTGAGTGATATTTGGTACTTGACGTTAGGTCCGTACCCCTCATTGTCATATTGGATGATAGGATCCCTATTGGTTTAGTGCCGCCGTACGATGATTTTCCGTACGTGATGAATTGACTTGATGATTGATCCAGACCCTTGACAAGAGGATGCCGTACGATGGATTATACCGTACGCGATGTTGTGAGGCTAGATGCCGATTGATAGATTCACCGACTCGGTCTTGTAGACACGTTTACCTTATAGCTTCTAGCTGATGATTTACCTTATGCTGCATTCATGTTATTCGCATTGCAATACTTATACCTGTGCTAGTACACCTAGACCATTATCGATGATGCGTATGTTACACGTACACAGATTTACCGGCTCACACACTTCATCATCGATAATTGCCATGTCACTACACAGTAGAATTGCTGCATCATGATATGACTCCTTGCATAATTTATTTTCTATTGTTGCGTATGCACCTTTATACGATGTTGCATTTGACTTTGGAGAAATTGGGAACCGCAGGATATATTTTTAAAACTGAAATCATTTAAAAGAACAATTTTCCCTTAATGTGATACATCATTGTCCCATGTTGCATGATATACGGATATGCTTACATTTCTATCATATGCCGCATACATCATGCTTTATGATTTTACGCATTGAGATATGTTGTTTTCATGAGATTTCTGGATTTGAGAACCCTGGTCATTTTAAAAGAAAGTATGTATTGTTTTAAAAACCCGATTTCTCTTAATATGATATTTTAGTGCGTCCAGAATGCGTTTTCTCGGTTCTGAGACATGTGACATATGAAAGTCGATTCGAGGAGCTGGATAAGGCCGATTGCGGGTACATGATGGACCCGGTATGGTACCCCGGGGCAAGGAAGGGATGCTGTGCAGTAGACGGTGAGCCTGGCATAGGAACTACTACCTACCGGTGATTGGTTGGGCCTGGCGGTTATCCGGAGGATACCGACCGGGTCGAGAGATGGATATTGGGCCGACCCGTTTTGCCGTAGCCCGCGTGCCGATCCCGCAAACGGAGCCCGAGGGCCGATCCGGATGGACGGAGCCCGAGATATATGAGGATTTACTTGTCGATGCTAGATACGGGTTTTCATGATGTTTTCGAGTGTCGAGGTTGGACACTCCGGTTCCATGATTTTGATGTGTCGCGAGGGGAACCCGTTGATTTATATCCTTATATTTACATGCATACATACATTGATTATATTGTTGGATGGTATCCACATACAGATAGACCTTGAGTATCTTATTGGCACACACAGATAAGGTAACCCTAGATATCATAGTATTACCTTTATGATATAGTTGACCTAGGAGTCGTTGTTTATTCGATTTCTAGCCGTAGATGTTTTTCTACTCACGAGTTGGCAACTCACCCCGTTGTGCCACAGTTCTTGCATGTTGACCGCACGGATCAGTAGCGGCATCGCTGGAACATAGCTACTTTTGGGTGGTTTGCTTAGTAGGTGAGACATCTGTATCTTACCCACTCTTGTATTTATTTTTCATATTGTATCTAGTCAACTCCATCAACTCGAAACTAGTATTTGTATAAGTAATGAGACTTAGCGAGACTTGTAGTTGCGAGACTTGAGCGATGGGTTTTATGTTCGCATTTTGGGTTGATATCTTGCTTTATTCTTTATCTTTTGTGGTGAACTTCGCCGTTGGGCGTAGTATACTTATATTTATGATTTGCGTGGTTGTGATCCGCCGGTTGGCGAAGAGCTAGCTCTCGCTTTGGGATGCCATTATTATTATCTTCTATTGTGGTTTGGTATCAAAATTTACAAAGGAGGTGCTGCCCAAAATTTTAAAAGACAAAACATGTTTTCAAACTAGTAAATTTCAGTTGCATTATTTATGTCCCTTTTCCATACATTTAAGAAATCTTGATTTCATTATACCTTTATTTCAAAACTTCACCTCTTTTATTTTCTTAAAAAGGTTTAGATTTCTGGGTTTCAGCTTACTTGAATTCCTTTACTCCTTTAGACGTTGCGTGATTCAAGTGCTGGTCACGAGCTAATATTTCAGGTCGTGACACGTACATGATTGGCATATCACTTGCTTAGGCAATTGAGTCAATCATGAGATATCAAGTACCACACCAAATGTTGTTTTTGCACTAGATGCAATAAGTTGAGATATTAATCCAATCCTAGAGAAACGTTCGGAAACAGTTTTAGAACACAAGTGGAAGTTCTAGGGATTTGATAACGGGAGACGGTTATCATTCTAGGCTTTCAAGGTGACCTGGATGACAGAGTGACTGTCTAAGTTATAGTTTTCCCTCTGAAGAGGGGCAGTATTTTGGACAGGTGGTCCAAGCGGATACTGAGGGAGGCATGGCGCAGGATACTGATTAAATTCAGTTCACAATACAGTCTAAGATGTTTGCTGGATTTGGAGTTTATTTGTGAACTGGGTCCCATCAGATATCCAGATATATTCTAAGGCAGGTATTTCTCATTTCGGGAGATGGCCTTCTCCGCGAACTTGAGATTAAGAGAGACGTAGAAAGAAACATCATGGCGGATCCACTCGCTGAGGCTATTTCTCGAACGCAATAGTTTTACAAACGAGCTTTGTGAAACTGATTAGTAGAGGAGTTGGATGTTCGGTATTAAATGGGCTGTGAGTATGCGACATCGCAATAATTAGCCTTAACTGCAAGTGGGAGATTGTTGGATATAGTGCCCTCAAAGTGAATTATTGGATCGCAGGCACGTGATTGCAATGATTGAGGGAGGACCTATACCGGTTGGACAGTCTTACTCGAGATGATAGTATGCTATCTGGTTTGTCTTTATCATCACTATTACTTGTTGATATAGCCCATAGGATTCTTTCTTGACTACCAGCAGTATGATGGCGATCATATATGTGGGAGCTGGGGTCTATAAGCAAATCCTTAATTGTCCCTAGTCGTGGGAGTATCGAGATTGGGCATCAATACTCCAGAGTAGACTAGTGTATACTGATCGAGACCCCGACAAGGGGCAGTAGCCAGGTCTCACAAGACATTGGTGTTAGTTTTTTCACCTAAGATAGTATACAGGTGCTCATTGGATTATGAGTACACTGGACGGACTCGCCGGAAACCTGCTAGTTGGTATTATACCTATTGTCAGATAGCAGTTTTCAGGTGACATGTGTACAGGTTATTCTGTCGACCTGAGATTGTCATTTGTCTCGTGTGAGTTCCCACTGTGCTTTGATTACTATCCTACCACAGCTCAAAGGAGTCGTGCAAATCGATTTTACTTGGGTACAGTCCCGAGCCACATAGAAGCAGTGAGCGGATCGTCGGGGATTCGTCTCTCCCGGTATTGGGGGTTGATGTCGCACTGTGCACGGGTGGCCATCACCAGAAAACCTTGGCCAAGGTAGTCGAGAATTACCGATCTAGGATCGGTAGTTTCTCTAGTGGTGATGGGCCTCATACCGACACGAATTATCGCGTTGTTAGGAGTCTGACTTTATCCATCCCCCTAGACCCGATATGCGATACTCATAGACGAACGGATCGGACTGTACGGATATTGTCACTGTTAGGCTCAGTAGGGTTTTAGGATGAGTTCGCTCATCAGTCTCCCTTTTGGTCAATACCTGGGCGGCCGTTGCGTACAGCTAGTACCACTGACGTGCTTGTGGTTAAACCTGTAAGTGCACGGCGGCGCCCCGGTCGTCAATCCGACGGCCAAATGCGGAAGCGGTGATAAACTTTAATTTTGCGGACTTAGCAAACCGGCACCACCGCGCACTAAACACCCGGATCGAACCATTAAACTTATTCTAGCTAACTACAAGACGGGTTAGAGATATACCGAATGATCCGAGTCCTCCGGTCTTCTCCTCGTCGTCCCGATCTCCTGCGGAAACTCCGGTCGTCGCCTCCTCGCCGGAAGGGCACCACATCGCCTGTATCTTTTACGGGCTCCCACCTCAATACCGAGGCAACTCGGGCGCGAAGTAGGCTAGCCGACGCGTCCAAGATTTGCTGTAGAATGTGTAGGGTTGAAGCTATGTCTCATTTGGGTTTGTTGCCATTTGAAGATGATGGAGGAAACAAGATAAGAAAAATGGTGCTTGCATTTTTCTAGCATGAAATGAGATCAAGAAAAATGAAACTCTCAAGAATGAAAACTCTCATCTTTTTCTTTTTCTCAACCATGAAAAACCTTATCATCTTAGAAATGGTGGAGCAAAGAATACATAAGCAAAAGGGAGGTGAGTGTAGGAGAGCATGAAGGGTGACCACATCCAAACATCATCATCACAAAACACAAATCAATCCTAATCCTTTCTCATCTCATTAAAGCAAAGGAAAAGACTAAGAAAGAATCAAAATGATGGTTGAAAAGAAAAGATGCCATCATATACAAAACAATTGCAAGAAACTCCCTCCACAAATGTTATTTGCAAACTTGCAAATAACCCCCTCCATCGGAAAAGTCCGGCCGGGAAAGAACAAAGGAAAACCGGCCGGAACGGAATACAAACTGGCAACTCCAGAAAACTGGTCCCGTAATAAATTACAGGAAAACCCCGATACTGTGCATACACACCCGCATCTGTATTCCGTCCGGATACAAATGCAATGAGACAAAATCTACACTGTACTATACTAGGATCCGGCTGAAACCAAAGCCGGCTAGTAATATCCGTCCGATCCTGATCCGTGCAATACCGCACGTATCTGATCGAACGCTGCCATATAACCATACGGCCACTAGTACTAACCGTCCGATCCTGATCCATGCAATACCGCATGTATCTGATCGGACCCTGCCATATCTCCATACGGCCTCTACAGCGTTTCGCCCGAAAACTTGAGTAACTGAAAGTGTGGTGGGCTCTAAAGACTCGTCAATACTATGGCTGTGGATTTAACCACTAGCACGTCAGAGGTATAAGCCAATACATGACGAGCCACCGGCTATTGACCAAAAGGGACGTCGATGAGCGAACTCATCCTGACACCCTACTGGGCCTGTCAGTGACAATATCCGTACAGTCCGGTCCGTTCGTCTATGAGCATCGCATGGCGGGCCTAGGGGGTTGGTAAAAAGTCAGACCCCCAAAAGCGGTACAAGTCGTGTCGGAGTGAAGCCCAGAACACCCTGAGATACTACTGGAATACCTTCCAGTAAATCTCCTGCCTTGGCTAAGGACTTCGTGTAATGGCTCTCCTAGACACAGCGCGACCTCACCCCCAATACCGGGAGAGACGAACCCCCGAAGATCCGCTCACTGCCTCCATGTGGCTCGGGACTGTACCCAACTAAAACCTGTTTGCACGACTCCTTTGAGCCGTGGTAGGGTAGTAATCAAAGCACAGTGGGAACTCACACGAGACAAATGACGATCCCCAGGTCGATGAACTAACCTGTACACATGTCACCTGGGAACTGCTATCTGACGTCAGGTATAAGACCAACTAGCATGTTCCCGGCGAGTCCTGTCCGGTGTACTCATAACCCAATGAGCACCTGTATACATCTTAGGTGAACCAACTGACACCAGTGGCTTGTGAGACCGGCCACCACCCCTCGTCGGGGTCTCGACTGTATACACTAGTCTACTCTGGAGAATCGATGCCCTGTCTCGAAACTCCCACGACTAGGGACCTTTTAAGGATGTGCTTACAGACTCCAGCTCTCACTTATATGATCGCCCTCATACTGCTGGCAGTCAAGCAAGAATCCTAGGGGCTCTATCAACGTGCAATAGCGACATGTCAGGTCACCTAAAGCAGTACACGATGATAAAGGTAAACCAGATAGCATACTATCATCTCGAGTAAGACTGTCCTACCGGGATAGGTCCTCCCTCAATCATTGCAATCACGTGCCTGTGATCCAATAATCGACTCTGAGGGCACTATCTCCAACAATCTCCCACTTGCACTCAAGGCTAATTATTGCGATGTCGCATACTCACAGCCTGTGTGATACCGAACACCCAACTCCCCTACTAGTCAGTCTCACAAAATCCGTTTGTGAAACTATTGCGTTCGAGGAATATCCTCAGTGAGTGGATCCGTCTAGATGTTTCTTTCTATGTCTCTCTCTATCTCAAGTTCGCGGAGAAAGCCATCTCCCGAAATGAGCAATACCTGTCTTAGAATGTCTGGATGTCTGATGGGACCTAGCTCATAAATAAACTCCAAATCCAAACTTCTTAGATTGTATCGTCAACTGAACTTAATCAGTATCCTGCGCCATGCCATCCTCAGTATTGCTTTGGACCACCTGTCCAAAATACTGCCCCTCGTCAGAAGGAAAAATATAACTCTGACAACCTCCTTGTCATCCTTGTCACCTTGGAAGCCTGGAATGATAATTGTCTCCCAATTGAGGCTGTCGTTATCATATCCCTAGAACATCCACTTATGTTCTAAAACTGCTTCCGACTGTTTCTCCAGGATTGGATCAACGTCAACTTATTGCATCTAGTGCAAGAACAACATCTGGTGTGGTACTTGACATCTCATGATTGACTCAATTGCCTAAGCAAGTGATCTGCCAATCATGCACATCCCTCTCTACTTTAGTCTATAAGACACCTTTAGAGAGGGTGACTCCATCACCTGCAGGTACACTACCGTGCCAGGAGTCGTCCATTCTAAATACTCTTAGAATGCTGTCAAAGTACCCTGATTGGGAAACCACCCAAATCTAGATCTAAAACTATAGATCTAGTAACCAGTATGTCTTATATAATGTCCAAGTCCCATGTGGAGAAACCACCGTGTGACGACCAAAATATAACCGATCGTAGTATAGGAATGTCACTTCCTACTACCTTCTCAACAGATCCATCCCCTATTCTGATGACGTCAAACCTATGACTGTCACATCAGAAATAGATGATCTATCTCCGCTACATCTGCTTTAGTCTATAAATAGACATAAGCCTGATGTCCACCAATGCTTCCGCTGCTCCCACTGACTACGACAACCCTCTGGCAGAGTCATATAGACGTGCACTTCTAAAGCTAGTTTAGAACGACGCTATACTCATCCTCCTGCCGGGTCTCGCAGCCTGGAACAACAACAATGGTAAGTGTGGGTAAACAAGAACTTCCCTGTCACCGTCCTTGAGGCTACCGGAGTACCTCTCGGGTGCCTGAAGTTACCCACCTTATCTGCGGAGTGGCCAATGGAATGTCAAATCAGATTGAATCTTTAGGTTCCTTATCAAATCTTCAGTAATCGTTTGCGGTTCTGGAATCACTTCCAGTTCTACCATACTCCCACTACTGTTTTCTGAAAAAATTCATTTCTTTTGAAATTGTGGCGAGTGAAGAACAATATCACTATTGATCTTCCAGATGGTAGAAAATCAACCCTCGTCATAGCCTGGGTCAACCCACAAACAGCCATTACAGAAACGTGCCTTGAGTTGTCCAGAGTCTGGTTTTAATCATAAGCCGGACAACTCCCCGTACCTTAACAATGTTAAGATATGAACTGTTCTATATCCAATATAGAACCAGAGGCACTGATTTAATTGAACCAGATTCAAATCATGCATCTATCTCCAGTGCATGTCAACTAAATGGAAGGAGGCCGATCAGCGTTACTCAACTTAGGAATGCTTCCAATTATGAGTAACCTGAAAGAGAAGTAATTACTATCAACTGAATACCATACACAAGTATCTACATCTTCGATCACTTTGAAGAATCCCGATACTTGCTACACCTGGTTCTCTACTCTATTCAAATACCTATAACTCCTCAAAACTCAGACCCTGTGTTTCTACGAAACACATGTCTAAGAACTAGAGAAGTTAAAAGTAAACAGAATATAGTATGAGGACCAACCCCTCTGTCCTAATGGACACTAGACAACATACAATACTCTGTATGAGTCCGCTGAGTCTAACAACTCTTTCACTGTGTGTCGTAGGTTGAAAACTGTACTTATGGTTAAGAAGAATTACACCGCTGTTTAATGCTCCTTACCCAACCATCCACTGATATAGGTAAATGTCATCGACATAATATCAAAAGGTATATCTCACTCTATGAAAATAGACGTACAGATATATCAATTTGAAATTGGTGCACAACAGCGGATATTCAAAACCAAATATTTGCCGACCGGCAAACAGCCCAGATGATCTCCTCAAATATCACCGATTACAACGAATCCCGATATAATGAGGATGATTACCCTATTCGCAATAACTTACTCCCACTCATCATCTGTAAAACCATACAGATGTGAGAATCAAACTTGGTAAATACATACCCTGGAGCAAGTGTCCAATCGGGAAATCAGTTTTCTTTTAACAGTACACAGTTGAACTGAAACATTGAAATGTTTCGATGGGGTATCCTGGAATTCCTAGTAATGCCTCTACCATTATCCAAATTCACAACTATAACCGTATAATTCTTTGCCACCTCTCCAAATCCCTTTATATGTCTTTAGTCATTACCTTCTGCACACCCCTTTAGGCCAATTGGTTTTCTTCCTTCCCTACCGTTCGGCACCAGCCTATGGTTTGGAAGAAGACAATCCAATAAGCATAAAGGGTATACTGTCCTAGTCCTAGGAGCACTCGCAACGCGAGAGAAGGTGAAGATAAAAGACACCTGAATGTACTTTATTCCTATTTCTCCTGAACCAGGATCCATCCCCGAACTGGAACATGTTCCTTTCGAGTTCGTATATAACCATACGATGGATTATCCAATAAACTGTGGATCTTCGTAGTGATACGGAGTGTCCTGGAGAAATACAAAGGTGATTTAGGATTGGCGAAGAAATACTTGGTTTGGTCGTGAATAGCAGTCGCATTTTACTTTGCCCTCTTACTAATCCCTTGCTTTGTCTTAACTTAATACCTTCTGTACACCGTTTAGGCTAACTGGTTTTCTTCATTCCCTACCGGTCGGCACCAGCCTATGGTTTGGAAGAAGACTATCCAATTTGCGTAATAGGTGTACTACTCCTAAACCAAGGAGTACTCGCAACCTGAGAGAAGGTGAAAAGAAAAGACAACTGAATAGTCCTATCCGTTTTCTCCAGAACCGGAAACCATCCTCGAATAAATTCCTTCGAGTTCGTATCTAACCATACGATGGTTTTGTCCAATGGAAGTGGACGTTCGTAGTAATACGGGCTGTTCTGGAGAAAAGAGTAAAAGTAGGAGTGGCAATGAGGTTAGCGATTCTGACAATCCAAAAGCCAGTGTTAAGAAGGTTCGGTCAACTTGGTCACTGAGTCATAGTCTTAGGGTCGGGTCAATGGTCGCTGCCAGAGAGAGAGAAAAAAGAAACACTCAGCGTGTACTCTATCCTAGATCAGAATGGTTACCAATTTATCTAATCTGGAAACCTCCCATTGTACCTCAAATTCTCCTCCAAACCTGAAAGAAGAATTAGTCGGGGTCACCCGAGGAGTAAACCAACTCATCAGTGGGAATCGGGATCCAACTCTCATCGCATGATAACGTGACGGAATCCGCTCACGTCATCACACTCCAGAAGGTATGCGCATATCTTGCAAGTTTCAGTTCTTTTGAAACTCCCGATGTGGATTTCTGCCCCATGCTCTTATGACCTTGGCGTGAGGTCAAAATATCATAAGTCACATGTCAAGTTCTACCCGTCATTGTCCAGGTTAATTTGAACCCACCCGTACATACCCTTGACGTAGGCCAAAATAGTAGTACGACTGTCCCAAACCAACGCATCTATCTATGCAACAGATAAATACCCGGCAGCTACCAAACACTATGCCTTGGCGTGAGGTCAAAATACATAGCTTGAATACTAACGAATATTTAACTGAAATGACGGAGGGCTACGAATGGTTTCTGGCGAAAACCTTTAACGTAATGAACTTGATATCGTCGAAGGAACGGATAGCTTTGTAAAAATATAGTGACGAAAACCTTTGCTAAAGAGGTCACTCCCGGTGATGGGATCTCGGCTCTTTCCCCGTAGAATGAGGTGCAGGATATTCCAACTGAATACCACGGTGCAAAGCAAAAGTAATCGGCTATAGTGAAGTCATTGCCCTGACACAAACTTTTTGTCCAAGGGGTCACTCCCGGTGAAGGGATCTCGGCCCTTGCCTCGTCGACTGAGGAGCAGGATATTCCAACTGAATATCATGATGCAAAACAAAAGTGAACATCCTTGCAATAACAGCTTTTTGAAAAGTGTTCCAACAACATCAGAATAGGTTTGTTTAACTTGCATTGATCCGAATCAACGCAGTCCCATCAATTGATCACACCACAAAGAACGAAAATATACTGACGTACGTATATGCCATCCGCATTCGCCACTGGGTCCCATCATCACCCGTTAGGTTAGCTAACTAACGGCAGAGCGGGGACTGGACTAGCGTGGATGAAAAGCATATACAACATCTACTAATATATATACCAATATATTATATTTCGCTCAAGGCGTGATAAAAAAATGCAACATCACAGAAATGTACAGCATCACAGAACAATACAGATATCTGGGATCCCCGGGTTACACAGAGCCACTACTGAAACCCGACGTTCCCCTGGTCGTGTGGATAGCCTGTGCAATGAAAACCTAGACCCCTACGGGCGCGGCAAGTTACCCGCCAAAACCTGAAGCGAGGCAGCCCCCTTCAGCGCCGTGAATGGACCACCCAGCACTTCACGGAATCCGGTAACTTGGGCACCCCTCCTGGGTCAACCTGTACCCCCTACGAGTGCGGCGAATAACCTGCCAATTCTAGAGTGAATCCCCCTCCGTCCCAATGCCATGAGATGCGGGCTTGTTGCCCTCCAGAACCCGGCTATCCGTGCACCCCACCGCGGGGCAATCCTAGTACAGAAAGTAAAATATACATACACCGGGTACATCGACCGCAACCAGGTCGTGCCCCAAAAGAATAATACAAACTGGCAGTGACGGCAGTCCACATGTCGGACGCTCGCCCCGCAACATCAAATGTACATAATACAACAACACAGTACTAGCATTGCATCCAGGCTACCCCCACGACCGATCCGCAATATCACAGCAATACATAGAAAATCAACGTGAAAATCACGTTCGCAAATCCGTCTAACCGGGCTATAGCAGTTAGACCGGATTTACCGATCAAGTGACATTCACGTTCGCAGATATAATGTAAATACTGTGAAATAATGTGTTTAAAATATCCGATCAATCAAAAATTAACAAGTGGGCCCCCAAGCAATACTGTAGCACTCACAGAAAATCTGGGCCTAATTTTAATCTTCCAGAAACCACATTTTCAACTCAGGAACATTCTGCAAAGTTTTGGGGACATGAACAGTTAACATTGCGGCGGAACCGCGGCCCAAGCAGGGGTTTGGCCGCGGTTCCGCGGTGGTATGGTGAGTTCATGCTACCAAATTTTTACAGTATGCTTATAATTCCCTGCACATCACTCTGAGACAACCTGAAAAATTTTTAGACTCAAAAAAAATTCGACAGAAACTGATGTGCTTGAAAAACGCATTTTCGGGATTTTGTTCGATCGGAAACGTAAAACACATCAAACAAAGCTAGACGAAGTTAATGGCGAGGCTCTGATACCACTGTAAGTGCACGGCGGCGCCCCGGTCGTCAATCCGACGGCCAAATGCGGAAGCGGTGATAAACTTTAATTTTGCGGACTTAGCAAACCGGCACCACCGCGCACTAAACACCCGTATCGAACCATTAAACTTATTCTAGCTAACTACAAGACGGGTTAGAGATATACCGAATGATCCGAGTCCTCCGGTCTTCTCCTCGTCGTCCCGATCTCCTGCGGAAACTCCGGTCGTCGCCTCCTCGCCGGAAGGGCACCACATCGCCTGTATCTTTTACGGGCTCCCACCTCAATACCGAGGAAACTCGGGCGCGAAGTAGGCTAGCCGACGCGTCCAAGATTTGCTGTAGAATGTGTAGGGTTGAAGCTATGTCTCATTTGGGTTTGTTGCCATTTGAAGATGATGGAGGAAACAAGATAAGAAAAATGGTGCTTGCATTTTTCTAGCATGAAATGAGATTAAGAAAAATGAAACTCTCAAGAATGAAAACTCTCATCTTTTTCTTTTTCTCAACCATGAAAAACCTTATCATCTTAGAAATGGTGGAGCAAAGAATACATAAGCAAAAGGGAGGTGAGTGTAGGAGAGCATGAAGGGTGACCACATCCAAACATCATCATCACAAAACACAAATCAATCCTAATCCTTTCTCATCTCATTAAAGCAAAGGAAAAGACTAAGAAAGAATCAAAATGATGGTTGAAAAGAAAAGATGCCATCATATACAAAACAATTGCAAGAAACTCCCTCCACAAATGTTATTTGCAAACTTGCAAATAACCCCCTCCATCGGAAAAGTCCGGCCGGGAAAGAACAAAGGAAAACTGGCCGGAACGGAATACAAACTGGAAACTCCAGAAAACTGGTCCCGTAATAAATTACAGGAAAACCCCGATACTGTGCATACACACCCGCATATGTATTCCGTCCGGATACAAATGCAATGAAACAAAATCTACACTGTACTATACCAGGATCCGGCTTAAACCAAAGCCGGCTAGTAATATCCGTCCGATCCTGATCCGTGCAATACCGCACGTATCTGATCGAACGCTGACATATAACCATACGGCCACTAGTACTAACCGTCCGATCCTGATCCATGCAATACCGCACGTATCTGATCGGACCCTGCCATATCTCCATACGGCCTCTACAGCGTTTCGCCCGAAAAGCTTGAGTAACTGAAAGTGTGGTGGGCTCTAAAGACTCGTCAATACTATGGCTGTGGATTTAACCACTAGCACGTCAGAGGTATAAGCCAATACAAGACGGGCCACCAGCTATTGACCAAAAGGGACGTCGATGAGCGAACTCATCCTGATACCCTACTGAGCCTGTCAGTGACAATATCTGTACAGTCCGGTCCGTTCGTCTATGAGCATCGCATGGCGGGCCTAGGGGGTTGGTAAAAGTCAGAACCCCAAAAGCGGTACAAGTCATGTCGGAGTGAAGCCCAGAACACCCTGAGATACTACTGGAATACCTACCAGTAAATCTCCTGCCTTGGCCAAGGACTTCGTGTAATGGCTCTCCTAGACACAGCGCGACCTCACCCCCAATACCGGGAGAGACGAACCCCCGAAGATCCGCTCACTGCCTCCATGTGGCTCGGGACTGTACCCAACAAAAACCTGTTTGCACGACTCCTTTGAGCCGTGGTAGGGTAGTAATCAAAGCACAGTGGGAAGTCACACGAGATAAATGACGATCCCCAGGTCGATGAACTAACCTGTACACATGTCACCTGGGAACTGCTATCTGACGTTAGGTATAAGACCAACTAGCATGTTCCCGGCGAGTCCTGTCTGGTGTACTCATAACCCAATGGGCACCTGTATACATCTTAGGTGAACCAACTGACACCAGTGGCTTGTGAGACCGGCCACCGCCCCTCGTCGGGGTCTTGACTGTATACACTAGTCTACTTTGGAGAATCGATGCCCTGTCTCGAAACTCCCACGACTAGGGACCTTTTAAGGATGTGCTTACAGACTCCAGCTCTCACTTATATGATCGCCCTCATACTGCTGGCAGTCAAGCAAGAATCCTAGGGGCTCTATCAACGTGCAATAGCGACATGTCAGGTCACCTAAAGCAGTACACGATGATTAAGGTAAACCAGATAGCATACTATCATCTTGAGTAAGACTGTCCTACCGGGATAGGTCCTCCCTCAATCATTGCAATCACGTTCCTGTGATCCAATAATCGACTCTGAGGGCACTATCTCCAACAAAACCCTCTGCCAGCGTATTGACGTGTCTTTAGAGTTACCCACAGATAGTTTCCCAAGTTCGGGCGAAACGTTGTAGAGGCCGTATAGTTTTATGGCAGGGTTCGATCATATACGTGCACTCGTGCACACATCATGATCGGATGGATCATACTAGTGGGCTTTGGTTTAAGCCGGATCTTAGTATTAGTTTTGTTGGATTACTTTTGTCTCATTGTATTCGCGTTCAGTCGGAATGCGGATAAAGGTATGTATATACAGATGAGGGGTATCCTTGTGATCCGTCACGGGTTTACTTTAGAAGATGTCATTCTATTTATTTTTGTAAACATTTGCATTAATGTTTATTAGTGGAAATTGTGAGTGGAAGTCATGATGAAGAGCATTAAATGAGGCATGTGCATGTTTGGTGACTCATGGTCTTATTTTTTGTGCCATGTCAATTTTCTTGATTGATTAGTGTGTTGAATTGATGTGAGGAGAGTGAGGGCAGCCACTAAGTCTTGGGGTTGGCTCTTCATTTGGAGAGGGCTCTCACAATTTATTCAACACAATAAGCAAGCAAGCTCTTCATCCTATTCTTTCATCACTAGCTCACAATTTCCATTAATAGCTTCTTCTTCAACCTCCATCCATACAATCTCATGTGTTGAGAATCAAAGGATGAATTGAGACAAAGTTATCACACACATTCTCTACTTCACCTTGGACATGTCGGCTAGCAAACATCATGTCCGAGTTGCTTCGGTTTGAAGTGGGATCCCGTATAAAGATTCCTCGACGTGGTGCCACTTCGACAAGTGAGACCGGAGAGCAAACTTCGTCGGGGCAGCCGCGACAAGCATGGGACGGAGATTGAAGACCGAAGGACACAGATCGATCGGTATAATCTCTGAACTCATTTTACAGATTGCTAGTTTAGTGTTAATGGTACGATTCGGGTAAAGGTTATGGTAGCGCCAAGTTTTGAAAAGTTTTTGTTCTGCATTTGGCCTCAGAAAGACGGCCGGGGCACTGCCGTAACCCAACAAAGTCGGTCTCATCGGTCGACCATGCCAAGGATCTGAGCGAGGCCTTCGACGTCCTCCGCAAGTTCAAGATGAAACTGAACCCCGCCAAGTGCGCATTCGGGGTCACCGGGAGAAAGTTCCTCGGTTTCATGGTCACTCACCATGGAATCGAAGCTAACCCGGAGAAAATCAATGCCATCCTCAACATGGTCGCGCCCAAGACAAACGTCGAGATCATGCGGCTGACAGGGCGGGTCACCGCTCTGTCACGTTTCATGTCGAGGTCTGGGAAGAAGTGCCTCCCATTCTTCAAGGCTCTAAGGAAGATTCTAACGTTCGAGTGGTCGGAGGAGTGCCAAACCGTCTTTGACCAATTAAAGAGGCACCTTGCGACTCCACCGCTGCTCACCCGACCAGTTGAAGGGGACGAGCTTTCGCTATATCTTGCAGTATCCAACCAAGCTGCAGGCTTAGTGCTCGTCCGAGAGGTCGACGGAGTCCAAAAGCCGGTATACTATGTGAGCCACGTCTTCAAGGACGCAGAAACGAGTCCACGCCAGCCCCCGCAGCTCAACCCTCAGTTGATGAGAAGCCCGACTGCATCTCTGACTGGATCCTCTACGTCGACGGGTCCCCGATTGAGGAAGGCTGTGGTGCCGGCCTCATCATTCGGGGCCCGAACGAGGAAGAAATGGAGTATTCTCTGAAGCTCGGGTTCAAGGCCTCAAATAACGCGGCGGAATACGAGGCCTTGCAGGCCGGACTGCGCATATCCTCCGGACTGGGGCTGAAAACGATTCGGATCCGCAGCGACTCCACCCTAGTCGTTGGCCAAGTGACCGGACGATTCGATGAACGGGAGCCTCTGATGGTGAAGTATCTGGCCAAGGTAAGAAGACTGTGAAAGGACTTCGATGAAGTCTAGGTAGAGCAGATCCCCAGACAGCTCAACGCCCAAGCCGACGCCTTGAGTAAGTTGGCTTCATCCTACTCGGCCAACACAAGAGGAGCATCCTCTTCGAGGTCTTGCCACGGCCCAGCGTGGAAGACGGGGAAACAATACTTCAAGTGTATACAGCCCAGGAAGAAGACCGGGACTGGAGAAAGCCCCTCGTAGAATTCCTGAGGGAAGGTACGCTCCCAGAAGATCGGTGAGAAGCCCGCCGTCTCCGAGCCAAAGCTCGCCATTTCGTCTGGAGCAATGGAAACCTCTACAAGATGTCCTTCACTCAGCCCCTACACCGATGAGTCGACTCCCACGAAGCCGGCTATGTCCTCTATGAGATCCATGAAGGGGTCGGCGGCGCGCACCAAGGGGCCCGCACCTTAATCCAGAAGGCGCTGCTCCAGGGTACTACTGGCCGACGATTCATCAGGACGCCCAGAAGCTCATCAGGAGATGCAAGCGCTGCCAACTCCATGGAAGCATACCTCGCCTTCCGGCTACCGAGCTAACCTCCCTAACCACCCCGTGGTCGTTTTCCTAGTGGGGAATGGACATGATAGGCCAGTTCCCTACCGGTACAGGAGAGCACAAGTACGTCCTCGTCGCAGTGGACTACTTCTCGAAGTGGATCGAGGACATTCCCATCAGGAAACTGGACGCTACCATGACTATTAAGTTTTTGCAGAACAACGTGATACTCCAATTCGGCATCCCGAGGTGTATCATCACCGACCATGGGACAAATTTTGAAAACGAAAGAGTTAAGGAGTTCTGCAGCGAATATCGTATCCTCATGAAGTTTGCCGCGGTCGCACATCCCCAATGCAACGGGCAGGCCGAGGTCGCTAACCGGGACGTCCTCCGAGGTCTACGGACACGCCTAGAAGGGCGCTAAGGCAGTTGGGTCGAGGAATTGCCCGGGGTCTTATGGTCCCTGCGCACGATGAAGAAAACCCCCACCGAGGAAACCCCCTTCAGCCTCTGCTATGGAACCGAGGCAATGGTCCCAGCGGAGATCGGGCTCCCAGTCATCGGGTCGAGCACTTCAACGATGAAGCGAACACCTCGGCACTCCGAACTAACCTGGACATCTTGTTAAACAAACGAGGCTGGGCTCAGATAAGAGCTGCCGCCTATCAACAGCAAACCGCCCGCTACTACAATGCGCGAGTCAAGCGTCGCTTCTTCAAGACCGGAGATTTAGTACTAAGGCGGAACGAGTTCGTCGATCAAGGAAAGCTGCATAAGTTTTCCCTGAAATGGGACGGTCCTTTCCTCGTCTCCGAGGTCCTGTCCGGCGGAGCCTACCACTTACAAGACGCGGATGGTCACAAGTTTCCACGGCCTTACAACGCTGAGAAGCTCAAACTATACCAATGAAAAGAATATCTACGAGTGTGTATTTCTTCTTTCACAAAGACAATGTAAACCTTTCTAAGGTTCTTTCTATTAAAATAATAAAAAGGGAACACTAGAACATTGCAAAAAGAAGAATTTTATTCATTCAAAAGGTATTACAGGCTCCTCAGCCTTACAAAAAAAGGAAAAGGTTACAACAGAGGTGGAACGGGATCAAGGAAGTACTCCTGGTGGTACTCGGAGTAGATTTCCGCTAGCCGGGCCCTAGCCCCTGCTGCCCGCTCCCGCCGATGCTGCACGCGAACTCAGGACGCCATGGAAGCACCCGACACTCCGCCCTATGCGCCTTGGCTCATGATGTATCTCATTATGAAACACTCCAGAATGAGGGCCAAGGACCGGTCGTGCCTGGCCTTCGATATGAGGACGAGCAGGAAGATCGAGTGCACCTTGTCGAGCGCCTCTTCCAGCAGCTCCTCGGAGAAAGGGTTGTCCAACCCCGGGGACCTCCTCCAAATTGCGCACATCAAGAACTGAAGCAGGGACGACCTCTGAGGGAGAAGCCGGCCGACGTGATCCTCGAGGCGTTGAACCACTCCCCGGTACCCATCCTCAACCAGGGATTGGTCATACAAGGAGACGTCATAAAAGGTAATGATCTCTTCGATCAAATACATGCGCCCAGTCATCTCAGAAAAGAAAATGGTGCCGAAGGGGTTGCCATCTCCTTCTCTATTTACAACCCCAAACGGAATCCTTAAGGGCCCAGATTCACGCGCGAATCCTGGGATCCACCAGGATTGCTCCAATACCACGCTGCCACGTGTCAGAACTGACGCAGCTTCCCGAAACGTTACGTCTCCCCCAAGAATTCTTGGCACGTGCCGCCTGCGACGGGTACTCCTCCCCATGTTCACGAACCAAGGAAGGTCGGACTGAACCTCAGGATCCACCGAGCAGCTAATCTACCCGGTCCATCCTTAGCGGGCCACTACTTGGGTTCTTCAACAAAGCAACGTAAATTCTTCTAAGTTCTTTTTATTTAAAACAAAAAGGACAAAGCAGTCGAGCATTGCATGAAAGGAAGAATTTTATTGATTCAAAAAAGGTATTGTAGGCTCCTCAGCCTTACAAAACAACAAAAAGAAAAAAGAAAGAAAAAAGATTACAGCAGTGGGGGAAGAGGGTGCAGGAAACATTGCTCGTGGTACTCCGAGGATATTTCCGCCAGCCGAGCCCTCGCCGCCTCGGACCTCTGCCTTTAATGCCGTCTGCGAACGTCGGCATGATGCCTCAGTTGGTAGCAATCAAGGACGAGCGCCACCGAGCGATCCTGCCGACCCGTCGAGATCTGGCCGAAGCGGCACAAAGACCTAAGCTTACCAACCGCCTCGTCCTTCAACTGCTCGAACAAGGGGTTATGCAGCCCCGGCGACGCCCTCCAGATTGAGTACATCATTAGCTGGAGCAGGGGTGAGCGATGGGGAAGCAGTCGGCCAAAATGATCCTCAATGCGGCCTATCACTATCTACACCGTATCCTCGGTGCAATACTGGCCGTACATGTACTCGTCCTCGAAATTTATGATCTCGGGGATGGTGAAAGGGAAATTCTTCATTCTTACGTTTTGGGGGTGAAGAAAGGAGTGATCATCACACCCTCCACTTTATAGCCCCACAGCACCCCCAAGAGTCCAACAGTCGCTCGTCTCTTCCACTGCTGTACTGCCACGTGGCGGATACCTCGCCTTTCTCGGCGAAATCGGAACGACGCGGCCCTTACGCTTCGCCTCCCCCCGCGTGTTCATGACACGTGTCGCCCGCAATGGTTACTCTTCCTGATGTTCACACACCGGGGACAGTCAGAAAGAACTTCGCGGATCCACCGGGCAGCAACCCTGCTCGGTCCATCCTTAGCAAGCCTCCCAATGCCTTCCCACACTAAGGATCAAAGCCCTCACCAAGAAGCGACCGGGTAGTAACCCTGCTCGGTCTATCCATGGCTGTTAATTTCTTACCCACGACGCCAATGATCAAAGCCCTCACCAAGAGACCACCGGGCAGCAAAACTACTCGGTCCATCCTTAGCAGGCCTCCCAATGCACTCCCGCGCTAAGGACCAAAGCCCTCACCAAGAAGCACCCGGGCAGTAACCCTGCTCGGTCCATCCTTGGCTGGTAATTTCTTATCCATGACGCCAAGGATCAAAACCCTCACCAAGAGGCCACCGGACAGCAACCCTGCTCGGTCCATCCTTAGCATGCCCATGCCCTCCCGCGCTAAGGATCCAAACCCTCATCAAGAAGAGACCGAGCAGCTACCCTGCTCGGTCCACCCACATCTAAGAGATCGCCACCTTGACTCCGGGGCCATGAAGATACCGACCTTTCACCGGTCTTTGCACACTTGGCAAATGGTCGACTTCAACTCTCAACTCGACGTGCAATCGCTAGACGAAAAACCAACCTAATATGAAAACAGTACTGCGCAAATACAAATTTTTACCACAGGGAAAATGCGCACGCAAAGACTACTGCAAAAAGACTTTTTATTCACAAAAAATCAGAAGTCTTTACAGAGGTATTGTAGGCTCCCCAGCCATACAAAAACGCCCGGAGGCTTACAAAATTTCAGAGCAACAAAAGAAAATAAGAAGGCGAAGGGCTTCAGGCCTCAGGGCCAGGGAGGACCCCAATGAGCTGCGCATCCACCATGACAACCGGGGTGTCGTCTTGGAGGTTGGCACCGACCGCCGGAGCCTCGGGACTGAGAGCCGGGGCGACCGACTTGACCCCAGCGCTCCCACCAGGGGCCTCTTCCCCTGCAGCACTTCCGGGGGCCTCCCCCTACGCCTCATCCCCGTGAGGGAACTCACCCCGAAGCTCGCCGTCGGGAAACTCCGGCATCTGGGCCTTGACGGCGTCGAGGGAGTCATGCCAAACGACAGCAGCGGCTCCAGCGTAGTCGGTGTAAAACTGATCCAACTTTTTGTAGTTCTCTACCGCCTCCAACGCCCGAACCTTCGCCGCCTCGTTCTCCCTCCGGAGGGTGTTCGCCGTCTTCTTCACGGTGACGACGAGCACCTTGGAACTTCCAACTGGGACTCGGCAGCTTGGGCGGCCTCTCGGCACCTGGCGGTCTCCCGATTCGCGGCCGACGCCCGGTCTTCAAAGGCAACGACCCTCTCCATCGCCTCCTCCAGCTCCATCCTTGAACTCTCCTCCCGTGAGGAAAGCTCGCCGGCGGCCCGCATCGCCGGAGCGATTTCCTCGTCCTCTATATTGATGACGAGGGCAACGTGCTGAAGGACCTGAAGAAAAGAAAGAGGGTTAAAAAGGAAAGGGTGACACCCGATCACGCGAACAAAAATGCTGAATGAAGAACCAAGGTGGTGCGAACACTAACCTGCACGGCCTCGTGAGCAATGGCCACCATTTGGGCCCGGAGGGTCCCCCGAGGGATTCTGCCCCCGGCCGACCTTTCCATCTCCGAGAGCAGGTTGTCGGCGACAGAAATCCCCGAGGGCACCTCGAAGCGAAGCTCACCATTGTCCACGAGGATCGGGGAAGCCGAGGTGTGGGGCGTCGTCCTATGAAACCTCTTGAGGAGCGATGCGGGAGAACCAGTCTCACCTCCCACCTCAGGCGCCCAGGGCTCTTTCTCCCGAGCACGCTTTCGGACCGGCGCACGAATGGACTCAGGGGTCCGGGGCGCACTTGGGCGCCTGGATGGAGCGGCCGCCGGTGGAGCCGGAGCTGACGACCGGCGAGAAGGGCCAGACCTCCGGCCTTCTTCCCCCTCTTCTGTTCAACCAGGGCAGACCGAAATTTGCCTAGGTCCATGGGTCCTACATTATTCAAAAACACAAGGAGTCAGCAATGCCAGGAAAAATGAAAGAATGCACAAGTCTAAACAGGTCGCCTGAAAGCTCCTAACTTACCCGCGTAATGGGCGGGGCTAAGCCCGGCCCAACTGAGGGCCCGCTCAAATAGCAGCACATCAGCCCGAGGGAAGGCCTCCCACATCGACACCGCCACCGCATCGGGGTCATTCGACCGACTCACCCGCGGAAAGCTGGCCCCTTGCCACTGGGTGGGCACAAGCCAATCCTCACCCTCGGTCGGCGCAATAAAGAAAAACTTCTTCTTCCATTCATGTATAGAATAAGGTACTGCGATGATCCCCGACCCGACAGCGTCCCCCCGTTGTTTTCAAAAAGAGATGTATACCCAGCTCGCTTCACCCCTGCGAGCGCCGGGGTGGTTTTTGTAGCAAAGAGAAGAAATGAGAAGGCTCAAGCTGAAAGGGATCAGACTTAATTTCAACCGGACCAGGAACCCAAGGAGGATCCTCCAAGAGTTCGGCACTAACTGGCCAACGGCTAACCCAAAACAATTCAACGCCGCACTCACCTCGGGGGAGAAGGGCAGACGCATCCCGGCCTAAAAGGCTTCCAGGTACAAGGCAATCTCCTTGCCCCGTACCTGGTCTGCCCTCTCCCCCTCCTCGGACAGACGAAGCGAATAGCCGGGAGGAATGAGGAAACGAGTCCGGATGTTAACGAGCTCATCTGCATGCCTCAGCGTGGATGGCATGCCAAGAACACCAGCGACCTGCGCTCTGGGACCGCCCCCGTCGCACGACCCCGGGGAGCATTACTAGACTTAACTCCCCGGGGGACTCTGACTCAGAGGAGGAAGAGGAAGCTCCAGAAGACTCCCTTGACTCTACCCGGACTACATCTACAGCCTCCTCGGAAGAAGACATCTAACCTGATCAAAGGAAGGTGTCCTCGGGAGATCAAACGCAAGGAATCCGACCTGAGGAGAAAAGCGCCGAGCTAACACGACTAGGGATGAGGAAATTATGAAGATGTATGAGCCCTGAGGGGGATCCCACCTCTATTTATAGCTGCCGGCGTATGCATCCTACGGCTCCGATCGCCTCCCGCCAAAACAGCGATTCACAACCAATGGCCCACAGCGTTCCACCTATATCATTCATACTGGGCCGTCCCTTCGGGCGCGGGAATGCCTGCGGCATGTCTCGCCATCCAACCAGCGCCGGACACGTGGGTTGTCGCTTCGACGAACGTACAAACGATCCGGCGCTTCCCCTTTAATGCGAGATCTCGCCCCTGATCCGCTGGCGTCATCAAGAAAATACCACTATTTGGCCAGGAATGCGCGCCGACGATATCTTCGAGTGAGACCTCACCCCGGGTGATCGGTCAGACCACTCACGACCCAATCCAGGAACGGGTCGAGACGAGAGTGGGGGGCTAATGATGAGGCTCGATATCGGTGACTCCCCAGATGCTGACACGTTGCAGATGACGTGTCCCAGAACCTACAAGAAAAGATCAAGAACTTCAGTTGGGATCACACCTCGGGACTATGGCCCGAGGTGTCTCCCGACCTTCGGTGGCCTTCCAGAACACCCCCCGGCTCTCCTCCGAGCCATCACAGAACCAAGATGCATCGGCCTCCCACTCATGCCCGAGCCTCCCGCCGAGCTCATCTTCCTCGGTCTCACCGACCGACCCACAACGCTGATCACAGGCGCCTCCGCCACGGCTCCGCGAATCTCGCCATGCCCGAGATATCCGCCGCCCATGATCCCGCGTTCGACGCCATCACGATCCCCTATTAACGAGCTTGTCACGTCATTAATGCGGGATCCCGCCTATCACGCGGGCGTGACGCCAGGGGCGTAACGGCCGGCGTGAATCTCGCGCCCGCCTGCCATTGCTGCCGCTATATATACCCCTCTCTCAAACGATATAGGTAAGCCAATTTCACCCTAATAGGCCGTTATTCTGCCAAAATACCCCGTCTAACTTGATCGTCAGAGGGTCCTCGGTGGCACAACCACCCCGGGACTTCTTTGCAGGTAGCTCGGCTTCAACCACACAAACCCATTGAGATCCACACGCTCCAGGTGGCAACCCTCCAACTCAATCTCAGTCGTCCATCGGCGCTCGCAGCAGATCAATAGAAGATAACATCTGAAGGAGATCCAGAGATCCATCACTACTATATCAAACTATAGTAAGATTATAATTTTAATCTATGTAATATTATGCTACTCAAATAATATGGTTATATTAAGGTATACATCTTTTATAGAAAGGGGACTTACTACCGAGAGAAATCGCAGAAAAGAAGAAGATCACGGCGGTGACTGGATCGGCGGCGACTGTTGGCTATTGTCACGACCTGAAATGACACGTGACTGGCACTTGAATCATGTGAAATCTATAGGACCACACCTAATTCAAGTAAGCCAAAAGCCCAGAAATCTAAACCATTTTAAAGAAGAAGTGAAGAAAACTTGTTTTAAAGCAAGTGGTTTTAATAAATAAGTGGCGTTAAACATTTAAAAGCAACGTCATATTTTACCGAAAATTTCGGCAGAGTCTCCTTTGTAAATACTGGCCCCAAACGGGTACAACACATGAAATATATATATAATGAATAAAGGCATCCCCAAGGGGGAGCTAGCTCTTCGACAATTGGCGGACACAACCACGCAAGCAATATAATATACAACGCCGAAGGGCGAGGATCAAACCCATCAAGAAAAGCAATATCCTTAAGAAAGCCAGAGAAAAACCATAATAATGCAGGCGCACGACTCTAAGGTCGAAAAAATATACACTGGTCTTCTAGGTCTATCAATAATACAAGTTTGGTTGATGGAGTTTAGTAGATACAACAGAATGTAGGGTTCCTAGGCACACTTGTGAAGGTTCATAGAGCATCAAACATGCCCGAATAAAATTTTACATGTGCCGAACAACCCAAAGACGGGATCTTTGCTAGATTATTAGGGTTTAGAATGCAAGATAACATCTTTAAAGCTAAGTGTGAGAGATTACAACCTTTGTAGTCCGCTCCTTCGCTTCACAAGCTCCGAGTAGAAGTCCCTTCGCCACGATCCACGATCTCCCGGGCTCAAGAGAGGCTCCACGACTCGAACGATCCATGCTAGCTTGAAGTGTTCCGATTCTCCGATGATCTACGTCGAACTTGCTATAACCCAAACTTTCTCACTCTAAAGAGATGAACACCCTAATCTAATGGGCTAGATTAGATGAGGATGATGGAGTAGTATTTATTCTATCTTTTTAATTCACTTTCTCACAATAAATCATCACATAAGGAATTTCTAGTGAGCTCTCTCTTTCAAAAACCAAAGAGAGAAGAAGATGAAGAATGAAAGAATAATCCTTTTGTGATGAATAGTAGTCAAGTGTATATGATTGATTATAAAACCATGGTCAAGGATGATAGGATAAAACTTCTAGAGAATAAACTAGAGTTAGGGTTTGGTTAGGTTAAGGATAAGTATCAACCATAATATCTTAACCAAGACAAAATAGAATCCTTCTAGAATGAACAAGAAGGAGCTAACCCTAATCAAACCCTAATCCCTTTTTATCATCCTTAATCATGTTTCATAATAAATCATATCATGTCACAATAATATATATCACATATATATTATATATTTGCAACAAAAGAAAATAATACAATTAACATATATCGCATATATATCAATGTATTAATTCGGTGAGAAAATGAAATAATAAAGTGAGCCAATATTAGATAATGTAATAAAATATATCATATATATCATCATTATACATTAAATCATCAAATCAACACTTGATCTAACGATCCGGCTATATCGAATATAACCGACTAATATATCATGTACCGATTCATCGAATCAACACTTGATCCGATGTCCCAATTCATATCTAAATATCACGAGAATATAATACGGTATCTCATATCGCATTATCCTCGGTCCTGCACATATCACATATGTGCCACTACTCCGTTTTGCCTGAGCCAAGAAACCTCTGTGTAGGACTCTAAAGAATCGTCAATACGCCGGTAGCAGGTGATGATCATATCAAACACCCACAAGCTGCAAGCGGTCAGCTAAACGTAACAGCCACCCAGGTATTGAGCGATCAGAAGATCAACAAGCTAGCCTGTCCGTTCTCCTGTGAATCCAATCAGTAACACTCCTGTACAGTCCGGTCTGTTCGTCTAATATGTCGCATATCAAGTCTAGGGGTGGTATACGTCAGACCCCAGTAACCGATAAGTCGTGTCGATGTGAGGCTCATAACAAGTCGAGAAACTACTGGTAACACTTACCAGTATATCTCTATATCAGCCATGGCCAGGGACTTCCAGTTATAGCCAATCGAACACAGCACGACATCGACTCCCTATACCGGGAGAGACGAATCCCCTCCTATCGCTCATTGCCTCCATGTGATTCGGGACTGTGCCCAAAAGCCACCGTTTTGCACGCCCTCTTGGACGTGGTAAGGTGGAAATCAAAGCACAGTGGGAATCACACAAGACTCTATGACGATATCGGGTCTACAGACTACCCTGTACCAGTGTCACCGGAGAACTGCCATCTGACGTGTGGTATATCACCATCTGGGAGTTCTCGGCGAGTCCGTCCAGTGTACCCAGTCTCCACTGAGCACCCGTACACCATCCTTGATGTCAAACATCGATGGATATGGGATCATCCATCGCCCATCATATGGATCAAGATGCGTATACGCTAGTCTACTCTGGTGTATCGATGCCCCGTCTCGATATACCCTCGACTAGGAACAGTTATAGGATGTACTCATCGACTACTATGGCCCCACTAGTATGATCTCATCATAGTCCCAGTAGTCGAGTACAGATCCTAAGGGCTTTATCAACATGTGAGAGAAAGACAGTAAACCAATGCAAGTCAACATGTTAAGATAAAGTGAAACCAAATAGCATACTATCATGACGAGCAAGAAAGTCCTCTCTGTATATATCCAAGCATCCATCATAATATACATCATATGTACAACAATGGCTTCTAGGGCATATACATAACTAACAATCTCCCACTTGCACTAAGGCCAGCTGCTGTAGTATCTCATACCTAGCATCCCGAATAATCTCTCAAACTGTATCTGGGGAATGGACTTCGTGAGTGGATCCGCAGTGTTATCCTTCGTATCTACTCTCCTGACCTCGATCTCCCGGTGATCAACTATCTCCCTGATCAGGTGATACCGCCTCAGAATATGTATGGACTTCTGATGGGACCTGGGTTCCTTGGCCAAAGCCACAGCTCCATTGTTATCGCAATACAGAGGTATTGGATGTTCAATGGATGGAACCACACCAAGTTCAATGATGAACTTCTTCATCCAGACAGCCTCTTTGGCAGCATCGTTGGCAGCGATGTATTCAGCCTCCATTGTCGAGTCTGCAACGGTATCCTGTTTGGAACTCTTCCAACATACCGCCCCTCCATTGAGGGTAAAGACAAATCCCGAGTGCGACTTAAAGTCGTCCTTATCACTTTAGAAGCTTGAATCGGTAATGGACTCCACCCGGAGTTCTCCGTTACCATACACCCAGAACATGTCTCTAGTCCTTCGTAAGTACTTGAGAATGTTCTTCACAGCTGTCCAGTGACTCTCTCCAGGATCTGCTTGATACCGACCCACTACACTTAGTGAGTATGCAACATCGGGTCTGGTACATAGAAGCGCATACATGATAGAGCCTACTGCCGAAGCATAGGGTATCCCTTGCATGCGAGCTCTCTCCAAATCAGTCTTGGGAGACATCTCTTTGGAGAGAGTGAGTCCAGAGATCATGGGTTGGTTCCCACGCTTGGATTCTTCTATACTAAACCTCTTTAGTATGGTGTCAATGTACCTGGATTGGGACAATCCCAGTATCCTTTTGGATCTATCTCTATAGATCCTAATCCCCAATATGCAGGAGGCATCACCAAGATCTTTCATTGAGAATCTTTGTGATAAGAAGAGCTTGACTGATTGCAGCATAGGAATATCATTTCCTATCAAGGGTATGTCATCCACGTACAATACGAAGAAGACAACCTTACTCTCTGCTACCTTCTTATAGATAAAAGGTTCATCTATGTTTTTAATGAAGTCAAACTCTTTGACAACTACATCAAAATAGATGTTCCAACTCCGCGATGCTTGCTTTAACCCATAAATGGATTTAAGCAGCTTGCACACCTTTCCGCTGCTCCTACTATCTACTGTAAGTACATGCTACCTCTCCCGGTACTTTCGGGCATGCGGAATTTGATAAAAAACGATTTTCTTAGAGGTGGTAACATGGACTTAAAACCCGGATCTTTGTTAAACATCTAACTAACAACCTAACTATGAGTTGCTAACTACTCGGTTAGGGGGTTATACCTTTCTTTTTCTCGAACTCCTTCGTCTTCAAGCTTCGATGGTCGTCCGAATCGGCTTCTCCCCATCGTCTCTTTGCGCCGAAGATAGATCCACCTGAAAGCCTCAACCTTTGGCTCCTTCTTCGAACTTTGAAGAAACTAGTTCACTTTGTTTGCTAAACCTTGTGAACTAGAGTGAGTAGAGAAGAGTTTGTATGGGATTTTATCTATGGTTCTTGGTTCTCAACTCATGAGACAAGTGAACCATAGAGTCAAGAGAGGGAGAGCAAGAGGAGGAGATGAGAGCTCAAGAACAAGAGAGAGAATGAGCATGAAAGAATGAGAGAAGACTTTTCTTATTTGGCTCTCATAATCCAAAACAATCATAACACATCATATCAATCAAGTATTATGTGATGGTTTAAGCAACTATAGCCATATCATTTCATGCACTCATTTTGTACAAAAGAGCAAGCAAGCAAAAGTCTTTGCCATGAAATGATAGCTATAGTTATCATGATGGTCAACTAGTCAAGCCTAGTCAACCGGTCAACAAAGTCAACAAGTCAACAAAAGTGAACAAGTCAACAAAGTCAACAACCCAACAACCATGTCACCATAATACCTAATTAATATAATTGTTAATCACATATCATATTCTCCTTAGGGTTGAGCAAAAAGTCAATAGTCAACTGTCAACGGTCAACAACCCTAATGAGAATCCTCCGCCTTTGTCTCTCCGTCAACTGTGCATACACACCCGCATCCGCGTTCCGAGGAACACGAATGCAAACTGGATAAATCCAATCCCAAAAGGTACACTAGGATCTGGCTTAAACCAAAGCCCGCTAGTGTAAACTGTCCGGACACTGTACGTGCACAAGTGCACGGATGTGACCGAACCCTGTCGCAAAACTATGCGACCTGTCGCAAAACCATGCGACCTCTACTCTTTTGCCTAAAGGTGAATAGCTTTCTGTGTGGGACTCTAAAGACTCGACACTACGCTGGCAGTGGGTTTAACCACAGACCGCAAGCAGCACTAGCTGTGCGTAACGGTCCCCAGGTAGATGCCGACAAGAAGACTGACGAGGTGAAACCCATCTGAACTCCTACTGAGCCTGAATGTGACAATCTCGGTACAGTCTGGTCTGTTCGTCTGATACATCGCATGGCGGGCCTAGGGGGCGGTAAACGTCAGTCCCCCAATAGCGGTACAAGTCGTGTCGGAGTGATGCCCAAAACACCCTGAGATAACACTGGAAGCCTACCAGTATATCTCGTTTGCCCTGGCCAGGGACTACTCGTGTAATGGCTCTCCTAGACACAGCGCGATGTCAACCCCCAATACCGGGAGAGACGAATCCTGTCTAACCGTCACTACCTCCAAGTGCTTCGGGACTGCACCCAACTACCACCTGTTTGCACGACTCCTTTGAACCGTGGTAGGGTAGTAATCAAAGTACAGTGGGAACACACTCGAGGCGAAGTGACAGTGTCAAGTCAGCGGACTAAGCTGCACTCATGTCACCTGGGAACTGATAACCGACGATAGGCATAATCCAACTAGTCAGTTCCCGACGAGTCCTGTCCAGTGTACTCGTAACCCAACGAGCACCCGCATACTCTCTCAAGTACGACGTACTGATGGCTGTGGGACAGACCATCTCCCACACTGGGATGAGAAGCGCACACGCTAGTCTACTTCGGAGTATCGATGCCCTGTCTCGATAGTCCTGGGACCAGGGACCTGCATAAGGATGTGCTTCTAGATTACCCAGCCCCACTAGTGTGACTGCCATCACAACGCTGGTAATCAAGCAAAGATCCTAAGAGCTCCACTAATGTGTATAGGCGATATACTAAAATAAACACATGTACACATTGAAGTAGAAACAAACCAAGCAGCATACTACTATTTTGAGCAAGATTGTATATACAAGGTGAATATCCTAAGCTTCCATTAAGTAATATACAAACTAGTATGATACAGTAATGGCCTCTAGGGCATATACACTAACAATCTCCCACTTGCACTAAGGCCATGTACTGGCGTATCGAAGACCTATCATCTCGATCAGCTGCTCGAACTGAGTCTGGGGCAAGGCCTTGGTGAATGGATCTGCAGTGTTATCTTCTGAAGCGACTCTCCGAACCTCGATCTCCTGGCGATCCACGATCTCCCTGATCAGGTGATACCGCCTCAAGATGTGTCTGGATCTCTGATGGGACCTGGGTTCCTTCGCTAAAGCTATAGCCCCGTTGTTGTCGCAATACAGAGGTATTGGATCAACAATGGATGGAACCACCTGAAGTTCTTTCAAGAACTTCCTTATCCAGAAAGCTTCTTTTGCGGCATCAGATGCAGCGATGTATTCCGCTTCCTTCGTCGAGTCTGCAACGGTTTCCTGTTTGGAACTCTTCCAACACACCGCCCCTCCATTGAGGGTAAAGACAAAACCCAGCATGGACTTGGAATCATCCTTGTCACTCTGGAAGCTGGAGTCAGCAAAGGCCTCGATCTGGAGGTCATTTCCGCCATACACCAAGAACATTTCCTTAGTCCTTCTCAGGTACTTGAGAATGTTCTTTACCGCTATCCAGTGTTTCTCCCCAGGGTTTGACTGACACCGGCTTACCACACTCAGTGCATAAGCTACATCCGGTCTGGTACACAACATCGCATACATTATAGAGCCTACCACAGAAGCGTAGGGTATAATAGACATGCGATCCCTCTCCAAATCAGTCTTGGGAGACATCTCTTTAGAGAGGGTGATCCCGTGACAAGCCGGTAGGTTACCGCGCTCGGAATCTTCCATACTGAATCTTTTCAGTATGGTGTCGATGTACATGGACTGTGAAAGTCCTAATATCCTCTTGGATCCATCACGATGGATCCAGATCCCCAGGATGTATGAGGCATCACCCAGGTCTTTCATGGAGAACCTGTGTGACAAGAACCCCTTGACAGATTGTAGCATAGGAATGTCATTTCCTATTAAGAGAATGTCATCCACGTATAAAACGAGGAATACTACAGTTCTCGCTACAAATCTACTATAGATGCATGGTTCATCTGGATTTTTGATAAAGCCAAATTCCTTGACCGTCTCATCAAAACAGATGTTCCAACTCCGCGATGCCTGCTTTAGTCCATAAATGGACTTAAGCAACTTGCACACCTTTCCGCTGCTCCCACTCTGAATGAAACCCTCTGGCTGGTCCATATAGACACACTCCTCTAAATTTCCATTTAGAAAAGCTGTCTTTACGTCCATCTGCCAAATCTCATAATCGTGGAAGGCAGCAATGGCAAGAAGGATCCGAATGGATTTCAGCATAGCTACTGGAGAAAAGGTCTCGTCATAGTCCAAACCAGGTCTTTGACGAAAACCCTTTGCAACCAGTCTAGCTTTATAGGTCTCAACCTGTCCATCTACACCAATCTTCCTTTTGAAGATCCACTTGCATCCTACGGGTTTTACCCCGTCTGGAGCAACGTCCAACGTCCATACTTTGTTGGTGTACATGGACTCCATTTCGGTCCGCATTGCATCCAGCCATTTTACCGAGTCGACGCTCTGAACGGCTTGCTAGAAGCTAGTAGGCTCATCATAATCTATGATGCAATCCTCTCTATCCCCGTCTATGAGAAAACCGTAGTATCTCTCGGGCGAATGAGACTGCCTACTACTCCTGCGGAGCGGCGTGGGAATGTCCTGTTCTTTTGAACCCTCTGGTTCCACTAAGCTTTCAGTAATAGCTCGTGGTTCTGGAATTTCTTCCAGTTCTACTGTGCTCCCACTTATCTGGGTTTCCAAAAACTCAGTTTCCAAGAAGTAGGCATGACGAGAAACAAGAACTTTTTGTTCCTCTTCGCAGTAGAAGAAATATCCCTTGGAGTTCTTTGGATATCCCACGAACTTACACTGTACTGAGCGTGCCTCGAGCTTGTCCGCATGCTGCTTTTTGACAAAAGCTGGACATCCCCATGTCTTAATGTGCTTAAGATAGGGTCTCTTCCCGCACCACATCTCATATGGTGTAGTAGGCACAGTCTTAGTAGGAACTCGGTTCAAAAGGTATGCAGCTGATTCTAGCGCATACCCCCATAATGATCGCGGTAACTCAGCGTTACTCATCATGGACCGTACCATATCCAATAGGGTTCGGTTCCGTCTTTCCGATACACCGTTATGTTGCGGAGTGTTTGGAGGAGTAAGCTGAGAGAGAATTCCGTTCTCTTTTAAATAGTCCAGGAACTCGGCACTCAAGTATTCTCCACCTCGATCCGATCTTAGAATCTTAATACTTTTGCCGGTTTGTTTTTCTACTTCATTCTTATATTCCTGGAACTTTCCAAAGGCTTCGGACTTATGTTTCATTAAGAAGACATAACCGTACCTCGAAAAGTCATCCGTAAAAGTAATGAAGTAAGAATAACCGCTTCGCGCATGTGTAGACATTGGACCGCGCACGTCGCTGTGTACGAGTCCCAAGAGCTCGCTCGCTCTTACTCCGTGTCCAGTGAACGGAGTCTTTGTCATCTTTCCTTTGAGACAGGATTGACAAGTGGTATACGATTGATATTCGAACGGATTCAAATATCCTTCTGTATGTAACTTCGTCAACCTTCTCTCATTGATGTGACCCAGTCTACAATGCCATAAGAAAGTCTGATTTATTTCTGGAGACTTTCTTTTGTGTGTATTCTGGACATTGAAAATCTGTGGTTGGTTTAATACGTATATATCATTGCTCAATGTACCTGACCCAATCAAAACTTGATTAAGGTGAATGTTTACAACATTACTTACAAACGCAAATTCATAACCTTCTTTAGAAACTAAAGATACAGAAATGATATTACAAGTTGCGTTGGGTACAAAAAAGCAATTACGCAAAACCAAAACATGTCCATCTGACATTCCCAGGTGATAGTCCCCCACGGCTTTAGCATCCATGCTAGCTCCGTTCGCAACTCTGAGGGTCATGTCACCTGCTTTCAAAACACTACGGTTTCTCAACGCCTGCAAAGAATTACAGATATGAGATCCTGATCCGGTATCCAATACCCAGGAAGTAGAGTTTATTGAAAGACAGTTTTCAATAACATACACACCTGAAGCTGAAGCTGCAACCTGCTTCAATTCCTGTGTTCTGGCCTTCCAGGCACTGCAATCATTCTTCCAGTGTCCTTTCTTATGACAATAGAAGCATTCTTCCTTATCCACAAGCTTCCCCGCTATCTTTGTTGCTTTAGCTTTTCCCTTCGTATCCACTTTACTAACACGGCCTCTTGGTTTGGCGGGGGCTTTCTTCTTCTTTCCCTTGGCTTTCGCCTTGGACCTAGAAGAAGATGATCCTCCTACAAACAAAGTGGATGTTTCCCTACCTTTCTGTAGGGTGCCCTCCGCGCTCCTCAGCATGTTGAGGAGCTCTGAAAGTTCAACTTCTTTTTCTTGTAAGTTGAAGTTCAGTATAAACTGGGCGTAAGTGGAAGGAAGGGACTGGAGAACTAAGTCTGTATAGAGCTCACTCTCCAATGTGGTCCCTAGGTCCGCGAGCTCCTCAATGTAGCCGATCATCTTAAGCACGTGTTCTGCTACTGATGATCCGATGGCCATCCTTTCCGAAAATAACTTTTTCGACGCTTCGTATCTTGCGATACGAGATTGCTCTCCATACAGTTCTTTTGTATGGAGAAATATGGATTCAAGGTCCATATTCTCGTGCCTCCTCTGATGTTCGTTGTCCATCGAGGCAAGTACGAGGCACTTGGCCTTCGCGCTGTCAATCTCCCAAGTCTTACGGATTTCCTTATCCGCGACGCTAGAAGTGGGACCAGGGACAGGGGGAGCTTTGGTGGTAAGAAGACACCCCAGCTTGTCGTAAGTGATTGCCATTTTGACATTCCTGAGCCAATCATTGTAGTTTGGCCCTGTCAGTATGTTTTTATCTAGAAGTAACTTAAGTCCAGTCATGTCGATTGGTCGCTGCAATTACGAGAGAGAAGAAGAAACACTCAGCATGATGCTCTTGCAAGTTTAGAGTGGTTTTTAGTTTGTCTAAACAGGATGGCTCCCAGTGTTTCTCGAATCCCTCCTTAAAACCAAAAAGGAAGAATTAGTCAGGATCAATCTCACCGTACAATACTTGCTTAACCGTTCAGCCAGGCCAGTGTCGGTACTTCGAGGGAGGTTTTCCATCGCTTTCGCGAAGTTCCTTAATTTAAGAACCTCTTTTCCCTGGGAGCGTAGCCCCGCTAACACCTTTCTAGACACCTACTTGGTTTATAGCATTGATCGTTAAGTGAGAAATTTCCCGAGGAGTAGCATATACTCACAGTAGGATCGGGATCCAAATATCATCGCGTGACGAAACTGAAGGAATCCTACCAGAATCATCACACTCCAAATGGTATGCAACACTAGCAAGTTTCAGTTCTTTTGAAACTCCCGATGTGGATTTTTGCCCCATGCTCTTATGACCTTGACTTTGGCCAACAAATCATAAGTCACATGTCAAGTTCTACCCGTCGTTCTCCAGGTTAATTTGAATCCACCCGCACCTACCCTTGACTTTGGCCAACAAGGCAGTACGACTGTTCCAAACCAACGCATCTATCTATGCTGCACATGAATACCCAATAGCTACCAATCACTATGCCTTGACTTTGGCCAACAAACACAGCTTGAATACTATTGACTATTCATGTGAAACGACGGAGGGCTACGAATGGTTTTGGCGAAACCGTGAACGTAGTGAACTTGATTTAGTCGATGGAACGAGATAGCTTTTAAATGGAGTGGCTCAAACTCCGCATTTTAAAAGTTTGTTTTGAAAAGAACCGAGTGGTTTTTCGAAATTGTTCCAACGACTTTTACATGGTTTATTTTCTTGCATTAGTTCTTTTAATGCGTGATATTCTTGCATTAGTTCTTTTAATGCGTCCCATCATTTAATCCTACCATTGCAGAAAACAACCAAAATATGACGTACGCTTATGCCATTCGCATTCGCCACGGGGCCCCGTCATTACCCGTTAGGTTACTTAACTAACGACAGAGCGGGGGCTGGGCTAGCACGGCTGTAAAACATAAGCAACGCCTAAATAATATCATATATAGATATATTGCAATGATAGACATTTCAGATCACAGATGAACACATTGGATATACTAGGAACCCGCAATTCGTACGAGCCTGTAACGAAAAGCAGATTACACGGTCGCGGTGAATTGCCAAAACCTCACCCAAGACCCCTACGGGTGCGGCAAACTACCCGCCAAGTACCCGAAGCGAAGCAACCTCCCTCATCCCCGTGAGTAGGCCACTCGGCACTTCGGCATACCCGGTAGTTTGTGCACCCCCTCCATGGGTCTATCCTAGGAGCAAAAACAGTAAAAAGAAATTATACAATGACGGCTACAACCCCGACCCGGTTGTGCGGCCATACAAATAATTATTACATCAATTTACAAATTTACATGAATTGAAAGAAAAGAAAACTCTCGTCTCACAACCCCCGGCTATTCACCCGCGACAATCCAATGAATTCATATACACATTCCAATAACATTACAGATCACAGATTTGTATAACCCCCACTAATCGACATATAGCGATTAGTAGACGTTCAATACAAATATCACATTACAGAAAAACCCGTCAGCATAAGTCTTTTAGAAGTTCGATCAAAAATACGGATTTAATGGCCCCAAAAACAAAATTTTCGTTCTGGAAAATCTGGGCAGAAAATACATATTCCAAAAATCCCAAAACAACCCCAGAAATACACTGCACCAAAGATGGACCCCGACCGAGTCAACTCGGCCGCGGAACCGTGCTCCGGCCGCGTTTCCGCGACGCTTTGAATCGATCGTGGGACCAAATTTGGTGGTTATTCTAATAAAAGCCTGAGCCGATTTTTAAGATGAAAATTATCAACTTTTGAACATAATAAAATTCGGCAGAAACTTGACAGTTTTGGGTTCGTTTTGCTACTTTTCTTTGATCGATCTTCTAGCTACTTTGCTAACATATTAGATAGAGTTTAACTAGGCTCTGATACCACTGTAAGTCCATGCTACCTCTCCCGGTACTTTCGGGCATGCGGAATTTGATAAAAAACGATTTTCTTAGAGGTGGTAACATGGACTTAAAACCCGGATCTTTGTTAAACATCTAGCTAACAACCTAATTACGAGTTGCTAACTACTCGGTTAGGGGGTTATACCTTTCTTTTTCTCGAACTCCTTCGTCTTCAAGCTTCGATGGTCGTCCGAATCGGCTTCTCCCCGTCGTCTCCTTGCGCCGAAGATAGATCCACCTGAAAGCCTCAACCTTTGGCTCCTTCTTCAAACTTTGAAGAAACTAGTTCACTCGGTTTGCTAAACCTTGTGAACTAGAGTGAGTAGAGATGAGTTTGTATGGGATTTTATCTATGGTTCTTGGTTCTCAACTCATGAGACAAGTGAACCATAGAGTCAAGAGAGGGAGAGCAAGAGGAGGAGATGAGAGCTCAAGAACAAGAGAGAGAATGAGCATGAAAGAATGGGAGAAGACTTTTCTCATTTGGCTCTCATAATCCAAAACAATCATAACACATCATATCAATCAAGTATTATGTGATGGTTTAAGCAACCATAGCCATATCATTTCATGCACTCATTTTGCACAAAAGAGCAAGCAAGCAAAAGTCTTTGCCATGAAATGATAGCTATAGTTATCATGATGGTCAACTAGTCAAGCCTAGTCAACCGGTCAACAAAGTAAACAAGTCAACAAAAGTCAACAAGTCAACAAAGTCAACAACCCAACAACCATGTCACCATAATACCTAATTAATATAATTGTTAATCACATAACATATTCTCATTAGGGTTGAGCAAAAAGTCAATAGTCAACTGTCAACGGTCAACAACCCTAATGAGAATCCTCCGTCTCTGTCTCTCCGTCAACTGTGCATACACACCCGCATCCGCGTTCCGAGGAACACGAATGCAAACTGGATAAATCCAATCCCAAAAGGTACACTAGGATCTGGCTTAAACCAAATCCCGCTAGTGTAAACTGTCCGGACACTGTACTTGCACAAGTGCACGGATGTGACCGAACCCTGTCGCAAAACCATGCGACCTGTCGCAAAACCATGCGACCTCTACTCTTTTTCCTAAAGGCGAATAGCTTTCTGTGTGGGACTCTGAAGACTCGACACTACGCTTGCAGTGGGTTTAACCACAGACCGCAAGCGGCACTAGCTGTGCGTAACGGTCCCCAGGTAGATGCCGAAAAGAAGACTGACGAGGTGAAACCCATCTGAACTCCTACTGAGCCTGAATGTGACAATCTCGGTACAGTCCGGTCTTTTCGTCTGATACATCGCATGGCGGGCCTAGGGGGCGGTAAACGTCAGTCCCCCAATAGCGGTACAAGTCGTGTCGGAGTGAAGCCCAAAACACCCTGAGATAACACTGGAAGCCTACCAGTATATCTCGTTTGCCCTGGCCAGGGACTACTCGTGTAATGGCTCTCCTAGACACAGCGCGATGTCAACCCCCAATACCGGGAGAGACGAATCCTGTCTAACCGTCACTGCCTCCAAGTGCTTCAGGACTGCACCCAATTACCACCTGTTTGCACGACTCCTTTGAGCCGTGGTAGGGTAGTAATCAAAGTACAGTGGGAACACACTCGAGGCGAAGTGACAGTGTCAAGTCAGCGGACTAAGCTGTACTCATGTCACCTGGGAACTGATAACTGACGATAAGCATAATACCAACTAGTCAGTTACCGACGAGTCCTGTCCAGTGTACTCGTAACCCAACGAGCACCCGCATACTCTCTCAAGTACGACGTACTGATGGCTGTGGGACAGACCATCTCCCACACTGGGATGAGAAGCGCACACGCTAGTCTACTTCGGAGTATCGATGCCCTATCTCGATAGTCCTGCGACCAGGGACCTGCATAAGGATGTGCTTCTAGATTACCCAGCCCCACTAGTGTGACTGCCATCACAACGCTGGTAATCAAGCAAAGATCCTAAGAGCTCCACTAATGTGTATAGGCGATATACTAAAATAAACACATGTACACATTGAAGTAGAAACAAACCAAGTAGCATACTACTATTTTGAGCAAGATTGTATATACAAGGTGAATATCCCAAGCTTCCATTAAGTAATATACAAACTAGTATGATACAGTAATGGCCTCTAGGGCATATACACTAACATCTACGAAGCCCTCTGGCTGAGTCATGTACACGCACTCTTCTAAATCACCATTTAGAAAGGCGGTCTTAACATCCATTTGCCAGATTTCGTAGTCATGGTATGCAGTAATGGCAAGTAAGATCCGGATGGACTTAAGCATAGCCACTGGGGAAAGGGTTTCTTCATAATCCACACCTGGTCGTTGACGAAATCCCTTTGCTACAAGTCTAGCTTTGAAAGTCCCAACTTTTCCATCTACACCAAATTTCCTTTTAAAAATCCACTTGCTCCCAATGGGTCTTACCCCTTCAGGAGCATTTTCCAAAATCCATACTTTATTGGTGTACATGGATTCCATCTCAGATCGCATTGCATCCAGCCATTTCACAGAGTCAGCACTCGTGATGGCCTACTCGAAACTAGTCGGGTCATCATCTTCCATGATGCAATCCTCACTTCCACCATCAATGAGAAAACCGTAGTATCTCTCAGGCGGATGAGAAACCCTGCTAGATCGGCGGAGAGGCTGGGGTTCGTCGGGTACTACTGAATCCTCTGGTTCCACTAAATCTTCAGTTGTAGTTAGTGTTGCTGGAACCTCTTCCAGCTCTACCTCATCGCCACTAATTTCTTTTGTAAGAAATTCCTTTTCTAAAAAGGTGGCATGTTGAGCAATAAACACCTTTTGTTGTTCACTGTGGTAGAATAGATATCCATACGAATTGCTTGGATATCCTACAAACTTCCAAAGAACTGATCGTACCTCGAGTTTGTCCGGATTTTTCTTTTTAACATAAGCCGGACAACCCCATATCTTAACTCTTTTAAGAGATGGTCTCTTCCCATTCCATATCTTATATGGAGTGGTAGGCACAGATTTAGTTGGAACTCTATTCAATAGGTATATGGTTGTTTCCAGCGCATACCCTCAGAAGGAAATAGGTAACTCAGCTGTACTCATCATAGAGCGTATCATATCTAATAGGGTGCGATTCCTCCGCTCCAATACACCGTTGTGCTGTGGTGTATAAGGAGGAGTAAGCTGAGAGAGAATCCCATTCTCTTTTAGATAATCTAGGAACTCATTGCTTAAATATTCACCTCCTCGATCAGATCGAAGAATCTTAATACTTTTGCCTGTTTGATTCTCTACTTCGTGCTTATATTCTCTGAATTTCTCAAAAGCTTCACTCTTGTGTTTTATCAGGAACACATATCCGAATCTTGAGAGATCGTCAGTGAATGTAATGAAGTAGGAAGAACCGTTCCTGGCATGCGTAGACATGGGACCGCATACATCACTATGTACCAGTCCTAAGAGTTCGGTAACTCTTTCTCCGTGTCCACTAAACGGAGCTTTGGTCATTTTTCCATTGAGACATGAATGGCAAGTATCATAAGATGATAATTCGAAGGGATTCAAATAACCATCTTTATGTAACTTAGCCAGTCGTGTCGCATTGATATGACCAAGTCTACAATGCCACAAGAAGGATTCGTTCATTTCTGAACTTTTCCTCTTGTGTGTGTTTTGTATATTGAGGACTGTATTCTGATTTAGAATGAATATGCCATTATGTAACGAGCCTGATGCAATTAACTTTTGATCTAGGAATATGTTCATAACATTATCCTTTAATACAAAATTATATCTTTCTTTACTTAATAAAGAAACTGATATAATGTTGCACATCATGTTCGGTATATAATAACACTCATTTAGAATCAGTGTATTACGACTTGGCAATACAAGGTGATATTCGCCAACTGCTTTGGCTGCAATACTTGCACCGTTTCCTACTTGAACGGAATGATCACCTTTTCCCAGTTCTCTACCTTTTCGTAGCCCATGTAACAATTTACATATGTGGGATCCTGATCCGGTATCTAATACCCAGGACGTAGGGTGAACTGAGAAACAGTTCTCAATAACTAACACACCTGAAGAAGATGCATCAACATGCATGTTCTTTTGGGCGGCTTGAGAATCCAGATATTCTCCTATTCCCTGTTCAGTCTTATAACTCTTATAAGAAAGAACGGGTCCAACGTTCCCCTGCTCAGTATAATAAGCGGGTTCAGTCAATACATCCATATCATTATCTTGATTATGGCCTGACATGGTCGCTACCTGGGGGGAGAGAGAAGAAAACATTTAGCGTATGCTCTTGCAAGATTAGATTGGTTATTATCTTATCTAATCAGGATGTCTCCCACTGTTTTTATCAAATCTTCTTTCAAACCCTAAAAGGTAAGATTAGCCGGGATTAATTATACCCTACAATTTCGTCAATCTGTCAGCCAGATCAGTGTCGGTACTTTGAGGGAGGTTCCCCATGCTTTCGCACGGACCTAATTAAAGTAAACCTCGTTTTCCCAGAGGCGTAACCCCGTTAACACTTTTCTAGACACCTACTTGATCGACTAATTGTCCTGTGTAAAACTCTCCCAGGAGTAACTCTTACTCGCAGTGGGTATCGGGATCCAACTATCTCATAGAAGGTATGCAATCTCATTGCAAATTTCAACACTTGAAATTCCCAATAATGCTTTTATCCCTAGCAACTTATGACCTTGGCTAAGGTCAACAAATCATAAGCGCTAGTCAAGTTCAACCCGTCATTTCCTGATTGAATTAAACCCACCCGTACGACCCTTGGCTAAGGTCAACAAAGTCGCACGACTACCCTAACTCAATCACATCTCATTTTTTAGCAGATAAATACTAATTAGCTACTGTACACCATGCCTTGGCTAAGGTCAACAAACGCAGCACGAATACTAACTAGTCTCTATCTGAAATGACGGAGGGCTACGCAGGTTTTTCAGAAAACCATGAGCGTAATGAACTTGATATCATCGTAGAATCATGTGAAATTTTGAAATGGAGTGTTTTTGAGGCTTTCATTAGTTTTGCTAAAGAGGTCACTCCCGGTGAAAGGATCTCGGCTCTTTCCTCATCGAATAAGGTGCAGGGTATATCATATATACCACTATGCAAAGCAAAACTCTAAAAGCTATCAAAAGACAAACCGAGTTTTGTAGCATCTGCCAGTTTCTCTAAAGAGTTCACTCCCGGTGAAGGGATCTCGGCTCTTTCCTCATCGAATAAGGTGCAGGATATATCATATATACCGCGATGCGAAGCAAAACTGAAGCTACCCTTTTTATAAAGTTTTGATTCTACAACATCTTTTAGGTTTCTTTTCTTTTTATTAATCTCATTAATAAAAAATCCCATCAGCTTATGCTTCCTAAGCATCACAGATAAATACGACGTACACTTATGCCATCCGCATTCGTCTCGATGTCCCCTCGTGCACCGTTAGGTTAGGTAACTAACGACAGAGCAGGGCAGGGCTAGTGCGGGTGTAAAATATAAGTAACGTCTATATAATATATCATATATACTATATACTGTATCCATCACAACATATCAAATGATCACATCACAAATATCGCAGCAGAAACAAAGATATAATGTGGGATATACTAGGACGTCCGTATTTAGTATTTAGCCAACAATAGAAAATACGGATTCCACAGTCGTGATGAATAGCCAAGCCCACACCCTGGACCCTTACGAGAGCGGCACGCGACCCTACCAATTCTGGAGTTTAGGAGACCCGGTCTCGACTCCTCGAGATGGCCTCCCACTGAACCCCAGAACCCGGTCACCTGTGCTCCCCTCCTTCGGTCCATCCTAATGTGGAAAAGTAAATAATATACAACACTGGTGGCATCGACCTCAACCTGGAAGTGCCCCAAATAAAAGAATATTACATTACATTTGAATTTACATGAATGAAAATATAAAACTCTCATCTCACATAAAACCCCTGGCTATTCAATCGCGACAATCCTGCACATCATATCTCAGCAACACATAATATCTCATATCATCAACGTAAGTAAGTATGCATACACTGATCGTCGTCGATGTATAGCAACGAAAACCGGCAATACAACTACATACTACACTTACGGTCACAGAAAAGAAATTGTAAAACTACAATATTTGGAATCCACAATCACTTTAGACATCGTAAATCCGAAATATCATATACTTCGCATTTCATGCCTAACACAATGAATTCCACATATTGTATCATATTCCAGATAAATAGACAGTATTAAACTTTTCGAACAGACAATCAAATACCCAAAATTTCCTAAAGTGCTCAACACTTGAGCGGAGTTCAAACAATCCCAGAATATGTCACAGTACCAGTGATCCAGCCGTAGAAGGGTCAAGCCAACGCCTCACATGTGGCACGCCGTACTGCCCCAAACCCGAAGTTTCAAAAGGCAGTTCAAGACGGTCACATAATCGAGTTAAGGTTTGTTGTCTTCTAGAGGGTCCACCGTGTTACTTGCACATTTTTCCGAAAGATTTAAACTCGAGAAAAAATTCAACACTTGAAATTTTTTTGTGTCGGGAAAAAGTGAGTTAATGATATACGTTCGAACTTTTTAACAGTTTCTAAATATCCGGAAAAACAATAACGAATTTAAAAATTCCGATCGCATCTACGATTACAAAACAAACCCCAGAACACTGAACACTTGAGTCACTTTAAAAATACCCAGAAGCATCAACAAGCACCTACGGATATTACCATGAATCCATATGTCACAATTCCAAAGTTCGGCCGCGGAACCGCCGCGGCAAGCAGGTTCCCGCCGCGGTTCCGCGGTTACTTAGATGAATTGGGATATCGTATTTCATGGTAATTCTTAGAATTTCCTGCTGATTTTTTAGGTGTTTTTAATTCAGAAAAAATCGCATTTTTGAAAAATATCCAGAGAGGGGTTCATTTTCGTCGGTTCGGGTTCGATCGGAGTTTTAACTTCGTTAACACATCGCCTAATGCTCTAGCAAGGCTCTGATACCACTGTAGGGTTCCTAGGCACACTTGTGAAGGTTCATAAAGCCTCAAGCATGCCCGAATAAAATTTTACATGTGCCGAACAACCCAAAGACGGGATCTTTGCTAGATTATTAGGGTTTAGCATGCAAGATAACATCTTTAAAGCTAAGTGTGAGGGATTACAACCTTTGTAGTCCGCTCCTTCACTTCACAAGCTTCGAGTACAAGTCCCTTCGCCGCGATCCACGATCTCCCGGGCTCAAGAGAGGCTCCACGACTCGAACGATCCATGCTAGCTTGAAGTGTTCCGATTCTCCGATGATCTACGTCGAAGTTGCTATAACCCAAACTTTCTCACTCTAAAGAGATGAACACCCTAATCTAATGAGCTAGATTAGATGAGGATGATGGAGTAGTATTTATTCTATCTTTTTAATTCACTTTCTCACAATAAATCATCACATAAGGAATTTCTAGTGAGCTCTCTCTTTCAAAAACCAAAGAGAGAAGAAGATGAAGAATGAAAGAATAATCATTTTGTGATGAATAGTAGTCAAGTGTATATGATTGATTATAGAACCATGGTCAAGGATGATAGGATAAAACTTCTAGAGAATAAACTAGAGTTAGGATTTGGTTAGGTTAAGGATATGTATCAACCATAATATCTTAACCAAGACAAAATAGAATCCTTCTAGAATGAACAAGAAGGAGCTAACCCTAATCAAACCGTAATCCCTTTTTATCATCCTTAATCATGTTTCATAATAAATCATATCATGTCACAATAATATATATCACATACATATTATATATTTGCAACAAAAGAAAATAATACAATTAACATATATCGCATATATATCAATGTATTAATCCGGTGAGAAAATGAAATAATAAAGCGAGCCAATATTAGATAATGTAATACAATATATCATATATATCATTATACATTAAATCATCAAATCAACACTTGATCTAACGATCCGGCTATATCGAATATAACCGACTAATATATCATGTACCGATTCATCGAATCAACACTTGATCCGATGTCCCGATTCATATCTAAATATCGCGAGAATATAATACAGTATCTCATATCGCATTATCCTCGGTCCTGCACATATCACATATGTGCCTCTACTCCGTTTTGCCTGAGCCAAGAAACCTCTGTGTAGGACTCTAAAGAATCGTCAATACGCCGGTAACAGGTGATGATCATATCAAACACCCACAAGCTGCAAGCGGTCAGCTAAACGTAACAGCCACCCAGGTATTAAGCGATCAGAAGATCAACAAGCTAGCCTGTTCGTTTTCCTGTGAATCCAATCAGTAACACTCCCTTACAGTCCGGTCTGTTCGTCTGATATGTCGCATATCAAGTGTAGGGGTGGTATACGTCAGACCCCAGTAACCGATAAGTCGTGTCGATGTGAGGCTCATAACAGGTCGAGAAACTACTGGTAACACTTACCAGTATATCTCTATATCAGCCCTGGCCAGGGACTTCCAGTTATATCCAATCGAACACAGCACGACATCAACTCCCTATACCGGGAGAGACGAATCCCCTCCTATCGCTCATTGCCTCCATATGATTCGGGACTGTACCAAAAAGCCACCATTTTGCACGCCCTCTTGGACGTAGTAAGGTGGAAATCAAAGCACAGTGGGAATCACACAAGACTCTATGACGATATCGGGTCTACAGACAACCCTGTACTAGTGTCACCGGAGAATTGCCATCTGACGTGTGGCATATCACCATCTGGGAGTTCTCGGCGAGTCCGTCCAGTGTACCCAGTCTCCACTGAGCACACGTACACCATCCTTGTTGTCAAACACCGATGGATATGAGATCATCCATCGCCCATCATATGGGTCAAGATGCGTATACGCTAGTCTACTCTGGTGTATCGATGCCCCGTCTCGATATACCCTCGACTAGGAACAGTTATAGGATGTACTCATCGACTACTATGGCCCCACTAGTATGATCTCATCATAGTCCCAGTAGTCGAATACAGATCCTAAGGGCTTTATCAACATGTGAGAGAAAGACAGTAAACCAATACAAGTCAACATGTTAAGATAAAGTGAAACCAAATAGCATACTATCATGACGAGCAAGAAAGTCCTCTCTGTATATATCCAAGCATCCATCATAATATACATCATATGTACAACAATGGCCTCTAGGGCATATACATAACTAACACAGAATGTAAATAAGGTACAATGGTGGTCACGATGCGAGTGAACCCACCTACCAAAGCAATCATCCGGAAAGGAGCAGTGTGCCAGCAAGCCGCAATGAAACCTGTACGGCAAAACCTGCAAGAAACTGTGGCACAACGGGGGTGAGTTGCCAACTCGTGAGTAGAAAACATCACCGAGCAGAAATCGCATGTATGACTCAATCCTAGGTCATACGATAATAATATCCTCAATAATATAACCTTGAAACTATCTACACATAAGTGTAATATCAAGTGCTCGTGTCAATGCCTCAGGTAGCAATATGTCACTAATATGATGTGCAAATGCATTACAAATGAAAACAGAATACATCATGAATAAGAAAACTGTTTTCTTAATTTAGTGAGATTTCTGTTTGTAAAAATCGAGATATCATCAATGAAATCAATATAGAATCTGTGTCAAGCATCGACACAAAACATATATCCCAATATCCAATATCTCGGGCTCCGGCAATCCGGACTGGCCCATATCAGATAATCTCAATATCTCAATGTTTCAATATCTCGGGCTCCGGTAATCCGGACTGGCCCCTATCATCAAATCTCACAACTACGTCGGTATCCTCCGGATATCCGCCGCGTCACAAATAACCTGTCGGTAGTGCTCCCCTACCAGGCTCAACGCCATCATCTGCGACCTTCTTGTCCAGGGATACCGCACTGGGTCCACCATGCACCCGCAGACGGTTCCTCCTCCTCCTCGAATCGGGTGTATGATATCGCTCAAGAACCGAGAAAACTCATGGTGGACATATCTCATAACATATCACGATAAAACCGCAACTTGCATTTTAAAATGATAATAAGTTTTTATAAAATCCTTGCGGTTTCTCCAAATCCAGAAATCTTATGGAAATCCAAAATCCCCATCTCAAGAGTAAATAACAGTGAATTACCGGCATAAAGCCCCATAATATTGCATGACAATGAGTATGTATACATGCACGGGTATCTATGTAAAGAATGCAATATCTAAACTAGCACAGTAATGATATATCAGAACTATCAGCTAACAAGCGATATCAATAAGGTAATATTCTCTAAAGTGTACATGACATGGTAATTACCGATGATGATGTGTGTGAGCCGGCAAGCAACGTGGAGCATACGCATCATCGGTAATGGTGCTGGTGTCCTGACAGCATGGGTTCATAATAACAAATAAAAACACATTTAAGCATGCAATGCGACGCGAACAACAAGAATATACGGAAAATGAATAGCAAACACAGCATATAAGAATATACATTTATATGCACGAGTCATACGGTTTTGGCATTTGAAATAGCACAAATCGTGGTTTTTAGAAAATAGGGGCTACGGAGTTTTTAAAAAAAGGTACGTCCTTTGAAATATCCGTAGTACCCCTTGGCCTGTCTTTAATGTTGCGCCACGGCAGCGCCCCGGCCATCTTACCGAGGCCAAAATGCGGAATCAAAAATTTTCCTTACTTGGAAACTGGCGCTACCGCGGACAATAAAACCCGGATCGTTAACCATTAACCTATACTAGCAAACAAGAGATGGGAAGAGAAGTATACCATGTGATCCGAGTCCTCCGGTCTTCTCGTCATCGTCCCGATCTCCCGCGGAAAGTCTTGTCTCCATATCGTCGCCTCCTCGCCTGAAGGGCACCACATCGCCTGCGTCTTTTACGGGCTCCCACCTCAATTCCGAGGCAACTCGGGCGCGAAGCTAGCAAGTCGACGCGTCCAAGATACGCTGTAGGCTAGTGTAGAGTCTATGTCTCATTGGGGTTTTGTTTCCTTTGAAGATGATGGAGGAATCAAGATAAGAAAAATGGTGCTTGCATTTTTCCTAGCATGAAAAAGAGATCAAGAAAAATCCCACAAGCTCAAAAATGAAACTCTCTCATTATTTTCTCTCAAGTGTGGCCAACCTCTTCTTGTGAGAATGGTGGAGGAATGAATATGAATCAATAACAAGAAGGGAGGTGAGTGTAGGAAAAGAGAAAGGGTGACCTTATCCAAAACCATCATCACAATATCAAATCAAGTCCTAATCCATTCTAATCACCATAAAGCAAAAGAAAAGACTAAGAAAGCATCTCATGATTAAGAACCATCATGAAGCCCCACATATGCAAGATACCCCCTCCACAAATGTTATTTGCAAACTTGCAAATAACCCCCTCCATCGGAAAAGTCCGGCCGGGAAAGAACAAAGGAAAACCGGCCGGAACGGAATGCAAACTGGCAACTCTAGAAAACTGGTCCCGTAATAAATTACAGGAAAACCCCGATACTGTGCATACACACCTGCATCTGTATTCCGACCGGATACAAATGCAATGAGACAAAATCTACACTGTACTAAACTAGGATCCGGCTTAAACCAAAGCCGGCAAGTAATATCCGTCCGATCCTGATCCGTGCAATACCGCACGTATCTGATCGAACCTAGCCATATAACCATACGGCCACTAGTACAAACTGTCCGATCCTGATCCGTGCAATACCACACGTATCTGATCGGACCCTGCCATATCTCCATACGGCCTCTACAGCGTTTCGCCCGAAACTTGAGTAACTGAATGTGTGGTGGACTCTAAAGACTCGTCAATACTATGGCTGTGGATTTAACCACTAGCACGTCAAAGGTATAAGCCAATACGTGACGGGCCACCAGCTATTGACCAAAAGGGACATCGATGAGCAGATTCATCCTGACGCCCTACTGAGCCTGTCAGTGACAATATCCGTACAGTCCGGTCCGTTCGTCTATGAGCATCGCATGGCGGACCTAGGGGGTTGGTAAAAGTCAGACCCCCAAAAGCGGTACAAGTCGTGTCGGAGTGTAGCCCAGAACACCCTGAGATACTAATGGAATACCTACCAGTAAATCTCCTGCCTCGGCCGAGGGCTTTGTGTAATGGCTCTCCTAGACACAGCGCGACCTCACCCCCAATACCGGGAGAGACGAACCCCTGCAGATCCGCTCACAGCCTCCATGTGGCTCGGGACTGTACCCAACTAAAACCTGTTTGCACGACTTCTTTGAGCCGTGGTAGGGTAGTAATCAAAGCACAGTGGGAACTCACAAGAGACAAATGACGATCTCAGGTCGATGAACTAACCTGTACACATGTCACCAGGGAACTGCTATCTGACATCTGGTATAAGACCAACTAGCATGTTCCCGGCGAGTCCTGTCCGGTGTACTCATAACCCAATGAGCACCTGTATACATCTTAGGTGAACCAACTGACACCAGTGGCTTCTGAGACCGGCCACCGTCCCTCGTCGGGGTCTCGACTGTATACACTAGTCTACTAATGGAGTATCGATGCCCTGTCTCGAAACTCCTATGACTAGGGACCTTTTAAGGATGTGCTTATAGACCGCCAGCTCTCACGTATATGATCGCCATCATACTGCTGGTAGTCAAGCAAGAATCCTAGGGGCTCTATCAACGTGTAATAGCGACATGTCAGGTCACCTAAAGCAGTACACGATGATAAAGATAAACCAGATAGCATACTATCATCTTGAGTAAGACTGTCCTACCGGGATAGGTCCTCCCTCAATCATTGCAATCACGTGCCTGTGATCCAATAATTGACTCTGAGGGCACTATCTCCAACAATCTCCCACTTGCACTCAAGGCTAATTATTGCGATGTCGCATACTCACAGCCCGTGTGATACCGAACACCCAACTCCTCTACTAGTCAGTCTCACAAAACCCGTTTGCGAAACTATTGTGTTCGAGGAATAGCCTCAGTGAGTGGATCCGCTGGGATGTTTCTTTCTATGTCTCTCTATATCTCAAGTTCGCGAAGAAAGCCATCTCCCGAAATGAGCAATACCTATCTTAGAATATGTCTAGATGTCTGATGGGACCTAGCTCATAAATGAACTCCAAATCCAAACTTCTTAGACTGTATCGTCAACTGAACTTAATCAGTATCCTGCGCCATACCTTTTCTCAGTATCCACCTGGACCATCTGTCCACAATACTGCCCCTCGTCAGAGGGAAAACTATAATTCTGACAGCCACTCTGCCATCCAGGTCACCTTGGAAGCCTGGAATGATAACTGTCTCCTAAAGGAGGCTGCTGTTATCACATCCCTAGAACATCAACTTATGTTCTAAAACTGCTCCCGATTGTTTCTCCAGGATTGGATGAATATCAACTTATTGCACCTACTGCAAGAACAACATCTGGTGTGGTACTTGACATCTCATGATTGACTCAATTGCCTGAGCAAGTGATCTGCCAATCATGCACGTCCTCTCCGCTTTAGTCTGTAAGACACCTTTAGAGAGGGTGACTCCATTACCTGCAGGTACGCTACCGTGCTAGGATTCGTCCATTCTAAATACTCTTAGAATGCTGTCTAAGTACCCTCATTGGGAAACCACCCAAATCTAGATCTAAAACCATAGATCTAGTAGCCAGAATGTACGATATAATATCCAAGTCCTATGTGGAGAAACCACTGTGTGACGACCAAAGTATAACCGATCGTAGTATAGGAATATCACTTCCTACTCTGTGTATGTCATCAAATACTAGGACATAACACCCTACTACCTTCTTAACAGATCCATCCCCTATTCTGATGAAGTCAAACCTATGACTGTCACATCAGAAATAGATGATCTATCTCCGCTATATCTGCTTTAGTCTATAAATAGACATAAGCCAACTGTCCACCAATGCTTCCGCTGCTCCCACTGACTACGACAACCCTCTGGCAGAGTCATACAGACGTACACTTCTAAAGCCATTTTAGAACGACGCTATACTCATCCTCCTGCCGGGTCTCGCAGCCTGGAACAACAGCAATGGCAAGTGTGGGTAAACAAGAACTTCCCTGTCACCGTCCTTGAGGCTACTGGAGTACCTCTCGGGTGCCTGAAGTTACCCACCGTATCTGCGGAGTGGCCAATGGAATGTCAATCCACATTGAATCTTTAGGTTCCTTATCAAATCTTCAGTAATTGTTTATGGTACTGGAATTACTTCCAGTTCTACCATACTCCCACTACTGTTTTCTGAAAAAAAATCCATTTTTATTAAAACTGTGGCGAGTCAAGAACAATATCACTATTGATCTTCCAGATGGTAGAAAGTCAACCCTCGTCATAGCCTGGGTCAACCCACAAACTGCCATTACAGAAACGTGCCTTGAGTTATCCGGAGTCCGGTTTTAAGCATAAGCCGAACAACTCCCCGTACCTTAACAATGTCAAGATATGAACTGTTCTATATCCAATACAGAAACAGAGGCACTGATTTAATTGAACCAGATTCAAATCATGCAGCTGTCTCCAGTGCATGTCAAGTAAATGGAGAGAGGCCGATCAGCGTTACTCAACTTAGGAATGCTTCCAATTATGAGTAACCTGAAAGAGAAGCAAGTTCTCTTAATTATTATTATCAACTGAATAGCATACACAAGTATCTACATCTTCGATCACCTTGAAGAATCCCGATACTTGCAATACCTGGTTCTCTACTTTATTCATATACTTATAACTTCTCAAAATTCAGACCCCGTGTTTCCACGAAACACCTGTCTAAAAACTAGAGAAGTCATAAGTAAACTGAATATAGTACGAGGACCAACCCCTCTGTCCTGATGGACGCTGGACAACATACAATACTCTGTATAAGTCTCTTGAGTTTGATGACTCATTCACTGTGTGTCGTAGGCTGAAAACTGTACTTATGGTTAAGAAGAATTACACCGCTGTTTAATGCTCCTTACCTAACCATCCACTGATATAGGTAAATGTCATCGACATAACTTCAAAAGGTACATCTCACTCTATAAAAATAGACGTACAGATATATCAATTTGAAATTGGTGCATAACTGCGGATATTCAAAACCAAATATTTGCCGTCCGGCAAACAACCCAGGTGACTTTCTCAAATATCACCGATTACAACGAATCCCGATATAATGAGGATGATCACCCAATTCCCAATAACTTACTCCCACTCATCATCTGTAAAACCATACAGATGTGAGAATCATACCTGGTAAATACATACCCTGGAGTAAGTGTCTAATCGGGAAATCATTTTTCCTTTAACAGTACACAGTGAAACTGAAACATTGAAATGTTTCGATGGGGTATCCTGGTATTCCTAGTAATGCCTCTTCCATTATCCAGATTCACAACTGTAACCTTGTAATTCTTTGCCATCTTTCTAAATCCCTTTCTATGTCTTTAGTCATTACCTTTTGTACACCCCTTTAGGCCAAATGGTTTTCTTCCTTCCCTACCGTTCGGCACCAGCCTATGGTTTGGAAGAAGACTATCCAAAAAGCATAAAGGGTGTACTGTCCTAATCCTAGGAGCACTCGTAACGCGAGAGAAGGTGAAGATAAAAGACACCTGAATGTACTTTATTCCTATTTCTCCTGAACCAGGATCCATCCCCGAACTGGAACAAGTTCCTTTCGAGTTCGTATATAACCATACGATGGATTATCCAATAAACTAGGATCTTCGTAGTAATACGGAGTGTCCTGGAGAAATACAAAAGTGATTTAGGATTGGCAAAGAAATACTTGGTTTTGTCGTGAATAGCAGTCGCAATTTACTTTGCCCTCTTACTAATCCCTTTCTTTGTCTTAACTTAATACCTTCTACACACCATCGTTATGCTAATTGGTTTTCTTCATTCCCCACCGTTCGGCACCAGCCTAAGGTTTTGGAAGAAGACTATCCAATTTGCGTAATAGGTGTACTATCTCCTAAACCAAGGAGTACTCGCAACCTGAGAGAAGGTAAAAGGAAAAGACAACTGAATAGTCCTATTCGTTTTCTCCAGAACCAGAAACCATCCTCGAATTCCTTCGAGTTCGTATATAACCATATGATGGTTTTGTCCAATGAAAGTGGACGTTCGTAGTAATACGGGGTGTCCTGGAGAAAAGGGTAAAAGTAGGAGTGGCAATGAGGTTAGCGACTCTGACAATCCAAAAGCCAGTGTTAAAGAAGGTTCGGTTAACTTGGTCACTGAGTCATAGTCTAGGGTCGGGTCAATGGTCGCTGCCAAAGAGAGAGAGAGAGAAAAGAAACACTCGGCATGCACTCTAACCTAGATCAGAATGGTTATCACTTTATCTAATATGGAAACCTCCCACTGTACCTCAAATTCTCCTCCAAACCTGAAAGAAGAATTAGTCGGGATCACCCGAGGAGTAAACCAACTCATCAGTGGAAATCAGGATCCAACTATCATCGCATGATAACTTAACGGAATCCACTCAAGTCACCACACTCCAGAAGGTATGCGCATGCCTGGCAAGTTTCAGTTCTTTTGAAACTCCCGATGTCGGTTTTTACCCCTAGGACCCAAGTGACCTTGAAAATGCCAACAAATCAAAGAGTCCTAGTCATGTTCTACCCGTCATTATCTTGATTGCGTTAAACCCACCCGTACGAGTCCTTGACAATGCCAACAAGACCGTACGACTGTCCTAACCAATCCACTTATCCATGTGACAGAAAAGCATTACATAGCTACCGAACACTACGCCTCGGCAATGCACGACAAACGCAGCACGAATACTAAGTAATACTAATCTGAAATGACGGAGGGCTACGGCTGGTTTTTGGCGAAAAACCTTTAACGTAATGAACTTGATATCGTTGAAGGAACTGGATAACTTTTTATAAAAAAAATAGTGACGAAAACCTTTGCTAAAGAGGTCACTCCCGGTGAAGGGATCTCGGCTCTTTTCTCGTAGAATGAGGTGCAGGATATTCCAACTGAATACCACGATGCAAAGCAAAAGTAATCGGCTATAGTGAAGTTATTACCCTGACGCAAATTTCTGTCCAAGGGGTCACTCCCGGTGAAGGGATCTCGGCCCTTGCCTCGTCGACTGAGGAGCAGGATATTCCAACTGAATACCACGATGCAAAACAAAAGTGAACGTCCTTGCAATAACAGCTTTTTGAAAAATTGTTCCAACAACATCAGAATAGGTTTGTTTATCTTGCATTGATCCGAATCAACGCAGTCCCATCAATTAATCACACCACAAAGAACGAAAATATATTGATGTCCGTATATGCCATCCGCATTCGCCTCTGGGTCCCGTCATTACCCGTTAGGTTAGCTAACTAACGACAGAGCGGGGACTGGACTAGTGCGGATGTAAAACATATACAACATCTACTAATATATATACCAATATATTATATTTCGCTCAAGGCGTGATAAGAATGCAACATCACAGAAATATACAGCATCACAGAACAATACAGATATCTGGGATCCCCGGGTTTCATAGAGCCGCTACTGAAACCCGACGTTCCCCTGGTCGTGTGGATAGCCTGTGCAATGAAATCCTAGACCCCTACGGGCGCGGCAAGTCACCCGCCAAGACGTGAAGCGAGGCAGTCCCCTCCAGCACCGTGAATGGACCACCCAGCACTTCACGGAATCCGGCAACTTGGGCACCCCTCCTGGGTCAACCTGTACCCCCTACGAGTGCGGAGAATAGCCCGCCAATCCTAGAGTGAAGCCCCCTCCGTCTCAATGCCATGAGATGCGGGCCCGTTGACCTCTAGAACCCGGCTATCCGTGCACCCCTCCGCGGGGTAATCCTAGTACAGAAAGTAAAATATACATACACCGGGTTCATCGACCGCAACCAGGTCGTGCCCCAAAAGAATAATACAAACTGGCAGTGACGGCAGTCCACATGTCGGACGCTCGCCCCGCAATATCAAATGTACATATAAAACAAAACTGTACTAACATTGCATCCAGGCTATCCCCACCGTCCGATCCGCAACATCACAGCAATACATAGAACATCAACGTGAAAGTCACGTTCGCAAATCCTTCTAACCGGGCTATAGAAGTTAGACAGGATTTACCGATCAAGTGACATTCACGGTCGCAGATATAATGTAAATACTGTGAACCAATGTGTTTAAAATTTTCCGATCGATCAAATTATAACAAGTGGGCCCCAAGTACTACTGTAGCTCATCCAGAAATAATGGGCCCAATATTAATATTCCAAAACCCATAAAATCACCCCAGAAGCCCACTGAAAAAGTTTGACCAATTGAACTTTCCAAACTGCGGCGGAACCACGGCACAAGGAGGGGTTTTGCCGCGGTTCAGCGCTCACCTTGAATGATCAATTCGTCGAATTTCTCCAGTAGTCTTAGAACTTCCAGTACATTAGTTTTTTACAACCTGAAAAATTTTTAGACTCCAAAAAATTTCAACAGAAAACTGATGTGGTGAAAAATGCGGTTTTGGGATTTTTGTTCGATCGGAATTGTAAAACACATTAGACAAAGCTAGACTAGGTTAATGGCGTGGCTCTGATACCATGTTGCGCCACGGCAGCGCCCCGGCCATCTTACCGAGGCCAAAATGCGGAATCAAAAATTTTCCTTACTTGGAAACTGGCGCTACCGTGGACAATAAAACCCGGATCGTTAACCATTAACCTATAATAGCAAACAAGAGATGGGAAGAGAAGTATACCAAGTGATCTGAGTCCTCCGGTCTTCTCGTCATCATCCCGATCTCCCGCGGAAAGTCATGTCTCCATATCGTCGCCTCCTCGCCGGAAGGGCACCACATCGCCTGCGTCTTTTACGGGCTCCCACCTCAATGCCGAGGCAACTCGGGCGTGAAGCTGGCAAGTCGGCGCGTCCAAGATATGCTGTAGGCTAGTGTAGAGTCTATGTCTCATTGGGGTTTTGTTGCCTTTGAAGATGATGGAGGAATCAAGATAAGAAAAATGGTGCTTGCATTTTTCCTAGCATGAAAAAGAGATCAAGAAAAATCCCACAAGCTCAAAAATGAAACTCTCTCATTCTTTTCTCTCAAGTGTGGCCAACCTATTCTTGTGAGAATGGTGGAGGAATGAATATGAATCAATAACAAGAAGGGAGGTGAGTGTAGGAAAAGAGAAAGGGTGACCATATCCAAAACCATCATCACAATATCAAATCAAGTCCTAATCCATTCTAATCACCATAAAGAAAAAGAAAAGACTAAGAAAGCATCTCATGATTAAGAACCATCATCAAGCCCCACATATCCAAGATACCCCCTCCACAAATGTTATTTGCAAACTTGCAAATAACCCCCCCCCATCGGAAAAGTCCGGCCGGGAAAGAACAAAGGAAAACCGGCCGGAACGGAATGCAAACTGGCAACTCCAGAAAACTGGTCCCGTAATAAATTACAGGAAAACCCCGATACTGTGCATACACACCTGCATCTGTATTCCGACCGGATACAAATGCAATGAGACAAAATCTACACTGTACTAAACTAGGATCCGGCTTAAACCAAAGCCGGCAAGTAATATCCGTCCGATCCTGATCCGTGCAATACCGCACGTATTTGATCGAACCTTGCCATATAACCATACGGCCACTAGTACAAACTGTCCGATCCTGATCCGTGCAATACCGCACGTATTTGATCGGACCCTGCCATATCTCCATACGGCCTCTACAGCGTTTCGCCCGAAACTTGAGTAACTGAATGTGTGGTGGACTCTAAAGACTCGTCAATACTATGGCTGTGGATTTAACCACTAGCACGTCAGAGGTATAAGCCAATACGTGACGGGCCACCAGCTATTGACCAAAAGGGACATCGATGAGCGGACTCATCCTGACACCCTACTGAGCCTGTCAGTGACAATATCCGTACAGTCCGGTCCGTTCGTCTATGAGCATCGCATGGCGGGCCTAGGGGGTTGGTAAAAGTCAGACCCCCAAAAGCGGTACAAGTCGTGTCGGAGTGTAGCCCAGAACACCCTGAGATACTACTGGAATACCTACCAGTAAATCTCCTGCCTCGGCCGAGGGCTTTGTGTAATGGCTCTCCTAGACACAGCGCGACCTCACCCCCAATACCGGGAGAGACGAACCCATGCAGATCCGCGCACTGCCTCCATGTGGCTCGGGACTGTACCCAACTAAAACCTGTTTTCACGACTCCTTTGAGCCGTGGTAGGGTAGTAATCAAAGCACAGTGGGAACTCACCCGAGACAAATGACGATCTCAGGTCGATGAACTAACCTGTACACATGTCACCAGGGAACTGCTATCTGACATCTGGTATAAGACCAACTAGCATGTTCCCGGCGAGTCCTGTCCGGTGTACTCATAACCCAATGAGCACCTGTATACATCTTAGGTGAAACAACTGACACCAGTGGCTTGTGAGACCGGCCATCGCCCCTCGTCGGGGTCTCGACTGTATACACTAGTCTACTAATGGAGTAACGATGCCCTGTCTCGAAACTCCTATGACTAGGGACCTTTTAAGGATGTGCTTATAGACCGCCAGCTCTCACGTATATGATCGCCATCATAATGCTGGTAGTCAAGCAAGAATCCTAGGGGCTCTATCAACGTGTAATAGCGACATGTCAGGTCACCTAAAGCAGTACACGATGATAAAGATAAACCAGATAGCATACTATCATCTTGAGTAAGACTGTCCTACCGGGATAGGTCCTCCCTCAATCATTGCAATCACGTGCCTGTGATCCAATAATTGACTCTGAGGGCACTATCTCCAACATTTAAAATACTCACGATTCGATAGGTTGAAAATAAGTATGACTCGAGGCCAGTCTAACCTCTACTAAGTAAACTACGGGGCAAGGCTAAGAGACTAATCAGAAGGGTAATGAAATCCACCTAAGTCCGAGTCGATATATCTAGTAGTCGGTGTGTCACGACCTGAAATATTAGCTCCTGACCCGCACTTAGATCACGCAACGTCTACAGGCGTAACGTAACTTAAGTAAGCCGAAACCCAGAAATCTAGACCTTTCAAAAGAAGTAAGTAATGAAAACATTGATACAACATTTGGAAACCTTAAGTAAAAGTCCTTAAATCTCCTTTTTTTTTGAAATTTTGGTAGCACCTCCTTTATAAAAACTAGCCCCGAAACGGGTACAACATAGAATGTAAAGAAAGCATCCCCAAACGGGAGCAAATCACGCCCAACGGCGGAAACAACCACCACAAGCATATATATGTATACGATGCCCAACGGCGAAGATCAACACAAAGGAAAATGAAAAGCAAGACATCAAACCCACCAAGCGAACATATAACCCATCGCTCTAAGTCTCGCAACTACAAGTCTTGCTAAGTTTTACTGCTTATACAAATAATAGTTTCTGATTGATGGAATTGACTAGATACAATAGGAATAATAATAATGCAAGAGGGGCACGATCCAACATGTACCACCTACCAAAGCAAATCACCCGAATGCAAGCTGTGTGCCAGCGATGCCGCTACTGATCCATGCGGTCAACCTGCAAGAACTGTGGCACAACGGGGGTGAGTTGCCAACTCGTGAGTAGAAAACATCAGCAGGTAGAAATCGAATAAAACAACGAATTCCTAGGTCAACTATTTCATAAAGGTAATACTATGATATCTAAGGTGACCGTGTCTACATATATGCCAATAATAATCAATGCATGTATGCATGTGGATCTCTTCCAACAATATAATCAATGCATGTATGCAGGTGTATCTCGTCCAACAATATAATCAATGCATGTATGCAGGTAAATATGAGCATATAAATCAACGTGTGTCCCTCGCGACACATCAAAATCATGGAACCAGACTGTCCAACATCGACACTCGAAACATCATGAAACCCATGTCCAATATCGACACGTAAATCCTCATAGCTCAGACACCGCATCCTTAGATCGGCCATCAAATCTGTAAGTCTCATGGAACCTGAGTGCCCAACATCGGCACTCGAAAACATCATGAAATACTCAGGTCCAATATCGACACGTAAATATGTAAGTGCACGGCAGCGCACCGGCCGTCAATCCGAGGCCGGAATGCGGAAACAAAACTTTTCTTTAACTTTTAAACCGACACTACCGCGCACTTTAACCCGGATCGGGCCATTAATCTAATGCTAGCTAACTAGAGAAGGGGTAGAGAGATATACCGAGCGATCCGTGTCCTTCGGTCTTCTCGTCGTCGTCCCGATCTCCCCGCGGAATCTCCAGTCTTCATCTCCTCGTTGGAAAGGCACCACATCGCCGGGTTCTTTTACGGGCTCCCACCTCCGGACCGAGTGGCGAGTCGACGTGTCCAAGGATGCTGTAGGATAGTGTAGAACACTGGGTCTCATGGGGTTACTAGAAGTTGCCTTTTGGGTGGAGAAATGTGATATGAGCTTTTTGAGATGAACAACGGAATTTTGTGTGAGCCAACAAGATCAAAAACCCTCATACAAAAAATTGGACAGCCCCCTCAAGATGTGGCCGGCCCCTTCATATAAGGAAGAGGGGTTGGAGATTGAATAATGTAAGAAAGAGAATGAGTGCTAATCATGAAGAATAAACATCACCACCAAAGTCCAATCCTCATCAACCATCTCATCAAGCAAAAGTCAAGCAATGATGAATAAAGAAATCAAATGATGGTTGAACCATCATGAAGCAACAATTTACAAAAACCACCCTCCACAATGCTAATTTGCACATTTGCAAATAAGCCCCTCCACACCAATTTTCAGCCAAAGAAAGATACAAAGGAAAATGGCCGAAACTGAAATCAAACTGGCAACTCCAAAAAATCGATCCCGTAATAAATTACAGGAAAACCCCGCGACTGTATATACATACCCGCATTTGTATTGCGACCGAATACAAATGCAATGAGACAAAATCTATACTGTACAATACTAGGATCCAGCTTAAACCAAAGCCCGCTAGTATTATCTGTCCGATCATGATCCGTCCAATACCGCACGTATAAGATCGAACCCTGCCATATCTCTATACGGCCTCTACAGCGTTTCGCCCGAAACTTGAGAAACGGTCTGTGGGGGACTCTAAAAGACTCGTCAATACTTTGGCTGTGGATTTAACCACTAGCACGTCAGAGATATTAGCCATACATAACGGGCTACCAGGTATTGACCAAAAGGGACGTCGATGAGCGTACTCATCCTGACACCCTACTGAGCCTGTCAGAGACAATATCCGTACAGTCCGGTCCGTTCGTCTATGAGCATCGCATGGCGGGCCTAGGGGGTTGGTAAAAGTCAGACCCCCAAAAGCGGTACAAGTCGTGTCGAAGTGTAGCCCAGAATACCCTGAGATACTACTGGAATACCTACCAGTAAATCTCCTGCCTTGGCCAAGGACTTCGTGTAATGGCTCTCCTAGACACAGCGCGACCTCACCCACAAAACCGGGAGAGACGAACCCCTGCAGATCCGCTCACTGCCTCCATGTGGCTCGGGACTGTACCCAACTAAACCTGTTTGCACGACTCCTTTGAGCCGTGGTAGGGTAGTAATCAAAGTACAGTGGGAACTCATACGAGACAAATGATGATCTTAGGTCGATGAACTAACCTGTACACATGTCACCAGGGAACTGCTATCTGACGTCTGGTATAAGACCACTAGCATGTTCCCGGCGAATCCTGTCCGGTGTAATCATAATCCAATGAGCACCTATATACATCTTAGGTGAACCAACTGACACCAGTAACTTGTGAGACCGGCCACCGCCCCTCGTCGGGGTCTCGACTGTATACACTAGTCTCCTCTGGAGTATCGATGCCCTGTCTCGAAAACTCCCACGACTAGGGACTTTTTAAGGATGTGCTTATAGACCCCAGCTCCCACGTATATGATCGCCATTATACTGCTGGCCGTCAAGCAAGAATCCTAAGGGCTCTATCAACGTGCAATAGTGACCTGTAAGGTCACCGGAAACAGTACACGATGATAAAGATAAACCAGATAGCATACTATCATCTTGAGTAAGACTGTTCTAACGGTATAGGTGCTCTCTCAATCATTACAATCACGTGTCTGTGATCCAATAATTGACTCTGAGGGCACTATCTCCAACAATCTCCCACTTGCACTCAAGGCTAATTATTGCGATGTCGCATACTCACAGCCCGTGTGATAACGAACACCCAACTCCTCTACTAATCAGTCTCACAAAACCCGCTTGCGAAACTAATGCGTTCGAGGAATAGCCTCAGTGAGTGGATCTGCTCTAATGTTTCTTTCTATGTCTCTCTTTATCTTAAGTTCGCGAAGAAAGCTATCTCCCGAAATGAGCAATACCTGTCTTAGAATGTGTCTGGATATCTGATGGGACCTAGTTCATAAATGAACTCCAAATCCAAACTTCTTAGACTGTATCGTCAACTGAACTTAATCAGTATCCTGCGCCATGCCTCCCTCAGTATCCGTCTGGACCACCTGTCCATAGTACCGCCCCTCGTCAGAGGGAAAACTATAACTCTGACAGTCACTCTGCCGTCCAGGTCACCTTGGAAGCCTGGAATGATAACCGTCTCCTGAATGAGGCTGATGTTATCATATCCCTAGAACATCCACTTATGTTCTAAAACTGCTTCCGAATGTTTCTCCAGGATAGGATCAATATAACCTTATTGCATCTACTGCAAAAACAACATCTGGTGTGGTACTTGATATCTCATGATTGACTCAATTGCCTAAGAAAGTGATCTGCCAATCATGCACATCCTTCTCCCCTTTAGTCTGTAAGACACCTTTAGAGAGGGTGACTCCATCACCTGCTGGTATACTACCGTGCCATGAGTCGTCCATTCTAAAACACCTTTAGAATGCTGTCTAAGTACCCAGATTGGGAAACTACCTAAATCTAGATTTAAAAACATAAATCTAGTAACCGGAATGTCTGATATTATATCTATATCCTATGTGGAGAAGCCACTGTGTGACAACTAAAGTATAACCGACCGTAGTATAGGAATTTCACTTTCTACTCGGTGTATGTCATCCAAATACAAGGACATAACACCCTACTACCTCCTTAACAGATCCATCCCCTATTCTGATGAAGTCAAACCTATGACTGTGACATCAGAAATAGATGATCTATCTCCGCTATATCTACTTTAGTCTATAAATAGACATAAGCTACTTGTCCACTATACTTCCGCTGCTCCCACTGACTACGACAAACCTCTAGCAGAGTCATATAGACGTGCACTTCTAAAGCTAGTTCAGAACGACGCTATACTCATCCTCCTGCCGGGTCTCATTGTCTGAAACAACAGCAATGGCAAGTCTGGGTAAACAAGAACCTCCCTGCCACCGTCCTTGAGTCTAACGGAGTACCTCTCTGGTGCCTGAGGTTACCCACCATATCTGCGGAGTGGCCAATGGAATGTCAAACTAGATTGAATCTTTAGGTTCTTATCAAATTTTCAGAAATCGTTTGCGGTTCTGGAATCACTTCCAAATCTACCATACTCCCACTACTGTTTTCTGAAGAAAAAAAATCCATTTTTATTAAAACTGTGGCAAGTCAAGAACAATATCACTATTGATCTTCCAGATGGTAGAAAGTCAACGCTCGTCATAGCCCGGGTCAACCCACAAACAACCATTACAGAAACGTGCCTTGAGTTATCCAGAGTCTGGTTTTAAGCATAAGCCGGACAACTCCCCGTACCTTAACATCGTTAAGATATGAACTGTTCTATATCCAATACAGAAACAGAAGCACTGATTTAATTGAACCAGATTCAAATCATGCAGCTGTCTCCAGTGCATGTCAACTAAATGGAAAGAGGCCGATCAGCATTACTCAACTTAGAAGTGCTTCCAATTATGAGTAACCTGAAAGAGAAGCAAGTTCTCTCAATCAATACTATCAACTGAACACCATACACAAGTTCTCATCTTCGATCACCTTGAAGAATCCCGATACTTGCAACACCTGGTTCTCTACTCTATTCTTATACCTATAACTTCTCAAAACTTCGACCTTGTATTTCTACGAAATACATGTTTAAGAACTAGAGAAGTCACAAGTAAACAGAATACAGTCCGAGCACCAACCCCTCTGTCCTCATGGACACTGGACAACATACAATACTCTGTATAAGTCCCCTGAGTCTAATAACTCATTCGCTGTGTGTCGTAGGTTGAAAACTGTACTTATGGTTAAGAAGAATTACACCGCTGTTTAATGCTCCTTACCTAACCATCAACTGATATAGATAAATGTCATGGACATAATTTCAAAAATTTTTATCTCACTCTATAAAAATAAACGTACAGATATATGAATTTGAAATTGGTGCATTACAACGGATATTCAAAACCAAATATTTGTCGTCCGGCAAACAACCCAGGCGATTTCCTCAAATATCACCAATTACAACGAATCCCGATATAATGAGGATGATCACCCAATTCCCAATGACTTACTCCCACCCATCATCTGTAAAACCATACAGATGTGAGAATCATACCTAGTAAATAAATACCCTGGAGCAAGGGCTAATTGGGAAATCAGTTTTCTTTTAACAGTACACAGTGAAACTGAAACATTGAAATGTTTCGAAGGGGTGTCCGGGCATTCCTAATAATGCTTCTTCCATTATCCAGATTCACAACTTTAACCGTATATTTCTTTGCGATCTCTCCAAATCCCTTCATATGTCTTTAGTCATTACCTTCTGTACACCCCTTTAGGACAAATGGTTTTCTTCCTTCCCTACCGCTCGGCACCAGCCTATGGTTTGGAAGAAGACTATCCAATAAGCATAATGGGTGTACTGTCCTAATCCTAAGAGCACTCTCAATGCGAGAGAAGGTGAAGATAAAAGACAACCGAATAAACCTTATTCCTATTTCTCCCGAACCAGAATCCATCCCCGAACTGGAACAAGTTCCTTTCGAGTTCGTATATAACCATACGATGGAGTATCCAAATAATTGTAGATCTTTGTAGTGATACGGAGTGTTCTGGAGAAATACAAAGGTGATGTAGGATTGGCGAAGAAATACTTGGTTTGGTCGTGAATAGCAGTCGCAGTTTACTTTGCCCTCTTACTAATCCCTTTATTTGTCTTTACTTAATACCTTCTGTACACCTTTTAGGCTAAATGGTTTTCTTCATTCCCTACCGTTCAGCACCAGCCTATGGTTTGGAAGAAGACTATCCAATAAGCATAATAGGTGTACCGTCCTAATCCAAGGAACACTCGCAACCTGAGAGAAGGTAAAAAGAAGATACAACTGAATAGTCCTATCCGTTTTCTCCAGAACCGGAAACCATCCTCGAATAAATTCTTTCGAGTTCGTATATAACCATACGATGGTTTTATCCAATGGATGTGGACGTTCGTAGTAATACGGGGTGTCCTGGAGAAAAGGGTAAAAGTAGGAGTGGCAATGAGGTTTGCAACTCTGACAATCCAAAAGCCAGTGTTTAAGAAGGTTCGGTCAATTTTGGTCACTGAGTCATAGTCAAGGGTCGGGTCATGGCCGCTGCCAAAGAGAGAGAGAAAAGAAACACTCAGCGTGCAGTCTAACCTAGATCAGAATGGTTATCACTTTATCTAATCAGGAAACCTCCCACTGTAACGTCAAATTCTCCTCCAAACCTGAAAGAAGAATTAGTCGGGATCATCCGAAGAGTAGACCAACTCATCAGTGGGAATCGGGATCCAACTATCATCGCATGATAATGTGATGGAATCCACTCACGTTATCACACTCCAGAAGGTATGTGCATATCTGGCAAGTTTCAGTTTCTTTAGAAACTCCCGATGTGATTTTTACCCCATGCTCATATGACCTTGGCGAAGGTCAACAAATCATAAGTCACATGTCAAGTTCTACCCGTCATTTTCCAGGTTAATTTGAACCCACCCGTACCTACCCTTGACTTTGGCCAATAAGGCAGTACGACTGTCCCAAACCAACGCATCTATCTATGTAGCAGAAAGGTAACAAGCAGATACCATACACTATGCCTTGACGAAGGCCAACAAACATAGCATGAATACTACGTGCTACCCGTCTGAAATGACGGAGGGCTACAAATGGTTTTTGGCGAAAAACCTTTAACGTAATGAACTTGATTTCATTGAAGAAACCTGATAGCTTTTTATAAAAATATAGTGACGAAAACATTTGCTAAAAAGGCCACTCCCGGTGAAGGGATCTCGGCTCTTTCCCCGTAGAATGAGGTGCAGGATATTCCAACTGAATACCACGATGCAAAGCAAAAGTAATCGATTATAGTGAAGTTATTGCCTTGACACAAACTTCTGTCCAAGGGGTCACTCCTGGTGAAGGGATCTCGGCCCTTGCCTCGTCGACTGAGGTGCTGGATATTCCAACTGAATACCACTGTGCAAAACAAAAGAGAACGTCCTTGCAATAACAGCTTTTTGAAAAATGTTCCAACAACATCAGAATAGGTTTGTTTAGCTTGCATTGATCCGAATCAACGTAGTCCCATCAATTGATCACACCAATAAAGAACGAAAATAATGATGTACGTATATGCCATCCGCATTCGCCACTGGGACCCATCATCACCCGTTAGGTTACTTAAGTAACGACAGAGCGGGGAATGGACTAGCGCGGATGCAAAACATATACAACATCTAATATTATATATATATCAATATATAAAATTCGCTCAAGGCGTGATAAAATGCAACATCACAGAAATGTAATAAGCATCACAGAAAAATACAGATATCTGGGATCCCCGAGTTTCATAGAGCCGCTACTGAAAGCCGACGTTCCCCTGGTCGTGTGGATAGCCTGTGCAATGAAATCCTAGACCCCTACGGGCGCGGCAAGTTACCCGCCAAAACCTGAAGCGAGGCATCCCCCTTCAGCAACGTGAATGAACCACCCAGCACTTCACGGAATCCGGTAACTTGGGCACCCCTCCTTGGGTCAACCTGTACCCCCTACGAGTGCGGCGAATAGCCCGCCAATTCTAGAGTGAATCCCCCTTCGTCTCAACGCCATGAGATGCGGGCCCGTTGCCCTCTAGAACCCGGCTATTCGTGCACCCCTCCGCGGGGTAATCCTAGTACAGAAAGTAAAATATACATACAACGGGTACATCGACCTCAGCTCGGTCGTGCCGCAAAAGAATAATATACAAACAGGCAGTGACGGCAGTCCACATGTCGGACGCTCGCCCCGCAATATCAAATGTACATAAATAACCATATTGTACTACCATTGCATCCAGGCTATCCACCACGACAAATCCGCAACATCACAGCATAACACAGAACATCAACGTGAATGTCACGTTCGCAAATCCGTCTAAAAGGGCTATAGCAGTTAGACAGGATTTACCGATCAAATGACATTCACGGTCACAGATATAATGTAAATACTGTGAACTAACATGTTTAAAATTTTCGATCGACTAAATTTCCCGAAGTAGGCCCCAAGAACTACTGTAGCACTCAAAGAAAATCTGGGCCCAAACAGAACATACCAAAAACCCTATTTCCATGTCAGATAGCTACTGTATAAATTTGGTGCAATGAAGCTACATTTCGGCGGCGGAACCGCGGCCAAAATGGGGTTATGGCCGCGGTTCCGCGGCTCTACAGTTAGATCAGAGTACCAAATTTTTATAGTGTTCACAAAAAACCGTGCACGATTTTTTAACATGCCCAGAAAAATTTTTGGAGCAGAAAATAAAATCGACAGAAACTGTACTTTAGAAATCGGGTTTTCGGAAAATCCGTTCGATCGAACTTGTAAACACGTTAGAGCAAGCTATACTAGGTTAATGGCGTGGCTCTAATACCAGTGTAAGTGCACAACAGCTCCCCGGCCGTCAATCCGAGGCCGGAATGCGTAAATGAAACTTTTCTTTAACTTTTAAACCGGCACTACCGCGCACTTTAACCCGGATCAGGCCATTAATCTAATGCTAGCTAACTAGAGAAGGGGTAGAGAGATATACCGAGCGATCCGTGTCCTTCAGTCCTCTCGTCGTCGTCCCGATCTCCCCGCGGAATCTCCGGTCTTCATCCCCTCGTTGGAAGGGCACCACATCGCCGGGTTCTTTTACGGGCTCCCACCTCTGGACCGAGGCAATTCGAGCACGAAGTTGGCGAGTCGACGTGTCCAAGGATGCTGTAGGATAGTGTAGAACCCTGGGTCTCATGGGGTTACTAGAAGTTGCCTTTTGGGTGGAGGATGAGATATGAGCTTTTTGAAATGAACAACGATATTTTATGTGAGCCAACAAGATCAAAAACCCTTACACAAAAAATTGGACAGCCCCCTCAAGATGTGGCCGGCCCCTTCATCTAAGGAAGAGGGGTTGGAGGTTGAATAATGTAAGAAAGAGAATGAGTGCTAATCATGAAGAATAATCATCACCACCAAAGTCCAATCCTCATCAACCATCCCATCAAGCAAAAGTCAAGCAATGATGAATAAAGAAGTCAAATGATGGTTGAACCATCATGAAGCAACAATTTACAAAGACCACCCTCCATAATGCTAATTTGCACATTTGCAAATAAGCCTCTCCACACCAATTTTCACCCAAAGAAAGATACAAAGGAAAATGGCCGAAACGGAAAGCAAACTGGCAACTCCAAAAAATCGATCCCGTAATAAATTACAGGAAAAACCCGCGACTGTATATACATACCCGCATTTGTATTGCGACCGAATACAAATGCAATGAGACAAAATCTACACTGTACAATACTAGGATACGGCTTAAACCAAAGCCCGCTAGTATTATCCGTCCGATCATGATCCGTGCAATACCGCACGCATAAGATCGAACCCTGCCATATCTCCATACGGCCTCTACAGTGTTTCGCCCAAAACTTGAGAAACGGTATGTGGGGGACTCTAAAGACTCGTCAATACTTTGGCTGTGGATTTAACCACTAGCACGTCAGAGGTATTAGCCATACGTAACGGGCTACCAGATATTGACCAAAAGGGACGTCGATGAGCGAACTCTTCTTGACACCCTACTGAGCCTGTTAGTGACAATATCCGTACAGTCCGGTCCGTTCGTCTATGAGCATCGCATGGCGGGTCTAGCGGGTTGGTAAAAGTCAGACCCCCAAAAGCGGTACAAGTCGTGTCGGAGTGTAGCCCAGAACACCCTGAGATACTACTGGAATACCTACCAGTAAATCTCCTGCCTTGGCCAAGGACTTCGTGTAATGGCTCTCCTAGACACAGCGCGACCTCACCCCTAATACCGAGAGAGACGAACCCCTGCAGATCCGCTCACTGCCTCCATGTGGCTCGGGACTGTACCCAACTAAAACCTATTTGCACGACTCCTTTGAGCCATGGTAGGGTAGTAATCAAAGTACAGTGGGAACTCACACGAGATAAATAACGATCTCAGGTCGATGAACTAACCTGTACACATGTCACCTGGGACTGCTATCTGACGTCTGGTATAAGACCAACTAGCATATTCCCGGCGTGTCCTGTCCGGTGTACTCATAACCCAATGAGCACCTGTATACATCTTAGGTGAACCAACTGACACCAGTGGCTTGTGAGACCGGCCACCGCCCCTCGTCGGGGTCTCGACTGTATACACTAGTCTACTCTGGAGTATCGATGCCCTGTCTCGAAAACTCCCACGACTAGGGACCTTTTAAGGATGTGCTTATAGACCCCAGCTTCCACGTATATGATCGCCATCATACTGCTGGCCGTCAAGCAAGAATCCTAAGGGCTCTATCAACGTGTAATAGTGACCTGTAAGGTCACCTGAAACAGTACACGATGATAAAGATAAACCAGATAGCATACTATCATCTTGAGTAAGATTGTTCTAACGGTATAGGTCCTCTCTCAATCATTGCAATCACGTGCCTGTGATCCAGTAATTGACTCTGAGGGCACTATCTCCAACAAAATTCATATATCATATATGTACATCTCACGGAACCTCAGTGTCCAACATCGACACTCGCAATCCACGGAACCTGAGTGTCCAACTCCGACACTCGCAATCCACATATCCATACATCTCACGGAACCTAAGTGTCCAATATCGACACTCGCAATCCATGGAACCTGAGTGTCCAACTCCGACACCCGCAATCCACATATCCATACATCTCACGGAACCTGAGTGTCCAATATCGACACTCGCAATCCACGGAACCTGAGTGTCCAACTCCGACACTCGCAATCCACATATCCATACATCTCACGGAACCTGAGTGTCCAACTCCGACACTCGCAATTCATATATTGGACGCACTGAAATATCATATAAAAAAAAACCGGGTTTTCAAAATAATACACATTTCTTGAAATATCCCCACGGTTCTCAAATCCAGAAAATCACATGAAATCCATATCTCAATGCGTAAATCCATGTAATATGATGTATGCAACATAGAACAACAATATGAGCATATCAAGGGAAAATCCGCTATTTAAATGCATCAAGTTATTAAATATATCATGTAGTTCCCAATTTATCCAAAATCCATCGCAACATCATATGAAGCTATAATAAGGTATATGTGTAAGCATATCCTGTAGGGTTCCTAGGCACTCTAACAAGGTTCAAGAAGGCATCTACCATGCCCGAATAAAATTTTAGACGTGCCGAACAACCCAAAGATGGGATCTTTGCTAGATTATTAGGGTTTAACATGCAAGTAAATATCTTTACAACTAAAAGTGAGGAATTACAACCTTTGTAGTCCGCTCCTTCACCTCATAAGCTCCGAGTAGAAGTCTCTTCGCCGCGATCCATGATCTCCCGGACTCAAGAGAGGCTCCACAACTCGAACGATCCATGCTAGCTTGTAGTCTTCCTTTTCTCCGATGATCTACCTTGAAGTTTCTATAACTCAAGCTCTCTCTCTAATGAGGTGAACACCCTAATCTAATTGGCTAGATTAGATGAGGATGATGGAGTAGGAATATTGCTCTCTTTTGTTTTCAAATTCTCACTTTTATTCACCACAAAATGAAAGCCTAGCAAGCTTTCTCAAAGCTCAAGGGAGAAGAAGAAGAAGAATGAATGGATTATTCCTTTTGTGATGAATAATGAATTATTGTAGTGGTAACAAATCTAACCAAGGGCTAAGCATGAAGGAGTTAACCCTTGTAGAGAGTTAACTAGAGTTAATGATTTGGATTGGGTTAACATAATAGCTTCACAAAATATCAAGACAAAGTCAAAGCTTCATGAAGCTTCATGGAAGCTTCATGAAGCTTCATGGAAGCTTCATGCAAAAGCTAACCCTAATCCAAACCCAAACCAAGTTTAAACCCTAAACCATTGTTAAATGTGTAACCCTAACATGTTACTATATTATATATCATATATACAATATATTTTTTAACAATAGAAAATAATACAATTAACATATATCGCATATATATCAATGTATTATCCCGTGAGAAAATGAATCAATAAAGTGAGCTTATATTAGTTAAGGTAACGTAATATATCACATATATAATTATACATTAAATTATCGAATCAACACTTGATCCGATAACCCGGCTATATTACATATAACCGACTAATATAACATGTACCATTTCATGATCCGATGACCCGTTTATATCACATATACCCGGCCGATATCTCATATCGCGAGAATAGAATACGGTATCTCATATCGTATTATTCTCGGTCCCGCACATATCACATATGTGCTCCTACTCCGTTTTTCCTGAGCCAGGAAACCTCTGTGTAGGACTCTAAAGAATCGTCAATACGCCGGCAGTAGGTGATGATCATATCAAACACCACAAGCTGCAAGCGGTCAGCTAAACATAACAGCCACCCAGGTATTGAGCGATCAGAAGATCAACAAGCAAGCCTGTACATTCTCCTGTGAATCCAATCAGTAACACTCCCGTACAGTCCGGTCTCTTCGTCTGATATGTTGCATATCTGGTCTAGGGGTGGTATACGTCAGACCCCAGTAACTGATAAGTCGTGTCGATATAAGGCTCATAACGGGTCGAGAAACTACTGATAACTCTTACCAGCAGCACTCCATATCAGCCCTGGCCAGGGACTTCCAGTTATAGCCAATCGAATACAGCACAACATCAACTCCCTATACCGGGAGAGACGAAACCCCTCCTATCGCTCATTGCCTCCATGTGATTCGGGACTATACCCAAAAGCCATCATTTTGCACGCCCTCTTCGACGTGGTAAAGTGGAAATCAAAGCACAGTAGGAATCACACAAGACTCTATGACGATCTTGGGTCTACAGACTACCCTATACCAGTGTCACCGGAGAATTGCTATCTGACGTATGGTATATCACTATCTGGGAGTTCTCGGCGAGTCCGTTCAGTGTACCCAGTCTCCACTGAGCACCCGTACACCATCTTTGATGTCAAACAGCAATGGATATGGGATCATCTATCGCCCATCATATGGGTCAAGATGCGTATACGCTAGTCTACTCTGGTGTATCGATGCCCTGTCTCGACACACCCTCGACTAGGAACAGTTATAGGATGTACTCTTTGACTACCCTGGCCCCACTAGTGTGATCTCATCGCAGTCCTAGTAGTCGAGTACATATCCTAAGGGCTTTATCAACATGTGAGAGCAAGACAGTAAATTAATACAAGTCAACATGTTAAGATAAAGTGAAACCAAATAGCATACTATCATGACGAGCAAGAAAGTCCTCTCTATATATATATATATCCAAGCATCCATTATAATATACATCACATGTACAACAATGGCCTCTATGGCATATACATAACTAAGAATCTCCCACTTGTACTATGGTCAGCTGCTGTAGTATCTCATACCCAGCATCCCGAATAATCTCTCAAACTGTATCTGGGGAATGGCTTTCGTGAGTGAATCCGCAGTATTGTCCTTCATGTCAACTCTCCTGACCTCGATCTCGCGGCGATCAACTATCTCCCGGATTAAGTGATACCGCCTCAGAATATGTCTGGACTTCTGATAGGACCTGGGTTCCTTGGCCAAAGCCACATCTCCATTGTTATCACAATACAAAGGTATTGGATGCTCAATAGAAGGAACCACACCAAGTTCAGTGATGAACTTCTTCATCCATACAGCTTCTTTGGCAGCATCGTTGGCAGCGATGTATTCAGCCTCCATCGTCGAGTCTGCCACGATTTCTTGCTTGGAACTCTTCCAACAAACCGCCCCTCCATTTAGGGTAAAGACAAATACCAATTGCGACTTAGAGTCGTCCTTATCACTTTGGAAGCTTGAATCGGTAAAGGACTCCACCTGGAGTTCTCCGTTACCATACACCAAGAACATCTCCTTAGTTCTTCTCAAGTACTTGAGAATGTTCTTCACAGCTGTCCAGTGATTCTCTCCTGGATCTGCTTGATACCTACTCACTACACTTAGTGAGTATGCCACATCGGGTCTGGTACATAGCATCACGTACATGATAGAGCCTACTGCCGAAGCATAGGGTATCCCTTGCATGCGAGCTCTCTCTAAATCAGTCTTAGGAGACATCTCTTTGGAGAGAGTGAGTCCAGAGATCGTGGGTTGGTTCCCACGCTTGGATTCTTCCATACTAAACCTCTTTAGTATGGTGTCAATATACCTGGATTGGGACAATCCCAGTATCCTCTTGGATCTATCTCTATAGATCCTTATCCCCAAAATGCAGGAGGCATCACCTAGATCTTTCTTTGAGAATCTATGTGATAAGAAGAGCTTGACCGAGTGCAGCATAGGAACATCATTTCCTATCAAGAGTATGTCATCCACGTATAATACGAGGAAGACAACCTTACTCTCTGCAACCATCTTGTAAATACAAGGTTCATCTATGTTCTTGATGAAGTCAAACTCTTTGACTACCACATCAAAACAGATGTTCTAACTCCGCGATGCCTGCTTTAACCTGTAGATGGATTTAAGCAGCTTGCACACCGTTCCGCTGCTCCCACTATCTACGAAGCCCTCTGGCTGAGTCATGTACACGCACTCCTCTAAATCACCATTTAGAAAGGGGGTCTTAACATCCATTTGCCAGATTTCGTAGTCATGGTATGCAGCAATAGCAAGTAAGATCTAGATAGACTTAAGCATAGTCACTGGAGAAAAGGTTTCGTCATAATCCACACCTGGTCATTGACGAAAACCCTTTGCAACAAGTCTAGCTTTGAAAGTCTCCACTTTTCCATCTACACCAAGTTTCTTCTTAAAGATCCACTTGCTCCCAATGGGTTTTACCCCTTCAGGAGCAACTTCCAAAGTCCATACTTTGTTGGTGTACATGGATTCCATCTCAGATCGCATTGCATCCGGCCATTTCACAGAGTCAGCACTCGTGATGGCCTGCTCGAAACTAGTCGGGTCATCATCTTCCATGATGCAATCCTCGCTTCCACCATCAATGAGAAAACCGTAGTATCTCTCAGGTGGATGAGAAACCCTGCTAGATCGGCGGAGAGGCTGGGGTTCATCGGGAACTACTGAATCCTCTGGTTCTACCAAATTATCTGTCGTAGTTTGTGTTGCTGGAACTTCTTCCAGTTTTACCTCCTCGCCACAAATTTCTTATGCAACAAATTCCTTTTCTAAAAAGGTGGCATGTCGAGAAACAAACACCTTTTGTTCCTCAGTGTGGTGGAAGATATACCCTTGTGAGTTCTTGGGATATCCTACAAACTTGCATAGGACAGACCTTGCCTCGAGTTTGTCCGGATTTAGCCTTTTGACATAGGACGGACAACCCCATATCTTAACATACTTAAGAGATGGTCTCTTCCCTTTCCATATCTCATATAGAGTGGTAGGCACTGATTTGGTAGGAACCATATTCAATAGGTGTATGGCTGTCTCAAGCGCATACCCCCAGAAGGAAATAGGTAACTCAGCATCACTCATCATAGAGCGTACCATATCTAATAGGGTGCGATTCCTCCGCTCTGATACACCACTGTATTGGGGGTGTATAAGGAGGAGTAAGCTGAGAGAGAATCCTATTCTCTTTTAGATAATCTAGGAACTCATTGCTCAAGTATTCTCCTCCTCGATCAGATTGAAGGATCTTGATACTTTTACCCATTTGGTTCTCTACTTCGTGCTTATATTCTCAGAATTTCTCAAAAGCTTCAGACTAGTGTTTCATCAGGAACACATGTCCGTATCTAGAGAGATCGTCAGTGAATGTAATAAAGTAGGAAGAACCGTTCCTGGCATGCATAGACATGGGACCATATACATCACTATGTACCAGTCCTAAGAGTTCTGTAACTCTTTCTCCATGTCCACTAAACGGAGTCTTGGTCATTTTCTCTTTGAGACATGAATGGAAAGTATCATAAGATGATAATTCGAACGGATTCAAATATCCATCCTTATGTAACTTAGCCATCCGTGTCGCATTGATATGAACAAGTCTACAATGCCACAAGAAGGATTCGTTCATTTATGAACTCTTCCTCTTGTGTGTGTTTTGTACATTAAGGACTGTAGTTTGATTGAGAACGTATATGCCATTAAATAACGAACCCGATCCAATCAACTTTTGACTCAGGAATATGTTCATAACATTATCCTGTAATACAAAATTATATCCTTCTTTGCTCAATAAAGAAACTGATATAAGATTGCATATCAGGGTCGGAATGTAATAGCATTCGTTCAGAACCAATGTATTACCATTTGGTAACACAAGGTGATATTCTCCAACTGCTTTGGCTATAACATTTGCACCATTCCCTACTCTTATGGAATGATCACCCTCTCCCAGTTGCCTACCTTTACGTAGCCCATGTAACATATTACATGTTAGTGTATATGCCCTAGAGGCCATTACTGTATCATACTAGTTTGTATATTACTTAATGGAAGCTTGGGATATTCACCTTGTATATACAATCTTGCTCAAAATAGTAGTATGCTACTTGGTTTGTTTCTACTTCAATGTATACATGTGTTTATTTTTGTATATCGCCTATACACATTAGTGGAGCCCTTAGGATCTTTGCTTGATTACCAGCGATGTGATGGCCGTCACACTAGTGGGGCTGGGTAATCTATAAGCACATCCTTATGCAGGTCCCTGGTCGCAGGACTATCGAGACAGGGCATCGATACTCCGGAGTAGACCAGCGCATGCGCTTCTCATCCCAGTATGGGAGACGGTCTGTCCCACAGCCGTCAGTACGTCGTACTTGAGATAGTATGCGGGTGCTCGTTAGGTTACGGGTACACTGGACAGGACTCGTCGGGAACTGACTGGTTGGTATTATGCCTATCGTCAGTTATCAGTTCCCAGGTGACATGAGTACAGCTTAGTCCGCTGACTTGACACTGTCACTTCGCCTCGAGCGTGTTCCTACTACACTTTGATTACTACCCTACCACGGCTCAAAGGAGCCATGCAAACAGGTAGTAGTTGGGTGCAGTCCCGAAGCACTTGGAGGCAGTGACGGTTAGACAGGATTCGTCTCTCCCAGTATTGGGGGTTGACATCGCGCTGTGTCTAGGAGAGCCATTACACGAGTAGTCCCTGGCCAGGGCAAACGAGATATACTGGTAGGCTTCCAGTGTTATCTCAGGGTGTTTTGGGCTTCGCTCCGGCACGACTTGTACCGCTATTGGGGGACTGACGTTTACCGCCCCCTAGGCCCGCCATGCGATGTATCAGACGAACAGACCGGACTGTACGGAGAATGTCACACTCAGGCTCAGTAGGAGTTCAGATGGGTTTCGCCTCGTCGGTCTTCTTGTCGGCATTACCTGGGGACCGTTACACACAGCTAGTGTCGCTTGCGGTCTGTGGTTAAACCCACTGCCAGCGAAGTGTCGAGTCTTTAGAGTCCCACACAGAAAGCTTTTCGCCTTTAGGCAAAAGAGTAGAGGTCGCATGGTATTGCGACAGGTCGCATGGTTTTGCGACAGGTTTCGGTCACATCCGTGCACTTGTGCACGTACAGTGTCCGGACAGTTTACACTAGCGGGCTTTGGTTTAAGCCAGATCCTAGTGTACCTTTTGGGATTGGATTTATCCAGTTTGCATTCGTGTTCCTCGGAACGCGGATGCGGGTGTGTATGCACAGTTGACAGGGAGACAGAGGCAGCGGATTCTCATTAGGGTTGTTGACAGTTGACCGTTGACTATTTGACTTTTTGCCCAACCCTAATGAGAATATGATATGTGATTAACTATTATATTAATTAAGTATTATGGAGACATGGTTGTTGACTTTTGTTGACTTTGTTGACTTGTTGGCTTTTGTTGACTTGTTGACTTTGTTGACCGGTTGACTAGGCTTGACTAGTTGACCATCATGATAACCATAGCCATCATTTCATGGCAAAGACTTATGCTTGCTTGCTCATTTGTGCAAAATGAGTGCATGAAATGATATGGTTATGGTTGCTTCAACCATCACATAAGACTTTTTTGGTATGATGAGTTATCATGACTTTGGATTATGAGAGGTTGAGAGACAAAAGAGTTGCTCATTCTTTCTTGCTCATTCTCTCTCTTGTTTTGCTCTCACCCTCTTCCTCTTGCTCCCTCTCTTGACTCTATGGTTCTCTTGTCTCATGAGTTGAGAATCAAGAACCATAGATAAAATCCCATACAAACTCTTCTCTACTCACTCTAGTTCACAAGGTTTAGCAAACCGAGTGAACTAGTTTCTTCAAAGAACGAAGAAGGAGCCAAAGGTTGGAGCTTTCAGGTGGATCTATCTTCGGCGTACGGAGACGACGGGAAGAAGCCAATCCGGACCACCATCGGAGCTTGAAGACGAAGGAGTTCAAGACAAGCAAGGTATAACCCCCTAACCGAGTAGCTAGAAACTCGTAGTTAGGATGTTAGATAGATGTTTAACCAAGATCCGGGTTTTAGGTCCATGTTACCACCTCTATAAAAATCGTTTTTTTACCAAATTCCGCATTCCCGAAAGTACCGGGAGAGGTAGCATGGACTTACAGTGGTATCAGAGCCTAGTTAAACTCTATCTAACATGTTAGCAAGTAATTAGAAGATCGATCAAAGAAAAAGTCCCGAAAACGAACCCCAAAATTCGAAGTTTCTGTCGATTTTTATACTGTTCAAAAGTTGATTATTTTCACACCTAAAATCGGTTCAGGCTTTTGTGTGAACACCCAGCAAAATTGGTCCAACGATCGAGTCAAAGCGCCGCGGAAACGCGGCGGGAGCACGCTCCCGTCGCGGATCCGCGGCCGAGTTGACTCGGCCGAGGTCCATTTTTGGTGCAGTGTTATTCTGGGGGTATTTTGGGAATTTTGGTATATGTATTTTCAGCCCAGATTTTCCAGAACGAAAATTTTATTTTTGGGGTCCCGAAAATCCGTATTTTTGATTGAACTTCTAAAAGACTTAAGCTAACGGGTTTTTCTGTAATGTGATATTTGTATTAAACGTCTACTAATCGCTATATGTCGATTAGTGGGGGTTATACAAATCTGTGATCTGTAATGTTGCTGGAATGTGTATATGAATATGTTGGATTGTCGCGGGTGAATAGCCGGGGGTTGTGAGACGAGAGTTTTCTTTTCTTTCAATTCATGTAAATTTGTAAATTGATGTAATAATTATTTGTATGGCCGCATAACCGGGTCGGGGTTGTAGCCGTCATTGTATAATTTCTTTTTACTGTTTTTGCTCCTAGGATAGACCCATGGAGGGGGTGCACAAACTACCGGGTATGCCGAAGTGTCGAGTGGCCTACTCATGGAGATGAGGGAGGTTGCTACGCTTCGGGTACTTGGCGGGTAGTTTGCCGCACCAGTAGGGGTCTTGGGTGGGGTATTGGCTATTCACCGCGACCGTGTAATCTGTCTTTCGTTACAGGCTCGTACGAATTATAGATTCCTAGTATATCCAATGTATTCATCTGTGATCTGAAATGTTTATCATTGCAGTATATCTATATATGATATTATTTAGGCGTTGCTTATGTTTTACAGACGCGCTAGCCCAGCCCCCGCTCTGTCGTTAGTTAAGTAACCTAACGGGTAATGACGGGACCCAGTGGCGAATGCGAATGGCATAAGCGTACGTCATATTTTGGTTGTTTTCTGCAATGGTAGGATTAAATGATGGGACGCATTAAAAGAACTAATGCAAGAATATCACGCATTAAAAGAACTAATGCAAGATAATAAAACAAGTTAAAGTCGTTGGAACACTTTCGAAAATGTTAGTTATATGTATGCCCTAGAGGACATTACTGTACATAGGATGTATATTGTAGTGGATGCTGGGACATATATAGGGAGGACTTTCTTGCTCGACATGATAGTATGCTATCTGGTTACTCTTTACCTTAACGTGTACACTGATTGTCTCTCTGTTACATGTTGGTAAAGCCCTTAGGATGTGTACTTGACTACCTGGACTATGATGCGGATCATACTAGTGGGGACATGGTAGTCCATAAGTACATCCTTGAAAGTCCCTAGTCGTGGGTGTATCGAGATGGGGCATCGATATACCAGAGTAGACTAGCGTGTAGCTTCTCGACCCATACAGTTGGGCGATGGATGATCCCATATCCATTGGTGTTTGACATCAGAGGAGATATACGGGTGCTCAGTAGAGACTGGGTACACTGGACGGACTCGCCGAGAACTCCCAGATGGTATTATACCTTACGTCAGATGGCAGTTCTCTGGTGACACTGGTACAGAGTAGTCTGTTGACCCGAGATCGTCATAGAGTCTTGTGTGGTTCCCACTGTGCTTTGATTTCCATCTTACCACGTCCAAGAGGGCATGCAAAACGGTGGTTTTTGGGTACAGTCCCGAGTCACATGGAGGCAATGAGCGATATGAGGGGATTCGTCTCTCCCGGTATAGGGGGTTGATGTTGCGCTGTGTTCGATTGGCTATAACGGGAAATCCCTGGCCAGGGTTGCTGAGATTTACTGGTAAGTGTTACCAGTAGTTTCTCGAATTGTTATAGACCTCATATCGACACGACTTATCGAGCTATTGGGGTCTGACGTTAACCACCCCTAGGAGAGATATGCGACATATCAGACGATCAGACCGGACTGTACGGTAGTGTTACTGGTTGGATTCACTGGAGTGTGAGCGGGCTTGCTCGTCGATCTTCTGATCGCTCAATACCCGGGTGGCCGTTATGTTTGGCAGACCGCTTGCGGCTTGTGGGTGTTTGATATGATCATCACCTGCTGCCGGCGTATTGACGAGTTTTTAGAGTCCTACACAGAGGTTTCCTGGCTCAAGCGAAACGAAATAGGAGCGCATATGGGATATGTGCGGGACCGAGAATAATGCAGTATGTGATACCGTATTTCATTCTCGCGATAAATGTATCGATTGGTTGTATGCGATATAACCTAGTTATCGAATCAAGTATTGATTCGATAAGCCGATACATAGGATACTAGTCGGTTATATGCGATATGACCGGATCGTTAAATCAAGTGTTGATTTAATGATTTAATGTATAATTATATATTTGATATATCACTTTTCATTAACTAGTATTGGTTCACTTTAAATGGATTTTCTCACTCGGATGTGCACATTGTATATGTGATATACTTTTGTGCACTTGATTGTATCATGTTTGATGATGCATGTTTACTTGGTTAAGTGTAAAGAATAAACCATGGTTAAATTAATGATTAGGGTTTTGTTTATCCATTACTTATTTATTCATTCATTTATCTTTATAATTTGGATTAAAAGAAATGAGAAATGAAAAGATAATGGTTGCTTTCATTCATGATGCTTCTTGAAGCTTCATGCCACTTTGACCAAAGTGACCATTTTGTCTTCATTTCCAAAACCCTAACCATTCTTCTAACCTTAGTTAATTCTCTACATCTAACCATGGTTTAAATTATGATAAGAATGATTTTTATTATTTTTTTGGAAATAACTTATCATAACATTTCTTCTTCTTCTTCCTTGAACTCAAGAAGAAAACCTTGACTTCATCAATGGTGGATTGATGAAATGAGTGAGAAATCCAATTCTAAAGTCTACCCACTTCCTATTTCTTCATCCTCTACCTCTTGCCAAGCAGTAGAGTGTGTTTTCTTCACAAGTTTCTTGACTTGGTGAAGTCGGAGCTTGATTTAGCGATGCCTCGACGTAGATCATCTTCGGCATGGACATCGATGACCTAGCTTGCCCATTCTCTGACGAAGCCGACGCTAGAGCCCGGGAACTCATATGGACAGCAAAGGGACTTCGTTGCGGAGCTATGGAGGTGGAGCACCGGATCTACAAAGGTTGTATTTCCGTATATCTTATAGTTTAGTTGTAAACTAGTTTCATTATGTCGCCTAAAATTCTTGTTAACGATCTAGTCTAGGGTTTCTCGGCACCGTTAAATTAGAAATTGACATGGTTGATGCCTTGTGAGACCTCACTAGAGTGCCTAGGAACCCTACAGTGGTATCAGAGCCAAGCTAGAGCCTTACGCAAAGTCCAGACGGAGTTTGAAGTCCGAACGAACCCGAAAACCCATTTCTAACATGCTCTCTGTCCTTTTTTGAAAATTGTGGATTTTTCGATATTAAAAATATCCAGAAAAACATGCAGGAATATCTAAGAGTTACAGTGAAGTCGTATGCCATAATTCCATCAATGCGCCGCGGATCCGCGGCGCATTGCATGCCTCGTGCGGCGGTTCCGCGGCAGTTTTGTCGTTTTGTGTATTTTGTTTTTCACAGTAATTCTCAGATTTCTGTACTGGTTTTCCTGAGATTTTTTAAACTTTATTCAAGAGTTGAGTTTTCAGGGGTTGTTTTGGGTTTTCATGAGTTCGATCGGATTATCAAATTTTGTCTGTGTGGCTTTCTGGATAAATTTTAGAATATGTTAAAAAGTTCGACCGGATATAAATACCCAATTTTTCCCTTGTCGGGAAATTTTCAAGTGTTGGATTTTTCCGTAGTTTAACGACGTTCTAAGTAGTGCAAGTAACGCGATGGACCCTCTAGAAGACAACAAACCTTAACTCGATTATGTGACCGTCTTGAACTGCCCTTTGAACCTTCGGGTTTGGGGCAGTACGGCGTGCCACATGTGAGGCGTTGGCTTGACCCTTCTACGGCTGGACCGTTGGTACTGAGGCACGAACTGAATGTTGTTATACTTGTTTCATGTGTTGATCTGTATCGGGAAAACTTGGGTGTTCGATTGTTCGATCGGAAAGTTTGACATTTTCTATTTATCCGGAATGTGATACAACAATTGGAATTCACAAAAGTTATGAGATAACTGAATGAATGTTATAAACGTAGCACTTTAGTCTCACTTGATCGGTTGCCACGGAATTTTGATGTGATCAAAAGTCCGTCGCAATCACGTAGCGTACGCGGATTCTCGCCGGATAAACTTAATAGACAGCTACACCCCATAGCCCCGACCAAGTGACTGTAGGAGAACCCCCTCGCCGAAAGCATCCGTTCGGGTGCTCGCAGTGGCGGTGTTCCGCCTTGGTGCACTTCGTCGACGGTATCGGGGGTGCGGCCGCCTACTAAAGCTTGCGACGAGCATTCGATCAAAATGTCGGGAATCCTGTTGAATTGCCCGACTTGATATTGAAAAGAGTTTTCGATAATGAGACTAAAATGCGGGGTTTATAATTGTTAGGCATGCGATGTCTAAGTAATTCATTTGGTCAGGCATGCGATGTCTGAGGTGGTTGCGGATTCCAACTGTTGTAGTTTTACACTTTCTTTTCTGTGACCGTAAGTGTAATATGTGATATCGCCGGTTTCGTTGCTATATGTCAACGGCAATTGGGATGGACATATTTACTTACGTTGATGACATGTGATGTTATGTGTTGCTGGATATGTTATATTGGATTCTCGTGTTTGAATAGCCGGGTTTTTTTTTATGTGAGATGAGTGTTTTTCATTTTCATTCATGTAAAAACTTGTATGTAATATTCTTTTATTGGGGCGCTTCCAGGTTGCGGAAGTTGTCACCTGATGTATATTATTTACTTTTCCGCACTAGGATAGACCCAAGGAGGAGGGCACAAGTAACCGGGTTCTGGAGTCCAGAGGGAGACCAACTCGAGGAGTCGAGTCCGGGTCTCCTAACTCCGGAATTGGTAGGGTTGCTTGCCGCTCTCGTAGGGGTCTAGGGGTGTGGGTTTGGCTATTCATCACGACCGTGGAATCCGTGTTTTATACTGGCTCGTATTCAAAACACGGACGTCCTAGTATATCCAATATTTCATATGATTCTTCTGCTGCGATATCTGTGATGTGATCATGTGATGTTCTGTGATAGATACAGTATATAGTATATATGATATATTATATAGGCGTTACTTATGTTTTACACCCGCGCTAGCCCTGCCCCGCTCTGCCGTTAGTTACCTAACCTAACGGTGCACGAGGGGACATCGAGGCGAATGCGGATGACATAAGTGTACGTCGTATTTATCTGTGATGATTAGGTACTTAAATGATGGGACTTCATTAATGTGATTAATGAAATAAAAGAAACCTAAGATGTTGTAGAATCGAATTTCAAAATAAAACATGTAGCTACAGTTTTTGCTTTGCACAGCGGTATATACGATATATCCTGCACCTTATTCGATAAGGAAAGGACCGAGATCCCTTCACCGGGAGTGACTCCTTTAGCAATAACTGGCAGATGCTACAAACTCGGTTTGTCTTTTGATTGCTTTTAAGAGTTTTTGCTTTGCACGGTGATATATATGATATATCCCGCACCTCATTCGACGAGGAAAGGACCGACGATCCCTTCACCGGGAATGACTCCTTTAGCAAAACAAGAAAAGCCTCAAAAGCACTCCATTTCAAAATTCATTCGATCCTACAACGATATCAAGTTCATTACGCAATAGGTTTTTATAAAAACCTGTCGTAGGCCTCCGTCATTTCAGATAAGTGCTGTTTAGTATTCGTGCTGCGTTTGTTGGCCTCCGTCAAGGGTCGTGCGGGTGGGTTTGATTCGATCAAGAAATGACGGGTTGAACTTGACTAGTAGCCTATGGTTTGTTGGCCTCCGTAAAGGTCATAGGGTGCTAGGGGCAAAATATTATCGGGAATTTCAAGTGTTGAAATTTGCAATGAGATTGCATACCTTCTATAAGATAGTTGGATCCCGATACCCGCTGCGAGTAAGAGTTACTCCTGGGAGAGTTTTGCACATTACAATTAGCCGATCAAGTAGGTGTCTAGAAAGGTGTCAACGGGGTTACGCCTCTGGGAAAACGAGGTTTACATTAATTAGGTTCGTGCGAAAGCACGGGGGACCTCCCTCAAAGTACCGACACTGGCCTGGCCGAAAGATTGGCGAACTTGTAGTGTGTAATTAATCCCGGCTTGTCTTTCCTTTTAGGGTTTGAAGGAAGATTTGATAAAAAGCAGTGGGAGCCATCCTGATTAGATAAAATAATAACCAATCTATTCTTGCCAGAGCGCACGCTGAGTGTTTTCTTCTCTCTCTCTCCAGGTAGCAACCATGTCACGCCTTAATCAAGATAATAATACGGAAGAATTGACCGAACCCGCTTGTTATACTGAGCTGGGGAACGTTAGTCCCTCTCCAACTTATAATAGTTATAAGACAGAGCAGGAAATTGGGGAATACCAGATTTCCCGTGCCGCCCAAACGAAGAGAGTGCATGCTGATGCATCATCTTCGGGTGTGTTCATTATACAGAACCGTTTCTCAATGTCCTTTACGTCCTGGGTATATGATACCGGATCAGGATCCCAGATATGTAATCTGTTACATGGGCTACAGAAAGGTAAAGAACTGAGAACGGGTGATAAGTTTCATGAGGCAGAAAACGGGGCAAGAGTTGCAGCCAAGTCTGTCGGTCACTGTCACCCTGTAATACCAATACATTGATTCTGAACGAATGTTATTAGATACCGAACCTGATATACAAAATCATATCAGTCTCTTTATTAGTAAAAAAATGATAAAATTTTGTATTGTTGGATAATGTTTTGAACATTTCCTATATCAAAAGTTGATCGGTTCAGGCACGTTATCTAAAAGCGTTGATGTTCTAAATCAAACTACAGTTCTTAGTATACAGAACACACACAAGAGGAATAGTTCAGAAATGAACGAATCCTTCTTGAGGCATTGTAGACTAGGTCATATCAATGCGACCCGACTAGCTGAAGTTACATGTAGATGCATATTCAAATCAGTTTGAATTTACATCTTGTGAAACTCGCCAGTCATGTCACAAAGATAAGATGACCACAGCCCTGTTTATTGGAAACAGAGAAAGAGTTAGTGAACTCTTGGGATGATACATGTTGATGTATGTAGGTCCCCAGTCTACACATGCCAGGACTGGTTCTTTTTTACTTCATTACATTCTCTGATGATCTTTCGAGATTCAGACCTATGTTCCTGTTGAAACACAAGTCCGAACCTTTTAAAATATTCACAGAATATAAGTTAGAAGTAGAGAACCAAAATACGGGTATAAGTATTATGTCCTTTGATGTGATCGAGGAGGAGAATACTTGAGCATGGAATTCCTGGACTATTCTAATGGAGAATGAGATTCTCTCTCAGCATTACTCCTCCGTATACACCATAGCACGATGGTATATCGGGGCGGAGCAATTACACCCTATATGATAAGGTGTGCTCTATGATGAGTACTACTGAGTTACCTATTTTCTTTTGGGAGTTATGCACTTATGAAGTTGCATACCTATTGAATAGGGTTCCAATCAAATCAGTTGCCTACCGCTTCATATGTGATATGGAATGGGAAGAGCCCATGTCTTAAGTTAGTTAAGATTTGGGGTTGTCCGGCCTATGTCTAAAAGCAAAATCCGGACAAGCTCGAGGCAAGATCTGTTATGTAGAACTGGAAAGGTTCCAGCTATACAAACTACAGCAGATGATTTGGTAGAACCAAAGGATTCAGTAGATGCCAACGAACCTCAGCCTCTCCGCCGATCTAGTAGGGTTCCTCACCCACCTGAGAGATACTTTTGTTTCTCTATGACAGTGGGAGTAAGGATCACATCATGAGATGATGACCCAACTAGTTTCGAGCTGGCCATCAGGAGTGAGACTCTGTAAGAATGGCTGGATGTTTATCGATCTGAGATGGAATCCTTATACACCAACAAAGTATGGACTTTGGTTGCTATATCTGATGGGTTAAATCCCCATCAGGAGCAAGTATATCTTGAGATGATTACTTGGTGTAAATGGAAAAGTTGAGACTTTCAAAGCTAGACTTGTTAAAGGTTTTCGTCATCGACCAGGCGTGGATAATGATGAAACCTTTTTTCTAAGTAGCTATGCTTAAGTCCATCCAGATCATACTTGCCACGGCTACATACCATAACTACGATATCTGGCGGTTGGGTGCCATGACTGCTTTTCTAAATGATGTTTTAGAATAGTGCGTCTATAAGTACACAGCCAGAGGGCTTCGTAGACAATGGGAGCAGCGGAAACGTGTGCAAGATGCTTTATCTGATAAAGCAGGCATCGCGGAGTTGGAACATCTGTTTTGATGGATTAGTCAAAGAGTTTGACATCATCAAAATGGTAGATGAACCTTGTATAAACAAAAAGGTAGTAGGGAGTATGGTGACGATCTTCGTAGAGTACGTGGATGACATACTCAAGATAGGGAAGGAGTTTCCTATGCTACACTCAGTCAATCTCCGCTTATCACAAGGATTCTCCATATAGGATCAAAATGATACCTACTAAATCCTGGATTTTGGATCTATGAGATAGATCTAAATAGATGTTAGGCTACTCACTAGTTGTAGTGAGATGGTATCAGTTGATCCTGGGGAGAATCACTGGAAGGGTTCCAGGGTGATAAAGAAGACTGAATGTCAGTCGCAGGCATTGTCTTTACCCTCAGTAAAGGGACGGTATGTTGGAAGAGTTCCAAGCTAGATACCGTGACATACTAGACGATAAAGGCAGGATACATCGCTACTTAAGATGCTACCAAAGAGGCTGTTTGGATGTATATTGGTTCATAAGATGATCTACGTTCCTGCCATTGTGAGACAATGGAGTTGTGGCTTATGCCAAGGAACGCCGGTCACATCAGTGATCCAGACTTATTCTAAGGCAGTATCGCCTGATCATGGAGATGTTTGATCTCCAGGGGATCGAGGTCAGGAGAGTAGACTCAGAGGACAACACGGCGGATCCACTCACGAAGGCCTATTCCCAGAGAGAGACTTTTATGGGATGGTTGAGTATGAGATACTACAACCACTGCTACAGATGGCCCTAGTGCAAGTGGGAGATTGTTAGTTATATGTATGCCCTAGAGGCCATTACTGTACATAGGATGTATATTGTAGTGGATGCTGGGACATATATAGGGAGGACTTTCTTGCTCGACATGATAGTATGCTATCTGGTTACTCTTTACCTTAACGTGTACACTGATTGTCTCTCTGTTACATGTTGGTAAAGCCCTTAGGATGTGTACTTGACTACCTGGATTATGATGCGGATCATACTAGTGGGGACATGGTAGTCCATAAGTACATCCTTGAAAGTCCCTAGTCGTGGGTGTATCGAGATGGGGCATCGATATACCAGAGTAGACTAGCGTGTAGCTTCTCGACCCATACAGTTGGGCGATGGATGATCCCATATCCATTGGTGTTTGACATCAGAGGAGATATACGGGTGCTCAGTAGAGACTGGGTACACTGGACGGACTCGCCGAGAACTCCTAGATGGTATTATACCTTACGTCAGATGGCAGTTCTCTGGTGACACTGGTACAGAGTAGTCTGTTGACCCGAGATCATCATAGAGTCTTGTGTGGTTCCCACTGTGCTTTGATTTCCATCTTACCACGTCCAAGAGGGCATGCAAAACGGTGGTTTTTGGGTACAGTCCCGAGTCACATGGAGGCAATGAGCGATATGAGGGGATTCGTCTCTCCCGGTATAGGGGGTTGATGTTGCGCTGTGTTCGATTGGCTATAACGGGAAATCCCTGGCCAGGGTTGCTGAGATTTACTGGTAAGTGTTACCAGTAGTTTTTCGAATTGTTATAGACCTCATATCGACACAACTTATCGAGCTATTGGGGTCTGACGTTAACCACCCCTAGGCGAGATATGCGACATATCAGACGATCAGACCGGACTGTACGGTAGTGTTACTGGTTGGATTCACTGGAGTGTGAGCGGGCTTGCTCGTCGATCTTCTGATCGCTCAATACCCGGGTGGCCGTTACGTTTGGCAGACCGCTTGCGGCTTGTGGGTGTTTGATATGATCATCACCTGCTGCCGGCGTATTGACGAGTCTTTAGAGTCCTACACAGAGGTTTCCTGGCTCAAGCGAAACGAAATAGGAGCGCATATGGGATATGTGCGGGACCGAGAATAATGCAGTATGTGATACCGTATTTCATTCTCGCGATAAATGTATCGATTGGTTGTATGCGATATAACCTAGTTATCGAATCAAGTATTGATTCGATAAGCCGATACATAGGATACTAGTCGGTTATATGCGATATGACCGGATCGTTAAATCAAGTGTTGATTTAATGATTTAATGTATAATTATATATTTGATATATCACTTTGCATTAACTAGTATTGGTTCACTTTAAATGGATTTTCTCACTCGGATGTGCACATTGTATATGTGATATACTTTTGTGCACTTGATTGTATCATGTTTGATGATGCATGTTTACTTGGTTAAGTGTAAAGAATAAACCATGGTTAAATTAATGATTAGGGTTTTGTTTATCCATTACTTATTTATTCATTCATTTATCTTTATAATTTGGATTAAAAGAAATGAGAAATGAAAAGATAATGGTTGCTTTCATTCACGATGCTTCTTGAAGCTTCATGCCACTTTGACCAAAGTGACCATTTTGTCTTCATTTCCAAAACCCTAACCATTCTTCTAACCTTAGTTAATTCTCTACATCTAACCATGGTTTAAATTATGATAAGAATGATTTTTATTATTTTTTTGGAAATAACTTATCATAACATTTCTTCTTCTTCTTCCTTGAACTCAAGAAGAAAACCTTGACTTCATCAATGGTGGATTGATGAAATGAGTGAGAAATCCAATTCTAAAGTCTACCCACTTCTTATTTCTTCATCCTCTACCTCTTGCCAAGTAGTAGAGTGTGTTTTCTTCACAAGTTTCTTGACTTGGTGAAGTCGGAGCTTGATTTAGCGATGCCTCGACGTAGATCATCTTCGGCATGGACATCGACGACCTAGCTTGCCCATTCTCCGACGAAGCCGACGCTAGAGCCCGGGAACTCATATGGACAGCAAAGGGACTTCGTTGCGGAGCTATGGAGGTGGAGCACCGGATCTACAAAGGTTGTATTTCCGTATATCTTATAGTTTAGTTGTAAACTAGCTCTTGTTTCGCCTAGTTTTCTAGCAAACGATCCGTAGTCGGGTCTCTCGGCACCTAGATTTTTGAAATTGGCATGTTCGATGCCTTGTGAGACCTCACTAGAGTGCCTAGGAACCCTACTGAAAAACCACTCGGTTCTTTTCAAAACAAACTTTTAAAATGCGGAGTTTGAGCCACTCCATTTAAAAGCTATCTCGTTCCATCGACTAAATCAAGTTCACTACGTTCACGGTTTCGCCAAAACCATTCGTAGCCCTCCGTCGTTTCACATGAATAGTCAATAGTATTCAAGCTGTGTTTGTTGGCCAAAGTCAAGGCATAGTGATTGGTAGCTATTGGGTATTCATGTGCAGCATAGATAGATGCGTTGGTTTGGAACAGTCGTACTTCTTGTTGGCCAAAGTCAAGGGTATGTACGGGTGGATTCAAATTAACCTGGAGAACGACGGGTAGAACTTGACATGTGACTTATGATTTGTTGGCCAAAGTCAAGGTCATAAGAGCATGGGGTAAAAATCCACATCGGGAGTTTCATAAGTACTGAAACTTGCTAGATTTGCATACCATTTGGAGTGTGATGATTCTGGTAGGATTCCTTCAGTTTCGTCACGCGATGATATTTGGATCCCGATCCTACTGTGAGTATATGCTACTCCTCGGGAAATTTCTCACTTAACGATCAATGCTATAAACCAAGTAGGTGTCTAGAAAGGTGTTAGCGGGGCTACGCTCCCAGGGAAAAGAGGTTCTTAAATTAAGGAACTTCGCGAAAGCGTTGGAAAACCTCTCTCGAAGTACCGACACCAGCCTGGCCGAATGGTTAAGCAAGTATTGTACGGTGAGATTGATCCTGACTAATTCTTCCTTTTTGGTTTGAGGAGGGATTCGAGAAACAGTGGGAGCCATCCTGTTTAGACAAACTAAAAACCACTCTAACCTTGCAAGAGCATCATGCTGAGTGTTTCTTCTTCTCTCTCCTAATTGCAGCGACCAATCGACATGACTAGACTTAAGTTACTTCTAGATAAAAACATACTGACAGGGCCAAACTACAAAGATTGGCTCAGGAATGTCAAAATGGCAATCACTTACGACAAGCTGGGGTATCTTCTTACCACCAAAGCTCCCCCTGTCCCTGGTCCCACTTCCAGCGTCGCGGATAAGGAAATCCGCAAGACTTGGGAGATTGATAGCGCGAAGGCCAAGTGCCTCGTACTTGCCTCGATGGACAACGAACATCAGAGGAGGCACGAGAATATGGACCTTGAATCCATATTTCTCCATACAAAAGAACTGTATGGAGAGCAATCTCGTATCGCAAGATACGAAGCGTCGAAAAAGCTATTTTCGGCAAAGATGGCCGTCGGATCATCAGTAGCCGAGCACGTGCTAAAGATGATCGGCTACATTGAGGAGCTCGCGGACCTAGGGACCACATTGGAGAGTGAACTCTATACGGACATAGTTCTCCAGTCCCTTCCTTCTACTTACGCCCAGTTCATACTGAACTTCAACTTACAAGAAAAAGAGGTTGAACTTTCAGAGCTCCTCAACATGCTGAGGAGCGCAGAGGGCACCCTACAGAAAGGTAGGGAAACATCCACTTTGTTTGTAGGAGGATCATCTTCTTCTAGGTCCAAGGCGAAAGCCAAGGGAAAGAAGAAGAAAGCCCCCGCCAAACCAAGGGGCGGTGTTAGTAAAGTGGATACGAAGGGAAAAGCTAAAGCAACAAAGATAGCGGGGAAGCTTGTGGATAAGGAAGAATGCTTCTATTGTCATAAGAAAGGTCACTGGAAAAATGATTGCAGGGCTTGGAATGCCAGGACACAGGAATTGAAGCAGGTTGCGGCTTCAGCTTCAGGTGTGTATGTTATTGAAAACTGTCTTTCAATAAACTCTACTTCCTGGGTATTGGATACCGGATCAGGATCTCATATCTGTAATACTTTGCAGGCGTTGAGAAACCGTAGGGTTTTGAAGGCAGGTGATATGACCCTCAGAGTTGCGAACGGAGCTAGCATGGATGCTAAAGCCGTGGGGGTCTATCACCTGGGAATGTCAGATGGACATGTTTTGGTTTTGCGTAATTGTTTTTTTTGTACCCAACGCAACTTGTAATATCATTTCTGTATCTTTAGTTTCTAAAGAAGGTTATGAATTTGCGTTTGTAAGTAATGTTGTAAACATTCACCTTAATCAAGTTTTGATTGGGTCAGGTACATTGAGTAATGGTATATACGTATTGAACCAACCACAGATTTTCAATGTCCAGAATACACACAAAAGAAAGTCTCCAGAAATAAATCAGACTTTCTTGTGGCATTGTAGACTGGGTCACATCAATGAGAGAAGGTTGACGAAGTTACATACAGAAGGATATTTGAATGCGTTCGAATATCAATCATATGCCACTTGTCAATCCTGTCTCAAAGGAAAGATGACAAAGACTCCGTTTACTGGACATGGAGTAAGAGCGAGCGAGCTCTTGGGACTCGTACACAGTGACGTGTGCGGTCCAATGTCTACACATGCGCGAAGCGGTTATTCTTACTTCATTACTTTTACGGATGACTTCTCAAGGTACGGTTATGTCTTTTTAATGAAACATAAGTCCGAAGCCTTTGGAAAATTCCAGGAGTATAAGAATGAAGTAGAGAAACAGACCGGCAAAAGTATTAAGATTCTAAGATCGGATCGAGGTGGAGAATACTTAAGTGCCGAGTTCCTGGACTATTTAAAAGAGAACGGAATTCTCTCTCAGCTTACTCCTCCATACACCCCGCAACATAACAGTGTATCGGAGAGACGGAACCGCACCCTATTGGATATGGTGCGGTCCATGATGAGTAACGCTGAGTTACCGCGATCATTCTGGGGATATGCGCTAGAATCAGCCGCATACCTTTTGAACCGAGTTCCTACTAAGACTTTGCCTACTACGCCATATGAGATGTGGTGTGGGAAGAGACCCTATCTTAAACACATTAAGACATGGGGATGTCCAGCTTTTGTCAAAAAGCAGCATGCAGACAAGCTCGAGGCACGCTCAGTACAGTGCAAGTTTGTGGGATATCCAAAGAATTCCAACGGATATTTCTTCTACTGTGAAGAGGAACAAAAAGTTCTTGTTTCTCGTCATGCCTACTTCTTGGAAACTGAGTTTTTGGAAAACCAGATAAGTGGGAGCGCAGTAGAACTGGAAGAAATTCCAGAACCACGGACTATTACTGAAAGTTTAGTGGAACCAGAAGGTTCGGAAGAACAGGACATTCCTACGCCGCTCAGCAGAAGTAGTAGGCAGTCTCATCCGCCCGAGAGATACTACGGTTTTCTCATAGACGGGGATAGAGAGGATTGCATCATAGATTATGATGAGCCTACTAGCTTCCAGCAAGCCGTTCAGAGCGTTGACTCAGTGAAATGGCTGGATGCAATGCGGACCGAAATGGAGTCCATGTACACCAACAAGGTATGGACGTTGGACATTGCTCCAGACGGGGTAAAACCCGTAGGATGCAAGTGGATCTTCAAAAGGAAGATTGGTGTAGATGGACAGGTTGAGACCTATAAAGCTAGGCTGGTAGCAAAGGGTTTTCATCAAAGACCTGGCTTGGACTATGACGAAACCTTTTCTCCAGTAGCCATGCTGAAATCCATTCGGATCCTTCTTGCCATTGCTGCCTTCCACGATTATGAGATCTGGCAAATGGACGTAAAGACTGCTTTTCTAAATGGAAATTTAGAGGAGTGTGTCTATATGGACCAACCAGAGGGTTTCATTCAGAGTGGGAGCAGCGGAAAGGTGTGCAAGTTGCTTAAGTCCATTTATGGACTAAAGCAGGCATCGCTGAGTTGGAACATCTGTTTTGATGAGACGGTCAAGGAATTTGGCTTTATCAAAAATCCAGATGAACCATGCATCTATAGTAGATTTGTAGCGAGAACTGTAGTATTCCTCGTTTTATACGTGGATGACATTCTCTTAATAGGAAATGACATTCCTATGCTACAATCTGTCAAGGGGTTCTTGTCACACAGGTTCTCCATGAAAGACCTGGGTGATACCTCATACATTCTGGGTATCCGGATCTACCGTGACAGATCCAAGAGGATATTAGGACTTTCACAGTCCAGGTACATCGACACCATACTGAAAAGATTCAGTATGGAAGATTCCAAGCGCGGTAACCTACCGGCTTGTCACGGGATCACCCTCTCTAAAGAGATGTCTCCCAAGACTGATTTGGAGAGGGATCGCATGTCTATTATACCCTACGCTTCTGCGGTAGGCTCTATAATGTATGCGATGTTGTGTACCAGACCGGATGTAGCTTATGCACTCAGTGTGCTAAGCCGGTATCAGTCAGACCCAGGGGAGAAACACTGGATAGCGGTAAAGAACATTCTCAAGTACCTAAGAAGGACTAAGGAGATGTTCTTGGTGTATGGCGGAAAAGACCTCCAGATCGAGGCCTTTGCTGACTCCAGCTTCCAGAGTGACAAGGATGATTCCAAGTCCATGTCGGGCTTTGTCTTTACCCTCAATGGAGGGGCGGTGTGTTGGAAGAGTTCCAAACAAGAAACCGTTGCAGACTCGACGATGGAAGCGGAATACATCGCTGCATCTGATGCCGCAAAAGAAGCTGTCTGGATAAGGAAGTTCTTGAAAGAGCTTCAGGTGGTTCCGTCCATTGTTGATCCAATACCTCTGTATTGCGACAACAACGGGGCTATAGCATTAGCGAAGGAACCCAGGTCCCATCAGAGATCCAGGCACATCTTGAGGCGGTATCACCTGATCAGGGAGATCGTGGATCGCCAGGAGATCGAGGTTCGGAGAGTCGCTTCAGAAGATAACACTGCAGATCCATTCACCAAGGCCTTGCCCCAGACTCAGTTCGAGCGGCTGATCGAGATGATAGGTCTTCGATACGCCAGTACATGGCCTTAGTGCAAGTGGGAGATTGTTAGTGTATATGCCCTAGAGGCCATTACTGTATCATACTAGTTTGTATATTACTTAATGGAAGCTTGGGATATTCACCTTGTATATACAATCTTGCTCAAAATAGTAGTATGCTACTTGGTTTGTTTCTACTTCAATGTGTACATGTGTTTATTTTTGTATATCACCTATACACATTAGTGGAGCCCTTAGGATCTTTGCTTGATTACCAGCGATGTGATGGCCGTCACACTAGTGGGGCTGGGTAATCTATAAGCACATCCTTATGCAGGTCCCTGGTCGCAGGACTATCGAGACATGGCATCGATACTCCGGAGTAGACCAGCGCATGCGCTTCTCATCCCAGTATGGGAGATGGTCTGTCCCACAGCCGTCAGTACGTCGTACTTGAGATAGTATGCGGGTGCTCGTTAGGTTATAGGTACACTGGACAGGACTCGTCGGGAACTGACCGGTTGGTATTATGCCTATCGTCAGTTATCAGTTCCCAGGTGACATGAGTACAGCTTAGTCCGCTGACTTGACACTGTCACTTCGCCTCGAGCGTGTTCCTACTGCACTTTGATTACTACCCTACCACGGCTCAAAGGATCCGTGCAAACAGGTAGTAGTTGGGTGCAGTCCCGAAGCACTTGGAGGCAGTGACGGTTAGACAGGATTCGTCTCTCCCAGTATTGGGGGTTGACATCGCGCTGTGTCTAGGAGAGCCATTACACGAGTAGTCCCTGGCCAGGGCAAACGAGATATACTGGTAGGCTTCCAGTGTTATCTCAGGGTGTTTTGGGCTTCGCTCCGGCACGACTTGTACCGCTATTGGGGGACTGACGTTTACCGCCCCCTAGGCCCGCCATGCGATGTATCAGACGAACAGACCGGACTGTACGGAGAATGTCACACTCAGGCTCAGTAGGAGTTCAGATGGGTTTCGCCTCGTCGGTCTTCTTGTCGGCATTACCTGGGGACCGTTACACACAGCTAGTGTCGCTTGCGGTCTGTGGTTAAACCCACTGCCAGCGTAGTGTCGAGTCTTTAGAGTCCCACACAGAAAGCTTTTCGCCTTTAGGCAAAAGAGTAGAGGTCGCATGGTATTGCGACAGGTCGCATGGTTTTGCGACAGGTTTCGGTCACATCCGTGCACTTGTGCACGTACAGTGTCCGGACAGTTTACACTAGCGGGCTTTGGTTTAAGCCAGATCCTAGTGTACCTTTTGGGATTGGATTTATCCAGTTTGCATTCGTGTTCCTCGGAACGGGGATGCGGGTGTGTATGCACAGTTGACAGGGAGACAGAGGCAGCGGATTCTCATTAGGGTTGTTGACAGTTGACCGTTGACTATTTGACTTTTTGCTCAACCCTAATGAGAATATGATATGTGATTAACTATTATATTAATTAAGTATTATGGTGACATGGTTGTTGACTTTTGTTGACTTTGTTGACTTGTTGGCTTTTGTTGACTTGTTGACTTTGTTGACCGGTTGACTAGGCTTGACTAGTTGACCATCATGATAACCATAGCCATCATTTCATGGCAAAGACTTTTGCTTGCTTGCTCATTTGTGCAAAATGAGTGCATGAAATGATATGGTTATGGTTGCTTCAACCATCACATAAGACTTTTTTGGTATGATGAGTTATCATGACTTTGGATTATGAGAGGTTGAGAGACAAAAGAGTTGCTCATTCTTTCTTGCTCATTCTCTCTCTTGTTTTGCTCTCACCCTCTTCCTCTTGCTCCCTCTCTTGACTCTATGGTTCTCTTGTCTCATGAGTTGAGAATCAAGAACCATAGATAAAATCCCATACAAACTCTTCTCTACTCACTCTAGTTCACAAGGTTTAGCAAACCGAGTGAACTAGTTTCTTCAAAGAACGAAGAAGGAGCCAAAGGTTGGAGCTTTCAGGTGGATCTATCTTCGGCGTACGGAGACGATGGGAAGAAGCCAATCCGGACCACCATCGGAGCTTGAAGACGAAGGAGTTCAAGACAAGCAAGGTATAACCCCCTAACCGAGTAGCTAGAAACTCGTAGTTAGGATGTTAGATAGATGTTTAACCAAGATCCGGGTTTTAGGTCCATGTTACCACCTCTATAAAAATCGTTTTTTACCAAATTCCGCATTCCCGAAAGTACTGGGAGAGGTAGCATGGACTTACATTACATATATGTGATCCCGATCCGGTATCTAATACCCAGGACGTAGAGTGAACTGAGAAACAGTTCTTGATAACTAACACACCTGAAGAAGATGCATCAACATGCTTATTGTTCGTCTGGGTGGCATGAGAATCAAGATATTCCCCTATTCCTTGCTCAGTCTTATAACACTTATAAGAAAGAACGGGACCAACGTTCCCCTTCTCAATATAATAAGCAGGTTCAGTCAATACATCCATATTATTATCTTGATTAAGGCCTGACAGGGTCTCTACTTGGAGAGAGAGAAGAAAACACTTTAGCGTATGCTCTTGCAAGATTAGATTGGTTATTATCTTATCTAATCAGGATGTCTCCCACTGTTTTTATCAAATCTTCCTTCAAACCCTAAAAGGTAAGATTAGCCGGGATGAATTACACTTTACAAGTTCGCCAATCTTTCAGCCAAGCCATTGTCGGTACTTGAGTGAGGTTCCCCGTTCTTTCGTACGGACCTAATTAAAGTAAATCTCGTTTTCCCAGAGGCATAAACCTGTTAACACCTTTCTAGACACCTACTTGATCGACTAATTGTCTTGTGTAAAACTCTCCCAGGAGTAACTCTTACTCGCAGTGGGTATCGGGATCCAACTATCTCATAGGAGGTATGCAATCTCATTGCAAATTTCAACACTTGAAATTCCCGATAATATTTTGCCCCTAACGTGCTATGACCTTGACGAATGCCAACAAATCACAGTGCGCTATTCAAGTTCAACCCGTACATTTCTTGATTGAATTAAACCCAGCCGTACGTCCCTTGACGAATGCCAACAAAGCCGCACGACTACCCTAACCCAATCTCATCATATATTACAGATAAGCAATAGTTAGCTACCGCACACTACGCCTTGATGAAAGCCAACAAACGCAGCACGAATACTAAGTATTACCTATCTGAAATGTCTGAAGGCTACGCAGGATTTTTTTAGAAAAACCATGAGCGTAATTAACTTGATATCGTTGTAGAAACAAGTGATTTTGAAAAGGAGTGTTTTTGAGGCTTTTCTAGTTTCGCTAAAGAGGTAACTCCCGGTGAAGGGATCTCGGCTCTTTCCTTATCGAATAAGGTGCAGGATATTTCACAAATACCGCGGTGCAAAGCAAAAACTATAGAAGCAATCAAAAACTAAACCGTGAGTTTGTAGCATCTGCCATTTTTGCTAAAGAGGTTACTCCCGGTGAAGGGATCTCGGCTCTTTCCTCATTGAATAAGGTGCAGGGTATTGTTAGTTATATGTATGCCCTAGAGGCCATTACTGTACATGAGATGTATATTGTAGTGGATGCTTGGACATATATAGGGAGGACTTTCTTGCTCGACATGATAGTATGCTATCTGGTTTCTCTTTACCTTAACGTGTATACTGATTGTCTCTCTATTACATGTTGGTAAAGCCCTTAGGATGTGTACTTGACTACCTGGAATATGATGCAGATCATACTAGTGGGGACATGGTAGTCCATAAGTACATCCTTCAAGGTCCCTAGTGTAAGTCGATGTACAACACCCCACGACTTGCGGGGAGGCGGAAACTTGAAAAACGATCTTGTTCTTTGCATAAACATCGACTAACCGGGAATCTTTGCTAAACTATAACTTCTTAGTTATATGTATGCCCTAGAGGCCATTACTGTACATAGGATGTATATTGTAGTGGATGCTGGGACATATATAGGTAGGACTTTCTTGCTCGACATGATAGTACGCTATCTGGTTGCTCTTTATCTTAACATGTATACTTGATGTCTCTCTATTACATGTTGATAAAGCCCTTAGGATGTGTACTCGACTTCCAGGACTATGATGTAGATCATACTAGTGGGGCCTGGGTAGTCCATGAGTACATCCTTCAATGTTCCTAGTCGTGGGAATATCGAGACGGGGCATCGATATTCCAGAGTAGACTAGCGTATATCTTCTCGACCCATGTGATGGGCGATGGATGATCCCATATCCATTGGTGTTTGACATCAGAGATGGCATGCGGGTGCTCAGTGGTGACTGGGTACACTGAACGGACTCGCCGAGAACTCCCAGATGGTATTATACCTCACGTCAGATGACAGTTCTCTGGTGACACTGGTACTGCTTAGTCTGTTGACCCGAGATCATCATAGAGTCTTGTGTGTCTCCCACTGTGCTTTGATTTCCACCCTACCACGGCTCTACTGAGTCGTGCAAATAGGTGGTTTTTGGGTACAGTCCCGATTCACATGGAGGCAATGAGAGATAGGAGGGAATTCGCCTCTCCCAGTATTGGGGGTTGATGTTGCGCTATGCTTGACTGGCCATAACTTGAAATCCCTGGCCAGGGTTGCACTGATTTACTGGTAAGTGTTATCAGTAGTTTCATGCTTGTTATGGACCTTACATCGGCATGACTTATCAAACTACTGGGGTCTTACGTTTACCACCCCTAGGCGAGATATGCGACATATCATACGAACAGACCGGACTGTACGGTAAGTGTTGCTGGTTGGATTCACAGGAGTGTCAGCGGGCTTGCTCGTTGATCTTCTGATCGCTCAATACCCGGATGGCCGTTACGTTTAGCAGACCGCTTGCGGCTTGTGGGTGCTTGGTATGATCATCACCTGCTACCGGCGTATTGACGAGTCTTTAGAGTCCTACACAGAGATTTCCTGGCTCAAGAGAAACGAAATAGGAGCGAATATGAGATATGTGCGGGACCGAGAATAATACCAGTATGTGATACTGTATTCTATTCTCGCGATTTGTATCATTGGACGGTTATATGTGTTAGTGTTTATGCCCTAGAAGGCCATTACTGTATCATACTAGCTTGTATATTACTTAATGGAAGCTTGGGATATTCACATGTATATAACAGTCTTGCTAAACATGGTAGTATGCTACTTGGTTTTTCTATCTTAATATGTGAGTGTACGTATTGATAGAGCTCTTAGGATCTTGCTTGTCTACCAGCGTTGTGATGGCAGTCACACTAGTGGGGGCTGGGTAGTCTACAAGCACATCCTTATTCAGGTCCCTGGTCGTTGGATTATCGAGACAGAGCATCGATACTCCGGAGTAGACTAGTGTGTACGCTTCTCATCCCAGTTGGGGAGATGGTCTGTCCCACAGCCGTCAGTACGTCGTACTGGAGATAGTATACAGGTGCTCGTTAGGTTACGGGTACACCGGACAGGACTCACAGGGAACTGTTGGTTGGTTTGATACCAGTCGTCAGTGAACAGTTCCCAGGTGACATGAGTACAGCGTAGTCCGCAGACTTGACACTGCTACTTCGCCTCGAGTGTGTCCCACTGTTCTTAGATTGCTACCCTACCACGGCTCAAAGGAGTCGTGCAAACAGGTAGCAGTTGGGTGCAGTCCCGAGCACTTGGAGGCAGTGGCGGTTAGACAGGATTCGTCCCTCCCGGTATTGGGAGTAGATATCGTGCTGTGTCAGAGAGCCATTACGCAAAGTCCCTGGCCAGGGCAAGCGAGATTTGCTGGTAGGTTCCAGTAGTTTCTCAGGGTGTAATGGGCTTCACTCCGACACGACTTATACCGCTATTAGGGGACTGACGCTTGCCGCCCCCCTAGGCCCGATATGCGATAGTCTTGGACGAACGGACCGGACTGTATGGAGATTGTCACATCAGACTCAGTAGGAGTTCGGATGGGTTTACTCATCGGCCTTCTTATCGACAACTACCTGGGGACCGTTACGTACAGCTAGTGCCGCTTGCGGTCTGTGGTTAAACCCACTGCCAGCGTAGTAGTCGAGTCTCTAGAGTCCCACACAGAGAGTTTCTTACTCCAGGCGAAACGATATAGAGGTTGCATGGTTTTGCGACAAAGGGTTCGGACGCATACGTGCGTTTACGCGCGTACGACTTTCGGACAGTTTTTACCAGTCGGCTTTGGTTTAAGCCAGTTACTGGTATCCGGTTATTGGATTTTTACAGTCTAAAGTTTTTCCGTATTTTTACGGATCGGAGGGGCGTTCTCGTAATTACTCGAGAAGCTTCTAGAAGATGTGACTAAGAAGGTTTCTTTTGGATAAGAGAGTGAGTCATGGTGGTGATTCATTCACTTCATTAATGCACATTTATTGCTTAATGACTCATGCTAATGAATCACCACAAGATATTTTATGAAGCATGCTTATTCATTTCCTTTATTGATTATTCTAAAATAAGAATGCTTCATAATATTATGATACACTCTCTCTCTTCTCTCATTATCTTATCTCACATTCTCTCTCCTCAAGCTCTCATCTTCAAACCCTAATCCTTAATCCTCATGTGTTGAGATCAAAGGATTAGTTAGACTAAACAATCCATAACCTTCACTCTTTATCATCCTTTCATCTTTGATTAGCAATCAAAGTTGATTAGTTACCTCAAGTTAGAGGTTTAGCTTGGTGTTTTGCTCTCGGGTGGATCGTCTACTACCTAGAGAAGGTCGAGGAGAACAAAGGAGGACGTAAAGAAGAAGGACCGGTTTCATTAGGTATAATCCCTAATCATTTGTGAAAAGAAACTCATATGATACGGTTATTTATAGTTTAGCTTCGATTCAAGCGGTTAGTCGATGTTCGTTGTTTAAACTTGATTGTTTTTGAAAATTCCGCCTCCCCATAAGTACTGGGGTGTAGTACATCGACTTACAGTGGTATCAGAGCCTCGCTAAACACTAAATAACTTTATCGCAAATTTGTACGAATTTCGAACGAAAAAACGAAGCCGGAAAACCCTAATTCTGTTTAGTTTCTGTCGAACTTAAAATGAAGTCCTAAAATTTTTCTGGTGTGTTCAGAGAGCTTGACATGACCACAGAAGAACACCCAAGAAATTCGAGCCCATGATTCGACTAAAGCGCCGCGGAAGGGCGGCGGATCCCACCGATCCGCCGCGCTTCCGCGGCCGAGTTGCCGAGTCATGAGCTCATTTTTCATGGGTGGGTCCTCTCTGGTGTTTGGGGTTTTCTGGAATATTTAATTATTGCTCAGGTTACTGTTTAACAGAGCAGATTTTGGAGCAATATTGAAGTTGTTTATTCGATCGAATTGTACAGTATTTGCGTATTGGATTATATCTGTGATTGTTTAATGTGTTCGTAAACCTTCCCCAACTGCTAGTATGTCGGTTGGCAGGGGGTTGCACATTTCTGAAATGGTTATATCTGTTTGTGCATATAAACTGTATTGGACTGTTGTGGTGTATAGCCGGGGTTAGCAATGGGTTATCGATTAATTCATTTGTTGTAAATGTAATTTGTTGTAATATTATTTTCGCGGGGCACTTCCAGGTTGCGGTCGTAGCCACCGTTGTATTATTTCATTTTACTGTTTTTGCTCCTAGGACTGACCCAAGGTGGGGTACACAGACTGCCGGGTGGGTAGTTTGCCGTACCCGTAGGGGTCGAGGGTGGGGTAAACGGCTATTCATCACAACTGTGTAATCTGTCTTTTCTTGCAGGCTCAAAAGAAATACAGATTGCTTGTAAATCCAATATTGTTTATCTGTGTTCTGGAATGAATATCATTGCGTCAGACGAATGTAAAATATCTATATTTATTGTAGCTATTTAGACGCCACTTATGTTTTACACCCGCGCTAGCCCAGCCCCCGCTCTGTCGTTAGTTAAGTAACCTAACGGGTGATGACGGGACCCCGTGGCGAATGCGGATGGCATAAGAGGACGTTGTATTTTCGTTGTTTTCTGCAATGATAGGTTAATGATGGGACGCATTATCTATAATGCAAAGTAAAACAAACCAAAGTTTAAATCGTTGGAACAATTTAAAAGAAACCACTCGGTTATTTTTAAAACAGATATTTTTAAATGCGGAGATTTAACCACTCCTTTTAAAAGCTATCAGGTTCCTTCGGTTATATCAAGTTCACTACGTTCGCGGTTTCGCCAAAACCAGTCGTAGCCCTCCGTCATTTCTTATGGATGGTCAGTAGTATTCAAGCTATGCTTGTTGGCATACGTCAAGGCATAGTGTTTGGTAGCTGCTGGGGTATTCATTTGTTGCATAGATAGATGTGTTGGTTTGGGACAGTCGCATTACCTTGTTGGCATACGTCAAGGGTATATACGGGTGGGTTCAAATTAACAAGATAATGATGGGAAGAACTTGACATGTGACTTATGATTTGTTGGCATACGTCAAGGTCATAAGAGCATGGGGCAAAAACTTATATCGGGAATTTCTAAAGAAACTGAAATTTGCAAAGAGATGCATACCATTTGGAGTTTGATGAATGTTGGTAGGATTCCTTCAACATTATCATACGATGATATTTGGATCCCGATCCTACTGTGAGTATATGCTACTTATCAGGATATTCGTCGCTTAACGATCAATGCTATAAACCTAGTAGGTGTCCAGAAAAGTGTCAGCGGGGTTACGCCCCCAGAGAAAAGAGGTTACTTAATTAAGGAACTTCGCGAAAGCGTTGGAAAACCTCCCTCGAAGTATCGACACCGGCCTGGCTGAACGGTTAAGCAAGTATTGTACGGTGAGAATAGTCTTGGCTAATTCTTCTTTTATGGTTTGAGGAAGGATTCGAGAAACAGTGGGAGCCATCCAGTTTAGATAAACTAAAAACCACTCTAAACTTGCAAGAGCATCATGCTAAAGAGTTTTCTTCTCTCTCTCCTAATTGCAGCGACCCTGAAAATGACTGGACTTAAGTTACTTTTAGAGAAAAATATACTGACGGGGCCAAACTATAAAGATTGGCTGCGGAATGTCAAGATGGCTTTGACCTATGACAAACTGGGGTACGTCCTCACCGCTACGGCACCTGCTGTCCCTGGTCCCAAATCCAGCAATGCGGATAAGGAAATCCGCAAAACCTGGGATTTAGATTGCGCGAGAGCCAAGTGCATCGTGCTTGCCTCGATGAACAATGAACATCAGAGGAGGCACGAGGATATGTCCCTCGATGGCATATTTCTCCATACAAAGGAACTTTATGGAGAGCAATCTCGTATAGCAAGATACGAGACCTCTAAGAAATTATTTCGAGCGAGGTTGGCTGTCGGATCATCGGTAGGTGAACATGTCCTACAGATGATTGGCTATATAGAAGAGCTCGCAGACCTTGGGACGACTTTGGATAATGAGCTCTATACAGACCTTGTTCTCCAGTCCCTTCCTCCCACCTACGCCCAGTTTATCCTCAACTTCAATCTTCAAGGAAAAGAAGTTGAACTTGCGGAACTCCTGAACATGTTAAGGAGTGCAGAGGGCACCTTGCAGAAGGCAAGGGAAACACCCGCTATGTTTGTTGGCGGTTCATCTTCTTCCGGGTCCAAGGCTAGGGCCAAAGGAAGGAAGAAGAAGGCCGCACCCAGACCTAGAGGAGGTGTTAGTAAGGTGGGAGGGAAGGGAAAGAAAAAGAAAGCAGCACCGGTAGTTGGCCTGGATGAGTGCTTCCATTGTCACAGGAAAGGGCACTGGAAGAAGGATTGCAAGGCGTGGAACGCCAAAAACCAGGAACCGAAGCAGGCTGTGGCTTCGACTTCAGGTGTGTTTGTAATTGAGAATTGTCTGTCGATCAACTCTATTTCCTGGGTATTGGATACCGGGTCAGGATCTCATATTTGCAATTCATTGCAGGCACTGAGAAACCGTAGAGTGCTGAAGGAAGGTGATATGATCCTCAGGGTTGCTAACGGAGCTAGCGTGGGAGCTGCGTCCGTCGGGGATTATCACCTAGGATTGACGAGTGGACACATTTTGGTTTTACATAACTGTTATTTTGTACCCAGCTTAACGTGTAAATCATATCAGTTTCCTTGTTATCAAATAAAGGTTATGATTTCACGTTTGTAAGAGATGTTGTCAACATCCACCTTAATCATGGTTTGATTGGGTCCGGTACTCTAAATAACGGCATATATGTGTTAAACCAACTCCAAATTTTCAATGTCCAGAACACACTAAAAAGAAAGTCTCCAGATTTAAATAAAGCTTTCTTATGGCATTGTAGACTGGGTCACATCAATGAGAGAAGGTTGACTAAGTTGCATAGAGAAGGATATTTGGACACGTTCGAATATCAAACTTATGACACTTGTCAATCTTGTCTCAAAGGAAAGATGACAAAGACTCCATTCACTGGACAAGGAGTAAGAGCGAGCGAGCTCTTAGGACTCATACATAGTGATGTATGCGGTCCAATGTCTACACATGCGAGAGGTGGTTATTCCTACTTCATTACTTTTACAGATGATTTCTCTAGGTATGGATATGTTTTCTTAATGAAGCATAAATCAGAGGCCTTTGAGAAATTCCTGGAATTCAAGAATGAAGCGGAAAACCAAACAGGCAAAAGTATTAAGACACTAAGATCTGATCGAGGTGGAGAATACTTAAGTGCCGAGTTCCTTGGTTACCTAAAAGAGAAAGGAATTCTCTCTCAGCTTACTCCTCCGTACACTCCACAGCACAACGGTGTATCGGAGAGACGGAATCGAACCCTATTAGATATGGTACGATCCATGATGAGTAATGCTGAGTTACCGTGATCTTTCTGGGGGTATGCGCTAGAATCAGCGATACATCTTTTGAACAGAGTTCCAACCAAAACTGTGCCTACCACACCATATGAGATGTGGAGTGGGAAGAAACCCTATCTTCAGTACCTGAAGACGTGGGGATGTCCAGCTTTTGTAAAAAAGCAGCATCCGGACAAGCTCGAGGCACGCTCAGTAGAGTGTAAGTTTGTGGGATATCCAAAGAACTCTCATGGATATTGCTTCTATTACGCAGAGGAACAAAAGGTTTTTGTTTCTCGTCATGCCCGCTTCTTAGAAACTGAATTTTTGGAAAATCAGAAGAGTGGGAGCGAAATAGAACTGGAAGAAATTCCAGAACCACAAACTGCTACTGAAATTTTGGTAGAACCAGAGGTTCAAGAAGAACAGAACATTCCCGCACCCCTCCGCAGGAGTAGTAGGCCGTCTCATCCGCCTAAGAGATACTACGGTTTTCTCATAGACGGGGATAGAGAGGATTGCATCATAGATGATGATGAACCTACTGACTTCCAGCAGGCCATCCAGAGCGGCGACTCGGTACGATGGCTAGATGCAATGCGGACCGAGATGGAGTCCATGTACACCAACAAAGTATGGACTTTGGACTTTGCTCCAGATGGGGTAAAACCCATAGGATGCAAATGGATCTTCAAGAAAAAGATTGGTGTAGATGGACAGGTGGAAACCTATAAGGCTAGACTTGTTGCAAAGGGTTTTCGTCAAAGACCTGGTTTGGACTATGACGAAACTTTTTCTCCAGTGGCTATGCTCAAATCCATTCGGGTCCTTCTTGCTATTGCTGCCTTCCATGATTATGAAATCTGGCAGATGGACGTAAAGACGGCTTTTCTGAATGGAAATTTAGAAGAGAGCGTCTATATGGATCAGCCAGAGGGTTTCAATCAGAGTGGGAGCAGCGGAAAAGTATGCAAGCTGCTTAAGTCTATTTACGGACTAAAGCAGGCATCGCGGAGTTGGAACATCTGTTTTGATGAGACAGTCAAAGAATATGACTTTATCAAAAATCCAGATGAACCGTGCATATATAGTAAAGTTGTGGCCAGAAGTGTCGTATTCCTCGTCTTGTACGTGGATGACATTCTATTGATAGGAAATGACATTCCTATGCTACAATCTGTCAAAGGATTCTTGTCACACAGGTTCTCCATGAAAGACCTGGGTGATGCCTCTTACATTCTGGGGATCCGGATCTATCGTGATAGATCCAAGAGGATGTTGGGACTTTCGCAGTCCAGGTATATCGACACTGTACTGAAAAGATTCAGTATGGAAGATTCTAAGCGCGGTAATCTACCGGCTTGTCACGGAATCACCCTCTCCAAAGAGATGTCTCCCAAGACTGATTTGGAAAGGGAACGCATGTCTATTATACCCTACGCTTCTGCGGTAGGCTCTATAATGTATGCAATGTTGTGTACCAGACCAGATGTAGCTTACGCACTGAGCGTGGTAAGCCGGTATCAGTCAGACCCAGGGGAGAAACACTGGATAGCAGTAAAGAACATTCTCAAGTACCTGAGGAGGACTAAAGAGATGTTCTTGGTTTACGGCGGAAAAGACCTCAGGTTGGAGGCCTTTGCTGATTCCGGCTTCCAGAGTGATAAGGACGATTCCAAGTCCATGTCGGGTTATGTCTTTACCCTCAATAGAGGGGCGGTGTGCTGGAAGAGCTCCAAGCAGGACACCGTTGCTGACTCGACGATGGAATCGGAGTATATAGCTGCTTGCAATGCCGCAAAAGAAGCAGTCTGGATGAAGAAGTTCCTAACAGAACTTCAGGTGGTTCCTACCATAGTTGACCCAATACCTCTGTATTGCGACAACAACGGAGCTATAGCTTTAGCGAAGGAACCAAGGTCCCATCAGAAGTCCAGACACATCTTGAGGCGGTATCACCTGATCAGGGAGATCATTGATCGTCAGGAGATCGAGGTTCGGAGAGTTGCTTCAGAAGAGAACATTGCTGATCCATTCACGAAGGCCCTTCCTCAGATTCAGTTCGAGAGGCTGCTCGAGATCATTGGTCTGCGATATGCCAGTACATGGCCCTAGTGCAAGTGGGAGATTGTTAGTGTTTATGCCCTAGAAGGCCATTACTGTATCATACTAGCTTGTATATTACTTAATGGAAGCTTGGGATATTCACATGTATATAACAGTCTTGCTAAACATGGTAGTATGCTACTTGGTTTTTCTATCTTAATATGTGAGTGTACGTATTGATAGAGCTCTTAGGATCTTGCTTGTCTACCAGCGTTGTGATGGCAGTCACACTAGTGGGGGCTGGGTAGTCTACAAGCACATCCTTATTCAGGTCCCTGGTCGTTGGATTATCGAGACAGAGCATCGATACTCCGGAGTAGACTAGTGTGTACGCTTCTCATCCCAGTTGGGGAGATGGTCTGTCCCACAGCCGTCAGTACGTCGTACTGGAGATAGTATACAGGTGCTCGTTAGGTTACGGGTACACCGGACAGGACTCACAGGGAACTGTTGGTTGGTTTGATACCAGTCGTCAGTGAACAGTTCCCAGGTGACATGAGTACAGCGTAGTCCGCAGACTTGACACTGCTACTTCGCCTCGAGTGTGTCCCACTGTTCTTAGATTGCTACCCTACCACGGCTCAAAGGAGTCGTGCAAACAGGTAGCAGTTGGGTGCAGTCCCGAGCACTTGGAGGCAGTGGCGGTTAGACAGGATTCGTCCCTCCCGGTATTAGGAGTAGATATCGTGCTGTGTCAGAGAGCCATTACGCAAAGTCCCTGGCCAGGGCAAGCGAGATTTGCTGGTAGGTTCCAGTAGTTTCTCAGGGTGTAATGGGCTTCACTCCGACACGACTTATACCGCTATTAGGGGACTGACGCTTGCCGCCCCCCTAGGCCCGATATGCGATAGTCTTGGACGAACGGACCGGACTGTATGGAGATTGTCACATCAGACTCAGTAGGAGTTCGGATGGGTTTACTCATCGGCCTTCTTATCGACAACTACCTGGGGACCGTTACGTACAGCTAGTGCCGCTTGCGGTCTGTGGTTAAACCCACTGCCAGCGTAGTAGTCGAGTCTCTAGAGTCCCACACAGAGAGTTTCCTACTCCAGGCGAAACGATATAGAGGTTGCATGGTTTTGCGACAAAGGGTTCGGACGCATACGTGCGTTTACGCGCGTACGACTTTCGGACAGTTTTTACCAGTCGGCTTTGGTTTAAGCCAGTTACTGGTATCCGGTTATTGGATTTTTACAGTCTAAAGTTTTTCCGTATTTTTACGGATCGGAGGGGCGTTCTCGTAATTACTCGAGAAGCTTCTAGAAGATGTGACTAAGGAGGTTTCTTTTGGATAAGAGAGTGAGTCATGGTGGTGATTCATTCACTTCATTAATGCACATTTATTGCTTAATGACTCATGCTAATGAATCACCACAAGATATTTTATGAAGCATGCTTATTCATTTCCTTTATTGATTATTCTAAAATAAGAATGCTTCATAATATTATGATACACTCTCTCTCTTCTCTCATTATCTTATCTCACATTCTCTCTCCTCAAGCTCTCATCTTCAAACCCTAATCCTTAATCCTCATGTGTTGAGATCAAAGGATTAGTTAGACTAAACAATCCATAACCTTCACTCTTTATCATCCTTTCATCTTTGATTAGCAATCAAAGTTGATTAGTTACCTCAAGTTAGAGGTTTAGCTTGGTGTTTTGCTCTCGGGTGGATCGTCTACTACCTAGAGAAGGTCGAGGAGAACAAAGGAGGACGTAAAGAAGAAGGACCGGTTTCATTAGGTATAATCCCTAATCATTTGTGAAAAGAAACTCATATGATACGGTTATTTATAGTTTAGCTTCGATTCAAGCGGTTAGTCGATGTTCGTTGTTTAAACTTGATTGTTTTTGAAAATTCCGCCTCCCCATAAGTACTGGGGTGTAGTACATCGACTTACAATATGAGATATAGTCGGGTTACTGAATCAAGTGTTGATTCGATACATTGATACACTAGATATTAGTCGGTTATATGCGATATGACCGGATCATTAAATCAAGTGTTGATTTAATGATTTAATGTATAATTATATATTTGATATATTACTTCACATTAATTAGTATTGGTTCACTTAAGATTTGTTTTCTCACTAGTTTGTGCATAAGTGTATATATGATATATATTTGTGTATATATGTTTGTATCATGTTTGATGATACATACAAGTTGTGTGTATGAGAATTATATCAAGATTAAGTTTAAGATTAGGGTATTGTTTTATCAAGAGAATTAAAAAAAGAAATGAACTTGTTCAAAGTTGTCAAGCTTGAAGAAGCTTGGAGAAACCTTGACAAAGTCCACTCTTTTGTCATTTCCTTTTATAATTCTTTAACCTGACCTTTAACCTAATACCTTGGTAAATTCTCTACACAAGTTAAGCATGAGGCTTAACTTAACCATGGTACCATAATTAAAAGGATAAGTCTCATTCTTATTTGATTATCCTTTTAATTCTTTCTTCTTCTTCATCTTCATCAAGTTTCATGAAAGCTTGCTAGCTCCAATGGTGCCATGAGAAAAAGAGTGAGAAATCCAATTCTAAAGTGAACCCACTTCCTATTTCTTCATCCTCTACAACTTGCCATGTAGTAGAGTGTGTTATCTTCACAAGTTTTATGACCAAGTGAAGATGGAGCTTGATCTTGAGTTGCCTCGACGTAGATCATCTTCGGCATCGAAGTCGACGACCTAGCCCGCCCATTTCTCCGATGAAACCGACGCTAGAGTCCGGGATCCGATGATCGCAGCGGAGGGACGTCATCATGGAGCTAAAGAAGTGGAGGACCGGATCTACAAAGGTTGTAGTCACTTTCACTTTCTAGCAAAGTAGTTTGCTTGCATGTTTCGCCTTACCTCTAGTTAACGATATAGCATTAGGGTTTCTCGGCACAAGAAAAATTTGATTTTGGCATGGTTGATCTGTTGTAGAACCTCATGGGTGTGCCTAGGATCCCTAAAGTGGTATCAGAGACTAGCTAGAGCTTTAGGCGAAGTGTAGACGAAGTTAGAGATCCGATCGAACCATGAAACCCCGATCAAAACCCTTCTCTATACATTTTTTCAAACTGTGGATTTTTGTGAATTAAAAATGCTCAGAAAATTAAGCAGGAAAATCTAAGAATAACTGTGAAGTACGGACCCCTAACTCAAAATTTGACCGCGGAACCGCGGCCAAACCAAGGGTTTGGAGGCGGTTCCACGGCCCAAATTGTGAATTAGTCCCTCAAACTTCACATATTTATTCTTAGGTCCTTTCTTGTCATTTTTTTCAGGGAATTTTTTAATTCCACTCAAGTGTTGAGTTTTCTAGGGTTTTATTGGGGACTCGTTAATTCGATCGGATAATTTAACTTCGTTTATGTTTTTCCGGATATTTTAGAAACTGTTAAAAAGTTCGACCGGATATAAATACCCAATTTTTCCCCTGCCGGAAAATTTCCAAGTGTTGGATTTTTCCGTGGTTTAAGAACGTTCTATGTAGTGCAAGTAACGCGATGGACCATCTAGAAGACAACAAACCTTAACTCGATTATGTGACCGTCTTGAACTGCCCTTTGAACCTTAGGGTTTGGGGCAGTACGGCGTGCCACATGTGAGGCATTGGCTTGACCCTTCTACGGCTGGACCGTTGGTACTGTGGTATGAAGTGAATGTTTTTAAACTTATTTCATGTGTTGAGCTGTTTCGGGAAAACTTGGGTGTTTTGATTGTTCGATCGGAATGTTTAACATTTTCTATTTTATTTGGAATGTGATACAATATTTGGAATCCACAAATAGTTATGAGATAACTGATTTGAATATTATAAATCTAGCAGTTTAGTCTCACTTGATCGGTTGCCATGGAATTTTGATGTGATCAAAAGTCCGTCGCAATCACGTAGCGTACGCGAATACTCGATGGATAAACTTAATGGACAGCCACGCCCCATAGCCCCGACCAAGTGACTGTAGGAGAACCCCGTCGCCGAAAGCATCCGTCCGGGTGCTCGCGGCAACGGTGTTCCGCCTTGGTGCACTTCGTCGACGGCATCGGGGGTGCGGCCGCCTACTAAAGTTTGCGACGAGCATTCGATCAAAATGGCGGGAATCTTGTTGAATTGCCCGACATGATATTGAAAAGAGTTTTCGATAATGAGACTAAAATGCGGGGTTTATAATTGTTAGGCATGCGATGTCTAAGGAATTCATTTTGTTAGGCATGCGATGTCTAAAGAGGTTGCGGATTCCAACTGTTGTAGTTTTACACTTTCTTTTCTGCAACCGTAAGTGTAATATATGATATCGCCGGTTTCGTTGCTATATGTCAACGACAATTGGGATGCGCATATTTACTTACGTTGATGACATGTGATGTTATGTGTTGCTGGATATGTTATATTGGATCGTCACGTTTTGAATAGCCGGGGTTTTTTTTATGTGAGATGAGTGTTTTTCCATTTTCATTCATGTAAAAATAAATTGTATGTAATATTCTTTTATTGGGGCACTTCCAGGTTGTGGAAGATGTCACCGTTGATGTATATTATTTACTTTTCCGCATTAGGATAGACCCAAGGAGGGGAGCACAAGTAACCGGGTTCTAGGGTCCAGTTGGAGACCATCTCGAGGAGTCGAGTCCGGGTCTCCTAACCCTAGAATTGGTAGGGTTGCTTGCCGCTCTCGTAGGGGTCTAGGGGTGTGGGATTGGCTATTCATCGTGACCGTGGAATCCGTGTTTTATACTGGCTCGTATTAAAAACACGGACGTCCTAGTATATCCAATATTTCATATGATATTTTCTGCTGCGTTATCTGTGATGTGATCATGTGATATGTTCAGATAGATATTGTATATAGTATATATGATATATTATATAGACGTTGCTTATGTTTTACACCCGCGCTAGCCCTGCCTCGCTCTGGCGTTAGTTACCTAACCTAACGGTGCAGACGAGACATCGAGGCGAATGCGGATGGCATAAGCGTATGTTATATTTATCTATGATGTTTAGGTGGACTTAAATGATGGGATATTCGTTAATGTGATTAATGAAAGAAAATAAACCTAAAAGATGTTGTGGAATTGAATTTCAAAAATAAAAACAGGTAGCTACAGTTCTTGCTTTGCATCGCGGTGTTCCTTGTAGAACATCCTACACCTTATTCGATAAGGAAAGGACCGAGATCCCTTCACCAGGAGTGACTCCTTTAGCAATAACTGGCAGATGCTACAACCCTCAGTTTGTATTTTGATTGCTTCTATAGTTTTTGCTTTGCACAGCGGTATATATGATATATCATGCACCTTATTCAATGAGGAAAGGGCCGACGATCCCTTCACCGGGAGTGACCCCTTTAGCGAAACTAGAAAAGCCTAAAAAACGCTCCATTTAAAAACCATTTGATTCCGCAACGAGATCAAGTTCAAAGCGTTAAAGGTTTTAATAAAAAACCATTCGCAACCCTCCGTCATTTTAGGAAGTAGAGTATTTAGTATTCGTGCTGTGTTTGTTGACCATAGTCAAGGCACAGTGTACGGTAGCTAAGTGATGTCTTCATACACCGCATATGATGCGATTAGTTAGGACAGTCGCGTAACTTTGTTGACCTTAGTTAAGGGTCATGTGGGTGGGTCTAATTAATCACGAAATGACGGGTAGAACTTGACTAGTGCTTATGATTTGTTGACCATAGTTAAGGTCATAAGTGCTAGGGGTAAAAACCTTTATCGGGAGTTTCAAGTGTTGAAATTTGCAATGAGATTGCATACCTTCTATATGATAGTTGGATCCCGATACCCACTGCGAGTAATTGTTACTCCTGGGAGAGTTTTGCACTTTACAATTAGTCGATCAAGTAGGTGTCTAGAAAGGTGTCAACGGGGTTACGCCTCTGGAAAAACGAGGTTTACTTTAATTAGGTCCGTGCGAAAGCACGGGGAACCTCCCTCAAAGTACCGACACTGGCCTGGCTGAAAGATTGGCGAACTTGTAGAGTGTAATTAATCCCGGCTAGTCTTTCCTTTTAGGGTTTGAAGGAAGATTTGATAAAAACAGTGGGAGCCATCCTGATTAGATAAAATATATAACCAATCTAATCTTGCAAGAGCGCACGCAGAGTGTTTTCTTTTCTCTCTCTCCAGGTAGCGACCATATCACGCCTTAATCAAGATAATAATATGGATGTATTGATCGAACCCGCTTGTTATACTGAGCTGTGGAACGTTGGTCCCGCTCTAACTTATAATTGTTATAAGACCGAGCAGGAAATAAGGGAATACCAGGATTCCCCTGCCGCCCAAACGAAGAAAGTGCATAAGATGCATCTTCTTCGGGTGTGTACATTACAAAGAACTGTTTCTCTGTATCCTCTACGTCCTGGGTATTTGATACCGGATCAGGATCCCAGATATGTAATATGTTACATAGGGCTACAGAAAGGTAGAGAACTGAGAACGGGTGATAAGTTTCATGAGACAGAAAACGGGTCAAGTGTTGCAGCCAAGTCTGTTGGTCACTATCACCCTATATTACCAATACATTGATTCTGAACAAATGCTATTAGATACCGAACCAGATATACAAAATCATATCAATCTCTTTATTTATTAAAGAAGGATATAATTTTGTATTGTTGGATAATGTTTTGAACATTTCCTATTTCAAAAGTTGATCAGTTCAGGCACGTTATCTAAAAGCATTGACATTCTAAATCAAACTACAGTTCCTAATATACGGAACACACACAAGAGGAAGAGTTCAGAAATGAACAAATCCTTCTTGAGGCGTTGTAGACTAGGTCATATCAATGCGACCCGACTGGCTGAAGTTACATTTAGATGCATATTTAAATCAGTTTGAATTTACATCTTGTGAAACTTGCCAGTCATGTCACAAAGATAAGATGACTATAGCTCTGTTTACTTGAAACCGAGAAAGAGTTAGTGAACTCTTGGGACTGATACATGATGATGTATGTAAGGTCCCCTGTCTACACATGCCAGGACCGGTTCTTTATACTTCATTACATTCTCTGACAATCTCTCAAGATTCAGACATATGTTCCTGTTGAAACACAAGTCCGAAACTTTTGAGATATTCACAGAATATAAGTCAGAAGTAGAGAACCAATATAGGTATAAGTATTATGTCCTATGATAAGATCAGGGAGGAGAATACTTGTGCATGGAATTCTTGGACTATTCTAAAGGAGAATGAGATTCTCTCTCGGTGTTATTCCTCTAAATACACCACAGCACAACGGTGTATCGGGACGGAGCAATCGCACCATATTAGATATGGTGTGCTCTATGATGAGTACTACTGAGTTGCCTATTTTCTTTTGGGGTTGTGCACTTGAGAAGTCACATACCTATTGAATTGGATTTGAATCAAATCAGTGCCTACCACTCCATATGAGATATGGTATGGGAAGAGCCTATCTCTTAAGTAAGTTAAGATTTGGGATTGTCCGGCCTATGTCAAAAGCAAAATCCGGATAAGATCGAGGCAAGGTCAGTTCTGTAGAACTGGAAAAGTTCCAGCTATACAAACTACAGCTAATGATTTGACAGAACCAAAGGATTCAATAGTCACCCGACGAACCTCAGCCTCTCCGCCGATCTGGTAAGGGTTCCTCATCCGCCTGAAAGACACTTCGGTTTCTCGATGACAGTAGGAGCGAGGAATGCATCATGAGATGATGACCCAACTAGTTTCGAGCTGGTCATCAGGAGTGAGACTCTGTAAGAATGGCTGGATGCTTAGTGATCTGAGATGGAATCCATGTACACCAACAAAGTATGGACTTTGGTTGCTATATCTGAAGGGTTAAATCCCCATCAGGAGCAAGTATATCTTGAGAAGATTACTTGGTGTAAATGGAAAAGTTGAGACTTTCAAAGCTAGACTTGTTAAAGGTTTTCGTCATCGACCAGGCGTGGAAAATGATGAAACCTTTTCCAGTGGCTATGCTTAAGTCCATCCGGATCCTACATAACATTGCTACATACCATGACTACGATATCTGGTGGTTGGGTGCCATGATTGCTTTTCTAAATAATGATTTAGAAGAGAACGTCTATAAGTACACAGCCAGAGGACTTTGTAAACAGTGGGAGCAGCGGAAACATGTGCAAGTTGCTTTGCAGAATAAAGCAGGCATCGCGGAGATGGAACGTCTGTTTTGATGTGGTAATCAAAGTGTTTGACTTCATCAAAATGGTAGATGAACCTTGTATATACTGTAGGGTTCCTAGGCACTCTTGTGAAGGTTCATAAGGCATCAAACATGCCCGGATTAAATTTTAGACGTGCCGAACAACCCAAAGCCGGGATCTTTGCTAGATTATTAGGGTTTAACATGCAATAAGATAATTTTTATCTAAGTGTGAGGGATTACAACCTTTGTAGTCCGTTCCTTCACTTCACAAGCTCCGAGTAGAAGTCCCTTTGCCGCGATCCACGATCTCCCGGACTCATGAGAGGCTCCACGACTCGAACGATCCATGCTAGCTCAAAGTATTCCAAATCTCCGATGATCTACCTTGAAGTTGCTTCGACTCAAGCTTTCTCACTCAAAAGAGAAGAACACACTAATCTCAAGGGCTAGATGAGATGAGGATGAGAGAGTAGTAATTTTGCTTTCTTTTAATATCATTTTCTCATTTTATTTTCATCACATAAGAAAATCTAGCAAGCTTTTCAAGAAGCAAGAAGATGAGAATGGAAAAAGAATAATGATAATTGTTTTTCTTTTGTGATGAATAGAAATAAAACATATGATTGATATATAACCATGGTCAAGGATGAATGGATGAGAATGTGTAGAGAAACAACTAGAGTTAGGGTTTGGTTAAGTTAAAAATGTGTCATCCAAAATATCTTTACAAATGACAAAAGAAAAATGCTTCTAGATGGAACTTGAAGCAACTAACCCTAATCAAACCCTAACCTCAATTAATCATCCTTAAACATGTTTAACAATTAATCATATCATGTCACAATAATATATATCACATATATATTATATATTTGCAACAAAAGAAAATACTACAATTAACATATATCGCATATATATCAATGTATCATCTACTGAGAAAATGAAATAATAAAGCAAGCCAATATTAGTTAATATAATAATACATCATATATATTATTATATATTAAATCATCGAATCAACACTTGATCCGACGATCCGGCTATATCGAATATTACCGACTAATATATCATGTACCGATTCATCGAATCAACACTTGATCCGATGACCCGGTTCATATCCAAATATCGCGAGAATATAATACGGTATCCCATATCGCATTATTCTCGGTCCTGCACATATCACATATGTGCCTCTACTCCGTTTCTCCTGAGCCAAGAAACCTCTGTGTAGGACTCTAAAGAATCGTCAATACGCCGGTAGCAGGTGATGATCATATCAAACACCCACAAGCTGCAAGCGGTCAGCTAAACATAACAGCCACCCAGGTATTGAGCGATCAGAAGATCAACAAGCTAGCCTGTCCGTTCTCCTGTGAATCCGATCAGTAACACTCCCGTACAGTCCGGTCTGTTCGTCTGATATGTCGCATATCAAGTCTAAGGGTGGTATACGTCAGACCCCAGTAACCGATAAGTCGTGTCGATGTGTGGCTCATAACGGGTCGAGAAACGACTAGTAACACTTACCAGTAAATCTCTATATCAGCCCTGGCCAGGAACTTCCAGTTATAGCCAATCGAACACAGCACAACATCAACTCCCTATACCGGGAGAGACGAATCCCCTCCTATCGCTCATTGCCTCCATGTGATTCGGGACTGTACCCAAAAGCCATCGTTTTGCACGCCCTCTTGGACGTGGTAAGGTGGAAATCAAAGCACAGTGGGAATCACACAAGACTCTATGACGATCTCGGGTCTTCAGACTACCCTGTACCAGTGTCACCGGAGAACTGCCATCTGACGTGTGGTATATCACCATCTGGGAGTTCTCGGCGAGTCCGTCCAGTGTACCCAATCTCCACTGAGCACCCGTACACCATCTCTGATGTCAAACACCGATGGATATGGGATCATCCATCGCCCATCATATGGGTCAAGATGCGTATACGCTAGTCTACTCTGGTGTATCGATGCCCTGTCTCGATATACCCTCGACTAGGAACAGTTATAGGATGTACTCATCGACTACCGCGGCCCCACTAGTATGATCTCATCATAGTCCCAGTAGTCGAGTACAGATCCTAAGGGCTTTATTAACATGTGAGAGTAAAACAGTAAACCAATACAAGTCAACATGTTAAGATAAAGTGAAACCAAATAGCATACTATCATGACGAGCAAGAAAGTCCTCTCTGTATATATCTATGCATCCATCATAATATACATCATATGTACAACAATGGCCTCTATGGCATATACATAACTAACAATCTCCCACTTGCACTAAGGCCAGCTGCTGTAGTATCTCATACCTAGCATCCCGAATAATCTCTTAAACTGTATCTGGGGAATAGCCTTCGTGAATGGATCCACAGTGTTGTCCTTCGTATCTACTCTCCTGACCTCGATCTCCCGGCGATTAACTATCTCCCTGATCAGGTGATACCGCCTCAGAATATGTCTGGACTTCTGATGGGACCTGGGTTCCTTGGCTAACGCCACAGCTCCATTGTTATCACAGTACAAAGGTATTGGATGCTCAATGGATGGAACCACACCAAGTTCACTAATGAACTTCTTGATCCAGACAGCCTCTTTGGCAGCATCGTTGGCAGCGATGTATTCAGCCTCCATCGTTGAGTTTGCAACGGTATCCTGTTTGGAACTCTTCCAACATACCGCCCCTCCATTGAGGGTAAAGAAAAAACCCGAATGCGACTTAGAGTCGTCCTTATCACTTTGGAAGCTGGAATCGGTAAAGGACTCCACCTGGAGTTCTCCGTTACCATACACCAAGAACATCTCCTTAGTCCTTCGTAAGTACTTGAGAATGTTCTTCACTGCTGTCCAGTGACTCTCTCCAGGATCTGCTTGATACCGACTCACTACACTTAGTGAGTATGCTACATCGGGTCTGGTACATAGCATCGCATACTTGATAGAGCCTACTGCCGAAGCATAGGGTATCCCTTGCATGCGAGCTCTCTCCAAATCAGTCTTGGGAGACATTTCTTTGGAGAGAGTGAGTCCAGAGATCGTGGGCTGATTCCCACGCTTGGATTCTTCCATACTAAACCTCTTCAGTATGGTGTCAATGTACCTGGATTGGGACAATCCCAATATCCGTTTAGATCTATCTCTATAGATCATGATTTCCAATATGCAGGAGGCATCACCTAGATCTTTCATTGAGAATCTCTGTGATAAGAAGAGCTTGACTGATTGCAGCATAGGAATATCATTTCCTATCAAAAGTATGTCATCCACGTACAATACGAGGAAGACAACCTTACCCTCTGCTACCTTCTTATAGATACAAGGTTCATCTTTATTTTTGATGAAGTCAAACTCTTTGACTACAACATCAAAACAGATGTTCCAACTCCGCGATGCTTGCTTTAACCCATAAATGGATTTAAGCAGCTTGCACACCTTTCCGCTGCTCCCACTATCTACGAAGCCCTCTGGCTGAGTCATGTACACGCACTCTTCTAAATCACCGTTTAGAAAGGCGGTCTTAACATCCATTTGCCAGATTTCGTAGTCATGGTATGCAGCAATGGCAAGTAAGATCCGGATGGACTTAAGCATAGCCACTGGAGAAAAGGTTTCGTCATAATCCACACCTGGACGTTGACGAAAACCCTTTGCTACAAGTCTAGCTTTGAAAGTCTCAACTTTTCCATCTACACCAAATTTCTTTTTAAAGATCCACTTGCTCCCAATGGGTTTTACCCCTTCAGGAGCATTTTCCAAAGTCCATACTTTGTTGGTGTACATGGATTCCATCTCAGATCGCATTGCATCCAGCCATTTCACAGAGTCACTACTCGTGATGGCCTGCTCGAAACTAGTCGGTTCATCATCATCCATGATGCAATCCTCGCTTCCACCATCAATGAGAAAACCGTAGTATCTCTCAGGTGGACGAGAAACCCTACTAGATCGGCGAAGAGGCTGCGGTTCGTCGGGTACTACTGAATCCTCTGGTTCCACTAAATCATCTGTTGTAGTTTGTTCTGCTGGAACCTCTTCCAGTTCTACCTCCTTGCCACAAATTTCTTTTCCAAGAAATTCCTTTTCTAAAAAGGTGGCATGTTTAGAAACAAACACCTTTTGTTTCTCAGTGTGGTAGAAGATATACCCTTGTGAGTTCTTTGGATATCCTACAAACTTACATAAGACAGATCTTGCCTCGAGTTTGTCCGGATTTTGTCTTTTGACATAGGCTGGACAACCCCATATCTTAACAAACTTAAGAGATGGTCTCTTCCCTTTCCATATCTCATATGGAGTGGTAGGCACTGATTTGGTAGGAACTATATTCAATAGATGTATGGCTGTCTCAAGCGCATACCCCCAGAAGGAAATAGGTAACTCAGCCTCGCTCATCATAGAGCGCACCATATCTAATAGGGTGCGATTCCTCCGCTCAGATACACCGTTGTGCTGTGGTGTATAAGGAGGAGTAAGCTGAGAGAGAATCCCATTCTCTTTTAGATAATCTAGGAACTCAGCGCTTAAGTATTCACCTCTTCGATCAGATCGAAGAATCTTAATACTTTTGCCCGTTTGGTTCTCTACTTTGTGCTTATATTCTCTGAATTTCTCAAAAGCTTCAGACTTGTGTTTCATCAGAAACACATGTCCGTATCTAGAGAGATCGTCAGTGAATGTAATGAAGTAGGAAGAACCGTTCCTGGCATGCGTAGACATGGGACCGCATACATCACTATGTATCAGTCCTAAGAGTTCAGTAACTCTTTCTCCGTGTCCACTAAACGGAGCTTTGGTCATTTTTCCTTTGAGACATGAATGGCAAGTATCATAAGATGATAATTCGAACGGATTCAAATAACCATCCTTATGTAACTTAGCCAGTCGTGTCGCATTGATATGACTAAGTCTATAATGCCACAAGTAGGATTCGTTCATATCTGAACTTTTCCTCTTGTGTGTGTTTTGTATATTTAGGACTATATTCTGATTTAGAATGAATATGCCATTATGTAACGAGCCTGATGCAATCAACTTTTGATCTAGGAATATGTTCATAACATTATCCTGTACTACAAAATTATATCCCTCTTTACTCAATAAAGAAACTGATATAATGTTGCACATCATGTTCGGTATATAATAGCACTCATTTAGAATCAGTGTATTACGACTTGGTAATACAAGGTGATATTCGCCAACTGCTTTGGCTACAATACTTGCACCGTTCCCTACTTGAACAGAATGATCACCTTTTCCCAGTTCTCTACCTTTACGTAGCCCATGTAACTCTTTACATATGTGGGATCCAGATCCGGTATCTAATACCCAGGACGTAGGGTGAACTGAGAAACAGTTCTCAATAACTAACACACCCGAAGAAGATGCATCAACATGCATGTTCTTATTGGCGGTGTGAGAATCCAGAAATTCTCCTGTTTCCTGTTCAGTCTTATAACTCTTATAAGAAAAAACGGGTCCAACGTTCCTTTGCTCAGTACAATAATCGGGTTCAGTCAATACATCAATATTATTATCTTGATTATGGCCTGACATGGTCGCTACCTGGAGAGAGAGAGAAGAAAACACTTCAGCGTATGCTCTTGCAAGATTAGATTGGTTATTATCTTATCTAATCAGGATGTCTCCCACTGTTTTTATCAAATCTACCTTAAAACCCTAAAAGGTAAGATTAGCCGGGATTAATTACACCCTACAACTTCGTCAATCTTTCAGCCAGATCAGTGTCGGTACTTTGAGGGAGGTTCCCCGTGCTTTCGCACGGACCTAATTAAAGTAAACCTCATTTTCCCAGAGGCGTAACCTCGTTAACACTTTTCTAGACACCTACTTGAATGACTAATTGTCCTGTGTAAAACTCTCCCAGGAGTAACTCTTACTCGCAGTGGGTATCGGGATCCAACTATCTCATAGGAGGTATGCAATCTCATTGCAAATTTCAACACTTGAAATTCCCGATAATATTTTTGCCCCTAACGTTCTATGACCTTGACGAAAGCCAACAAACCATAGTGCGCTAGTCAAGTTCAACCCGAACATTTCTTGATTGAATTAAACCCAGCAGTACGTCCCTTGACGAAAGCCAACAAAGCCGCACGACTACCCTAACCCAATCTCATCATATGTAACAGATAAGTAATAATTAGCTACCGCACACTACGCCTTGACGAAAGCCAACAAACGTAGCACGAATACTAAGTATTACCTATCTGAAATGTCGGAGGGCTACGCAGGTTTTTTAGAAAACCCTGAGCGTAATGAACTTGATATCGTCGTAGAATCGAGTAATTTTGAAAAGGAGTGTTTTTGAGGCTTTTCTTAGTTTCGCTAAAGGGGTCACTCCCGGTGAAGGGATCTTCGGCTCTTTCCTCATCGAATAAGGTGCAGGATATATCATATATACCGCTGTGCAAAGCAAAACACTAAAAGCAATCAAAAGACAAACCGCGTTTTGTAGCATCTGCCAGTTTCGCTAAAGGAGTCACTCCCGGTGAAGGGATCTCGGTCCTTTCCTCATCGAATAAGGTGCAGGATATATCGTATATATCACTATGCAAAGCAAAACTGTAGCTACCCTTTTTATAAAGTTTTTGATTCTACAACATCTTTAGGTTTCTTTTCTTTTATTAATCTCATTAATAAAAATCCCATCAGCTTATGCTTCCTAAGCATCACAGAAGAAACGAAAGCAGTAATATTTATATATCAGCATATATATATAGTATAAGCATTCGTCTCAGGCAGTAATATGATCTCATCACAGAACATTGCAGCAGAAGAACATATATGAAATATTGGATATACTAGGACGTCCGTGTTTTTAATACGAGCCTGTATAAAACACGGATTCCACGGTCGTGACGAATAGCCAAACCCACATCCCAAGACCCCTACGAGAGCGGCAAGTAAAACTGCCAATTCTAGGGTTAGGAGACCCGGTCTCGACTCCTCGAGATGGCCTCCCACTGGACCCTAGAACCCGGTTACTTGTGCTCCCCCTCCTTGGGTCTACCTAATGCGGAAAAGTAAATAATATACACTGGTGACATCAACCGCAACCTGGAAGTGCCCCAAATAAAAGAATATTACATTACAAATAAATTTTACATGAATGAAAATAAAAACCCTCATCTCACATAAAACCCCCGGCTATTCTGATCGCGACGATCCAATATAACATATCACAGCAACACATAATATCTCATATCATCATTGTAAGTAAATATGCGCATCCCAATTGTCGTTGACATATAGCAACGAAACCGGCGATAACACATATTACACTTACGGTCACAGAAAAGAAAGTGTAAAACTACAATATTTGGAATCCACAATCACTTTAGACATCGTAAATCCGAAATATCACATATTCCGCATTTCATGCCTAACTCTATGAATTCCACATATTGTATCACATTCCAGATAAATAGACAGTATTAAACTTTCCGAACAGATAATCAAACACCCAAAATTTCCCAAAGTGCTCAACTCTTGAGCGGAGTTCAAATAATCCCAGAATATGTCACAGTACCGGTGATCCAGCCGTAGAAGGGTCAAGCCAACGCCTCACATGTGGCACGCCGTACTGCCTCAAACCCGAAGGTTCAAAAGGCAGTTCAAGACGGTCACATAATCGAGTTAAGGTTTGTTGTCTTCTAGAGGGTCCACCGCTTAACTTGTACAATTTTCCGAAAGATTTAAACCCAATAAAAATTCAACGCTTGAAAGTTTGTCGTGCCGGGAAAAAGTCGGTTAATGATATCCGTTCAAATAATTTAACAGTTTCTAAATATCCGGAAAGAAAATACGAACTTAAAAATTCCGATCGAATCTACTATTACCAAATAAACCCCAGATTTAAACAATACTGGAATCACTGTTAAAAATATCCAGAAGCATCAACAAGTACCTACGGAAATTACCATAAAGCCCACGTGTCAAGATCTCACTGTTCCGCCGCAGAACCGCCGCGCAAGCCATGCTTGCGCCGCGGTTCCGCCGCCGTTTAGTCGAATTAGGGGCTCGTATTTTATGGTAATTCTTAGAATTCCCTGCTGATTTTTTTTACATATTTTTAATTCAGAAAAATCCCAAAATTTAAAAAATTTCCAGAGAGGGGTCTTTTTGCGTCGTTTCGGGTTTGATCGGAGTTTTAACTTCGTAAACACATCGCCTAATGCTCTAGCTAGGCTCTGATACCACTGTAGGTCAGGCAGCCACCCCATCCAATGGGGTCGCCGTGGCACCAACGGGTCCCTCAGCCGCTACTTTTTACGCATGCCCCCTCGCGAGGACTACAACCCACCGGAACACCTTCCGGTCTCGGGACACCCTGGGGGTAAGAGCCTATGCTTCGCCACACTGTCACACAGTGAGAACCCCCCATAGGTCGACATCCAATGCCTAGTAGCTCTGATACCGCTGTAGGGTTCCTAGGCACTCTTGTGAAGGTTCATAAGGCATCAAACATGCCCGGATTAAATTTTAGACGTGCCGAACAACCCAAAGCCGGGATCTTTGCTAGATTATTAGGGTTTAACATGCAATAAGATAACTTTTATCTAAGTGTGAGGGATTACAACCTTTGTAGTCCGCTCCTTCACTTCACAAGCTCCGAGTAGAAGTCCCTTTGCCGCGATCCACGATCTCCCGGACTCATGAGAGGCTCCACGACTCGAACGATCCATGCTAGCTCGAAGTATTCCAAATCTCCGATGATCTACCTTGAAGTTGCTTCGACTCAAGCTTTCTCACTCAAAAGAGAAGAACACACTAATCTCAAGGGCTAGATGAGATGAGGATGAGAGAGTAGTAATTTTGCTTTCTTTTAATATCATTTTCTCATTTTATTTTCATCACATAAGAAAATCTAGCAAGCTTTTCAAGAAGCAAGAAGATGAGAATGGAAAAAGAATAATGATAATTGTTTTTCTTTTGTGATGAATAGAAATAAAACATATTATTGATATATAACCATGGTCAAGGATGAATGGATGAGAATGTGTAGAGAAACAACTAGAGTTAGGGTTTGGTTAAGTTAAAAATGTGTCATCCAAAATATCTTTACAAATGACAAAAGAAAAATGCTTCTAGAAGGAACTTGAAGCAACTAACCCTAATCAAACCCTAACCTCAATTAATCATCCTTAAACATGTTTAACAATTAATCATATCATGTCACAATAATATATATCACATATATATTATATATTTGCAACAAAAGAAAATAATACAATTAACATTTATCGCATATATATCAATGTATCATCTACTGAGAAAATGAAATAATAAAGCAAGCCAATATTAGTTAATATAATAATACATCATATATATTATTATATATTAAATCATCGAATCAACACTTGATCCGACGATCCGGCTATATCGAATATTACCGACTAATATATCATGTACCGATTCATCGAATCAACACTTGATCCGATGACCCGGTTCATATCCAAATATCGCGAGAATATAATACGGTATCCCATATCGCATTATTCTCGGTCCTGCACATATCACATATGTGCCTCTACTCCGTTTCGCCTGAGCCAAGAAACCTCTGTGTAGGACTCTAAAGAATCGTCAATACGCCGGTAGCAGGTGATGATCATATCAAACACCCACAAGCTGCAAGCGGTCAGCTAAACGTAACAGCCACCCAGGTATTGAGCGATCAGAAGATCAACAAGCTAGCCTGTCCGTTCTCCTGTGAATCCGATCAGTAACACTCCCGTACAGTCCGGTCTGTTCGTCTGATATGTCGCATATCAAGTCTAGGGGTGGTATACGTCAGACCCCAGTAACCGATAAGTCGTGTCGATGTGTGGCTCATAACGGGTCGAGAAACTACTAGTAACACTTACCAGTAAATCTCTAAATCAGCCCTGGCCAGGGACTTCCAGTTATAGCCAATCGAACACAGCACAACATCAATTCTTTATACCGGGAGAGACGAATCCCCTCCTATCGCTCATTGCCTCCATGTGATTCGGGACTGTACCCAAAAGCCACCGTTTTGCACGCCCTCTTGGACGTGGTAAGGTGGAAATCAAAGCACAGTGGGAATCACACAAGACTCTATGACGATCTCGGGTCTTCAGACTACCCTGTACCAGTGTCACCGGAGAACTGCCATCTGACGTGTGGTATATCAACATCTGGGAGTTCTCGGCGGGTCCGTCCAGTGTACCCAGTCTCCACTGAGCACCCGTACACCATCTCTGATGTCAAACACCGATGGATATGGGATCATCCATCGCCCATCATATGGGTCAAGATGCGTATACGCTAGTCTACTTGGTGTATCGATGCCCTGTCTCGATATACCCTCGACTAGGAACAGTTATAGGATGTACTCATCGACTACCGCGGCCCCACTAGTATGATCTCATCATAGTCCCAGTAGTCGAGTACAGATCCTAAGGGCTTTATCAACATGTGAGAGTAAAACAGTAAACCAATACAAGTCAACATGTTAAGATAAAGTGAAACCAAATAGCATACTATCATGACGAGCAAGAAAGTCCTCTCTGTATATATCTAAGCATCCATCATAATATACATCATATGTACAACAATGGCCTCTAGGGCATTTACATAACTAACATATACAAAACGGTAGTAGAGAGTAAGGTGGTCATCCTCGTATTGTACGTGGACAACATACTCTTGATAGGAAAAGAGTTTCCTATACTACGCTCGGTCGATCTCCTCTTATCACAAGGATTTTCCAATAGGATAAAGGTGATAGCTCCTAAATCCTGGCTTTTGGATCTATGAAATAGATCTAAATGGATGTTAGGATTCTCACTAGTTGTAGTGAAATGGTATCAATCAATCCTGGGGAGAATCACTGAAAAGGTTCCAGGGTGATAAGGACGACTGAATGTCAGTCGCAGGCATTGTCTTTACCCTCAGTAGAGGGACGGTATGTTGGAAGAGTTCCATGATGGATACCGTGGCAAACTAGACGATAAAGGCTGATAACATCGCTATTAAAGATACTACCAAAGAGGCAGTTTGGGTGTATATTGGTTCATAAGATGAACTAGGTTCCTACCATTGTGTGACAATGGAAGTGTGGCTTTGGCCCAGGAACCCTGGTCCCATCAGTGACCCAGACATATTCTGAGGCAGCATCACCTGATCATGGAGATAGTTGATCTCCAGGGTGATCGAGGTTAGGAGAGTAGACTTAGAGGACAACACGGCGGATCCACTCACAAAGGCTTTTTCCCAAAGAGAGACTTTTATGGGATGGTTGAGTATGAGATACTGCAACCACTGCTACAGATGTCCCTAGTGCAAGTGGGAGATTGTTAGTTATATGTATGCCCTAGAGGCCATTACTGTACATAGAATGTATATTGTAGTGGATGCTGGGACATATATAGGTAGGACTTTCTTGCTCGACATGATAGTACGCTATCTGGTTGCTCTTTATCTTAACATGTATACTTGTTGTTTCTCTATTACATGTTGATAAAGCCCTTAGGATGTGTACTCGACTTCCAGGATTATGATGTAGATCATAATAGTGGGGCCTGGGTAGTCCATGAGTACATCCTTCAATGTTCCTAGTCATGGGAATATCGAGACGGGGCATCGATATTCCAGAGTAGACTAGCGTATATCTTCTCGACCCATGTGATGGGCGATGGATGATCCTATATCCATTGGTGTTTGACATCAGAGATGGTATGCGGGTGCTCAGTTGTGACTGGGTACACTGAACGGACTCGCCGAGAACTCCCAGATGGTATTATACCTCACGTCAGATGGCAGTTCTCTGGTGACACTGGTACAGCTTAGTCTGTTGACTCGAGATCGTCATAGAGTCTTGTGTGTCTCCCACTGTGCTTTGATTTCCACCCTACCACGGCTCTACTGAGTCGTGCAAACAGGTGGTTTTTGGGTACAGTCCCGATTCACATGGAGGCAATGAGCGATAGGAGGGGATTCGTCTCTTCCGGTATTGGGGGTTGATGTTGCGCTATGGTCGACTGGCCATAACTGAAAATCCCTGGCCAGGGTTGCACTGATTTACTGGTAAGAGTTATCAATAGTTTCATACTTGTTATGGAACTTACATCGGCATGACTTATCAAGCTACTGGGGTCTGACGTTTACCACCCCTAGGCGAGATATGCGACATATCAGACGAACAGACCGGACTGTATGGTAAGTGTTAGCGGGCTTGCTCAGGAGTGTCAGCGGGCTTGCTCGTTGATCTTCTGATCGCTCAATACCCGGGTGGCCGTTAAGTTTAGCAGACCGCTTGCGGCTTGTGGGTGCTTGGTATGATCATCACCTGCTACCGGCGTATTGACGAGTCTTTAGAGTCCTACACAGAGGTTTCCTGGCTCAAGCGAAACGAAATATGAGCGCATATGAGATATGTGCGGGACCGAGAATAATACCAGTATGTGATACTGTATTCTATTCTCGCGATTTGTATCATTGGACGGTTATATGAGATATAGCCGGGTTACCGAATTAAGTGTTGATTCGATACATTGATACACTAGATATTAGTCGGTTATATGCGAAATGACCGGATCATTAAATCAAGTGTTGATTTAATGATTTAATGTATAATTATATATTTGATATATTACTTTACATTAACTAGTATTGGTTCACTTAAGATTTGTTTTCTCACTAGTTTGTGCATAAGTGTATATATGATATATATTTGTGTACATATGTTTGTATCATGTTTGATGATACATACAAGTTATGTGTATGAGAATTATATCAAGATTAAGTTTAAGATTAGGGTATTGTTTTATCAAGAGAATTAACAAAAGAAATGAACTTGGTCAAAGTTGTCAAGCTTGAAGAAGCTTGGAGAAACTTTGACAAAGTCCACTCTTTTGTCATTTCATTTGATAATTCTTTAACCTAACCTTTATCCTAATACCTTGGTAAATTCTCTACACAAGTTAAGCATGAGTGCTTAACTTAACCATGGTACCATAATTAAAAGGATAAGTCTCATTCTTATTTGATTATCCTTTTAATTCTTTCTTCTTCTTCATCTTCATCAAGCTTCATGAAAGCTTGCTAGCTCCAATGGTGCCATGAGAAAAAGAGTGAGAAATCCAATTCTAAAGTGAACCCACTTCCTATTTCTTCATCCTCTACCACTTGCCATGTAGTAGAGTGTGTTATCTTCACAAGTTTTATGACCAAGTGAAGATGGAGCTTGATCTTGAGTTGCCTCGACGTAGATCATCTTCGGCATCGAAGTCGACGACCTAGCCCGCCCATTTCTCCGATGAAACCGACGCTAGAGTCCGGGATCCGATGATCGCAGCGGAGGGACGTCATCACGGAGCTAAAGAAGTGGAGGACCGGATCTACAAAGGTTGTAGTCACTTTCACTTTCTAGCAAAGTAGTTTGCTTGCATGTTTCCCCTTACCTCTAGTTAACGATCTAGTATTAGGGTTTCTCGGCACAAGAAAAATTTGATTTTGGCATGGTTGATCTGTTGTAGAACCTCATGGGTGTGCCTAGGTTCCCTACATAACTAACAAGAAACATAGAAGTGTTAACTACTATGATAAGTGATTATACCTAATGAACCGTGTCCTTCTCCTTTGCGTTATCCACCTCCTTCTTGGCCTTCTCTATGTAGTAGATGATCCACCCGAGAGCTTTACTCCATGCTTCACCTCTAAACTTGAGGTAACTAGGTTTCTTTAGTTGCTAATCAAAGTACCTAGATGATATAGAGAAGGGTTATGGATTAAATAGTCTATTCTAATCCTTGGTCTCAACACATGAGAGGGGACGATTAGGGTTTGAAGAGAGAGAGCTTGAGGAGAGAGAAGGTGAGCAAGAGAATGAGAAGAGATAATGAACTCATTTGAATATATGATGCATAATGTTTTATGAAATAAATAAATTAAATCATTTAACAACCATGCTTCATTCATTCATATGAGTGATTCATCTCATGAGTCATTAGATCAATAAATGATGCATTAACTCCATGGATGAATCACACAAATGAGTCATTAACACAATAAATGCAAATGCCACCTTAACCCTCAAGTCACCATCCTTCTAGAAGCTTCTCGCGAAATTACGTGAACGCCCCTCCTATCCGTGAAAACACGGGAAAACTTTAGACTGTATAAATCCAATAACCCGATACTAGAATCTGGCTTAAACCAAAGCCGGCTAGTAAAAACTGTCCGAATGTCGTACCTGCGTAAACACACGTATGCGTTCGAACCCTTGTCGTAAAACCATACGACCTCTATATCGTTTCGCCTGGAGTAGGGAAACTCTCTTTGTGGGACTCTAAAGACTCGACTACTACGCTGGCAGTGGGTTTAACCACAGACCGCAAGCGGCACTAGCTGTACGTAAAGGTCCCAGGTAGATGTCGATAAGAAGGCTGATGAGGAAACCCATCCGAACTCCTACTGAGCCTGATGTGAAAATCTCCGTACAGTCCGGTCTGTTCGTCTAAGACTATCGCATATCGGGCCTAGGGGACGGCAAGCGTCATTTCCCTAATAGCGATATAAGTCGTGTCGGAGCGTAGCCCATTACACCCTGAGAAACAACTGGAACCTACCAGTAAATCTTGCTTGCCCTGGCCAGGGACTTTGCGTAATGGCTATCTGACACAGCGCGATATCAACTCCCAATACCGGGAGAGACGAATCCTGTCTAACCGCCACTGCCACCAAGTGCTCGGGACTGCACCCAACTGCTACCTGTTTGCACGACTCCTTTGAGTCGTGGTAGGGTAGCAATCTAAGAACAGTGGGACACACTCGAGGCGAAGTAGCAGTGTCAATTCTGCGGACTATGCTGTACTCATGTCACCTGGGAACTGTTAACTGACGACGGCTATAATACCAACCAACAGTTCCCCGTGAGTCCTATCCGGTGTACCCGTAACCCAAGGAGCACCTGTATACTATCTCCAGTACGACGTACTGACGGCTGTGGGACAGACCATCTCCCCAACTGGGATGAGAAGCGTACACACTAGTCTACTCCGGAATATCGATGCCCTGTCTCGATAATCCTACGACTAGGGACCTGAAAAGGATGTGCTTGTAGACTACCCAGCCTCCACTAGTCTGACTGCCATCACAACGCTGGTAGTCAAGCAAGATCCTAAGAGCTCTATCAATACGTATACTCACATATTAAGATAGATAAAACCAAGTAGCATACTACCATGTTTAGCAAGACTGTTATATAACTGTGAATATCCCAAGCTTCCATTAAGTAATATACAAGCTAGTATGATACAATAATGGCCCCTAGGGCATATACACTAACAATCTCCCACTTGCACTAGGGCCATGTACTGGCATATCGAAGACCGATGATCTCGAGTAGCCTCTCGAACTGAATCTGAGGTAGGGCCTTCGTGAATGGATCGGCAACGTTCTCTTCAGTAGCAACACTCCGGACCTCGATCTCCCGACGATCAATGATCTCCCTGATCTGGTGATACCGCCTTAAGATGTGTCTGGACTTTTGATGGGACCTTGGTTCCTTCGCTAAAGCTATAGCTCCCTTGTTGTCGCAATACAGAGGTATTGGATCAACAATGGTAGGAACCACCTGAAGTTCTGTTAGGAACTTCTTCATCCAGACCGCTTCTTTTGCGGCATCGCAAGCAGCAATATACTCCGCTTCCATCGTCGAGTCAGCAATGGTGTCCTGCTTGAAACTCTTCCAGCACATCGCCCCTCCATTGAGGGTAAAGACATAACCTGACATGGACTTGGAATCGTCCTTATCACTCTGGAAGCCGGAATGAGAAAAAGCCTCTATCTTGAGGTCTTTTCCGCCGTAAACCAAGAACATCTCCTTAGTCCTCCTCAGGTACTTGAGAATGTTCTTTACTTCTATCCAGTGCTTCTCCCCTGGGTCTGACTGATACCGGCTTACCACGCTAAGTGCGTAAGCTACATCTGGTCTGGTGCACAACATCGCATACATTATAGAGCCTACCGCAGAAGCGTAGGGTATAATAGACATGCGTTCCCTTTCCAAATCAGTCTTGGGAGACATCACTTTGGATAGGGTGATTTCGTGACAAGCCGGTAGATTACCACACTTAGAATCTTCCATACTGAATATTTTCAGTATAGTGTTGATATACCTGGACTGCGAAAGTCCCAACATCCTCTTGGATCTATCACGATAGATCCGGATCCCCAGAATGTAAGAGGCATCACCCAGGTCTTTCATGGAGAACCTGTGTGACAAAAATCCTTTGACAGATTGTAGCATAGGAATGTCATTTCCTATCAATAGAATGTCATCCACGTACAAGACGAGGAACACGACAGTTCTTGCTACAACTTTACTATATATACATGGTTCATCTGGATTTTTGATAAAGTCATATTCTTTGACTGTTTCATCAAAACAGATGTTCCAACTCCGCGATGCCTGCTTTAATCCATAAATGGACTTAAGCAACTTGCATACTTTCCCGCTGCTCCCACTCTGATTGAAACCCTCTGGCTGATCCATATAGACGCACTCTTCTAAATTACCATTCAGAAAAGCCGTCTTTACGTCTATCTGCCAGATTTCATAATCACGGAAGGCAACAATAGCAAGAAGGACCCGAATGGATTTGAGCATAGCCACTGGAGAAAAAGTTTCGTCATAGTCCAAACCAGGTCTTTGACGAAAACCCTTTGCAACAAGTGTAGCCTTATAGGTGTCTACCCATCCATCTACACCAATCTTTTTCTTGAAGATCCATTTGCATCCTATGGGTTTTACCCCATCTGGAGCAAAGTCCAACGTCCATACTTTGTTGGTGTACATGGACTCCATTTCGGTCCGCATTGCATCTAGCCATCGTACCGAGTCGCCGCTCTGGATGGCCTGCTGGAAGCTAGTAGGTTCATCATCATCTATGACGCAATCCTCTCTATCCCCATCTATAAGAAAACCGTAGTATCTCTCAGGCGGATGAGACAGCCTACTACTCCTGCGGAGGGGTGCGGGAATGTCCTGTTCTTCTTGAACTACCGGTTCTACCAAACTTTCAGTAGTAGTTTGTGGTTCTGGAATTTCTTCCAGTTCTATTTCGCTCCCACTTATTTCCTTTTCTAAAAACTGCTGTTCTAGAAAATGGGCATTACGAGAAACAAAAACCTTTTGTTCCTCTGTGTAATAGAAATAATATTTCTTGGAGTTCTTTGGATATCCCACAAACTTACACTATACTGATCGTGCCTCGAGCTTGTCCGCATGTTGCTTTTTAACAAAAGCTGGACATCCCCATATCTTCATATGCTAAAGATGAGGTTTCTTCCCACTCCACATCTGATATGGGGTGGTAGGAACAGTCTTGGTAGGAGCCCTGTTCAGAAGATATGCTGCTGATTCTAGCGCATAACCCCAGAAAGATCGCGGTAACTCAGCATTACTCATCATGGAACATACCATATCTAGTAGAGTTCGATTCCGTCTCTCCGACACACCGTTATGCTGTGGAGTGTATGGAGGAGTAAGCTAAGAAAGAATTCCTTTCTTTTTTAGGTAACCTAGGAACTCGGCACTTAAGTATTCACCACCTCTATCAGATCTTAATGTCTTAATACTTTTGTCGGTTTGGTTTTCTACTTCATTCTTATACTCTTGGAATTTCTCAAAAGCCTCGGATTTATGTTTCATTAGATAAATGAATCCGTACCTTGAGTAATCATCCGTAAAAGTAATGAAATAGGAAAAACCACCTCTTGCATGTGTAGACATTGGACCACATTTATCGCTGTGTATGAGTCCTAAGAGCTCGCTCGCTCTTACTCCATGTCCAGTGAATGGAGTCTTTGTCATCTTTCCTTTGAGACATGATTGACAAGTGGCATAAGTTTGATATTCGAACGAATCCAAATATCCTTCTCTATGTAACTTAGTCAACCTTGTCTCATTGATGTGACCTAGTCTACAATGCCATAAGAAAGCCTTATTTAAATCTGGAGACTTTCTTTTTAGTGTGTTCTGGACATTGAAAATTTGGAGTTGGTTTAAGACATATATACCGTTATCCAATGTACCGGACCCAATCAAACTATGATTAAGGTGGATGTTAACAACATCACTTACAAACATGAAATCATAACCTTTATTTGATAAAAAGGAAACTGATATGATATTACACGTTAAGCTAGGTACACAAAAACAGTTATGTAAAACCAAAATGTGTCCACTCGTCAATCCCAGATGATAATCCCCTACGGACACGCCTCCCACGCTAGCTCCGTTAGCAACCATCAGGGTCATATCCCCATCTTTCAGCACTCTACGGTTTCTCAGTGCTTGCAATGAATTGCATATATGAGATCCCGATCCGGTATCCAATAACCAGGAAGTAGAGTTGATTGACGAACAATTCTCAATTACAAACACACCTGAAGTCGAAGCCACAGCTTGCTTCGGTTCCTGGTTCTTGGTGTTCCACGCCTTGCAATCTTTCTTCCAGTGCCCTTTCCTATGACAATGGAAGCACTCATCCTGGGCCACTACTGGTACCGCAAACTTTTTCTTTCCCTTCGCTCCCACCTTACTAACACCTCCTCTAGGTTTGGTGGCGGCCTTCTTCTTCCTTCCTTTGGCCCTAGCCTTGGACCCGGAAGAAGAAGCACCGCTAACAAACATAGCGGGTGTTTCTCTTGCCTTCTGCAAGGTGCCATCTGCACTCCTCAACATGTTAAGGAGTTCTGGAAGTTCAACTTCTTTTCTTTGAATGTTGAAATTCAGAATAAACTGGGCGTAGGTGGAAGGAAGGGACTGGAGAATAAGGTCTGTATAGAGCTCATTATCCAAAGTCGTCCCAAGGTCTGCGAGCTCTTCTATATAGCTAATCATCTTTAGGACATGTTCTCCTACTGATGATCCGACGGCCAACCTCGCTCGAAACAAGTTCTTAGAGGTCTCGTATATTTCTATACGAGATTGCTCTCCATAAAGTTCCTTTATATGGAGAAATATGGCATCAAGATCCATATCCTCGTGCCTCCTCTGATGTTCATTGTTCATCGAGTCAAGCACGTTTCACTTGGCCTTCGCGCAATCATACTCCCAGGTTTTGTGGATTTCCTTATCCGCATTAATGGATTTGGGACCTGGGACTGCAGGTGCCTTAGCGGTGAGGACGTACCCCAATTTGTCATAGGTCAAAGCCATTTTGACATTCCGCAGCCAATCTTTATAGTTTGGCCCTGTCAGTATATTTTTCTCTAAAAGTAACTTAAGTCCAGTCATTTTCAGGGTCGCTGCAAGTAGGAGAGAGAGAAGAAACACTTTAGCATGATGCTCTTGCAAGTTTAGAGTGGTTTTTAATTTATCTAAACTGGATGGCTCCCACTGTTTCTCGAATCCTTCCTCAAACCATAAAAGAAGAATTAGCCAGGACTTCTCACTGTACAATACTTGCTTAACCGTTCAGCCAGGCCGATGTCGGTACTTCGAGGGAGGTTTTCCAACGCTTTCGCTAAGTTCCTTAATTAAATAACCTCTTTTCTCTGGGTGCGTAACCCCGCTGACACCTTTCTTGACACCTACTTGGTTTATAGCATTGATCGTTAAGTGACGAATCTCCTGATGAGTAGCATATACTCACAGTAGGATCGGGATCCAAATATCATCGTATGATAATGTTGAAGGAATCCTACCAACATTCATCAAACTCCAAATGGTATGCATCTCTTTGCAAATTTCAGTTTCTTTAGAAATTCCCGATATAAATTTTTGCCCCATGCTCTTATGACCATGGCTTTGGTCAAAATGTCATAAGTCACATGTCAAGTTCTACCCGTCATTATCTTGTCAATTTGAACCCATCCGTACATACCCCTGACTTTGGTCAAATGATAATACGACTGTCCCAAACTAACTCATCTATCTATGCAACAAATGAATACCCAGTAACTACCAAACACTATGCCTTGACTTTGGCCAAAATGCATAGCTTGAGTACTACTGAATACCCAAATGAAATGACGGAGGGCTACGAATGGTTTTGGCGAAACCGTGAACGTAGTGAACTTGATATGACCGAAGGAATCCGATAGCTTTTAAAAGGAGTGGTTAAAGCTCCGCAATTAAAAATATCATCTGTTTTAAAATAACCGAGTGGTTTCTTTTAAATTGTTTCAACAATTCAACTTTTGGTTTATTTTCTTTGCATTAATAATAATGCGTCCCATCATTAACCTATCATTACAGAAAACAACGAAAATACAACGTCCTCTTATGCCATCCGCATTCGCCGCTGGGTCCCGTCATCACCCGTTAGGTTGCTTAACTAACGGCAGAGCGGGGGCTGGGCTAGCGTGGGTGTAAAACATAAGTGACGTCTAAATAGCTATCATATATAGATATTGTGCATTCGTCAGACGCAATAATAGGCATTCCAGATCACAGATGAACATTATTGGATATGTAAGCAATCCGCGTTTGTTTTGAGCCTGCAACAAAAGACGGATTACACAGTTGTGATGAATATCCATTACCCCACCCTAGACCCCTACGGATACGACAAACTATCCGCCAAGTACCCGAAGTGAAGCGGTCTCCCTCAACAACGTGAGTAGGCCACTAAACACTTTAAAGTACCCGGTAGTTTGTGCACCTCACCTTGGGTCTATCCTAGGAGCAAAAACAGTAAAATGAAATAATACAACGGTGGCTACAACCGTAACCTGGATGTGCCCCGCAAAATAATATTACAACATATTACAATTACTTCGAATGAATATAATAACCCATCACAAATCCCGGCTAATCATCACAACAGTCCAATACAGTTCATAACCACAAACAGTAAAAACCATTACAGAAATGTGCAACCCCCTGCCAACCGACATACTAGCAGTTAGGGGAGGTTTACGAACACATTATACAATCACAGATATAATCAAATTAGCAAACATCGTAAGATTTCGATCGACCAAACACTTTAGATTCTACTCCAAAACTTCTCTGTGCACCTGAGACTTGAGCAGAAAAATAAACATTCCAGAAAACACAAAAATATCACAGAAGATTTACTGGAGCAAACTGGGTTGAATTGGCTTCAACTCGGCCGCGGATCTGCGGCGGATCGGTGGGATCGACCGCGGTTCCGCGGATGTTTGGCCGATTCAGGAACCCATTTTTCTCCAGTAACCTTATAATTCCTTTCTTGTTATTTTAGAGGTCCCTGAAAAATTTTTAGGGCCTGTTTTAAAAACGACAGAAACTTAGTGATATCGATGTTTTTTCCGGTTCGTTTTGCGTTCGAAATTCATACGACTTTGCTAATGAGTTAATTATTGTTTAGCGAGGCTCTGATACCACTGTAAGTCGATGTACAACACCCCACGACTTGCGGGGAGGCGGAAACTTGAAAAACGATATTGTTCTTTGCATAAACATCGACTAACTGAGAATCCTTGCTAAACTATAACTAACAAGAAACATAGAAGTGTTAACTACTATGATAAGTGATTATACCTAATAAATCATGTCCTTCTCCTTTGTGTTATCCACCTCCTTCTTAGCCTTCTCGATGTAGTAGATGATCCACCCGAGAGCTTTACTCCAAGCTTCACCTCTAAACTTGAGGTAACTAGGTTTCTTTAGTTGCTAATCAAAGTACCTAGATAATATAGAGAAGGGTTATAGATTAAATAGTCTATTCTAATCCTTGGCCTCAACACATGAGAGGGGAGGATTAGGGTTTGAAGAGAGAGAGCTTGAGGAGAGAGAAGGTGAGCAAGAGAATGAGAAGAGATAATGAACTCATTTGAATATATGAAGCATAATGTTTTATGAAATAAATAAATTAAATCATTTAACAACCATGCTTCATTCATTCATATGAGTGATTCATCTCATGAGTCATTAGATCAATAAATGACACATTAACTCCATGGATGAATCACACAAATGAGTCATTAACACAATAAATGCAAATGCCACCTTAACTCTCAAGTCACCATCCTTCTAGAAGCTTCTCGCGAAATTACGAGAACGCCCCTCCTATCCGTAAAAACACGGAAAAACTTTAGACTGTATAAATCCAATAACCCGATACTAGAATCTGGCTTAAACCAAAGCCGGCTAGTAAAATCTGTCCGAATGTCGTACGTGCGTAAACACACGTATGCGTTCGAACCCTTGTCGTAAAACCATACGACCTCTATATCATTTCGCCTGGAGTAGGGAAACTCTCTGTGTGGGACTCTAAAGACTCGACTACTACGCTGGCAGTGGGTTTAACCACAGACCGCAAGCGGCACTAGCTGTACGTAACGGTCCCCAGGTAGATGTCGATAAGAAGGCCGATGAGGAAACCCATCTGAACTCCTACTGAGCCTGATGTGACAATCTCCGTACAGTCCGGTCTGTTCGTCTAAGACTATCGCATATCAGGCCTAGGGGGCGGCAAGCGTCAGTCCCCTAATAGCGGTATAAGTCGTGTCGGAGCGTAGCCCATTACACCCTGAGAAACAACTGGAACCTACCAGTAAATCTCGCTTTCCCTGGCCAGGGACTTTGCGTAATGGCTCTCTGACACAGCGCGATATCAACTCCCAATACCGCGAGAGACGAATCCTGTCTAACCGCCATTGCCTCCAAGTGCTCGAGACTGCACCCAACTGCTACCTGTTTGCACGACTCCTTTGAGCCGTGGTAGGGTAGCAATCTAAGAACAGTGGGACACACTCGAGGCGAAGTAGCAGTGTCAAGTCTGCGGACTATGCTGTACTCATGTCACCTGGGAACTGTTAACTGACGACGGGTATAATACCAACCAACAGTTCCCTGTGAGTCCTGTCCGGTGTACCCGTAACCCAACGAGCACCTGTATACTATCTCCAGTACGACGTACTGACGACTGTGGGACAGACCATCTCCCCAACTGGGATGAGAAGCGTACATACTAGTCTACTCCGGATTATCGATGCCCTGTCTCGATAATCCTATGACTAGGGACCTGAAAAGGATGTGCTTGTAGACTACCCTGCCCCCACTAGTGTGACTGCCATCACAACGCTGGTAGTCAAGCAAGATCCTAAGAGCTCTATCAATACGTATACTCACATATTAAGATTGATAAAACCAAGTAGCATACTACCATGTTTAGCAAAACTGTTATATAACTGTGAAAATCCCAAGCTTCCATTAAGTAATATACAAGCTAGTATGATACAATAATGGCCCCTAGGGCATATACACTAACACCTAGTCGTGGGTGTATCGAGACGGGGCATCGATATACTAGAGTAGACTAGCATATACCTTCTCGACCCATGTAGATGGGCGATGGATGATCCCATATCCATTGGTGTTTGACATCAGAGATTATATACGGGTGCTCAGTGGAGACTGGGTACACTGGACGGACTCGCCGAGAACTCCTAGATGGTATTATACCTTACGTCAGATGGCAGTTCTCTGGTGACACTGGTACAGGTTAGTCTGTAGACCTGAGATCGTCATAGAGTCTTGTGTGATTCCCACTGTGCTTTGATTTCCACCTTACCACGTCTAAGAGGGCATGCAAAACGGTGGTTTTTGGGGTACAGTCCCGAGTCACATGGAGGCAATGAGCGATAGGAGGGGTTTTGTCTCTCCCGGTATTGGGGGTTGATGTTGCGCTATGCTCGATTGGCCATAACAGGGAAGTCCCTGGCCAGGGCTGGTTTAGATATTTACTGGTAAGTGTTACCAGTAGTTTCTCGACCCGTTATGAGCCTCATATCGGCATAACTTATCGGTTATTGGGGTCTGACATTTACCACCCCTAGACTTGATATGCGACATATCAGACGAGGAGACCAGACTGTACGGTAGTGTCACTGTCAGGCTTTTTGCAGGAGTTGGAGCGGGCTTGGTTGCTGATCTTCTGATCGCTCAATACCCGGGTAGCCGTTATGTCCAGCTAGTACCGCTGACGGCTTGTGGATGCTTGATATGATCATCACCTACTGCCGGCGTATTGACGAGTCTTTAGAGTCCTACATAGAGGTTTTACTGGCTCAGGCAAAACGAAATAGGAGCGCATATGTGATATGTGCGGGACCGAGAATAATGAGAGTATGAGATACCGTATTCTATTCTCGCGATGTTTGTATCGATTGGTTATATGCGATATGACCAGGTTATCGAATCAAGGGTTGATCCGATAAGTCGATACATTAGATGTTAGTCGGTTATATGTGGTATAACCGGATTATTAAGTCAAGTGTTGATTTAATAATTTAGTGTATAATTGTATATGTGATATATTAATTTACATTAACTAACAATGGTTCACTTAGGCATTTGTTTTTCTCACTTGTGCACAACTTAATATATATGTGATATATATTTATTTGTGTTCATTTTGTATCATGGTTGTTGATACAACTTACATGGGTGTATAAGACTTATACCATACTAATTATAGTGTTAGGTTTTTATATTTAAAGTAATTCTAAAATTAGTGGATAATGAGCTCACATGCATGAAATTTCATGAAGCTTATGGTTGCATTGACTCAGTCCACTAGTTTTGTTTTACTTAAGATATTAATTAACCTAACCACTATAATTAGCCATGGTTATGTCTCTACATGAGTTAGTATATTATACCCACTCACCCATGGTTAGATCTCTCTCTTTAAGTTAGTTTTCATTATCATTTTTGAGCTCATCTTCTTCCTCCTTCAAATTCTTGCTAGGGTTTGAAAAAGAGAGAGAAATATTGTGAGAAAAGAAATTCTAAAGTGCACCCATTTCCTATTTCATCATCCTCTACTAGACTAGCACTTTAGTTTAGGGTTTTGCTTCACTAATTCTCTAGTTAGTGATGTAGAAGCTTGAGTTCGTATTCCCTCGACGTAGATCATCTTCGGCCTCGAAGACTTCAAGCAAAACCGTTGCCCTCCTCTCATGGAGCAGTCCGAGAGTCCGGGAGCATGATGATCGCAGCGAAGGGACTACTACAAGGAGCATAAGAAGTGAAGGACCGATCTACAAAGGTTGTATTTCGTATTCACATAGATGTAAATGTTATTTACTTGCATGTGTTACCCTAATTATCTAGCAAAGATCATGTTTAGGGTTATTCGGCACGGCTAAAATTTTAATCGGGCATGGTTGATGCCTTGTAGAACCTTATTAGAGTGCCTAGTAACCCTACAGGTATATCGCATATACCACTATGCAAAGCAAAACTGTAGCTACCCTTGTTATAAAGTTTTGATTCTACAACATCTTTTAGGTTTCTTTTCTTTTTATTAATCTCATTGATAAAACCCATCAGCTTATGCTTCCTAAGCATCACAGAAGAAACGAAAGCAGTAATATTTATATATCAGCATATATATATAGTATAAGCATTTGTCTTAGGCAGTAATATGATCTCATCATAGATCATTGCAGCAGAAGAACATATATGAAATATTGGATATACTAGAATGTCTGTGTTTTTAATACGAGTATGTATAAAACACGGATTCCACGGTCGCGATGAATAGCCAAACCCACATCCCTAGACCCCTACGAGAGCGGCAAGTAACACTGCCAATTCTAGGGTTAGGAGACCCGGTCTCGACTCCTCGAGATGGCCTCCCACTGGACCCCAGAACCCGGTTACTTGTGCTCCCCTCCTTGGGTCTACCTAATGCGGAAAAGTAAATAATATACACTGGAGACATCATCCTCATCCCGGAAGTGCCCCAATAAAAGAATATTACATACAAATGAATTTTACATGAATGAAAATAAAAACCCTCATCTCACATAAAACCTCCGGCTATTCAGAACACGACAATCCAATATAACATATCATAGCAACACATAATATCACATATCATCAACGAAAGCAAGTATGCGTATCCCGATTGTCGTTGATATATAGCAACAAAGCCGGCGATACCCTACATACTACGCTTACGGTCACAAAAAAGAAAGTGTAAAACTACAACATTTGGAATCCACATTCACTTTAGACATCGTAAATCCAAAATATCACATACTTCGCATTTCATGCCTAACTATATGAATTCCACATATTGTATCACATTCCAGATAAATAGACAATATTAAACTTTCCGATCGAATAATCAAATACCCAAGATTATCTAAATAGCTCAACACTTAAGCGGAGTTCAAATAATCCCAGAATATATCACAGTACCAATGATCCAGCCGTAGAAGGGTCAAGTCAACGCCTCACATGTGGCTCGCCGTACTGCCCCAAACCCTAAGGTTTAGAGGCAGTTCAGACGGTCACATAATCGAGGTTTGTGTTCTTCTAGAGGGTCCACCGCGTTACTTGCACGTTTTTCCGAAAGATTTAAACTCAAGAAAAATTCAACACTTGAAAGTTTTTCGTGCCGGGAAAAAATGAGTTAATGATATCCGTTCGAACATTTTAATACTTTCTAAAATATCCGGAAAACAGAACGAAATTAAACTATCCGATCGAATCAACGAATTCAAAATAATCCCCAGAAAACTCAACACTTGAGTCAGATTAAAAATACCCAGAAATATACTGAATCACCTACGGATATTACTGTGCCAAAACTAACCCTAATGCTACAGTTCTGCCGCGGAACCGCCGCAGAAGGCATGGTACGGCCGCGGTTCCGCGGCGCTTTAGTGGCATTTTGGTTTCTTTTTGCACAGTAACTCTTAGAATTCCTTGCTGATTTTTTTGAGTATTTTTAATGCAGAAAAAATAACATTTTTACAAAATTTCCAGAGAGGGGTCTATTTCGTCGTATCGGGGTTCGATCGGAGTTTTAACTTCGTATACACGTCACATAATGCTCTAGCTAGGCTCTGATACCACTGTAGGGTTCCTAGGCACTCTAACAAGGTTCAAGAAGGCATCAACCATGCCCGAATAAAATTTTATACGTGCCGAACAACCCAAAGCCGGGATCTTTGCTAGATTATTAGGGTTTAACATGCAAGTAAACATCTTTACAACTAAAAGTGAGGGATTACAACCTTTGTAGTCCGCTCCTTCGCTTCATAAGCTCCGAGTAGAAGTCCCTTCGCCGCGATCCATGATCTCCCGGACTCAAGAGAGGCTCCACAACTCGAACGATCCATGCTAGCTTGTAGTCTTCCTTTTCTCCGATGATCTACCTTGAAGTTTCTATAACTCAAGCTCTCTCTCTAATGAGGTGAACACCCTAATCTAATTGGCCAGATTAGATGAGGATGATGGGGTAGGAATATTGCTCTCTTTTGTTTTCAAATTCTCACTTTTATTCACCACAAAATGAAAACCTAGCAAGCTTTCTCAAAGCTCTAGGGAGAAGAAGAAGAAGAATGAATGGATTATTCCTTTTGTGATGAATAATAAATTATTGTAGTGGTTACAAATATAACCAAGGGTTAAGCATGAAGGAGTTAACCCTTGTAAAGAGTTAACTAGAGTTAATGGTTTGGATTGGATTAACATAATATCTTCATAAAATATCAAGCCAAAGACAAAGTGAAAGCTTCATGGAAGCTTCATGCAAAAGCTAATCCTAATCCAAACCCTAACCAAGTTTAAACCCTAAACCATTGTTAAATTTGTAACCCTAACATGTTACTATATTATATATCACATATACAATATATTTTGTAACAATAGAAAATAATACAATTAACATATATCGCATATATATCAATGTATTATCCCGTGAGAAAATGAATCAATAAAGCGAGCTTATATTAGTTAACGTAACGTAATATATCACATATATAATTATACATTAAATTATCGAATCAACACTTGATCCGATAACCCGGCTATATTACATATAACCGACTAATATAACATGTACCATTTCATCGAATCAACACTTGATCCGATGACCCGGTTATATCACATATACCCGGCCGATATCTCATATCGCGAGAATAGAATACGGTATCTCATATCGTATTATTCTCGGTCCCGCACATATCACGTATGTGCTCCTACTCCGTTTTGCCTGAGCCAGGAAACCTCTGTATAGGACTCTAAAGAATCGTCAATACGCCGGCAGTAGGTGATGATCATATCAAACACCCACAAGCTGTAAGCGGTCAGCTAAACGTAACAGCCACCCAGGTATTCAGCGATCATAAGATCAACAAGCAAGCCTGTACATTCTCCTTTGAATCCAATCAGTAACACTCCCGTACAGTCCGGTCTCTTCGTCTGATATGTTGCATATCTGGTCTAGGGGTGGTATACGTCAGACCCAGTAACCGATAAGTCGTGTTGATATAAGGCTCATAACGGGTCGAGAAACTACTGATAACTCTTACCAGCGGCACTCTATATCAGCCCTGGCCAAGGACTTCCAGTTATAGCCAATCGAACACAGCACAACATCAACTCCCTATACCGGGAGAGACGAAACCCCTCCTATCGCTCATTGCCTCCATGTGATTCGGGACTGTATCCGAAAGCCACCGTTTTGCACGCCCTCTTGGACGTGGTAAGGTGGAAATCAAAGCACAGTGGGAATCACACAAGACTCTATGACGATCTCGGGTATACAGACTACCCTGTACCAGTGTCACCGGAGAACTGCCATCTGACGTGTGGTATATCACCATCTGGGAGTTCTCGGCGAGTCCGTTCAGTGTACCCAGTCTCCACTGAGCACCCGTACACCATCTTTGATTTCATACACCAATGGATATGGGATCATCCATCGCCCATCATATGGGTCAAGATGCGTATACGCTAGTCTACTCTGGTGTATCGATGCCCTGTCTCGACACACCCTCGACTAGGAACAGTTATAGGATGTACTCTTTGACTACCCTGGCCCCACTAGTGTGATCTCATCACAGTCCCAGTAGTCGAGTATATATCTGTCACGTCCCGAAAGTACGGAATATGACCGGCACTTAAACTACGAAACGTCTCGAGGCGTACGTAATCTAAGCAAGCCGAAAACCCAGAAATCCAAACCAAGAAAGTAGTAGAGTGAAGGAAAACCAATTTAAATCAAGTAGTTTTAATAGCATAGCCGAATTATGCGTTTTTAAAAAAAAACATCAAATATTTCCTGAAAATTTCGGCAGAGTCTCCTTTGTAAATACTGGCCCCCAAACGGGATACAACATGAATAGTATACGAAATCAAGAAAAAGGCATCCCCAAGCGGGAGCTAGCTCTTCGTCAATCGACGGTCACAACCACACAAGCAATATAATATACAACGCCAACGGCGAGGATCAAAAACTCAAAACCACAAGAAAACCACAGAAATAGAACGCGCGACTCTAAGGTCGAAAGAAAAACATCACTGGTCTCTAACTCAATAAATACATGTTTGGTTGATGGAACTTCTAGATACAACTGAATAGTAATATACAAGATATAATGATGGGTAAGATACAAATAACCCACCTACTAGCAATCCACCCGGAAAAGGGAACTATGCCCGCAAAGCCGTAAAGAAACCTGTACGGCAAACCTGCAAGAAGCTGGGGCACAACGGGGGTGAGTTGCCAACTCGTGAATAGAAAAGCATCTACGCACAGAAATCGCATAAATAACGCAATCCTAGGTCAATGATCATAATATATCCTCAAAAATGTATATAACATGCAGCCTATAACAATGGCTAGGGTAAATATCTAACCCGAGTGTAATCTCATGTGCCCGTGTCAGTGCCTCAGGTAGCAATATATCATATGAATGAGGTATGCATGCATGAAAATAGAATACATGTAAATGAAGAAACTGTTTTCATAAATTAGTGAGATTTCCTTCGTATTTTTAAACTGAGGTATCATAAATGAAATCAGTATCAACAGTGTCTAGCATCGACACAAAACATAAATCTCACTGTCTCGAAATATCAATGTCTCAATCTCAATATCTAGGGCGCCGTCAGTCCAGACCGGCCCCTACCATCCATCTCAAGACCACGACGGTATCCTCCGGATATCCGACGCGTCGGGTAATATCACCGGTAGGTAGTGCTCCCCAGCCAGGCTCAACGTCAACACCACATTCCTCTTGCCCCGGGGTACCATACCGGGCCCACCATGTACCCGAAACGGTTCCTCCACTCCTCGAATCGGGTCTCGAAATCCATCAGCAAACTCATGGTGGACGACTCATACATCATGGGAAAACCGCACTTTTTATTTTAAAAAGGGAGAAAAGGTTTATTTATGTGTTTGCGGTTTTCCTCCAAATCCAAGAAATCTCATGAAATCCGAATCCAAGTCATCAATAGCATGTAAACAGTGAATATAGGCATGAGAATCCATGAATGTGACACAACAGTGAATAATAACATGCATGAAGTAGTAGGCAATAACTACAATGTCTAACTAGCATATAAGGCAAGTACACTAATATCATGTCTAAATTATTAGCTAACAACCTATGTCAAAGGAAAAAGAATTTTCTAAAGTGTTCGTGACATGTCAATTACCGATGAAGATGTGTGTGAGCCGGCAAGTAAGTGTACGTGGTACATACGCGTCATCGGTAATGGTGCTGGTGTCCTAACAGCATGATATTAATAATGCAATAAGAAATTATAATATAAGTATGCGATGCGGAGCGAACAGTAAAAATGAGCGGGAGCTGAATACTAGACGCAACTATAACTAATCTGTAATAATCTAATATAAGTCCTACAAATGGTGCCTTTTGAAATAACACGAATCATGGGGTTTTGAAAATAGGGGCTACGGTGTTTTTATGAAAAGATACGTCTTTTGAAATATCCGTAGGATCCCTTGGCTGTCTTCTAAAATACCCACGATTCGTTAGTTTTTGAAATAGATAAGAAGTCTAATCTAATCTAACAACTACACTAAACTATACGGCTGAACTAACAAGCTGAACTACAGGTAAGGAAACCGCCTATCATCTGAGTCGATACATATACATACCTGTATATGTATAGTCGGTGATCCCGCCTCAATAATATCATATCCGATACCACATCTATAATCAGGCATCCCAAGTCAAGAGTGCGGATCAATCATCAATATAACTCGTACGTAAATCCGTCGTACGGCATCCCAAATCTGGGTACGGGTCAATATCATATTCATCACACTATTCATTCGGTATCCTCTTTATCAAAGATCATAGTCTAGGGTACTGACCTATGTCTAGTACAATACTAATATCATCAATATGGTCATGATCTGGCTATTGATCGACAGTCTTGTACAAACAGATATCATGAGCACATCATCATCAAGGGGTATACATCGCCCAATACGGCCTAATATCAATATCCTAGCAAATCATGTCTCATATCACGATCATATGTCGACCATTTTATTTATAACACTATTCACCTGTATAGCTACCCCAAGATCCGCTATGACACCAGGACGTACTTCAAGTATGAATCCTGCCATATCACCGATATCACAACCTCAACACAAATCTCATCGACTCATCTCAATCCCAAGTATCATCCTCAGATCCGTATGTGAACACATAGTCCCATACCCATGTGAACGCATAACTATAAAGAATCCCATGAGCACATATAAATAGGAATGTATGCAAGTATGTATGTGTGTATGTGTAGTGCAACACAACCCTAGGGTTCGCAACAATAAAGTAATCCAACACACCAATATCCATCCTAACATCGTTATTAATCCCAAAACATACAATAATTGTTGGTGTGTATACGCATCCGTATACACCACCACGGACTGTGGGGGTGCTATACGCCATCCACCCGACTTCTCCCCGTAGATATAAATCTACTCACCTGGTCCTCGCTTGCCGGTGCCGCCGCCGCCACGCGCTTGCTTGTCGCCTCGAAGTCCACATGGGGTACCTACATACCATAACGCACCGTATCGCATTAAAACTAAATTCGAAATCGAAACGGCATACGAAAATCAAATCGGCACGCGTATCACGCATAGGTCCAAACCTATCGCCTACGCATGCAAGAATAGTCAAACCAACCCTCGATATCGATGTACAAACGTCAAACCATCGAGAAAAATCCAATCACACTCATTTGCACATTCACGAACACTAATTTTAATATAAACTAGGTTAAAACTCACAAAAACCCCAATTCACTTAAAAAGTCATTTTTCCGAAAATCTAGCACGCACAATTCGCCGTTTTTGTACAAAACATGACGTTTAAATGAATGTAGCGGCCAATATACTTATTAAATATCTTAAATAAGTCATAGAAACAATTTCCGGAATTTAATCTCATTAAATTCCAAAAACCCTAATATTCTAGTTTACAAAAATATCAATTTTAACACTTTTTAATGTAAAATTCACAATTTTACAATTAAACTTGGTTTTGCATATTCTAAATGGTTAAACCACTCATGGAAACCTTAATGATGTGCTAAAAATCCTAACTAGATTTTAATCCCACATTTTTATTTAATTTCCAAAACCTAGTTAGCAATTTAGCATAATTATCACCATTTTTAAACTAACAAATTAGCAACTAGTAACCAAATTAGATTTTGCATTCAATTACATGTTAATCCCCTCATTACAATCATAAGCTAATGATAAAGAACCTAATTTAATTCAAACCCTAGCTTCAATTCAAAATCCCCACTTGAATTTCCAAACATTCAATTAAACCCACAATTTAACACCTAATTAGACTACATTAAAGAAATTAATCGAAAATTACATTATGGTTTAGGATTTATACCTCAACATGATTGAGATCTAGCATGCTAACATAGCCTCCAAATTGAATTCTAAATCCCTAGATCCATACAATGGTAGCGAAGGAAAAATGGGTAGGAGGTGGATTTTGATTTGGATTTTTGCTTGATTTTTGACAATTTTTTTCTTGAGGATTTTTTGGAGAAGAGAAGAAATGAGGGAAAGAGAGGGGAGGGGCTGAACAAATCAGTTATGGTCGGCTAGAGAGGAGGAGGGAGAGGTGAGAGAGTGTGGGTGTTGGTTTGAAAGTCAAAAATAAAGTCAAAAGCCCATTCTTATGCATGTATTTTATTCTTTCTTTTCTTTTCTTTTGTTTTCTTCTCTTTTCTTTTTGAAGTGGGGAAAAGAGTGGGAGTGGGGCAGCAAGGGTTCAGCCATCATGATGGGGAAATGGGGGTTTGGGTGTGTTTACGGGTGTGGGGTGATGAAAAATGATAAATACAATACCCCAAACATCCATTTACGCTAAAAAAAGCCTTTTTTCTTCAATAATTTCTAAACCGTTTTGGCAAATAATTTCGTTCCAAAAACCACATGATAAAATTTTATTTAATGTTTTATGATGCACAAAATTTGTTTCAACTCATTCCAATTTGTAATTTTCCCTAATTAAATGTATTAGTGACGGCTTAAAATAATAATAAAATAATATTTTTTTCAGAAAATTTAAAATTTCACCAGCGGCTCAATAAACACCAAATAATAGCAATTACATAGCTAGAATATGTATATTTAATTTTTATAATAAGATATTTGTATTTTGGCTTTTTACAGAAAACCCCCTTGTTTTACCGATTTTTCGAAATTTCACCGAAACGATTTTCAAAACGTTACAATCTTCCCCCCTTAAAGAAATTCGGTCCCCGAATTTAAATTCAAACTCCCCCAAATACTAAAACATCTAAGAAAACCATCAAGTCGTCGGGGCTCCGAAATTGTAAATACATAAAACAAATCGTAGCGCAGCGCATGCGCTTGAAAAATGAGTATATAACTCAAATCAAAACTCCGTCAAGCATCCCGCAATCATCGGAGTCATGGAGAAGACATCAATGCCAAATCCAAATCAAAACCAATATGACATAACTCGAAACTATACATGTAAATATCGAATCTATATCTGTAAGTATCTGAAGGAAATGCATGCCAAAAATATATTCCGGTACTGTCCTCTGACTAGTCCTGCTCAGTACGAAAACACATAGCAATATCATAAAAACGTACTGCTCTATACGAAATCAATCCCAAAATATGCACATGAATGCTACGTGCGTCTGGTGCGCACGGAAATCAAAATCCATATACGTGCCATACAAGCGCATAGAAACAACATCTAAGTGCATCGGTTGTGCACACAACATCTGTCATAGGCAACGTGTGTGCCTGACAGTAAGGACAGGTGCGTATGACACGCACGAGGGATCTCGATTTAGTGCATCTGGTGTGCACAAAAATCGCTTCTCAAAACATGCGCTTAACATGCGCGGAAATCCAAATCAGGTGCATCCATCATGCACAAAATCATGAAATCCAATACCAAGCGCCGAACATGCGTAAAATCAAATCAGGTGCACAAGGTGCACGAAACAAATATCGAGTATCACAATCGAAATCGAAGTCCAGTTCCTCTAAGTGCACAAAAGGTGTATCACTGCACTGCAAGCATATATAAACTATACAGAGTGTAGGAACCAAATCGTGTGCGTGCATACGCACAAAATCAACTCAAATGTCTAAAACCGTAAAATCACAAACATGTGAAACCAAAGCACGAAAACGATATCAAGAGCAACACTGTGCAAAGATCGTAAATCCTCAATCATCAAAATCAAATCATACGAATAAATCACCCAAAACATCGAAATCAATAATGGCGGAATAGTATCGCTCAAGCGCATCCTCTAAGAATCTCGGGCCAACTGTCGCGGTCACTAGTAGGACGTCTCGTCGATGATCATGAACTCTGGCCTGCTGGTGTGCGTAACAATGACCACTCCTGGGTCAAGGTCTTCACTGTGAATTACCAATCTCTCGGTCCATCGGCTCATCGGCCCTGTCAGGTGTGCTAACGGGGATGATTTCGTTCTGGCACTTCTCTGGTCATCTCTCGGTCAATCATCGCGACCACTCGTAAGACCGTATATCACTGGCGTCGGCCTCTGGCTCTCTGAATGTACGTGACACATCTGATCCTGGATGCAAGTATCCTTGTAGCAGTGTCCTGGAAGGAATCCTGCTCACGGTCTCTTCCATGTCTCGTCTCTGCCAACTGTCCGGAAGTCATCGTCCTTTCCTATATCTGTATCTTGCTCTGGAACGACTGCATACTCATCGCGACTCCTTCTGGAAGGTAAATCCAAGTACCATGCCTCGGCATGCGCATCACATCTCTGAGGTCGGCGGAGTGGAACGTCATCTTCTCAAGATCTCGTACGCACCGCTTACTCCACTTTTCTCTAAGGTCGACCGCTTCGGACTCGTCTCGTCGTGGCTGCATGGACTGATCTCCAACGGCTATCCTCGTATCGGGAGTCTCCCAAGAAATGCATCTCACCACCTAGCATCCGAATTAAGTCGAGCCATCCAATCGAGTCGTCAAAACCTCATAATCCCCCAAGAGCTCAACATCTTGGGTACAGTATAATAGTATCGAGTACATACCACAGCATCGGTGGTCCAGCCGTAGAAGGGCAAACCCAAGCCTCACTAATGGCGCCGTAGAACTGCCGCAAACCCGAAGGTTCAAAGGCTTTCACATGGTCATTAAGTCGAGTTAGGGTTTCATTCTTCTAGAGGGACCATAGAATTGCCTGCATGTCTTTCCGACTACTTTAAACTTGGAATAATAGGTTTCTGACATTCGATCGTCTCTGTCGACTCCCAACGTCTCCACGTGAAATCGTCTCTAGCTGGAATCAATCTATCAGATGACCTCACATCGGGGTAAGCGAACGAACCACATGTCCTAGTCATTCATCATCGGGTGACTAGCGACCTTCTATCATCTATTCGTACAACTCGCCTCGCAATAGCTCCAACATATGGGGCGATATCTCGTCGCTCGCAGCAACAACTGGCTGAACAGTGCCTCAATCATCAGGAGTAAGCAACACACCAACGGTCATCAAAATCTGGCTGGCCTCTATCATTGGCTCAATTCTCTAGTGTCGATCAGCGCCTCCGAGTAACCTCATAAAGGCAATCCGCCAAACACTCGTGGCGCGGAAACACAATAAAAAGATACATCTCTGCAATCGTGTGTCGCCGGAAATTCGCCCTGGTCAGTCCTCGTTCGTGACGAGCTTGTGCTGACCGCAACTCTAGCCGTAGCTCTCCCTGCCGTAACCGTAGCAGCAAAACCAAACTGGTACCGATGAGGCTAGATCAGGAAGGAATATAATACTGAACAAGGAAATGTACATCCTAAGGCTTCATAAGTGGAGTGGCGTGTCGTAAATATGCCGCGGAACATATCAACGGTACGTCACTCTACTTTAGTCACCTATTCCATCAACCAAGGGTCATCCTACGCTCCGAAGGTTAAACCCTAACGCTCTGATACCAACTTTGTCACGTCCCGAAAGTACGGAATATGACCGGCACTTAAACTACGAAACGTCTCGAGGCGTACGTAATCTAAGCAAGCCGAAAACCCAGAAATCCAAACCAAGAAAGTAGTAGAGTGAAGGAAAACCAATTTAAATCAAGTAGTTTTAATAGCATGGCCGAATTATGCGTTTTTAAAAAAAAACATCAAATATTTCCTGAAAATTTCGGCAGAGTCTCCTTTGTAAATACTGGCCCCCAAACGGGATACAACATGAATAGTATACGAAATCAAGAAAAAGGCATCCCCAAGCGGGAGCTAGCTCTTCGTCAATCGACGGTCACAACCACACAAGCAATATAATATACAACGCCAACGGCGAGGATCAAAAACTCAAAACCACAAGAAAACCACAGAAATAGAACGCGCGACTCTAAGGTCGAAAGAAAAACATCACTGGTCTCTAACTCAATAAATACATGTTTGGTTGATGGAACTTCTAGATACAACTGAATAGTAATATACAAGATATAATGATGGGTAAGATACAAATAACCCACCTACTAGCAATCCACCCGGAAAAGGGAACTATGCCCGCAAAGCCGTAAAGAAACCTGTACGGCAAACCTGCAAGAAGCTGGGGCACAACGGGGGTGAGTTGCCAACTCGTGAATAGAAAAGCATCTACGCACAGAAATCGCATAAATAACGCAATCCTAGGTCAATGATCATAATATATCCTCAAAAATGTATATAACATGCAGCCTATAACAATGGCTAGGGTAAATATCTAACCCGAGTGTAATCTCATGTGCCCGCGTCAGTGCCTCAGGTAGCAATATATCATATGAATGAGGTATGCATGCATGAAAACAGAATACATGTAAATGAAGAAACTGTTTTCATAAATTAGTGAGATTTCCTTCGTATTTTTAAACTGAGGTATCATAAATGAAATCAGTATCAACAGTGTCTAGCATCGACACAAAACATAAATCTCACTGTCTCGAAATATCAATGTCTCAATCTCAATATCTAGGGCGCCGTCAGTCCAGACCGGCCCCTACCATCCATCTCAAGACCACGACGGTATCCTCCGGATATCCGACGCGTCGGGTAATATCACCGGTAGGTAGTGCTCCCCAGCCAGGCTCAACGTCAACACCACATTCCTCTTACCCCGGGGTACCATACCGGGCCCACCATGTACCCGAAACGGTTCCTCCACTCCTCGAATCGGGTCTCGAAATCCATCAGCAAACTCATGGTGGACGACTCATACATCATGGGAAAACCGCACTTTTTATTTTAAAAAGGGAGAAAAGGTTTATTTATGTTTTTGCGGTTTTCCTCCAAATCCAAGAAATCTCATGAAATCCGAATCCAAGTCATCAATAGCATGTAAACAGTGAATATAGGCATGAGAATCCATGAATGCGACACAACAGTGAATAATAACATGCATGAAGTAGTAGGCAATAACTACAATGTCTAACTAACATATAAGGCAAGTACACTAATATCATGTCTAAATTATTAGCTAACAACCTATGTCAAAGGAAAAAGTATTGTCTAAAGTGTTCGTGATATGTCAATTACCGATGAAGATGTGTGTGAGCCGGCAAGTAAGTGTACGTGGTACATACGCGTCATCGGTAATGGTGCTGGTGTCCTAACAGCATGATATTAATAATGCAATAAGAAATTATAATATAAGTATGCGATGCGGAGCGAACAGTAAAAATGAGCGGGAGCTGAATACTAGACGCAACTATAACTAATCTGTAATAATCTAATATAAGTCCTACAAATGGTGCCTTTTGAAATAACACGAATCATGGGGTTTTGAAAATAGGGGCTACGGTGTTTTTATGAAAAGATACGTCTTTTGAAATATCCGTAGGATCCCTTGGCTGTCTTCTAAAATACCCACGATTCGTTAGTTTTTGAAATAGATAAGAAGTCTAATCTAATCTAACAACTACACTAAACTATACGGCTGAACTAACAAGCTGAACTACAGGTAAGGAAACCGCCTATCATCTGAGTCGATACATATACATACCTGTATATGTATAGTCGGTGATCCCGCCTCAATAATATCATATCCGATACCACATCTATAATCAGGCATCCCAAGTCAAGAGTGCGGATCAATCATCAATATAACTCGTACGTAAATCCGTCGTACGGCATCCCAAATCTGGGTACGGGTCAATATCATATTCATCACACTATTCATTCGGTATCCTCTTTATCAAAGATCATAGTCTAGGGTACTGACCTATGTCTAGTACAATACTAATATCATCAATATGGTCATGATCTGGCTACTGATCGACAGTCTCGTACAAACTGATATCATCAGCACATCATCATCAAGGGGTATACATCGCCCAATACGGCCTAATATCAATATCCTAGCATATCATGTCTCATATCACGATCATATGTCAACCATTTTATTTATAACACCAGGACGTACTTCAAGTACGAATCCTGCCATATCACCGATATCACAACCTCAACACAAATCTCATCGACTCATCTCAATCCCAAGTATCATCCTCAGATCCGTATGTGAACACATAGTCCCATACCCATGTGAACGCATAACTATAAAGAATCACATGAGCACATATAAATAGGAATGTATGCAAGTATGTATGTGTGTATGTGTAGTGCAACACAACCCTAGGGTTCGCAACAATAAAGTAATCCAACACACCAATATCCATCCTAACATCGTTATTAATCCCAAAACATACAATAATTGTTGGTGTGTATACGCATCCGTATACACCACCACGGACTGTGGGGGTGCTATACGCCATCCACCCGACTTCTTCCTGTAGATATAAATCTACTCACCTGGTCCTCGCTTGCCGGTGCCGCCGCCGCCACGCGCTTGCTTGTCGCCTCGAAGTCCACATGGGGTACCTACATACCATAACGCACCGTATCGCATTAAAACTAAATTCGAAATCGAAACGGCATACGAAAATCAAATCGGCACGCGTATCACGCATAGGTCCAAACCTATCGCCTACGCATGCAAGAATAGTCAAACCAACCCTCGATGTCGATGTACAAACGTCAAACCATCGAGAAAAATCCAATCACACTCATTTGCACATTCACGAACACTAATTTTAATATAAACTAGATTAAAACTCACTAAAACCCCAATTCACTTAAAAAGTCATTTTTCCGAAAATCTAGCAAGCACAATTCGCCGTTTTTGTACAAAACATGACGTTTAAATGAATGTAGTGGCCAATATACTTATTAAATATCTTAAATAAGTCATAGAAACAATTTCCGGAATTTAATCTCATTAAATTCCAAAAACCCTAATATTCTAGTTTACAAAAATATCAATTTTAACACTTTTTAATGTAAAATTCACAATTTTACAATTAAACTTGGTTTTGCATATTCTGAATGGTTAAACCACTCATGGAAACCTTAATGATGTGCTAAAAATCCTAACTATATTTTAATCCCACATTTTTATTTAATTTCCAAAACCTAGTTAGCAATTTAGCATAATTATCACCATTTTTAAACTAACAAATTAGCAACTAGTAACCAAATTAGATTTTGCATTCAATTACATGTTAATCCCCTCATTACAATCATAAGCTAATGATAAAGAACCTAATTTAATTCAAACCCTATCTTCAATTCAAAATCCCACTTGAATTTCCAAACATTCAATTAAACCCACAATTTAACACCTAATTAGACTACATTGAAGAAATTAATCGAAAATTACATTATGGTTTAGGATTTATACCTCAACATGATTGAGATCTAGCATGCTAACATAGCCTCCAAATTGAATTCTAAATCCCTAGATCCATGCAATGGTAGCGAAGGAAAAATGGGTAGGAGGTGGATTTTGATTTGGATTTTTGCTTGATTTTTGACAATTTTTTCTTGAGGATTTTTTGGAGAAGAGAAGAAATGAGGGAAAGAGAGGGGAGGGGCGGAACAAATCAGTTATGGTCGGCTAGAGAGGAGGAGGGAGAGGTGAGAGAGTGTGGGTGTTGGTTTGAAAGTCAAAAATAAAGTCAAAAGCCCATTCTTATGCATGTATTTTATTCTTTCTTTTCTTTTCTTTTCTTTTGTTTTCTTCTCTTTTCTTTTTGAAGTGGGGAAAAGAGTGGGAGTGGGGCAGCAAGGGTTCAGCCATCATGATGGGGAAATGGGGGTTTGGGTGTGTTTACGGGTGTGGGGTGATGAAAAATGATAAATACAATACCCCAAACATCCATTTACGCTAAAAAAAAGCTTTTTTTTCTTCAATAATTTCTAAACCGTTTTGGCAAATAATTTCGTTCCAAAAACCACATGATAAAATTTTATTTAATGTTTTATGATGCACAAAATTTGTTTCAACTCATTCCAATTTGTAATTTTCCCTAATTAAATGTATTAGTGACGGCTTAAAATAATAATAAAATAATATTTTTTTTCAGAAAATTTAAAATTTCACCAGCGGCTCAATAAACACCAAATAATAGCAATTACATAGCTAGAATATGTATATTTAATTTTTATAATAAGATATTTGTATTTTGGCTTTTTACAGAAAACCCCCTTGTTTTACCGATTTTTTCGAAATTTCACCGAAACGATTTTCAAAACGTTACAATATTCTAAGGGCTTTATCAACATGTGAGAGCAAGACGGTAAACTAATACAAGTCAACATGTTAAGATAAAGTGAAACCAAATAGAATACTATCATGATGAGCAAGAAAGTCCTCTCTCTATATATATATGTATCCAAGCATCCATTATAATATACATCACATGTATAACAATAGCCTCTAGGGCATATACATAACTAACATATCCGTATATCATGCAACGTGGAACAGTGATATGAACACAGCAAGTATATGATGCAACATAGCATAGTGATGTGAGCATAGCAAGTATATCATGGCATGATGTAGCAATTCTACTGTGTAGTGACATAGCAATTATCGATGATAAAGGTGTGTGAGCCGGCCAATATGTGTAAGTGTAACATACGCATCATCTATAATGGTGTAAGTGTACTAGCACAGGTATGTATACAATGCAATGAGAATGACATGAACGTAGCATAAAGTACATCGTCAACTAAATGCTATAAGGTTTACGTGTCTACAATATATCTGAGTCGGTGAATCTATCAATTGACATCCAGCCTCACAACATTTTGTACGGTATAATTGTTCAGACCATAATATTGCATTTATCATTCCCCTATTCTTATCCTTTTTATAAATAAACATGTACTCTTGACACACGTTTGTTGCATATTACAGGTTACAGGTTTCTGGAGCAAATACAGTGAAAAAGACACAAAACAACATAAAAGGGACTTTTGACCAACAAGTAGACGGATCCTAGTCAAGCCTAGTCGAAGAACAGTGCAAGGTCCAAAAAGTCAAGTGAAACGGTTCAAAAGATCCTTACAAGTCTTCACTGGAGATCTGGAGAAGATACAGAAGTACAAACAGAGAAAGAAGTATAAAAAAAGAGAGCCCAAGAACCATTGAGGAAAGCCCAGAAGTTTAGAAGCCTAATACCACCAATGGGCCGCGGATCCGTGGCCCAAGCCATCAATTGCCGCGGATCCGCGGCCGTTAGGAGCCCGTGTCGGTGCATCTTTCTTCTGCTGGTGCGCTGTTGTGGGTGTTGTGATTTTAAGTGGGCAAATCAGTAATTGCGCATGTGCGAGAGTCTGTAACCCTAGGTTTCCTATTTTCCTATAAATTGTAGTTTTAGATCTAAAAATTGTATGCCTCTTTTCAATAAATAAAATTCAGAAATTCTGGAAGTGACATTCAGATCTGTTCTTTATCGCTTGGATGGAGCCATCACCATTAGTAAGTGTTTTTCTTTTATTCTTTTAATGTTATTTCATCCCCTAATGAGCGAGTAGTCTCCTCGCTTGTTAGGGTTAGCCTTAGGAAAAGGGTTGAGAGATGAGATCTCTCACCCCTTTCAATGCCATATTAAACTATCCCATTAGGAACTCCATGCATGCGCGCACAACCGCTCCCTGCGGCACCCTACCCCTCGAGGTAACGGTGAACCGCAGTTTAAAGGCCCGGTTGCGCGCGTTTTCCATGGGGGTTAGGGTAATTAACGACAAAGGAAGGATACGAATCTAGAGGAAGAAAACATCTTCCCAAAAGAGTCGTATCCACTTTATCGATAATTATTATAACACCTAATGGATCTAAAATACGGCATTGAAAGCAGTGAGGAAACATCAATCTCCAAAACTTCCTCTAAGCCTAACCCTAGCAAGAATTTAAATTAGATTAATTAAGTTTTAGATCTAGATTTTTATAAAACCAAAACGAAAAATAGAATCAACTCGTTAAGACACACTAAAGGAATTTACCCGTCTCTGTGGATCGACCCGCACTCACCGGCTAGCTGCGAAGCGACGCCGTTTCTGATTGCGGTAAATACAGTTTTTGACAATAATCAATAATCCATCGTACGGCATATCACTCAAGATTCTCAACATTATATATGTCTATATACCTATATCCCAGGTCATATCTGTATCAATCTCATATCGTGGACCGACAAAGGTATCAACTATCTCATATTGACTCGCATCCATATAACGACATATCACACTAAGTTATCATATCACATCGTATACTCGTTCTCTTTCAAATCGTACCTATCATGATTCACTTCTCATTTCATACTCTCATAAGTCACTATGTTCATTAGTGTCAACTCTATCATATTATCGTTATTAAATCCTATAATCATGTCCGTCGCATATCATTTATCAGGATATAATAATCAAACGATCTTCCATATCAATGTTTGTGGGTGTGATATACGCCATCCACCCGAATCCCCCCATAGATATAAATCTACTCACCTGCTAAACTCCTCGCTTAGCCGTAGTTGATGCGCTTCGTCATCTCAGAATCCACGCGAAGGTACCTACAGTATCAACATATATCGCAATACCATCAAAATCAATGTCCGAAAACCGATACGGCACACGGTGCGCTCATAGGTTAGAACCCATAGCCTACGCATGCAAAAACGACCAAACAACCCTCGTCGTTGACGCACAAACTGTAAGTCTATGCCAGCGCCCCGGCCGTCACTCCGTGGACAAAAGCGGAACAAAAACTTTTAAACTTGGTGCTAACGCAACCCTAAAACCCGGATCAAACCATTAACCCTATACTAGTAAACTGTAAAGTGGTTTAAGAGATTATACCGATCGATTCATGTCCGTCGGTCTTCAATCTCTGTCCTTAGCATGTTGTGGCTGCCTCGACGAACTTCGCTCTCCGGTCACGCTCATCAAAGAGGACGCACGTCGAGGATTCTTTATATGGGCTCCCACCTTTAAACCGAAGCAACTCGGGCATCCAGTTTGCTAGCCTAGATACCCAAGACGAAGTAGAGATAGTGTGTGAATACTTTGTTTTAAGGCAACCAAGGATTTGGGTGGAGGTAAATGAAGTTGCCAAGGATGGAAAAGTGTGAGCAAGTTTTAGCCAAAGGGAAAAATAAAGCTTGCTAGAGAATTTTCGGCTCGGCCAAAAATCATGAAGGAAAAATTATGCTCTGTCCATTTTCGAAAATGGTTCACTGGCCATGTTTTAAGAAGTGGTGAGGTTTGTGATGATTAATTTTAACCCAAGAAATAATTCCCTCCATCAAAATCCACAGCCACAATTATTCCCTCAACAAAAATATCCCACACCAACTCTCACAAATATCTTTTACATTGACAAAACCAATATATGCAATATCAATCACCCACCCACTCCAAGCATGACTCATCCAAAAACTCATGCCCATTAAAGAGCCCACGAAATTTCTACAGCCGAAAAGATGGCTACTAAATTCATATGGCCCAAAAACAAAGCTCATAATATCACATTAATTATATTTTAAAAGAATAAATCATTTTAATCTCCAAATTATTTCACAAATATTGATGTATATTTATACCATTTTACGACAACCCCATATTCGCAAATCGGTAGTTTCGCGAAATATATTATTTCAATATTAAATTCCAAAAATAATATTTTATATTTTCTAAAATGTTACAATCTTCCTCCCTTAAATAAATTCGGTCCCCGAATTTAAATTTAAACCCCCAAATACTAAACCATTTCAATAATCGACTCTATCACGGGGCTCCGAAATCACGGAAGATACAGAAATACCACAGCGTATCATGTGCGCCTGAAAATGAGTATGAAAATCAAAATCGAACTCCGTCAAGCGTCACGCAAATCATCGGTGTTACAATGGAGATACAGATCTCGAAATCCACTACTGAAATCCAATATGCACTCGTCAAATACTATAATACGGGTATAGTACGCATTTTTGGAAAAATCTTTTAAAACTGAATAAAACACTTGCAAAATCTTTTCTGAATTGCCGTGTGATGCGTAACTCACGGCACAAGTGACGGACGCTCATTTGTAAAGTAATAAATATACGTTCATATATGTTTTGCTCAAATATGCGTTCCGCCGTTTTGAAATATCCCAAATGGTTTTCCTTTATAAACGATCGTGTCGCTCGCGGACACGTAAGAAATAGCGAGACTATAGCTCCTTTTTGAAAACCTCTTGGTAAACTTTTTATGCATGCAAAGTACTCAGGTACTGTCCTCTGATCAGTCCTGTTCGGCTACTACATAATACAGTGCCCATCATGAAAACAATGTGCTCAAGAGCAAAATCAGCCTCAAAAGGCATATCCAACAATCAATTACGTCTGGTGCGCACGGAAATCAAAGCCAAATGCAAGTGCTACGAATGTACATGAGCAAAACTAGGTGCAACGGGTGTGCACGAAAGCATCTGTCCAGTGCAACGGATGTGCACAACAACAATATCCAATGCATCTATAGTGCAAGAAAAACTCAACCCAGTGCAACTAATATGCACGAATGAAAATCCCAACCAAGTGCATCCAACATGCACGAATATAATTCTCAATCAAGTGCATCCAACATGCACGAATATAAATCTCTATCAAGTGCATCCTGGTGTGCACAAAATCCAGTACCCAGAGCCTAATATGCGCAAAAATCCGACCCAAGCGCGTCAGGTTCGTAAAACATCTGGTGCGGTAGCATGCACGAATACGAACATCAAGTGCAAATGCACACAAAAACACAAATATGGTAACACAAATGCTCAAGACATAAATCAGGTGCAACCAAGGCACGGAGTATAAATCCGGTGCAATCAATGCACGAAATAACAATCTAGTGCAACAAATTCACCAAATACCAATCGGGTGGATCCAGTGCACGAAATACAAATCCAGTGCATCCAGTGCACGAAATACCCAATCCGGTGCAACAAATGCACGGGAACTCATCAATAACTCAAATGCATATAAATACAACACAGAGTGTACTAAGGTGTATAAAAATCATAAACGTGTGCAACTGCGTGCACAAAACACGTATCAATGCACTGCAAGCATATGTGAGCTATACCGAGTGAAAAAAATCAAATCGAGTGCATACCACATGCACAAAATCAAATCAACCTTTTGAAATCAACGAAATCATAAACACATGTCGCAAAGGCACAAAACCGAAATCAAGTGCAATAAATATGCACAAATCATAAACCAACACAACGGTATGTAAATCGTATATCAAGTGCAATAACTATGCACAAAATGTGAATACGCAGTAGGTGCAGCCATGGTGCACGGAAACAATATCATGAAACTCAATCATCAAAACTCAAATCCAAGCAATATAAGCGTGAAACTCGGATCACAGCGTAAATCGCAACAAATGACATTGAGGTACACTTCCTACAATGTCGAAAAATGTCGGTGCGCCCAAACTGGCAGAGAAAGAACATCCGCTTTCCTCCTGCTCACTGTCTGGCGTCTTCTGTTTCTGGGTCCTCATTTCTCTGCGGATTACCAATCTCACAATCTATCTGCTCATCGGCCCGGTCAAGTGTACTAACGGAAACGACTCCGCTCGGGCACTCCTTTGGTCAATTAGGATGATCACTCGTAAAGCAGCACGTCACTGGCGGCATCCTCTGGCCCTATGAATACACGTAACACAACTGATCCTCGGTGCAAATCTTATTGCAGCAGTGTCCTGGAAAGAACCTGCTCAAGGTCTCTTCCGATCTCGCATATGCCGAACTATATGGAGGCTGGTACTCTTGCATAATCTCTTCTCATTTTCTAGACATCTGCATTCCAAGCACAGCATTTCCTCGGAAACTGGCCGTATCCCAACGCCTCTGTATTCATATCTGATCTCTAATCTCAACGGGGAGTAACAACAGCTCGTCAGCATCTCGCATGAACATCTTGTTCCATTCGTCTTTATTATTGCCCACTTCGACGTCACGTCACGCTATCTGCGTATTGCAAATGTTCTCGGCTACAGTCAATCCGAAATCTCTCACACGGACTCGAAATCGTGAACTCGGTATCTTCATCGCTCTCTAGAAGATATCTAGCCGAACACGTCCTCGGGAACTCGTTCCAATCATCGGAGGAATACTCAATAATCGTCCATTCTCGATCAACTCACAACGCATATGGGTGAGGTCCTCTATCTGAAGCTGGTCCACTTTACTGATCTCCTATCGGAGGATCCAACGAACAACATTATCTCTGGATCGATCTACTCTAGATCTGAATAAGATTCTCCACACTGGAAATCTTTAACTCAACTGGGCCTGCGTCGGCGCATCAAATCTGACGAATCACTTCGTCTCTCAACTCGAGATAGACTAGCTATCTCCTGTCGCATCTCTGCCTGGAAACTCCAGTGATCTCAGCTCGTAAGTTCTGGAAGCGACATCACATCAATCTCAGCAACAGCTGGGTCATCTGTCTGCACGGTAGATGACATCACAATCTCTGAAGTATGTTGTACATCAACAGTCTTTTCACAACAGGCAGCCTCTAACAATGGCCCGATCATCCGGTACAAAACAGCACACTCGTCTCAAACGAGAGGTCACAACACAACACTACATCGATACGTTCCCATGTTACCAGAAAACACGATGGTCAGTCCTCGTCCACGACGAGCTCGCCCTGACCGCATCACTAGCAGCAGCTCAAACTGCGCTCAAACCATAGTGACAGGGACCTCAATCATGTATCGACGAAAATATATCAAAGGGATGAAATGAATCAACAGATCCAGAATGAATACATGATCATACGAAGGAACAGAATCAGTGAGAGTATGATCATGGAAACAAATAGAATCAAGGATCTCAAATGGATGTATAATCAAGGGGAAAAAGAGAATCACAAGTCTCAAGATATGTACATCCTAAGGTCACTTAAGTGGAGTATCGTATCGTAAATATGCCGCGGAACATACGTACGGTACGTCACTCTACTCAAGCTACATACTCCATCAATCATGTTCAGTCTATGAAAGGAAAGTTGGGGTCTAATACCTTCATGTTAAGTCTAAGTTCCGTAAGGTCAAGCCTAGGTTCCGAAATAGATTACGTCTCATACTCCACATAGTCAAACCAAAACTCGAACTAAGGTTAAACCTAGCGCTCTGATACCAACTTTGTCACGACCCGAAATATTAGCTCGTGACCGGCACTTAGATCACGCAACGTCTATAGGCGTAACGTAACTTAAGTAAGCCGAAACCCAGAAATCTAAACCTTTCAAAAGAAGCAAGTAATGAAAACATTGATACAACATTTGGAAACCTTAAGTAAAAGTCCTTAAATCTCCTTTTTTTTTGAAATTTCGGCAGCACAACCTTTGTAAAAACTAGCCCCGAAACGGGTACAACATAGAATATATAGAAAGCATCCCCAAATGGGAGCAAATCACGCCCAACAACGGAAACAACCACCACAAGCATATATATGTATACGACGCCCAACGGCGAAGATCAACACAAAGGAAAATGAAAGCAAGACATCAAACCCACCAAGCGAACATATAACCCATCGCTCTAAGTCTCGCAACTACAAGTCTTGCTAAGTCTTACTGCTTATACAAATAATAGTTTCTGATTGATGGACTTGACTAGATACAATAGGAATAATAATAATGCAAGAGGGGCACGATCCAACATGTACCACCTACCAAAGCAAATCACCCGAATGCAAGCTGTGTGACAGCGATGCCGCTACTAATCTATGCGGTCAACCTGCAAGAACTATGGCACAACGGGGATGAGTTGCCAACTCGTGAGTAGAAAACATCAGCAGGTAGAAATCGAATAAAACAACGATTTCCTAGGTCAACTATATCAAAAAGGTAATACTATGATATCTACGGTGACTGTGTCTACATATATGCCAATAATAATCAATGCCTGTATGCATGTGGATATCGTCCAACAATATAATCAATGCATGTATGCAGGTGGATCTCGTCCAATAATATAATCAATGCATGTATGCAGGTAAATATGAGGATATAAATCAACTTGTGTCCCTCGCGACACATCAAAATCATAGAACCTGACTGTCCAACATCGACACTCAAAATATCATGAAACCCGTGTCCAATATCGACACGTAAATCCTCATAGCTCAGGCACCGCATCCTCAGATCGGCCCTCAAATCTGTAAGTCTCATGGAACCTGAGTGCCTAACATCAGCACTCGAAAACATCATGAAATACTCATGTCCAACATCGACACGTAAATCCACATATCATATGTGTACATCTCACGGAACCTGAGTGTCCAACATCGACACTCGCAATCCACGGAACCTGAGTGTCCAACTTTGACACTCGCAATCTACATATCCATACATCTCACGGAACCTGAGTGTCCAATATCGACACTCGCAATCCATGGAACCTGAGTGTCCATCTCCGACACTCGCAATCCACATATCCATACATCTTACGGAACCTGAGTGCCCAATATCGACACTCGTAATCCACGGGACCTGAGTGTCCAACTCCGACACTCACAATCCACATATTCATACATCTCACGGAACCTGAGTGTCCAACTCTGACACTCGCAATCCACATATTGGACGCACTGAAATATCATATCAAGAGAAACTGGGTTTTCAAAACAATACACATTTCTTGAAATATCCCCGCGGTTCTCAAATCCAGAAAATCACATGAAATCCATATCTCAATACGTAATCCATGTAATATAATGTATGCAACATAAACAACAATATGAGCATATTAAGGGAAAATCCGCTATTTAAATGCATCAAGTTATTAAATATATCATGTGGTTCCCAATATATCCAAAATCCATCGCAACATCATATGAAGCTGAACATGTAGCTATAACAAGGTATATGTGTAAGCATATCCGTATATCATGCAACGTGGAACAGTGATATGAACATAGAAAGTATATCATGCAACATAGCATAGTGATGTGAGCATAGCAAGTATATCATGGCATAATGTAGCAATTATACTGTGTAGTGACATAGCAATTATCGATGATAAAGGTATGTGAGCCGGCCAATATGTAGGGTTACTAGGCACTCTCACAAGGTTCTACAAGGCATCAACCATGCCCGATTTAAAATTTAGACGTGACGAACAACCCTAACCAAGATCTTTAAACTAGAGATTAGGCGAAACAAAGAAAGTAAATAACTTTACTTCTAAGAGTTTGGGATTACAACCTTTGTAGTCCATTCCTTCGCTTCATAAGCTCCGAGTAGAAGCCCCTTCGCTGCGATCATCAAGTTCCCAGACACTAGAGCGGCTCCACGAAGAGAAAGATGCAAGCTTGCTTCCGATCTTCGATAACAAAGATGATCTACCTTGAAGTTTCTTTAACACAAGCTCTCATTCACAAATGAAGTGAACACCCTAATCTTAATGGCTAGGATAGATTAGGATGATGAAGTAGGATTTTAGATCTCATTTATTTTCTTAATCTCACTCATTTTCATCACTAAACTCAAAGCTAGAAAGCTTTGCAAGGAGGAAGAAGAAGATGAATTACTTTGTGATGAATAATGAATTGTAGTGATAATTACAAATGCAACCCATGGTTAAAGATGAAGAGGATAACCATTGTAGAGAGTTTACTAGGGTTAAGGGTTTGGGTTGGGTTAAAGAATATCAAGAAAAATATCTAAACAAAATATCTTTGCAAGAAATAAAAATAAAATCTTCTAGAAGCTTCTAGAAAATTTTAACCCAAATCAAACCCTAACCATGTTTAATCACCACTAAGCATGTTGCATTAGTAATCATAACTTGTTACAATATTATATATCACATATACAATATTTATTGTAACAAAATAAAATAATACAATTAACATATATCGCACGCATATATATCAATGTATTACCCGAGTGAGAAAAAGAATCTTTTAGTGAGCTTATATTAGTTAATGTAATTTAATATATCAAATATATAATTATACATTAAATTATCGAATCAACACTTGATCCGATAATCCGGTTATTTCACAAATAACTGACTAATATAATCTGTATCAGTTCATTGAATCAACACATGATCCGATGACCCGGCAATATCACATATACCCGGCCGATATCTCATATCGCGAGAATCTAATACGGTATCACATACACGTATTGTTCTCGGTCCCGCACATATCATATATGTGCACCTACTCCGTTTTGCCTGAGTCAAGAAACCTCTGTATAGGACTCTAAAGAATCATCAATACACCGGCAGTAGGTAATGATCATATCAAACACCCACAAGCTGCAAGCGGTCAGCTAAACGTAACAGCCATCCAGGTATTGAGCGATCAGAAGATCAACAAGCAAGCCTGTACATTCTCCTACGAATCCAATCAGTAACACTCCCGTACAGTCCGGTCTCTTCGTCTGATATGTCGCATATCTCGCCTAGGGGTGGTAAACGTCAGACCCCAGTAGCTTGATAATTCGTGTCGATATGAGGTCTATAACAGTTCAAGAAACTACTGATAACACTTACCAGCAAATCTCAGCAACCCTTGCCAGGGATTTCCAGTTATAGCCAATCGAACACAGCGCAACATCAACTCCCTATACCGGGAGAGACGAATCCCCTCCTATCGCTCATTGCCTCTATGTGATTCGAGACTGTACCCAAAAGCCACCTTTTTGCACGCCCTCTTGGACGTGGTATGATGGAAATCAAAGCACAGTGGGAATCACACAAGACTCTATGACGATCTCGGGTCTACAGACTAACCTGTACAAGTGTCACCAGAGAACTGCCATCTGACGTGAGGTATAATACCATCTGGGAGTTCTCGGCGAGTCCGTCCAGTGTTCCCAGTCTCCACCGAGCACCCGTATACCTTCTCTGATGTCAAACACCAATGGATATGGGACCATCCATCGCCCATCATATGGGTCAAGAAGCGAATACGCTAGTATACTCTGGTATATTGATGCCCTATCTCGATACACCCACGACTAGGAACATTTGAAGGATGTACATGGCGACTACACTGTCCCCACTAGTATGATCCGCATCATAGTCCTGGTAGTCAAGTACTCATCCTAAGGGCTTTATTAACATGTAACATATAGACAATGGGAGTACATGTTAAGATAAAGAGTAACCAGATAGCGTACTATCATATCGAGCAAGAAAGTCCTCCCTATATATGTCCAAGCATCCATTACAATATACATCATATGTACAGTAATGGCCTTTAGGGCATACATATAACTAACAATCTCCCACTTGCACTAGGGCCATCTGTTGTGGTATCACATACCCAACAATTAGCTGTGGTTGAAGTATCTCATACTCAACAATCCTATAAAAGTCTCTACTGGGAAAAAGGCCTTTGTGAGTGGATCCGCGCTGTTGTCCTCTGTGTCTACTCTCCTTACCTCGATCTCTCTGGAGATCAACCATCTCCATGATTAGGTGATACTGCCTAAGAATTATATCTGGATTTCTTATGGGAGGGGCGTTCCTAGGCCAAATCCATTACTCCATTATCACACAATGGTTGGAACGAAGTTCATCTCATGAACTTATATATATCCAGACTGCCTCTTTGGTAGCATCCTTGGTAATGACGTATCTTGCCTTTAATTGTCTAGTAAGTCACGGTATCTAGCTTGCAACTCTTCCAACATACCGTCCCTCCACTGAGGGTAAAGACAATGCCTGGGACTGACATTCAGTCGTCCTTATCACCCTGGAACTTTTCCTGTGATTCTCCCCAGGATCGACTGATACCATCTCTCTACAACTAGTGAGAATCCTAACATCCAATTAGATCTATCTCATAGATATAAAACCTAGGATTTAGGAGGTATCATCTTGATCCTGTATGGAGAATCCTTTTGATAAGCGGAGATTGACCGAGCGTAGCATAGGAAACTCCTTCCCTATCAAGAGTATGTCATCTACGTACTCTACGAGGATCACCACCATACTCCCAACTACCTTTTTGTATATACAAGGTTCATCTACCATTTTGATGAAGTCAAACTCTTTGACTACCACATCAAAACAGACGTTCCAACTCCGCGATGCCTGCTTTATCACATAAAACATCTTGCACACGTTTCCGCTGCTCCCATTATCTACGAAGCCCTCTGGCTGTGTACTTATAGACGCTCTCTTCCAAAACATCATTTAGAAAAGCATTCATGACACCCAACCACCAGATATCGTAGTCATGGTATGTAGCAGTGGCAAGTAGGATCTGGATGGATTTAAGCATAACTTTGAAAGTCTCAACTTTTCCATGTACACCAAGTAATCTTCTCAAGATATACTTGCTCCTGATGGGGATTTAACCCTTCAGATAAAGCAACCAAAGTCCATACTTTGTTGGTGTATAAGGATTCCATCTCAGATCGCTAAGCATCCAGCCATTCTTACAGAGTCCCACTCCTGATGGCCTGCTCGAAACTAGTTGGGTCATCATCTCATGATGCAATCCTCGCTCCCACTATCATAGAGAAACCGAAGTATCTCTCAGGTAGATGAGGAACCCTACTAGATCGGCGGAGAGGCTGAGCTTCGTTAGAAACTATTGAATCCTTTGGTTCTACCAAATCATCAGCTGCAGTTTGTATAGCTGGAACTCTTTCCAGTTCTACCTCATGACCACTAATTTCTTCACAAGAAATTCCCTTTCACAAAGGTGGCATGCTGAGAAACAAAACATCTTTTGTTCCTCGATGTGGTAGAAGATATTCCCTATCTAATGCTTGGGATATCCAACAAACTTCCACAGAACTGACTTTGCCTCGAGCTTGTCCGGATTTTTCTTTTAGACATAGGCCGGACAACCCCAAATCTTAACTTACTTAAGATATGGGCTCTTCCCATTCCATATCACATATGAAGTGGTAGGCAACTGATTTGATTAGAACCCTATTCAATAGGTATGCAGCTTCACAAATGCATAACTCCCAAAAGGAAATAGGAAACTCAGTAGTACTCATCATAGAGCGCACCATATCAAATAGGGTGTGATTTCTCCGCCCCGATACACCGACGTGTTGTGGTGTATACAGAGGAGTGATGCTGAGAGAGAATCTCATTCTCCTTTAGAAAAGTCCAGGAATTCCGTGCTCAAGTATTCTCCTCCTTGATCTCATCATAGGACATAATACTTTTACCCGTTTTTGGTTCTCTGCTTCTAACTTATATTCATTGAATTTCTCAAAAGTTCCAGACTTGTGTTTCAACAGGAATACATGTGCGAATCTTGAGAGACCATCAGTGAATATAATAAAGTACAAATAACCAGTTTTGGCATGTGTAGACAGGGGACCTTCATACATCAGCATGTATCAATCCCAAGAGTTCAATAACTCTTTCTCTGTTTCCAACAAACGGAGTTGTGGTCATCATATCTTTGTGATGTGACCGGCAAGTTTCACAAAATGTAAATTCAAACTAATTTAAATATACATCTAAATGTAACTTCAGCTAGTCGGGTCACATTGATATGACCTATTCTACAATACCCGAAGAAGGATTCGTTCATTTCTGAACTCTTCCTCTTGTGTGTGTTCTGTATACTAAGAACCGTGGTTTGATTTAGAACGTCTATGCTTTTAGATAACGTGCCTGAACCGATCAACTCTTGATATAGGAAATGTTCAAAACATTATCCAACAATACAAATTTATATCCTTCTTTACTAATAAAGAGAGTGATATGATGTTGTATATCAGGTTCGGTATCTAATAACATTCGTTCGGAATCAATGTATTTATTAATACAGGGTGATTACTACCAACAGACTTGGCTGCAACACTTGCACCGTTTCTATCTCATGAAACTTATCACCCGTTCTCAGTTCTCTACCTATCTGTAGCCCATATAACAAATTACATATTATGGGATCCTGATCCGGTATCTCATACCCAGGATGTAAAGGATACTGAGAAACAGTTCTCTGTAATGAACACACCCGAAGAAGATGCATCAGCATGCACTTTCTTCGTTTGGGCGGCACGGGAATTCTGGTAATCCTCTATTTCCTGCTCTGTCTTATAACAATTATAAGTTGGAGCGGGACCAACGTTCCCTAGCGCAGTATAACAAGCGGGTTCGGTCAATATATTCGTATTATTATCTTGATTAAGGCGTGACATAGTCGCAACCAGGAGAGAGAGAGAAGAAAACACTCAGCGTATGCTCTTGCAAGATTAGATTGGTTATTAATATATCTAATCATGATGTCTCCCACCGTTTTAGTCAAATCTTCATTCAAACCCTAAAAGGAAAGACTAGCCGGGATTAATTACACCCTACAAGTTCGCCAATTTTTCAGCCAGGCCAGTGCCGGTACTTTGAGGGAGGTTCCCCGTGCTTTCGCACGGACCTAATTAAAATAAACCTCGTTTTCCCATGGGCGTAACCCCGTTAACACCTTTCTAGACACCTACTTGATCGGCTAATTGTAATGTGTGAAACTCTTCCAGGAGTAACTCTTACTCGCAACGGGTATCGGGATTCAACTATCTCATAGAAGGTATGCAATCTAATTGCAAATTTCAACACTTGAAATTCCCAATAATATTTTGCCCCTAGCAACTTATGACCTTGGCTAATGTCAACAAATCATAAGTGCTAGCCAAGTTCAACCCGTCATTTCCCGATTGAATTAAACCCACCCGCACGACCCTTGGCTATGGTCAACAAAGTCGCACGACTACCCTAACTCAATCGCATTATATGCTTATACAGATAAGCACTAATTAGCTATCGCACACTACGCCTTGGCTATGGTCAACAAACGCAGCACGAAAACTAAGTAATACTTATCTGAAATGACGGAGGGCTACTACAGGTTTTTAAGAAAAACCTTTTGCGTAATGAACTTGATATCGTTGTAGAATCGAGCGATTTTGTGTAGGGTTCCTAGGCACACTAATGAGGTCTCACAAGTGATCAAACATGCCCAATTCAAATTTTTCATGTTCCTACAAACCCTAATACGGATCATTAACTAGATAATAAGGCGATGCAAGCAAGTAAACTACTTTATTGCTAAAGAAAAGTGACTACAACCTTTGTAGATCCGGTCCTCCACCTCTCTAGCTCCGTGTTGACGACCCTTCGGATCCCGGACTCTCGCGGTGGTTTCATCGAAGAATTGATCGGGCTAGGTCGTCGACTTCGATGCCGAAGATGATCTACGTCGAGGCAACTCAAGATCAAACTCCAACTTCACCAAGTCATGAAACTTGTGAAGAAAACACCCTATACTACTTGGCAAGTGGTAGAGGATGAAGAAATAGGAAGTGGGTTCACTTTAGAATTGGATTTCTCACTCATTTTCTCAAGTTGCCATTAATGGAGGCAAGGTTTCTTCTTTGTTGAAGAAGAAGAAGAAGAGAATATGATAAGAATATTAAAAATAGGAAATAAAATGATACTTATCATAATCTCAACCATAGTTAGGTGTAGAGAATGAACTAGGGTTAGTTGAATGGTTAGGGTTAAAGGAAAGAAACAAAATGGTCAAGCTTTCAAACCTTCATGAAGTTTCAAAGAAAAGACAAAGCAAGCCACCATTTCATTTTCCTTTCAAAAAATGAATAAATAAATAAATAAATGAATAAGTAAATAAAATCAAAACCCTAACCATTACATAACCATGGTTTAATTTTTTACACAAACCCAAGTTTGCATTATCATAAAACATGATACAAACAAGTGCACAAAAGTATATCACATATACAACTTGTATACATCAAGTGAGAAAATCCATTTAAAGTGAACCAATACTAGTTAATGCAAAGTAATATATCAAATATATAATTATGCATTAAATCATTAAATCAATACTTGATTTAACGATCCGGTCATATCGCATATAACCGACTAATATCCAATGTATCGGCTTATCGAATCAATCCTCGATTCGATAACTAGGTTATATCACATACAACCATTCGATACATTCACCGCGAGAATAGAATACGGTATCACATACACGCATTATTCTCGGTCCCGCACATATCTCATATGCGCTCCTATTTCGTTTCGCTTGAGCCAGGAAACCTCTGTGTAGGACTCTAAAGACTCGTCAATACGCCGGCAACAGATGATGATCATATCAAACACCCACAAGCCGCAAGCGGTCTGCTAAACGTAACGGCCACCCGGGTATTGAGCGATCAGAAGATCGACGAGCAAGCCCGCTCACACTCCTGTGAATCCAACCAGTAACACTTACCGTACAGTCCGGTCTGTTCGTCTGATATGTCGCATATCTCGCCTAGGGGTGGTAAACGTCAGACCCCAATAGCTTGATAAGTCATGCCGACGTGAGGTCCATAACAATCGTGAAACTACTGATAACTCTTACCAGTATATCACTGCAACCCTGGCCAGGGATTTCCTGTTATGGCCAGTCGAGCATAGCGCAACATCAACACCCAATACCGGGAGAGACGAATCCCCTCCTATCACTCATTGCCTCCATGTGAATCAGGACTGTACCCAAAAACCACCTGTTTGCACGACTCAGTAGAGCCGTGGAAGGGTGGAAATCAAAGCACAGTGGGAGACACACAAGACTCTATGACGATCTCGGGTCAACAGACTAAGCTGTACCAGTGTCACCAGAGAACTGCCATCTGATGTGAGGTATAATACCATCTGGGAGTTCTCGGCGAGTCCGTTCAGTGTACCCAGTCTACACTGAGCACCCGCATACCATCTCTGATGTCAAACACCAATGGATATGGGATCATCCATTGCCCATCACATGGGTCGAGAAGATATACGCTAGTCTACTCTGGAATATCGATGCCCCGTCTCGATATTCCCACGACTAGGAACATTGAAGGATGTACTCATGGACTATCCAGGCCCCACTAGTATGATCTTCATCATAGTCCTGGAAGTCGAGTACACATCCTAAGGGCTTTATCAACATGTAACAGAGAGACAGAAAGTATACATGTTAAGATAAAGAGCAACCAGATAGCGTACTATCATGTCGAGCAAGAAAGTCCTACATATATATATCCCAGTATCCACTACAATATACATCCAATGTACAGTAATGGCCTCTAGGGCATACATATAACTAACATTTTGAATGGAATGTTTTTGAGGTCTTTTCTAGTTTTGCTTAAGAGGTCACTCCCGGTGAAGGGATCTTGGCTCTTTCCTCATCGAATAAGGTGCAGGATATTTCACAAATATCACTATGCAAAGCAAAAACTATAAAAACAATCAAAAGACAAACCGAGTTTGTAGCATCTGCTAGTTTCTCTAAAGAGGTCACTCCCGGTGAAGGGATCTCGGCTCTTTCCTTATCGAATAAGGTGCTGGATGTTCTACAAGGAACACCGCTATGCAGAGCAAGAACTAGAGCTACCAGTTTTTAAACAAGTTTCTACAACATCTTTAGGTTTCTTTTAGTTTCATTAATCTCATTAATGAAGTCCCGTTTTATTATGCTTCACAAGCATCACATTTGAAACGAAATCTTCAATATAACATATATTTCATATATATAATATAAATATTCGTCTCAGGCAGTAATATGATCTCATCACAGAACATTGCAGCAGAAGAACATATATGAAATATTGGATATACTAGGATGTCCGTATTTTAATACGAGCCTGTATAAAACACGGATTCCACGGTCGCGATGAATAGCCAAACCCACATCCCTAGACCCCTACGAGAGCGGCAAGCAACACTGCCAATTCTAGGGTTAGGAGACCCGGTCTCGACTCCTCGAGATGGTCTCCCACTGGACCCTAGAACCCGGTTACTTGTGCTCCCCGCCTTGGGTCTACCTAATGCGGAAAATAAATAATATACAATGGTGACAAGATCCTCAGCCCGGAAGTGCCCTAATAAAAGAATATTACATACAATGAATTTTACCTGAATGAAAATAAAAAACCTCATCTCACATAAAACCCCCGGCTATTCAAAACGCGACGATCCAATATAACATATCACAGCAACACATAATATCTCATATCATCAACGTAAGCAAGTATGCGTATCCCGATTGTCGTTGATGTATAGCAACGAAGCCGGCGATACACCACATACTACGCTTATGGTCACAGAAAAGAAAGTGTAAAACTACAACAGTTGGAATCCACAACATTCTTAGACATCGCATGCCTAACCAAATGAATTCCTTAGACATCGCATGCCTAAAAATTATAAACCCCGCATTTTAGTCTCAATATCGAAAACACTTTTCAATATCTAGTCGGGCAATTCAACAAGATTCCCGAAAACCTGATCGAATGCTCTTCGCAAACTTTAGTAGACGGACGCACCCCCGGATGCCGTCGACGAAGTGCACTAAGGCGGAACACCGTTGCCGCAAGCACCCGAACGGATGCTTTTGGCGACGGGGTTCTCCTACAGTCACTTGGTCGAGGTTATGGGGCGTGGCTGTCTATTAAGTTTACCCGACGAGTATCCGCGTACGTTACGTGATTGAGACGGACTTTTCATCGCATCAAAATCCCGTGGCAACCGATCATCTGAGACTGAACTGCTAGATTTATAACATTCAAATTAGTTATCTCATAACTACTTGTGGATTCCAAATATTGTATCACATTCCAGATAAATAGAAAATGTTAAACTTTCCGATCGAATGATCAAACACCCAAGTTTTCCCAAAAGCTCAACACTTAAGCGGAGTTTAAAAGCATCCATCACATGCCACAGTACCAATGGTGCAGCCGTAGAAGGGTCAAACCAACGCCTCACATGTGGCAACGCCGTACTGCTACAAACCCTAAGGTTTAGAGGCGGTTCAGACGGTCACATAATCGATTTAAGGTTTGTTGTCTTCTAGAGGGTCCACCGCGTTACTTGCATGACATAGAAAGTTCTTTAACTAAAGGAAAAATCCAACACTTGGAAATTTTCCGGCAGGGGAAAAAGTGAGTTATTGATATCCGTTCGAACTTTTTAACACGTTCTAAAATACCCGGACAAAACTAAACGAAGTTAAACTTTCCGATCGAATCAACGAGTTCCCAATACAACCCAGAAAACTCAACACTTGAGTAAGAATTAAAAATTCCCAGAAGCATCAGGAAGTGCCTACGGATGTTACTGTGCAAACAGTAAACCCTAATTCTCCTATATGGCCGCGGAACCGCCGCGCAAGGCATGGTATTGCCGCGGTTCCGCGGTGCATTAGTGGTATTAGTGTCTCGTTTTGCATAGTAATTCTTAAAATACCCTGCTTAATTTTCTGAGTATTTTTAATACAGAAAAAATCAAAATTTAAATTTTTTTCCAGAAACTAGGGTTTTACCGGTATTCGGAGTTCGATCGGACTTTAAACTTCGCCTAGACTTCTCCTAAAGCTCTAGCTTGGCTCTGATACCACTGTAGGGTTACTAGGCACTCTCACAAGGTTCTACAAGGCATCAACCATGCCCGATTTATAATTTAGACGTGCCAAACAACCCTAACCAAGATCTTTAAACTAGAGATTAGGCGAAACAAAGCAAGTAAACAACTTTACTTCTAAGAGTTTGGGATTAAAACCTTTGTAGTCCGTTCCTTCGCTTCATAAGCTCCGAGTATAAGTCCCTTCGCTGCGATCATCAAGTTCCCAGACTCTAGAGAGGCTCCACGAAGAGAAAGATGCAAGCTTGCTTCCGATCTTCGATAACAAAGATGATCTACCTTGAAGTTTCTTTAACATAAGCTCTCACTCACAAATGAAGTGAACACCCTAATCTAAATGGCTAGGATAGATTAGGATGATGAAGTAGGATTTTAGCTCTCATTTATTTTCTTAATCTCACTCATTTTCATCACTAAACTCAAAGCTAGAAAGCTTTGCAAAGAGGAAGAAGAAGATGAATTACTTTGTGATGAATAATGAATTGTAGTGATAATTACAAATGCAAATCATGGTTAAAGATGAAGAGGCTAACCATTGTAGAGAGTTTACTAGAGTTAAGGGTTTGGGTTGGGTTAAAGAATATCAAGCAAAATATCTAAACCAAATATCTTTGCAAGAAACAAAAATAAAATCTTCTAGAAGCTTCTAGAAAAGTTTAACCCAAATCAAACCCTAACCATGTTTAATCTCCACTAAGCATGTTGCATTAGTAATCATAACTTGTTAAAATAATATATATCACATATACAATATTTATTGTAACAAAATAAAATAATACAATTGACATATATCGCATATATATCAATGTATTACGCGAGTGAGAAAAAGAATCTTTTAGTGAGCTTATATTAGTTAATGTAATTTAATATATCAAATATATAATTATACATTAAATTATCGAATCAACACTTGATCCGATAATCCGGCTATTTCATAAATAACCGACTAATATAATCTGTATTAGTTCATCGAATCAACACTTGATCCGATGACCCGGCTATATCACATATACCCGGCCGATATGTCATATCACGAGAATCTAATATGGTATCACATACACGTATTGTTCTCGGTCCCGCACATATCATATATGTGCACCTACTCCGTTTTGCCTGAGTCAAGAAACCTCTGTGTAGGACTCTAAAGAATCGTCAATACGCCGACAGTAGGTGATGATCATATCAAACACCTACAAGCTGCAAGCGGTCAGCTAAACGTAACAGCCACCCAGGTATTGAGCGATCAGAAGATCAACAAGCAAGCCTGTACATTCTCCTGCGAATCCAATCAGTAACACTCCCGTACAGTCCGGTCTCTTCGCCTGATATGTCGCATATCTCGCCTAAGGGTGGTAAACGTCAGACCCCAGTAGCTTGATAAGTCGTGTCGATATGAGGTCTATAACAGTTCGAGAAACTACTGATAACACTTACCAGATCTCAGCAACCTTGGCCAGGAATTTCCAGTTATAGCCAATCGAACACAGCGCAACATCAACTCCCTATACCGGGAGAGACGAATCCCCTCCTATCGCTCATTGCCTCCATGTGATTCAGGACTGTACCCAAAAGCCACCTTTTTACACGCCCTCTTGGACGTGGTATGGTGGAAATCAAAGCACAGTGGGAATCACACAAGACTCTATGACGATCTCGGGTCTACAGAATAACATGTACCAGTGTCACCAGAGAACTGCCATCGGACGTGAGGTATAATACCATCTGGGAGTTCTCGGCGACTCCGTCCACTGTACCCAGTCTCCACTGAGCACCCGTATACCTTCTCTGATATCAAACACCAATGGATATAGGATCATTCATCGCCCATCATATAGGTCAAGGAGCGCATACACTAGTCTACTCTGGTATATCGATGCCCTGTCTCGATACACCCACGACTAGGGACATTTGAAGGATGTACTTGGCGACTACACTGTCCCCACTAATATGATCCGCATCATAGTCCTGGTAGTCAAGTACTCATCCTAAGGGCTTTATCAACATGTAACATAAAGACAATGGGAGTACATATTAAGATAAAGAGTAACCAGATAGTGTACTATCATGTCGAGCAAGAAAGTCCTCCCTATATATGTCCAAGCATCCATTACAATATACATCATATGTACAGTAATGGCCTCTAGGGCATACATATAACTAACACAATATGTGTAAGTGTAACATAGGCACCATCGATAATGGCGTAAGTGCACTAGCACAGGTATATATACAATGCAATGAGAATGGCATGAACGTAGCATAAAGTACATCGTCAGCTAAATGCTATAAGGTATACGTGTCTACAATATATCCGAATCGGTGAATCTATCAATCGGCATCCAGCCTCACAAAATTTCGTACGGTATAATCCATCGTACGGCATATCACTCAAGATTCTCAACATTATATATGTCTATATACTTATATCCCAGGTCACATCTGTATCAATCTCATATCATGGACCAACAAAGGTATCAACTATCTCATATCGACTCGCATCTATATAACGACATATCACACTAAGTCATCATATCACATCGTATACTCTCTTTCAAATCGTACCTATCATGATTCACTTCTCATTTCATACTCTCGTAAGTCACTATGTTCATTAGTGTCAATTTCTATCATATTATCGTTATTAAATCCTATAATCATGTCCGTCGCATATCATTTATCAGGATATAATAATCAAACGATTTTACATATCAATGTTTGCGGGGGTGCTATACGCCATCCACCCGACTTCCCCTGTAGATATAAATCTACTCACCTGCTAAACTCCTCGCTTAGCCGTAGTCGATGCGCTTCGTCGTCTCGGAATCCACGCGAAGGTACCTACAATATCAACACATATCATAATATTATCAAAATCAATGTCTGAAAACCGATACGGCACACGGTGCGCTCATAGGTTAGAACCTATAGCCTACGCATGCAAAAACGACCAAACAACCCTCATCGTTGACGTACAAACTGTAAGTCTACGCCAGCGCTCCGGCCGTCACTCCGTGGCCGAAAGCGGAACAAAAACTTTTAAACTTGGCGCTAACGTAACCTTAAAACCCGGATCGAACCATTAACCCTATACTAGTAAAATGTAAAGTGGTTTAAGAGATTATACCGATCTATCCGTGTCCTTCAGTCTTCAATCTCTGTCCTTAGCATGTTGCGGCTGCCTCAACGAACTTCGCTCTCCGGTCACGCTCGTCAAAGAGGACGCACGTCGAGGATTCTTTATACGGGCTCCCGCCTTTAAACCGAAGCAACTCGGGCATCCAGTTTGCTAGCCTAAATACCCAAGACGAAGTAGAGATAGTGTGTGAATACTTTGACTTAAGGCACCCAAGGATTTGGGTGGAGGTAAATGAAGTTGCCAAGGATGGAAAAGTGTGAGCAAGTTTTAGCCAAAAGGAAAAATAAAGCTTGCTAGAGAATTTTCGGCTCGGCCAAAAATCATGAAGGGAAAATTGTGCTCTGTCCATTTTCGAAAATGGTTCACTAGCCATATTTTAAGAAGTGGTGAGGTTTGTGATGATAAATTCAACCCAAGAATTAATTCCCTCCATCAAAATCCACAGCCATAATTATTCCCTCTCCAAAAATATCCTACAGCAACTCTCACAAATATCTTTAACATTGACAAAACCAATAAATGCAATATCAATCACTCACCCACTCCAAGCATGACTCATCCAAAAACCCATGCCCATTAAAGAGCCCACGAAATTTCTGCAGCCGAAAAGATGGCTACTAAATTCATATGGCCCAAAAACAAAGCTCACAATATCACATTAATTATATTTTAAATGAATAAATCATTTTAATCTCAAAATTATTTCACAAATATTGGTATATATTTATACCATTTTACGACAACCCCAAATTCGCAAATCGGTAGTTTCGCGAAATATATTATTTTAATATTAAATTCCAAAAATAATATTTTATATTTTCTGAAATGTTACACGGTGATCCCGCCTCAATAGCGTCACGTACGATACAATATGTAATACGACATCCTCGAGTCAAGAGTGCGGATCCATCATCATAATTATATCTCGTACGGTAAATCTATCGTACGGCATCCCAAAATCGGGGTACGAGTCAACTATCACATCTATCTCAATATCCATGTGGTATAATCATCGTAATATCATGAACTAGGGTACTGATCTAAAGTATAGTACATTCTGAAACCATCAACATATATATATATATATATATATATATATATATCCGCGTGTGTATGAAATCACATCGCCCAACGATCCGCTATAATATCATGTCGTATCTCATAATACGACCCAAGTCACATCACCGATCTCACGGCATAATGCCCAATCACATTGACTCATCTCCAAGTATCATATACTATCATTATCATGCGTGTATACGTATATGTGTATATATATATATATATATATATATATATATATATATATATATATATATATATATATATCGAAACACATCCACATACATATATATATATATACATATATCATATACACCCAAACATAACCCGTGTGTGCATGTGTGTGTGTATACCTTATTCTAGGGTTCGCGACTAAGAACTAACTAAAAACATTTCTTCCAATTACACTAAAACTAACCCAAGCTCTTCTAAAATCTTCTTGCTAATTATCCATGTTTCCCAAAATACATATATAATTATATAACATATCATATGCTACACTACGAACTGCGGGGGTGCTATACGCCATCCACCCGACTTCCCCTATAGATATATATCAACTCATCTTGATCCTTGCTTGCCGAAGTCGATGCCTCCTTGCCCTTGCTTGTCATCCCGAAGCTCACGTGGAGGTACCTACATGTCATAACACATCGTATCGCATTAAAATCCGATTCGCAATCGAAATGACACGCGAATCACTCACAGGTTAAAACCTATGGTCTACTCACTCAAAACAACCAAACAACACCCGATATCGACGTACAAATGTCAAGTGACCGATACAAAACACAAATATCAAAACTTCAATTCATAAACATCAAGGAGTACAAAGCAGCAACTCAAGAAAATGGTCCCAGATTTTAGTTCAGGTGAAATAGAGATAAACAAACAATACTAGGGTGTTGTACAGGGGACATATGAGCTACAGACCAAACCTAGGCACCATACCCTACTCTTTGGCCGGCCACATGCCAGAAAATTCCGGCCTGCTCGGTTCAATATGCTCAGAATGGGTTCGTCTTTGCAGGGTGGCCTCCTAGTGGTCCATCTAAGTTAGTGATGTTGTTTGTTTTTCTAATTAAATCTCCTGGTGACTCCAGATTCCCTACACCCACTATTTAATCACAAACCGACATTTGATATCTAAAGTTCAAGTTTGGGGTTCTAGCTCTGGTTTGGTCCAGGTTTTTAGCACTATGGGGGCTTAAGGTCACTACTAAACCTCAATTGCACCATCTTAATTCAAGAATTCCTCAAACCTCTTCTAGGAATTTTCAAACATCACAAAATCCCACTAAATCGATTCTAAACTAACATGGAAGCTAAAGCAAATGAATTACTATTCTAATGATGAAAGAATTACCTCATTTGGCAACTCAAGAAAATTCTTGAGTTGCCCCAAATCTTCAAAATCCAAACTTTCTTTGTCTACCATGCTTGTAGTGAGCTTGTGTACATTTTTTGTGAAGGGGTTTAAGGTTTTGATGTGGAAATGAGGTGTTTTGAGGAGGTAGAGGTGATGGAGGGGGAGAGGGCAGCCATGGTGAAGGAGAAGAAGAAAATGATGAAGGAAGAATTGAAGGAAGAGAATGACCATGGTCAATTTGACCCCTCACCTCTCTCTCTTCTCTCTCATGCCCATATATCTTTCTTTATTATTTTCCTTTTTCTTTTCTATCCTAATCATTTCTTTTAAATTTCAAAAACAATTGAAAACCCCAAAATGAAACCATGCACCAATAAAGACTTGAAATCAGGTTTCAAATAAAAATGTGACAAGTATATTTACAATATGACACGGTGCATGTCATGTGCATAATCACGCTAAAGCATAATTAAATACTAATCGAGTTTAGTAATACTAACTTGTATACAAATCATTGTATACAAAATTGTAAAATTCCCAATTTTCATAAATTCTTTTAAAATAAATAATTGATATAAATTTCCAAATATTTCCCAATTTATCGGTATATAATATACCATATCATTAAAACTAATCTCTTCAATTTAAAATATTCGTAATATTTATTATTCAATTATATAAATTCCCAAAAATAATTTTTTATTTTTCTGAAATGTTACAGCTGTAGTGCTCTCAAGTCAATTATTGAATCGTGGACACACGATTATGATGGTTGAGGGACGACCTATACCGGTAGAACAGTCTTACTCGAGATGATAGTATGCTATCTTGTTTGTCTTTATCATCATGTACAGCATTAGGTGGCATTACAGATCACTATTATATATTGATAGAGCCCATAGGATTCTTGCTTGACTACCAGCATTATGATGGCGATCATATAAGTGGGAGCTGGGTGGCCTATAAGCACATCCTTAAATGTCCCTAGTCGTGAGAGTATCGAGACTGGGCATCGATACTCCGGAGTAGACTAGTGTATAGTTATCGAGACCCCGACGAGGGGCGGTGGCCGGTCTCACAAGCCATTGGTGTTAATTAGTCACCTAAGATAGTATACATGTGCTCATTGGGTTATGAGTACACTGGACGGACTCGCCGGGAACCTGCGAGATGTTATTATACCTATTGTCAGATAGCAGTTCCTAGGTGACATGAGTACAGGTTAGTCTGTCGACCTGAGACCGTCATTTGTCTCGTGTGAGTTCCTATTGTGCTTTGATTACTACCCTACCACGGCCCAAAGGATTCGGGCAAACAGGTTTTAGTTGGGTACAGTCCCGAGCCACATGGAGGCAGTAAGCGGATCGTCGGGGATTCGTCTCTCCCGGTATTGGGGGTTGATGTCGCGTTGTGCATGGGTGGCCATCAAAAGAAATCCTTGGCCAAGGTAGTTGTTCATACCATAATATTGCATTATTGTATTCCCCATTCTTATGTATTTTACAAATAAACATGTGCTTTTGACCCATGTCTGCTACACAGTACAGGTTACAGGTTCTTGGACAGAAAACAGTGAAAACGATGAAAAGACAATGCAAAAGTGAGACTTCGACCAACAAACAGAAGGATCTTGATCAAGCCTACATAAAAGATCAGTTCACAAAGTACAAGGCAACACAAGGTCCAAGATTTCGTCTCGAAGCACGGTTAAAGTCCACCACAATTATTCACTGGAAAATCTGGAAGAGAACCAGAAGCTATTATGAAGAATAAAGTGAAGAACAAAGTAGCCCAAGACAACTAAAACAAAGCCTAAAAATTTCAGAGGCCAAGTCTATCATTGGGCCGCGGAACCGCGGCCCAACCCCTGCTGCGGCCGCGGTTCCGCGGTCATCTAGGGCCTGTTGTGGAATATCTTTTACCATAATTTCAAGGCGGCGTTGAATGGTCTACCTAGGGGTATTTTGGTAAATGCAGACATGCGGCAATTGTAAACCTAGGGTTTTCTATGTCCTATAAATAGAAGCCAATTCCTTATATTAGGTCATGCCACTTTTCATTTCATAAATTTAGATCTGTACTGCGTTGATGTTTGGAGAGAGCCATCAATAAAAATTAGTAAATTCCTTTTTTTTTCCTTAGTTTTATTTAATTTAGAATGTCTTTCAATCCCCTAATGAGCGAGTAGTCTCCTTGCTTGTTAGGGTTAGCTTTAGGGAAAGGTTTGAGAGATGAGATCTCTCACCCCTTTCTTGCCCCATCGCACATAATAATTAGAACTCTATCCATACATGCACACACCGCTCCCTGCGGCACCTTACCCCTAGAGGTAAAGGTGATACCGTAATATAAAGGACCAGTTGCTCGTGTTTTCCATAGAGGTTAGGGTAGGATCGATAAAGGAAGGACAAGAACCTAGAGGAAGAAACATCTTCCCAAATGATTCTAATCCACTTTATTGATAATTACCATAACACATAATAGATCTATAATAGGGCATTGAAAGCGGTGAGGAAACCTTTAATCTCTCAACTTCCCCTAAACCTAACCCTAACAAGACTTAGATCTAGATAATCTTAATATTAATCAATTTAGCTTTTAGAGATAATCATTCCGACACCCATCGGAATTAACTCTTTAGAGCGGTTAGGAAAACACAAAATCCCTGTGGACCGACCTGTACTCACCGGCTAGCTACCAAGCGACGCCGTTCTTGATTGCGGTAATATTATTTTTGATCGTAAAAATCCTACACAAAATCAAATGGCGCCGTTGCCGGGGATGGCGTGTTATTTCCTTTTTGCAATTTCGGGTTAATATTAAATTAAAAAACCATAAAAACTGAAAAAACACAAAAATATAAAAATATATCATCTGTTGTTTTTGGAAGGGTATTTTTGTGAATGTTTGCAGGATCGACGGATCTGGAAAAATCCAGAGTGCGAAACAGAAAAAGGTAGATCGGAACAGAAGGGAATTGGACCAACAGAACACCAGAATTTTTTCAGAGACCTGAAGCCTCAACGCTGCCGCCTTTCCGCCGCGCAAGCCGCCTCCCGCCGCGCAAGCCGCCTCCCGCCGCTAATCTGCGGTCCTTCTGGCTCTTCATCGCGCGAAATTTTCACTGTTTGTTTCGTTTTTCCCCCCTCTGCAACCTAAAATATATCTTTTGTCAAATCTCCTGCAGGATTCTTTGCGCTTTAAAAATCTTCCCCCTTCTCAATAACAAATCTTGTGCAGGATTCTTTGCGCCGCGCATAAAATAAAAAGATTTGATTGCAAGTGATTTACTGTTTTGCATATCTTTAATCGGACTTTAAGGGGATTTTGACCAATTCAGATTGGGTGGGGATTTCATCACCCTTCCCAGGACCCTAGAAATCACATAAAGCATTTGCATTGACCAATCTTTAATTAAAAAATACTAGACTCAGCCCTAAGGACTTTGAGCTCAATAGGACAGAGGATTAGTTATAGGCATCGACCGTTAATCCTAACCAGACTTTGCGATGTCTAGGCAAGTGTGTCTAAGGCGAGTGGTTACTTAATTAGGACTGCTAGTTGTAGCGGGGAGCCTCCCACTCACCTGGCACTTACCTGGCCGCAATTGGCGGTGAAGAGGCGGTTTGAGGTCCTATTTCTAGCCCTTTGGAACAGTTAGGAGCTGTCTAGCTGACCTAGGTGACCCTAGATCTAGGCCTGATTGTGCATTTCTGGTTGATCGTGTAAGTCCATGCTACCCTTCCCAGGTTCTTATGGAGTTGCGGAAGTGGTGAAAAACGATTTTCAAGAGGTTGGTAACATGGACTACCAATACGGATCTTTGTTAAATGACTAACTAACAACCTAACAATAGTTTACCTACTCGGTTAGGGGGCTATACCTTTCTTGAACTCCTTCGTCTTCGACTCCTCCCGGTGTACGGATCGGCCTCACCTCGTCGTCTCCTTGCGCCGAAGATGGACCCACCCGAAAGCTTCTACCTTTGGCTTCTTCTTCGAACTTTGAAGAAACTAGATCACTTGGCTTGCTAGGCCTTGTGAACTAGAATGAGTAGAGGAATGTTTTGGTGTCTTTTTATCTCTAAGGCAATGAGTCTCAACACATGAGAATGGTTTGCCTTGAGCTAGAGAGAGCAAGAGGAAGAGGGAGAGCTTGAGAATGAGAGAGCTCAAGAAAGAGAAAGCAAATGAAAGAATGAGCCATTCTTTTTTCATTCTCACCTCTCATAATCCAAAAGCCATCATAACAAAAAAAAATAATCAAGTATTGTGCGATGGTTTAAGTCAAAATGGCTATATCATTTCATGCACTCATTTTCCATAAATAAACAAGCAAGCAAAAGTCTTTGCCATGGAATGATAGCCATTGTCATGATGATGGTCAACTAGTCCAACCTAGTCAACCGGTCAACAAAGTCAACAAGTCAACAAAGTCAACCCCTCAACAACCATGTCACTATAATACTTAATTAATATTAATGTTAATAATATTTCTTATTCTCATTAGGGTTAAGCAAAAGTCAATGGTCAACGGTCAACAGTCAATAACCCCAATGAGAATCCTCTGCCTCTGTCTCTATGTCAACTGTGCATAAACACCCGCATCCGCGTTCCGAGGAACTCGAATACAAACGAGGTAAAACCAATCCCAAAATGTACACTAGGATCTGGCTTAAACCAAAGCCCGCTAGTGTTAACTGTCCGAACACTGTACGTGCACAAGTGCACGAATGTGACCGAACCCTGTTGCAAAACCATGTGACCTGTCACAAAACCATGCGACCCCTACTCTTCTGCCTAAAGGCGAATAGCTTTCTGTGTGGGACTCTAAAGACTCGACACTACGCTGGCAGTGGGTTTAACCACAGACCGCAAGCGGCACTAGCTGTGCGTAACGGTCCCCAGGTAGATGCCGACAAGAAGACTGACGAGGTGAAACCCATCTGAACTCCTACTGAGTCTGAATGTGACAATCTCTATACAGTCCGGTCTGTTCGTCTGATACATCGCATGGCGGGTGTAAGTGCACGGCGGCGCCCCGGCCGTCAATCCGACGGCCAAATGCGGAAGCGGTGATAAACTTTAATTTTGCAAACTAGCAAACCGGCACCACCGCGCACTAAAACCCGGATCGGACCATTAAACTAGTTCTAGCTAACTACAAGACGGGTTAGAGATATATCGAGTGATCCGAGTCCTCCGGTCTTCTCGTCATCGTCCCGATCTCCCGCGGAAAGTCCTGTCTCCATATCGTCGCCTCCTCGCCGAAGGGGGCACCACATCGCCTGCATCTTTTACGGGCTCCCACCTCAATACCGAGGCAACTCGGGCACGAAGTTGGCTGGCCGACGCGTCCAAGATTTGCTGTAGAATGTGTAGTGTAGAGGCTATGTCTCATTTGGGGTTTGTTGCCTTTGAAGATGATGGAGGAATCAAGATAAGAAAAATGGTGCTTGCATTTTTCTAGCATGAAATGAGATCAAGAATGCCACACTCTCAAGAATGAAACTCTCTTCTTCTCTTTTCTCAAATGAAACCTTATCATGTTTGAATGGTGGAGGAAAGAATATGAATCCATAATAAGAAGGGAGGTGATGGTAGTAAAAGTGAAAGGGTGACCATAACCTAAACATCATGATCACAAAATCAAATCAACCTCAAATCCTTTCTAATCTCACAAAAGCAAGAAATGATGATAGAAAAGAATGGTATCAAAAAGATGCTATCATAATCAATACATTTGCAAGAAACCCCTCCACAATGTGTTATTTGCAAACTTGCAAATAACCCCCCTCCATCGGAAAAGTCCGGCCGGGAAAGAACAAAGGAAAACCGGCCGGAACGGAATGCAAACTGGCAACTCCAGAAAACTGGTCCCGTAATAAATTACAGGAAAACCCCGATACTGTGCATACACACCCGCATCTGTATTCCGTCCGGATACAAATGCAATGAGACAAAATCTACATTGTACTATACTAGGATCCGGCTTAAACCAAAACCGGCTAGTAATGCCCGTTCGATCCTGATCCGTGCAATACCGCACGTATCTGATCGAACCCTGCCATATATCCATACGGCCGCTAGTACAAACCGTCCGATCCTGATCCGTGCAATACCGCACGTATCTGATCGGACCCTGCCATATCTCCATACGGCCTCTACAGCGTTTCGCCCGAAAGCTTGAGTAACTGAAAGTGTGGTGGACTCTAAAGACTCGTCAATACTATGGCTGTGGATTTAACCACTAGCACGTCAGAGGTATAAGCCAATACGTGACGGGCCACCAGCTATTGACCAAATGGGACGTCGATGAGCGAACTCATCCTGACACCCTACTGAGCCTGTCAGTGACAATATCCGTACAGTCCAGTCCGTTCGTCTATGAGCATCGCATGGCGGGCCTAGGGGGTTGGTAAAAGTCAGACCCCCAAAAGCGGTACAAGTCGTGTCGGAGTGTAGCCCAGAACACCCTGAGATACTACTGGAATACCTACCAGTAAATCTCCTGCCTTGGCCAAGGACTTCGTGTAATGGCTCTCCTAGACACAGCGCGACCTCACCCCCAATACCGGGAGAGACGAACCCCTGAAGATCCGCTCACTGCCTCCATATGGCTCGGGACTGTACCCAACTAAAACCTGTTTGCATGACTCCTTTGAGCCGTGGTAGGGTAGTAATCAAAGCACAGTGGAAACTCACACGAGACAAATGACGATCCTCAGGTCGATGAACTAACCTGTACACATGTCACCAGGGAACTGCTATCTGACGTCAGGTATAAGACCAACTAGCATGTTCCCGGCGAGTCCTGTCCGGTGTACTCATAACCCAATGAGCATCTGTATACATCTTAGGTGAACCAACTGACACCAGTGGCTTGTGAGACCGGCCACCGCCCCTCGTCGGGGTCTCGACTGTATACACTAGTCTACTCTGGAGAATCGATGCCCTGTCTCGAGACTCCTACGACTAGGGACCTTTTAAGGATGTGCTTATAGACTCCAGCTCTCACTTATATGATCGCCCTCATACTGCTGGCAGTCAAGCAAGAATCCTAGGGGCTCTATCAACATGCAATAGCGACATGTCAGGTCACCTAAAGCAGTACACGATGATAAAGGTAAACCAGATAGCATACTATCATCTCGAGTAAGACTGTCCTACCGGGATAGGTCCTCCCTCAATCATTGCAATCACGTGCCTGTGATCCAATAATCGACTCTGAGGGCACTATCTCCAATAATCTCCCACTTGCACTCAAGGCTAATTATTGCAATGTCGCATACTCACAGCCTGTGTGATACCGAACACCCAACTCCCCTACTAGTCAGTCTCACAAAATCCGTTTGTGAAACTATTGCGTTCGAGGAATAGCCTCAGTGAGTGGATCCGCCTAGATGTTTCTTTCTATGTCTCTCTCTTTCTCATGTTCGCGGAGAAAGCCATCTCCCGAAATGAGCAATACCTGTCTTAGAATGTGTCTGGATGTCTGATGGGACCTAGCTCAAAAATGAACTCCAAATCCAAACTTCTTAGACTGTATCGTCAACTGAACTTAATCAGTATCCTGCGCCATGCCTCCCTCAGTATTGCCTTGGACCACCTATCCAAAATACTGCCCCTCATCAGAAGGAAAACTATAACTCTGACAACCTCCTTGTCGTCCATGTCACCTTGGAAGCCTGGAATGATAACTGTCTCTTGAATGAGGCTGTCGTTATCATATCCCTAGAACATTCACTTATGTTCTAAAACTGCTTCCGACTGTTTCTCCAGGATTAGATCAATGTCAACTTATTGCCTGTAGTGCAAGAACAACATCTGGTGTGGTACTTGACATCTCATGATTGACTCAATTGCCTAAGCAAGTGATCTGCCAATCATGAACATCCCTCTCCCCTTTAGTCTGTAAGACACCTTTAGAGAGGGTGACTCCATCACCTGCAGGTATACTACCGTGCCAGGAGTCGTCCATTCTAAATACTCTTAGAATGTTGTCAAAGTACCCAGATTGGGAAACCACCCAAATCTAGATCTAAAACCATAGATCTAGTAACCAGTATGTCTGATATAACGTCCAAATCCCATATGGAGAAAACACTGTGTGACGACCAAAATATAACCGATCGCAGTATAGGAATATCACTTCCTACTCTGTGTATGTCATCCAAATACCATGACATTACACCCTACTACCTTCTCAACAGATCCATCCCCTATTCTGATGACGTCAAACCTATGACTGTCACATCAGAAATAGATGATCTATCTCCGCTATATCTGCTTTAGTCTATAAATAGACATTAGCCTGATTTCCACCAATGCTTCCGCTGCTCCCACTGACTACGACAACCCTCTGGCAGAGTCATATACACGTACACTTCTGAAGCTAGTTCAGAACGACGCTATACTCATCCTCCTGCCGGGTCTCGTAGCCTGGAACAACAGCAATGGCAAATGTGGGTAAACAAGAACTTCCTTGTCACCGTCCTTGAGGCTACCGGAGCACCTCTCGGGTGCCTGAAGTTACCCACCTTATCTGCGGAGTGCCAATGGAATGTCAATCCAGATTGAATCTTTAGGTTCCTATCAAATCTTCAGTAATCGTTTGTGGTTCTGGAATCACTTCCAGTTCTACCATACTCCCACTACTGTTTTCTGAGAAAATCCATTTTTAATAAAACTGTGGCGAGTCTAGAACAATATTTCTATTGATCTGCCAGATGGTAGAAAGTCAACCCTCGTCATAGCCTGGGTCAACCCACAAACAGCCATTACAGAAACGTGCCTTGAGTTGTCCAGTGTCTGGTTTTAATCATAAGCCGGACAACTCCCCGTACCTTAACAACGTTAAGATATGAACTGTTCTATATCCAATATAGAACCAGAGGCGCTGATATAATTTAACCAGATTCAAATCATGCAGCTGTCTCCAGTGCATGTCAACTAAATGGAGAGAGGCCGATCAGCGTTACTCAACTTAGGAATGGTTCCAATTATGAGTAACCTGAAAGAGAAGCAATTTCTCATTATCATTACTATCAACTGAATACCATACACAAGTATCTACATCTTCGATCACTTTGAAAAATCCCGATACTTGCTACACCTGGTTCTCTACTCTATTCAAATACCTATAACTCCTCAAAACTTAGACCCTGTGTTTCTATGAAACACATGTCTAAGAACTAGAGAAGTTAAAAGTAAACAGAATATAGTATGAGGACCAACCCCTCTGTCCTAATGGACACTGGACAACATACAATACTCTGTATAAGTCCGCTGAGTCTAACAACTCTTTCACTGTGTGTCGTAGGTTGAAAACTGTACTTATGGTTAAGAAGAATTACACCGCTGTTTAATGCTCCTTACCTAACCATCCACTGATATAGGTAAATGTCATCGACATAATATCAAAAGGTATATATCTCACTCTATGAAAATAGACGTACAGATATATCAATTTGAAATTGGTGCACAACAGCGGATATTCAAAACCAAATATTTGCCGACCGGCAAACAGCCCAGATGATCTCCTCAAATATCACCGATTACAACGAATCCCGATATAATGAGGATGATCACCCTATTCCCAATAACTTACTCCCACTCATCATCTGTAAAACCATACAGATGTGAGAATCAAACCTGGTAAATACATACCCTGGAGCAAGTGTCTAATCGGGAAATCAATTTTCTTTTAACAGTACACAGTTGAACTGAAACATTGAAATGTTTCGATGGGGTATCCTGGTATTCCTAGTAATGCCTCTACCATTATCCAGATTCACAACTATAACCGTATAATTCTTTGCCACCTCTCCAAATCCCTTTATATGTCTTTAGTCATTACCTTCTGCACACCCCTTAGGCCAATTGGTTTTCTTCCTTCCCTACCGTTCGGCACCAGCCTATGGTTTGGAAGAAGACTATCCAAGAAGCATAATGGGTGTACTGTCCTAATCCTAGTAGCACTCGCAATGCGAGAGAAGGTGAAGATATAAGACAACCGAATGAACCTTATTCCTATTTCTCCTGGACCAGAATCCATCCCCGAACTGGAACAAGTTCCTTTCGAGTACGTATATAACCATACGATGGAGTATCCAAATATCTGTGGATCTTCGTAGTGATACGGAGTGTCCTGGAGAAATACAAAGGTGAAGTGGGAGTGGTAATGAAATATTTGGTTTGGTCGTGAATATCAGTCGCAATTTACTTTGCCCTCTTACTAATCCCTTGCTTTGTCTTAACTTAATACCTTCTGCACACCATCGTTATGCTAATTGGTTTTCTTCATTCCCCACCGTTCGGCACCAGCCTAAGGTTTGGAAGAAGACTATCCAATTTGCGTAATAGGTGTACTATCTCCTAAACCAAGGAGTACTCGCAACCTAAGAGAAGGTAAAAGGAAAAGACAACTGAATAATCCTATTCGTTTTCTCCAGAACCTTAAACCATCCTCGAATAAATTCCTTCGAGTTCGTATCTAACCATACGATGGTTTTATCCAATGGAAGTGGACGTTCGTAGTAATACGGGGTGTCCTGGAGAAAAGGGTAAAAGTAGGAGTGGCAATGAGGTCTGCAACTCTGACAATCCAAAAGCCAGTGTTAAGAAGGTTCGGTCAACTTGGTCACTGAGTCATAGTCTTAGGGTCAGGTCAATGGTCGCTGCCAGAGAGAGAGAGAGAAAAGAAACACTCAGCGTGCACTCTATCCTAGATCAGAATGGTTACCAATTTATCTAAACTGGAAACCTCCCATTGTACCTCAAATTCTCCTCCAAACCTGAAAGAAGAATTAGTCGGGGTCACCCGAGGAGTAAATCAACTCATCAGTGGGAATTGGGATCCAACTATCATCGCATGATAACGTGACGGAATCCGCTCACGCTATCACACTCCATAAGGTATGCGCATATCTGGCAAGTTTCAGTTCTTTTGAAACTCCCGATGTGATTTTTACCCCATGCTCTTATGACCTTGACTTTGGCCAACAAATCATAAGTCACATGTCAAGTTCTGCCCGTCATTCTCGAGGTTAATTTGAATCCACCCATACCTACCCTTGACTTTGGCCAACAAGGCAGTACGACTGTTCTAAACCAACGCATCTATCTATGCTGCATATGAATAACCAACAGCTACCAAACACTGTGCCTTGACTTTGGCCAACAAACACAGCTTGAATAATATTGACTACCCATATGAAACGACGGAGGGCTACGAATGGTTTCTGGCGAAAACCTTTAACGTAATGAACTTGATATCGTTGAAGGAACGGATAGATTTTTAGAAAATATAGTGACGGAAACCGTTGCTAAAGAGGTCACTCCCGGTGAAGGGATCTCGGCTCTTTCCCCATAGAATGGGGTGCAGGATATTCCAAATGAATACCACGATGCAAAGCAAAAGTAATCGGCTATAGTGAAATTAATGCCCTGACGCAAACTTCTGTCCAAGGGGTCACTCCCGGTGAAGGGATCTCGGCCCTTGCCTCGTCGACTGAGGAGCAGGATATTCCAACTGAATACCACGATGCAAAACAAAAGAGAACACCGTTGCAATAACAGCTTTTTGAAAAGTGTTCCAACAACATCAGATTAGGTTTGTTTTAACTTGCATTGATCCGAATCAACGCAGTCCCATCAATAGATCACACCACAAAGAACGAAAATATACTGATGTGCGTATATGCCATCCGCATTCGCCACTGGGTCCCGTCATTACCCGTTAGGTTAGCTAACTAACGACAGAGCGGGGACTGGACTAGCGCGGATGTAAAACATATACAACATCTACTAATATATATACCAATATATTTTATTTCGCTCAAGGCGTGATAAAATGCAACATCACAGAAATGTACAGCATCACAGAACAATACAGATATCTGGGATCCCCGGGTTTCACAGAGCCGCTGAAACCCGATGTTCCCCTGGTCGTGTGGATAGCCTGTGCAATGAAATCCTAGACCCCTACGGGCGCGGCAAGCTACCCGCCAAAACCTGAAGCGAGGCAGCCCCCTTCAGCACCGTGAATGGACCACCCAGCACTTCACGGAATCCGGTAACTTGGGCACCCCTCCTGGGTCAACCTGTACCCCCTACGAGTGCGGCGAATAGCCCGCCAATCCTAGAGTGAAGCCCCCTCCGTCTCAATGCCATGAGATGCGGGCTTGTTGCCCTCTAGAACCCGGCCATCCGTGCACCCCTCCGCGGGGTAATCCTAGTACAGAAAGTAAAATATACATACACCGGGTACATCGACCGCAACCAGGTCGTGCCCCAAAATAATAATACAAACAGGCAGTGACGGCAGTCCACATGTCGGACGCTCGCCCCGCAATATCAAATGTACATAATACAACAGAACAGTACTAGCATTGCATCCAGGCTATCCCCCACGACCGATCCGCAACATCACAGCATAACACAGAACATCAACGTGAAAGTCACGTTCGCAAATCCGTCTAACCGGGCTATAGCAGTTAGACAGGATTTACCGATCGAGTGACATTCACGGTCGCAGATATAATGTAAATACTGTGAAATAATGTGTTTAAAATATCCGATCGATCAAAAATTAACAAGTGGGCCCCCAAGCAATACTGTAGCACTCACAGAAATTCTGGGCCCAATTTTAATATTCCAAAACCCCTATTTTCAGCCCACAAGCCCACTGGGAAAAAACACATGATCCCTCATTCCTGCGGCGGAACCGCGGCCAAAGAGGGGTTATGGCCGCGGTTCCGCGGTCGTACGGAGGGATCGTGTTGTCGAATTTTTCCAGTGTCCTTAGAACTCCCTGCACATCATTCTGAGACAACCTGAAAAATTTTTGGACTTCAAAAAATTTCGACAGAAAACTGATGTAAAGAAAAACGCGGGTTTTTGGAATTTTGGTCGATCGGAAATGCAAACACATCAAACAAAGCTAGACGAAGTTAATGGCGAGGCTCTGATACCACTGTAAGTGCACGGCGGCGCCCCGGCCGTCAATCCGACGGCCAAATGCGGAAGCGGTGATAAACTTTAATTTTGCAAACTAGCAAACCGGCACCACCGCGCACTAAAACCCGGATCAGACCATTAAACTAGTTCTAGCTAACTACAAGACGGGTTAGAGATATACCGAGTGATCCGAGTCCTCCGGTCTTCTCGTCATCGTCCCGATCTCCCGCGGAAAGTCCTGTCTCCATATCGTCGCCTCCTCGCCGAAGGGGGCACCACATCGCCTGCATCTTTTACGGGCTCCCACCTCAATACCGAGGCAACTCGGGCGCGAAGTTGGCTGGCCGACGCGTCCAAGATTTGCTGTAGAATGTGTAGTGTAGAGGCTATGTCTCATTTGGGGTTTGTTGCCTTTGAAGATGATGGAGGAATCAAGATAAGAAAAATGGTGCTTGCATTTTTCTAGCATGAAATGAGATCAAGAATGCCACACTCTCAAGAATGAAACTCTCTTCTTCTCTTTTCTCAAATGAAACCTTATCATGTTTGAATGGTGGAGGAAAGAATATGAATCCATAATAAGAAGGGAGGTGATGGTAGTAAAAGTGAAAGGGTGACCATAACCTAAACATCATGATCACAAAATCAAATCAACCTCAAATCCTTTCTAATCTCACAAAAGAAAGAAATGATGATAGAAAAGAATGGTATCAAAAAGATGCTATCATAATCAATACATTTGCAAGAAACCCCTCCACAATGTGTTATTTGCAAACTTGCAAATAACCCCCCTCCATCGGAAAAGTCCGGCCGGGAAAGAACAAAGGAAAACCGGCCGGAACGGAATGCAAACTGGCAACTCCAGAAAACTGGTCCCGTAATAAATTACAGGAAAACCCCGATACTGTGCATACACACCCGCATCTGTATTCCGTCCGGATACAAATGCAATGAGACAAAATCTACATTGTACTATACTAGGATCCGGCTTAAACCACAACCGGCTAGTAATGCCCGTTCGATCCTGATCCGTGCAATACGGCACGTATCTGATCGAACCCTGCCATATATCCATACGGCCGCTTGTACAAACCGTCCGATCCTGATCCGTGCAATACCGCACGTATCTGATCGGACCCTGCCATATCTCCATACGGCCTCTACAGCGTTTCGCCCGAAAGCTTGAGTAACTGAAAGTGTGGTGGACTCTAAAGACTCGTCAATACTATGGCTGTGGATTTAACCACTAGCACGTCAGAGGTATAAGCCAATACGTGACGGGCCACCAGCTATTGACCAAAAGGGATGTCGATGAGCGAACTCATCCTGACACCCTGTTGAGCCTGTCAGTGACAATATCCGTACAGTCCAATCCGTTCGTCTATGAGCATCGCATGGCGGGCCTAGGGGGTTGGTAAAAGTCAGACCCCCAAAAGCGGTACAAGTCGTGTCGGAGTGTAGCCCAGAACACCCTGAGATACTACTGGAATACCTACCAGTAAATCTCCTGCCTTGGCCAAGGACTTCGTGTAATGGCTCTCCTAGACACAGCGCGACCTCACCCCCAATACCGGGAGAGACGAACCCCTGAAGATCCGCTCACTGCCTCCATGTGGCTCGGGACTGTACCCAACTAAAACCTGTTTGCATGACTCGTTTTAGCCGTGGTAGGGTAGTAATCAAAGCACAGTGGGAACTCACACGAGACAAATGACGATCCTCAGGTCGATGAACTAACCTGTACACATGTCACCAGGGAACTGCTATCTGACGTCGGTATAAGACTAACTAGCATGTTCCCGGCGAGTCCTGTCCGGTGTACTCATAACCCAATGAGCACCTATATACATCTTAGGTGAACCAACTGACACCAGTGGCTTGTGAGACCGGCCACCGCCCCTCGTCGGGGTCTCGACTGTATACACTAGTCTACTCTGGAGAATCGATGCCCTGTCTCGAGACTCCTACGACTAGGGACCTTTTAAGGATGTGCTTATAGACTCCAGCTCTCACTTATATGATCGCTCTCATACTGCTGGCAGTCAAGCGAGAATCCTAGGGGCTCTATCAACGTGCAATAGCGACATGTCAGGTCACCTAAAGCAGTACACGATGATAAAGGTAAACCAGATACCATACTATCATCTCGAGTAAGACTGTCCTACCGGGATAGGTCCTCCTTCAATCATTGCAATCACGTGCCTGTGATCCAATAATCGACTCTGAGGGCACTATCTCCAACAGCGGGCCTAGGGGGCGGTAAATGTCAGTCCCCTAATAGCGGTACAAGTCGTGTCGGAGTGAAGCCCAGAACACCCTGAGATAACACTGGAAACCTACCAGTATATCTCGCTTGCCCTGGCCAGGGACTACTTGTGTAATGGCTCTCCTAGACACAGCGCGATGTCAACCCCCAATACCGGGAGAGACGAATCCTGTCTAACCGTCACTGCCTCCAAGTGCTTCGGAAATGCACCCAACTACTACCTGTTTGCATGACACCTTTGAGCCGTGGTAGGGTAGTAATCTAAGTGCAGTGGGTACACACTCGAGGCGAAGTGACACTGTCAAGTCAGCGGACTAAGCTGTACTCATGTCACCTGGGAACTGATAACTGACGATAGGTATAGTACCAACCAACAGTTCACGACGAGTCCTGTCCAGTGTACTCGTAACCCAACGAGCTCCCGCATACTATCTCCAGTACGACGTACTGACGGCTGTGGGACAGACCGTCTCCCACACTGGGATGAGAAGCGCATACGCTAGTCTACTCCAGAGTATCGATGCCCTGTCTCGATAGTCCTGCGACTAGGGACCTGCATAAGGATGTGCTTATAGATTACCCAGCCCCCACTAGTGTGACTGTCATCACAACGCTGGTAATCAAGCAAAGATCCTAAGGGCTCCACTAATGTGTATCGGTGATATACTAAAATAAACACATGTACACATTGAAGTAGAAACAAACCAAGTAGCATACTACTATATTGAGCAAGTTTGTCTATACAAGGTGAATATCCCAAGCTTCCATTAAGTAATATACAAACTAGTATGATACAGTAATGGCCTCTAGGGCATATACACTAACAATCTCCCACTTGCACTAAGGCCATGTACTGGCGTATCAAAAACCTATCATCTCGATCAGCCGCTCGAACTGAGTCTGGGGTAAGGCCTTTGTGAGTGGATCAGCAGTGTTGTCTTCCGTAGAAACTCTCCGAACCTCGATCTCCTGGCGACCCACGATCTCCCTGATCAGGTGATACCGCCTCAAGATGTGTCTGGACTTCTGATGGGACCTGGGTTCATTCGCTAAAACTATAGCCCCGTTGTTGTCGCAATACAGCGGTATTGGATCAACAATGGACGAAACCACCTGAAGTTCAGTTAAGAACTTCCTTACCCAGACAGCTTCTTTTGCGGCATCTGCAGCAGCGATATATTCCGGTTCCATCGTCGAGTCAGCAACGGTTTCCTGTTTGGAACTCTTCCAACACACCGCCCCTCCATTGAGGGTAAAGACATAACTCGACATGGACTTGGAATCATCCTTGTCACTCTGGAAGCTGGAGTCAGCAAAGGCCTCGATCTGGAGGTCTTTTCCGCCATACACCAAGAACATCTCCTTAGTCCTTCTCAGGTACTTGAGAATGTTCTTTACAGCTATCCAATGTTTCTCCCCAGGGTTTGACTGATACTGGCTTACCACACTCAGTGCATAAGCTACATCTGGTCTGGTACATAACATCGCATACATTATAGAGCCTACCGCAGAAGCGTAGGGTATAATAAACATGCGATCCCTTTCCAAATCAGTCTTGGGAGACATCTCTTTGGAAAGGGTGATCCCGTGACAAGCCGGTAGATTACCGCGCTTGGAATCATCCATACTGAATCTTTTTAGTATGGTGTCGATGTACTTGGACTGTGAAAGTCCCAGTATCCTCTTGGATCTGTCACGATAGATCCGGATCCTCAGAATGTATGAGGCATCACCCAGGTCTTTCATGGAGAACCTGTGTGACAAGAACCCCTTGACAGATTGTAGCATATGAATGTCATTTCCTATTAAGAGAATGTCATCCACGTATAAAACGAGGAATACTACAGTTCTCGCTACAAATCTACTATAGATGCATGGTTATCTGGATTTTTGATAAAGCCAAATTCCTTGACCGTCTCATCAAAATAGATGTTCCAACTCCGCGATGCTTGCTTCAGTCTATAGATGGACTTAAGCAACTTGCACACCTTTTCGCTGCTCCCACTCTGAATGAAACCCTCTGGCTGGTCCATATAAACACACTCCTCTAAATTTCCATTTAGAAAAGCGGTCTTTACGTCCATATGCCCAATCTCATAATCGTGGAAGGCAGCAATGGCAAGAAGGATCCGAATGGATTTCAGCATAGCTACTGGAGAAAAGGTCTCGTCATAGTCCAAACCAGGTCTTTGACGAAAACCCTTTGCAACCAGTCTAGCTTTATAGGTCTCAACCTGTCCATCTACACCAATCTTCCTTTTGAAGATCCACTTGCATCCTACGGTTTTTACCCCATCTGGAGCAACGTCCAACGTCCATACTTTGTTGGTGTACATGGACTCCATTTTGGTCCGCATTGCATCCAGCCATTTTACCGAGTCAACGCTCTGAATGGCCTGCTGGAAGCTAGTCGGATCATCATAATCAATGATGCAATCCTCTCTATCCCCGTCTATGAGAAAACCGTAGTATCTCTCGGGCGGATGAGACAGCCTACTACTCCTGCGGAGCGGCGTAGGAATGTCATTTTCTTTTGAACCCTCTGGTTCTACTAAGCTTTCATTAATAGCTTGTGGTTCTGGAATTTCTTCCAGTTCTATTGCGCTCCCACTTATCTGATTTTCCAAAAATTCAGTTTCCAAGAAGTGGGCATGACGAGAAACATAAATCTTTTGTTCCTCTTCGCAATAGAAGAAATATCCCTTGGAGTTATTTGGATATCCCACAAACTTGCACTGTACTGAGCGGCCTCGAGCTTGTCCGCATGCTGCTTTTTGACAAAAGCTGGACATCCCCATGTCTTAATGTGATTAAGATAGGGTCTCTTCCCACACCACATCTCATATGGTGTAGTAGGCACAGTCTTAGTTGGAACTCGTTCAAAAGGTATGCAGCTGATTCTAGTGCATATCCCCAGAATGATCGCGGTAACTCAGCGTTACTCATCATGGACCGTACCATATCCAATAGGGTTCGGTTCCTTCTCTCCGATACACCGTTATGTTGCGGAGTGTATGGAGGAGTAAGCTGAGAGAGAATTCCATTCTCTTTTAAATAGTCCAGGAACTCGGCACTCAAGTATTCACCACCTCGATCTGATCTTAGTGTCTTGATACTTTTGCCGGTTTGTTTTTCTACTTCATTCTCCAAAGGCTTCGGACTTATGTTTCATTAAGAAGACATAACCGTACCTTGAAAAGTCATCCGTAAAGGTAATGAAGTAAGAATAACCGCTTCGCGCATGTGTAGACATTGGACCGCACACGTCGCTGTGTACGAGTCCCAAGAGCTCGCTCGCTCTTACTCCGTGTCCAGTGAACGGAGTCTTTGTCATCTTTCCTTTAAGACATGATTGACAAGTGGCATACGATTGAAATTCGAACGGATTCAAATATCCTTCTGTATGTAACTTCGTCAACCTTCTCTCATTGATGTGACCCAGTTTTCAATGCCATAAGAAAGTCTGATTTATTTCCTGAGACTTTCTTTTGTGTGTATTCTGGACATTGAAAATCTGTGGTTGGTTTAATACGTATATACCATTGCTTAATGTACCTGACCCAATCAGAACTTGATTAAGGTGAATGTTTACAACATTACTTACAAACGCAAATTCATAACCTTCTTTAGAAATCAAAGATACAGAAATGATATTACAAGTTGCGTTGGGTACAAAAAAGCAATTACGCAAAACCAAAACGTGTCCATCTGACAACCCCAGGTGATAGTCCCCCACGGCCTTAGCATCCATGCTAGCTCCGTTTGCAGCTTTGAGGGTCATGTCACCTGCCTTCAAAACCCTACGGTTTCTCAACGCCTGCAAAGAATTACAGATATGAGATCCTGATCCGGTATCCAATACCCAGGAAGTAGAGTTTTTTGATAGACAGTTTTCAATAACATACACACCTGAAGCTGAAGCCGCAACATGCTTCAGATCCTGTGTTCTGGCTTTCCAAGCCCTGCAATCTTTCTTCCAGTGACCACTCTTGTGACAGTAAAAGCATTCTTCCTTATCCACAAGCTTTCCCGCTATCTTTGTTGCTTTTGTCTTTCCCTTCGTATCCACTTTACTAACACCGCCCCTTGGTTTGGCCGAGGCTTTCTTCTTCTTTCCCTTGGCTTTCGCCTTGGACCTAGAAGATGAAGATTCTCCTACAAACAAAGTGGATGTTTTCCTACCTTTCTGTAGGGTGCCCTCTGCACTCCTCAGCATGTTGAGGAGCTCTGAAAGTTCAACTTCTTTTTCTTGCAAGTTGAAGTTCAGTATAAACTGGGCGTAAGTGGAAGGAAGGGACTGAAGAATCAAGTCCGTATAGAGCTCATTCTCCAACGTGGTCCCAAGGTCCGCGAGCTCCTCAATGAAGACAATCATCTTAAGTACGTGTTCCGCTACCGATGATCCGATGGCCAACCTTGCCGAAAATAACTTCTTCGACACTTCGTATCTTGCGATACGAGATTGCTCTCCATACAGTTCTTTTGTATGGAGAAATATGGATTCAAGGTCCATATTCTCGTGCCTCCTCTGATGTTCGTTGTCCATAGAGGCAAGCACGGGCACTTGGCCTTCGCGCTATCGATCTCCCAAGTCTTAGGGATTTCCTTATCCGCGACGCTGGAGGTGGGACCTGGGACAGGGGGAGCTTTGGTGGTAAGGAGATACCCCAACTTGTCATAAGTGATTGCCATTTTGACATTCCTGAGCCAATCATTGTAGTTTGGCCCTGTTAGTATGTTTTTATCTAGTAATAACTTAAGTCCGGTCATGATGATTGGTCGCTGCAATTAGGAGAGAGAGAAGAAATACTTTAGCATGATGCTCTTGCAAGTTTAGAGTGGTTTTTAATTTGTCTAAACAGGATGGCTCCCACTGTCTCTCGAATCCCTCCTCAAACCAAAAAGGAAGAATTAGTCAGGATCAATCTCACCGTACAATACTTGCTTAACCGTTCGGCCAGGCTGGTGTCGGTACTTCGAGGGAGGTTTTCCAATGCTTTCGCGGAGTTCCTTAATTTAAGAACCTCTTTTCCCTGGGGGCGTAGCCCCGCTAACACCTTTCTAGACACCTACTGGGTTTATAGCATTGATCGTTAAGTGAGAAATTTCCCGAGGAGTAGCATATACTCACAGTAGGATCGGGATCCAAATATCATTGCATGACAAAACTGAAGGAATCCTACCAGAATCATCACACTCCAAATCGTATGCAGCGCTAGCAAGTTTTAGTTCTTTTGAAACTCCCGATGTGGATTTTTGCCCCATGCTCTTATGACCTTGGCGTGAGGTCAAAATGTCATAAGTCACATGTCAAGTTCTTCCCATCATTATCCAGGTTAATTTGAACCCACCCGTACGTACCCTTGACGTAGGCCAAAATGGCAGTACGACTGTCTCAAACCAACGCATTCTATCTATGCAACAGATAAATATCCGGCAGCTACCAATCACTATGCCTTGGCGTGAGGTCAAAATACATAGCTTGAATACTACCGAATATTTAACTGAAATGATGGAGGGCTACGGATGGTTTTGGTAAAACCTTGAACGTAGTGAACTTGATATGATCGATGGAACGAGATAGCTTTTAAAAGGAGTGGCTTAAGCTCCGCGTTTAAAAGTTCTTTTGAAAAGAAACCGAGTGGTTTTGAAAGTGTTCCAACGACTTTTACTTGGCTTATTTTTTCTTGCATTAGTTCTCATAATGCGTATTTTTCTTGCATTAGTTCTTTTAATGCGTCCCATCATTTAATCCTACCATTGCAGAAAACAACCAAAATATGACGTACGCTTATGCCATTCGCATTCTCCACGGGGCCCCGTCATTACCCGTTAGGTTACTTAACTAACGACAGAGCGGGGGCTGGGCTGTAAGTGCACGGCGGCGCCCCGGCTGTCAATCCGACGGCCAAATGCGGAAGCGGTGATAAACTTTAAATTTTCATGAACTGGCAAACCGCCGCGCACTAATACCCGGATCGAACCATTAACTAGTCCAAGCTAACTACAAGATGGGGAAGAGAGATATACCGACTGATCCAAGTCCTCCGGTATTCTCGTCGTCGTCCCGATCTCCTGCGGAAGCTCCGGTCTCCACCTCGTCGCCGGAAGTGCACCACATCGCCTACTTCTTTTACGGGCTCCCACCTCAATGCCGAGGCAACTCGGGCACGAAGCTGGCTAGTCGACGTGCCCAAGATTTGCTGTAGAATGTTGTGTAGAACTTGTGTCTCATTTTGGGGTAGTAGAGGTTGCCATTGGTGGAGGGATTGAACTTGGAGCTTTGGAGATTGATCTTGTGTGATTTTGCAACATGAAATGAACCAAAATCCCACACTCAAAAATGTTGGACAGCCACCAAGAGCTAAGGCCGGCCATTACAAGTGAGTGGAGAGTGTGTATGAGAGAGTGATAAAAAGAATGAGTGGGAAAACCTATCATGCAAGAGAGAGGGAAAAAGAAATCATGTGAACCAATGATAACAAGGCAAAACCAACACTCAACTATCACTCATCACAAACAAAGTCCAACCATCATGAACCATCATGAAGTCAAGAAGTCAAGGTATGGAGCTCTCATCATGATGCAACAAAAAGCAAAAGCCCCCTCCACAAATACTTATTTGCAACAATGCAAATAAGCCCTCCTCCACCAATCTTCGGCCAATGAACGATACAAAGGAAATTGGACGAAACAGAAAGCAAACTGGCAACTCCAGAAAACTGGTCCCGTAATAAATTACAGGAAAACCCCGATACTGTGCATACACACCCGCATTTGTATTCCGACCGAAATACAAATGCAATGAGACAAAATCTACACTGTACTATACTAGGATCCGGCTTAAACCAAAGCCGGCCAGTAAAATCTGTCCGATCCTGATCCGTGCAATACCGCACGTATCTGATCGAACCCTGCCATATATCCATACGGCCTATAGTACAAACTGTCCGATCCTGATCCGTGCAATACCGCACGTATCTGATCGGACCTTGCCATATCTCCATACGGCCTCTACAACTTTTCCCCCGAAAGCTGAGTAACTGAATGTGGGGGACTCTAAAGACTCGTCAATACCTTGGTTGTGTATTTAACCACTAGCACGTCAGAGGTATAAGCCAATACGTAACGGGCTACCGGGTATTGACTAAAAGAGACGTCTGTGAGCGAACCCAGCCCGTCAACCCTACTGAGCCTGTCAGTGACAATATCCGTACAGTCCGGTCCGTTCGTCTATGAGCATCGCATGGCGGGCCTAGGGGGTTGGTAAAAGTCAGACCCCCAAAAGCGGTACAAGTCGTGTCGGAGTGTAGCCCAGAACACCCTGAGATACTACTGGAATACCTACCAGTAAATCTCCTTGCCTCGGCCGAGGGCTTCGTGTAATGGCTCTCCTAGACACAGCACGACCTCACCCCCAATACCGAGAGAGACGAACCCCTGAAGATACGCTCACTGCCTCCATGTGGCTCGGGACTGTACCCAACTAAAACCTGTTTGCACGACTCCTTTGAGCCGTGGTAGGGTAGTAATCAAAGTACAGTGGGAACTCACACAAGACAAATGACGATCCCCAGGTCGATGAACTAACCTGTACACATGTCACCAGGGAACTGCCATCTGACGTCTGGTATATGACCAACTAGCATGTTCCCGGCGAGTCCTGTCCGGTGTACTCATAACCCAATGAGCACCTGTAAACATCTCAGGTGATCCAACTGACACCAGTGGCTTGTGAGACCGGCCACCGCCCCTCGTCGGGGTCTCAACTGTATACACTAGTCTACTCTGGAGTATCGATGCCCTGTCTCGAAACTCTCACGACTAGGGACCATTTAAGGATATGCTTATAGACCCCCAGCTCCCGCTTATATGATCGCCCTCATACTGCTGGTGGTCAAGCAAGAATCCTAGGGGCTCTATCAACGTGTAATAGAGACTTGTCAGGTCACCTAAAGCAGTACACGATGATAAAGGTAAACCAGATAGCATACTATCATCTCGAGTAAGACTGTCCTACCGGGATAGGTCCTCCATCAATCATTGCAATCACGTACCTGTGACCTAATAATTGACTCTGAGGGCACTATCTCCAACAATCTCCCACTTGCACTCAAGGCTAATTATTGCGATGTCGCATACTCACAGCCCGTGTGATACCGAACACCCAACTCCTCCACTAGTCAGTCTCACGAAGCTCGTTTGCGAAACTATTGCGTTCGAGGAATAGCCTTAGTGAGTGGATCCGCTTAGTTGTTTCTTTCTATGTGTCTCTATATCTCAAGTTCGCGGAGAAACCCATCTCCCGAAATGAGCAATACCTGTCTTAGAATATGTTTTGATGTCTGATGGGACATAGCTCATAAATGAACTCCAAATCCAAACTTCTTAGACTGTATCGTCAACTGAACTTAATCAGTATCCTGCGCCATGCCTCCCTCAGTATTGCCTTGGATCACCTGTCCAAAATACTGCCCTTCGTCAGAAGGAAAACTATAACTCTGACAACCTCCTTGTCGTCCATGTCACCTTGGAAGCCTGGAATGATAACTGTCTCCCGAATGAGGCTGTCGTTATCATATCCCTAGAACATCCACTTATGTTCTAAAACTGCTTCCGACCGTTTCTCCAGGATTGGATCAATATCAACTTATTGCATCTAGTGCAAGAACAACATCTGGTGTGGTACTTGACATCTCACGATTGACTCAATTGCCTGAGCAAGTGATCTGCCAATCATGCACATCCCTCTCTACTTTAGTCTATAAGACACCTTTAGAGAGGGTGACTCCATTACCTGCAGGTACACTACCGTGCCAGGAGTCGTCCATTCTAAATACCCTTAGAATGCTGTCTAAGTACCCAGATTGGGAGACTACCCAAATCTAGATCTAAAATCATAGATCTAGTAATCAGTATGTCTGATATAAAATCCATTTCCTTTGTGGAGAAACCACTGTGTGACGACCGAAGTATAACCGATTGTAGTATAGGAGTTTCTTTTCCTACTCTGTGTATGTCATCCAAATACCAGGATATCACACCCTACTACCTTCTCAACAGATCCATCCCCTATTCTGATGAAGTCAAACCCATGACTGTCATGTCAGAAATAGATGATCTTTCTCCGCTATATTTGCTTTGGTCTATAAATAGACTTAAGCTACTTGTCCACCAATGCTTCCGCTGCTCCCACTGACTACGACAACCCTCTGGCAGAGTCATATAGACGTATACTTCTAAAGCAAGTTTAGAACGACGCTATACTCATCCTCCTGCCGGGTCTCACAGTCTGGAACAACAACAATGGCAAGTGTGGGTAAACAAGAACTTCCCTGTCACCGTCCTTGAGGCTACCGGAGTACCTCTCGGGTGCCTGAAGTTACCCACCTTATCTGCGGAGTGGCCAATGGAATGTCAATCCAGATTGAATCTTCAGGTTCCTTGTCAAATCTTCAGTAATCGTTTGTGGTTCTGGAATCACTTCCAGTTCTACCATACTCCCACTACTGTTTTCTGAAAAAAATCCATTTTAAATAAAACTGTGGCGAGTCTAGAACAATATTGCTATTGTTCATCCAGATGGTAGAAAGTCAACCTTCGTCATAGCCTGGGTCAACCCACAAACAGCCATTACAGAAACGTGCCTTGAGTTGTTCAGTGTCTGGTTTTAAGCATAAACCGGACAACTCCCCGTACCTTAACATCGTTGAGATATGAACTGTTCTATATCCAATATAGAAACAGAGGCACTGATTTAATTGAACCAGATTCAAATCATGCAGCTGTCCCCAGTGCATGTTCCCTAAAAGGAAGAAGGACGATCAGCGTTACTCAACTTAGGAATGCTTCCAATTATGAGTAACCTGAAAGAGAAGCAAGATCTCTTTATCATTACTATCAACTGAATACCATACATAAGTATCTACATCTTCGATCGCTTTGAAGAATCCCGATACTTGCTACCTGGTTCTCTACTCTATTCAAATACCTATAACTTCTCAAAATTCGGACCCTGTGTTTCCACGAAACACCTGTCTAAAAACTAGAGAAGTCATAAGTAAACCGAATATAGTACGAGGACCAATGTCACGACCCGAAAGAGCACGTGACTGGCCCTTGAACCATATGAAGCCTATAGGACTCCATCTGATCCAAGTAAGCCAAAAGCCCAGAAATCTAAAACCATTTTTGAGAATAAGTAAAGAAAACTGGTTTAAAGAAGTGAAGAAATACAGGTTTGAAATCAAGGTTTTTAAATAACTAAGCCGAAGGTACGTTTTGAAAACAATAAAGTCTTTTCTAAAAATTTCGGCAGAGTTTCTTTTGAAAAACTGGCCCCGAATGGGGTACAAAAAGTATAACAATATGTATGCAATGATAATGGCATCCCCAAGCGGGAGCTAGCTCTTCGTCAATCGACGGTCACAACCACATATGCAGCAATAATATACAACGCCTAGTGGCGAGGATCAAATCCAAAGAAAACTCAAAAGCAATAAGAAAAAAACGCAATACTACTAAGCGCGACTCTAAGTTCGAAATAATACATCACTAGTCTAGGTCTGAAACAATACAAGTTTTGGTTGATGGAAATTCTAGATACAATGAAATAAATAAATACAATGGTGGTTCTTGATGCGAAAGAATCCACCTACCAAAGCAAGTCACCCGCAAGAAGAAAGTGTGCCAGAAATGCCGCAATAGAACCTGTACGGCAGAACCTGCAAGAACTGTGGCACAACGGGGGTGAGTTGCCAACTCGTGAATAGAAACATCTACAAGCAGAAACCGAATGCAAGACATAAACCTAAGTCAACGATCAATAATATAATCCACAAGAGTACATCTGAGTGTAATAGGGTGGCAAGGTAACATCTAATCATGTATGTAGTGCCAGGTACTCAGGTAATCACATGTCATCAGTGTAAGGTATGTCTGCATGAAGTAACCATGAAGAAATATCAATGATATCAATACACATATATTAGCGTCCCATACCACTAATATTGGTGTAAGGGTATATATAACAGCGCCTTCATACCCTGTTATATATACAAATAAAGTATGATCAATGTAAAACCAGTCTGTATATGATCCAAGTCTGTATATAATCCATGTCTGTATGTATGTGGAACCCGTCCACTCGCTGTATATGATCCAAGTCTGTATATAATCCATGTCTGTATGTATGTGGAACCCGTCCACTCGTCACCCACTGACGATAAGCATCAAGTATGCAAGTATGAGGATATAAAAAATATCATGGAAAAACATCATGAAAACCCGTGCCTAGCATCGACACGTAAATCCTCATCCATATGGGGCTCCGTCGGCGGTATCGGCCCTCGGCCCCCGGCAGTACGAGTCAACCCATGTCCATCTCTGGGCTCCGTCTGCGGTATCGGCCCTCGGCCCCTGGCAGTACGGGTCAGCCCATCTCTCGACTGCGGCCGGTATCCTCCAGATATCTGCCGAGCTCAAATACAATCACCGGTAGGTACTCGCCCGACTCCAGGCTCAATCGGCAAGCCCATCGATAATCTCGCCGAGGGGAACCATACCGGGCCCACCACGAACCCGCAAACGGATCATCACCTCCTCGAATCGGGTTTCAAGGACACGTCTCAGCACCGAGAAAACGCGTGGTGGACGCACCGAAATATCATATCACGAGGTACCGGGTTTTCATAAAAGTGCATCTTTTCTTAAATAACCCCACGGTCCTCAAAAACCAGAAATCACATGAAAATCCAACATCAGGAAGTAAATCCAATGCGATGTGCTATGCAGTCAATCCATGACGTATGCGACATGTAAAGAACAGTAATCATATCGGAAATCATGCAACATGGAATAGTAATGTGCATATGTCGAAGGAAGAATCATCTCATGAATGCAATAGTACTACAGTGTAGTGGCATGGCAATTATCGATGATGAAGTGTGTGAGCCGGCAAATAGTGTACGTGGAACATACGCATCATCGATAATGGTGCTGGTGTCCTAACAGCATGATAATAATATAGCAATGAACATATGCCAGCAATGTGAATAGCATGAAGATGCAGAAATCTAGTAGTCAACACCACAGTGAAGTATCTACTATGCAACTACACCTAAGTATCAGGTCAAACAGGAGGGGTAGGTGTGGAAACCACCTAAATCTGAGTCGGTATATATAAAGATATATAGTCGGTGATCTCGCCTCAATGTCATATCATAAGATATCCTCGAGTTATGAGTGCGGATCTATCATCAATATCGGCACGTACGGTAAATCATCGTACGGCATCCCCAAAAGCTGGGTAGGGGTCAACATCTCACTGTCTCATCACATAACAGATATCTCCATCATCAGAACATATAGTCTGGAGTACTACTCTATGTCTAGTACAAAACGGTAACATCAGTAAAGTATGCATGCGGGGGTAAACACATATCCCAAGCCCGCAAGAATCACAAGTCATATCCCACATATGAATCGTATCAAATCACCGATCCCAGGGCACCAAGCCCACATCATCGACTCATCTCCAAAGTCATCACATATCATCAATCATAGTGCAAGTACAAGTGATAAGCAAGGGTGTGTGTATAGGTGTAATTCTATCCTAGGGTTCGCGACTATGAACTGCACTAGTCACTTCTAACCCTGTACTATCCATAATACACCTAATATCACGATAACTACATAATAATCTATCTACGGACTGCGGGGGTGCTATACGCCATCCACCCGACTTCCCCCTATAGATATAATCTACTCACCTTGCTTCTCGTGTGCCAAAGCCGATGTCGCTATCTTCACCTCCTTTGCCTCAACATCACGCGGGGTACCTACAAGTATATCACAATGCTAAAGCACATGAAAATCACATCGGAAAGCAAAATAGCACACGCTACCCGCATAGGTAAAAACCTATCGACTCGCATGTAAACACAATCAAAATCCACTTGTCGTTGACGTCTAAACGCCACCCGACAGGAATGAATCACCAAATATCAAAATCCATGCTAAAACAAGTCCCAAATTATACACCAACATAGGAAAATCAACCCAGATTTCACCCTAGATGGAATCAGTCAAAACTAGACATACTCAGGGTCAAAACTAGAGGAAATGGGGGCATGCACAGAAAACGAGGCAATTCCTTAAAATACCTTATTTTAGAATTTTCCATAATTTTTCCCCATTTATCTGTATTTAATTATACCAGAATATTAAAATATTCATTAAAATAATATTAAATTATAAAATTTTCCAAAAATCATATTTTATTATTTTGAAGACGTTACAACCAACCCCTCTGTCCTGATGGACCCTGGACAACATACAATACTCTGTATAAGTCCCTTGAGTCTGATAACTCATTCACTGTGTGTCGTAGGTTGAAAACTGTACTTATGGTTAAGAAGAATTACACCGCTGTTCAATGCTCCTTACCTAACCATCCACTGATATAGGTAAATGTCGTAGACATAATTTCAGAAAGGTATATCTCACTCTATGAAAATAGACGTACAGATATATCAATTTGAAATTGGTGCATAACAGCGGATATTCAAAACCAAATATTTGCCGACCGGCAAACAGCCCAGGTGATTTCCTCAAATATCACCGATTACAACGAATCCCGATATGATGAGGATGATCACCCTATTCCCAATAACCTACTCCCACTCATCATCTGTAAAACCATACAGATGTGGGAATCAAACCTGGTAAATACATACCCTGGAGCAAGTGCCTAATCGGGAAATCAGTTTTCCTTTAACAGTACACAGTGAAGCTGAAACATTGAAATATTTCGATGGGGTATCCTGGTATTCCTAGTAATGCCTCTTCCAGATTCACGACTGTAACCGTATAATTCTTTACCACCTCTCCAAATCCTTTCATATGTCTTTAGTCCTTACCTTCTGCACACCCCTTTAGGCCAAATGGTTTTCTTCCATCCCTACCGTTCGGCACCAGCCTATGGTTTGGAAGAAGACTATCTAATAAGCATTATGGGTGTACTGTCCTAATCCTAGGAACACTCGCAAAGCGAGAGAAGGTGAAGATAAAAGACAACCGAATAAACCTTATTCCTATTTCTCCTGAACCAGAATCCATCCTCGAACTGGAACAAGTTCCTTTCGAGTTCGTATATAAGCATACGATGGAGTATCCAATAAACTGTGGATCTTCGTAGTGATACGGAGTGTCCTGGAGAAATACAAAGGTGATTTTAGGATTGGCGAAGAAATACCTGGTTTGGACGTGAATATCAGTCGCAATTTACTTTGCCCTCTTAATAATCCCTTGCTTTGTCTTAACTTAATACCTTCTGCACACCATCGTTATGCTAATTGGTTATCTTCATTCCCCACCGTTCGGCACCAGCCTAAGGTTTGGAAGAAGACTATCCAATTTGCGTAATAGGTGTACTATCTCCTAAACCAAGGAGTACTCGCAACCTGAGAGAAGGTAAAAGGAAAAGACAACTGAATAATCCTATCTGTTTTCTCCAGAACCGGAAACCATCCTCGAATAAATTCTTTCAAGTTCGTATCTAACCATACGATGGTTTTGTCCAATGGAAGTGGACGTTCGTAGTAATACGGGGTGTCCTGGAGAAAAGGGTAAAAGTAGGAGTGGCAATGAGGTTTGCAACTCTGACAATCCAAAAGCCAGTGTTTAAGAAGGTTCGGTCAACTTAGTCACTGAGTCATAGCCTTAGGGTCAGGTCAATGGTCGCTGCCAAAGAGAGAAAGAAAAGAAACACTCAGCGTGCACTCTTATCTAGATCAGAATGGTTACCAATTTATCTAATCTGGAAACCTCCCACTGTACCGTCAAATTCTCCTCCAAACCTGAAAGATGAATTAGTCAGGGTCACCCGAGGAGTAAACTAACTCATCAGTGGGAATCGGGATCCAACTATCATCGCATGATAACGTGACGGAATCCGCTCACGTCATCACACTCCAGAAGGTATGCGCATATCTGGCAAGTTTCAGTTCTTTTGAAACTCCCGATGTGGATTTTTGCCCCATGCTCTTATGACCTTGACTAAGGCCAACAAATCATAAGTCACATGTCAAGTTCTACCCGTCATTGTCCAGGTTGATTTGAACCCACCCGTATAAGCCCTTGACTAGGGCCAACAAGGCTATACGACTGTCCCAAACCAACGCATCTATCTATGCAGCATATGAACACCCAACAGCTACCAAACACTGTGCCTTGACTATGGCCAACAAACACAGCTTGAATACTATTGACTATCCATATGAAATGACGGAGGGCTACGAATGGTTTCTGGCGAAAACCTTTAACGTAATGAACTTGATATCGTCGAAGGAACGGATAGCTTTTTAAAAATATAGTGACGAAAACCGTTGCTAAAGAGGTCACTCCCGGTGAAGGGATCTCGGCTCTTTCCCCGTAGAATGAGGTGCAGGATATTCCAAATGAATACCACGATGCAAAGCAAAAGTAATCGGCTATAGTGAAGTTATTGCCCTGACGCAAACTTTTGTCCAAGGGGTCACTCCCGGTGAAGGGATCTCGGCCCTTGCCTCGTCGACTGAGGAGCAGGATATTCCAACTGAATACCACGATGCAAAACAAAAGTGAACGTCCTTGCAATAACAGCTTTTTAAAAGTGTTCCAACAACATCAGATTAGGTTTGTTTTTAACTTGCATTGATCCGAATCAATGCAGTCCCATCAATTGATCACACCACAAAGAACGAAAATAATATGACGTACGTATATGCCATCCGCATTCGCCACTGGGTCCCGTCATTACCCGTTAGGTTAGCTAACTAACGACAGAGCGGGGACTGGACTAGCGCGGATGCAAAACATATACAACATCTACTAATATATATACCAATATATTATATTCGCTCAAGGCGTGATAAAAATGCAACATCATAGAAATGTACAACATCACAGAACAATACAGATATCTGGGATCCCCGGGTTTCACAGAGCCACTACTGAAACCCGACGTTCCCCTGGTCGTGTGGATAGCCTGTGCAATGAAATCCTAGACCTCTACGGGCGCGGCAAGTTACCCGCCAAAACCTGAAGCGAGGCAGCCCCCTTCAGCAACGTGAATGGACCACCCAGCACTTCACGGAATCCGGTAACTTGGGCACCCCTCCTGGGTCAACCTGTACCCCCTACGAGTGCGGCGAATAGCCCGCCAATTCTAGAGTGAAGCCCCTCCGTCCCAAAGCCATGAGATGCGGGCTTGTTGCCCTCTAGAACCCGGCTATCCGTGCACCCCTCCACGGGGTAATCCTAGTACAGAAAGTAAAATATACATACAACGGGTACATCGACCGCAACCTGGCCGTGCCCCAAAATAATAATACAAACGGGTAGTGACGGCAGTCCACATGTCGGACGCTCGCCCCGCAATATCAAATGTACATAATACAACAAAAACTGTACTAGCATTGCATCCAGGCTATCCCCATGACCGATCCGCAACATCACAGCAAAAACAGAACATCAACGTGAAAATCATGTTCGCAAATCCGTCTAACCGGGCTATAGCAGTTAGACAGGATTTACCGATCAAGTGACATTCACGGCGCAGATATAATGTAAATACTGTGAAATAATGTGTTTAAAATATCCGATCGATCAAATTTTAACAAGTGGGCCCCAAAACATTACTGTAGCAGATCAAGAAATTCTGGGCCCAATGTTATTATTCTAAAAACCCAATTTTCACCCCAAAAAGACACTGTAGAAATTTGGTGCAGGGAACCCAAAATAGTGCGGCGGAACCGCGGCCCAAAGGGGTGTTTGGTCGCGGTTCCGCGCTCCTACAGTGGAGTTATTGCATCGAATTTTCACAGAATTCTTATTTTTTCTAGTAGATCACTTTTCTGTAACCTGAAAAAAATTTCGACTCCAAAAAATTTCAACAGAAAACTGATGTGAGAGAAAACGCGGAATTTGGAATTTTTGATCGATCGAAAATTCAAAACACATTAGACAAAGCTAGACTAAGTTAATGGCGAGGCTCTGATACCACTGTAAGTGCACGGCGGCGCCCCGGCCGTCAATCCGACGGCCAAATGCGGAAGCGGTGATAAACTTTAAATTTTTATGAACTGGCAAACCGCCGCGCACTAATACCCAGATCGAACCATTAACTAGTCCAAACTAACTACAAGATGGGGAAGAGAGATATACCGACTGATCCAAGTCCTCCGATCTTCTCGTCGTCGTCCAGATCTCCTGCGGAAGCTCCGGTCTCCACCTCGTCGCCGGAAGTGCACCACATCGCCTACTTCTTTTACGGGCTCCCACTTCAATGTCGAGGCAACTCAGGCACGAAGCTGGCTAGTCGACGTGCCCAAGATTTGCTGTAGAATGTTGTGTAGAACTTGTGTCTCATTTTAGGGTAGTAGAGGTTGCCATTGGTGGAGGGATTGAACTTGGAGCTTTGGAGATTGATCTTGTGGGATTTTGCAACATGAAATGAACCAAAATCCCACACTCAAAAATGTTGGACAGCCACCAAGAGCTAAGGCCGGCCATTACAAGTGAGTGGAGAGTGTGTATGAGAGAGTGACAAAAAGAATGAGTGGGAAAACCTATCATGCAAGAGAGAGGGAAAAAGAAATCATGTGAACCAATGATAACAAGGTAAAACCAACACTCAACTATCACTCATCACAAACAAAGCCCAACCATCATGATCCATCATGATGTCAAGAAGTCAAGGTATGGAGCTCTCATCATGATGCAACAAAAAGCAAAAGCCCCCTCCACAAATACTTATTTACAACAATGCAAATAAGCCCTCCTCCACCAATCTTCGGCCAATGAACGATACAAAGGAAATTGGCCGAAACAGAAAGCAAACTGGCAACTCCAGAAAACTGGTCCCGTAATAAATTACAGGAAAACCCCGATACTGTGCATACACACCCGCATTTGTATTCCGACCGAAATACAAATGCAATGAGACAAAATCTACACTGTACTATACTAGGATCCGGCTTAAACCAAAGCCGGCCAGTAAAATCTGTCCGATCCTGATCCGTGCAATACCGCACGTATCTGATCGAACCCTGCCATATATCCATACGGACTATAGTACAAACTGTCCGATCCTGATCCGTGCAATACCGCACGTATCTGATCGGACCTTGCCATATCTCCATACGGCCTCTACAACTTTTCGCCCGAAAGCTGAGTAACTGAATGTGGGGGACTCTAAAGACTCGTCAACACCTTGGTTGTGGATTTAACCACTAGCACGTCAGAGGTATAAGCCAATACGTAACGGGCTACCAGGTATTGACTAAAAGGGACGTCTGTGTGCGAACCCAGCCCGACAACCCTACTGAGCCTGTCAGTGACAATATCCGTACAGTCCGGTCCGTTCGTCTATGAGCATCGCATGGCGGGCCTAGGGGGTTGGTAAAAGTCAGACCCCCAAAAGCGGTACAAGTCGTGTCGGAGTGTAGCCCAAAACACCCTGAGATACTACTGGAATACCTACCAGTAAATCTCCTTGCCTCGGCCGAGGGCTTCGTGTAATGGCTCTCCTAGACACAGCACGACCTCACCCCCAATACCGAGAGAGACGAACCCCTGAAGATACGCTCACTGCCTCCATGTGGCTCGGGACTGTACCCAACTAAAACCTGTTTGCACGACTCCTTTGAGCCATGGTAGGGTAGTAATCAAAGTACAGTGGGAACTCACACAAAACAAATGACGATCCCCAGGTCGATGAACTAACCTGTACACATGTCACCAGGGAACTGCCATCTGACGTCTGGTATATGACCAACTAGCATGTTCCCGGCGAGTCCTGTCCGGTGTACTCATAACCCAATGAGCACCTGTAAACATCTCAGGTGATCCAACTGACACCAGTGGCTTGTGAGACCGGCCACCGCCCCTCGTCGGGGTCTCGACTGTATACACTAGTCTACTCTGGAGTATCGATGCCCTGACTCGAAACTCTCACGACTAGGGACCATTTAAGGATATGCTTATAGACCCCCAGCTCCCGCTTATATGATCACCCTCATACTGCTGGTGGTCAAGCAAGAATCCTAGGGGCTCTATCAACGTGTAATAGCGACTTGTCAGGTCACCTAAAGCAGTACACGATGATAAAGGTAAACCAGATAGCATACTATCATCTCGAGTAAGACTGTCCTACCGGGATAGGTCCTCCATCAATCATTGCAATCACGTACCTGTGACCTAATAATTGACTCTGAGGGCACTATCTCCAACATGGGCTAGCGCGGCTGCAAAACATAAGCAACGTCTAAATAATATCATATATAGATACATTGCAATAATAGCCATTTCAGATCACAGATGAACACATTGGATATACTAGGAATCCACAATTCGTACGAGCCTGTAACGAAGAGCGGATTACACAGTCGCGATGAATAGCCAATACCCCACCCTAGACCCCTACGGGTGCGGCAAACTACCCGCCAAATATCTGAAGTGGAGCAACCTCCCTCAACGACGTGAGTAGGCCACTCGGCACTTCGAGATACCCGGTAGCTTGTGCACCCCACCTTGGGTCTATCCTAGGAGCAAAAACAGTAAAAAGAAATTATACAATGACGGCTACAACCCCGACCCGGTTGTGCGGCCAAAAATAATATTACATCAATTTACATATTACATGAATTGAAAGATAAAAGGAAAAACTCTCATCTCACAACCCCGGGCTATTCATCCGCGACAATCCAAAGAATTCATATACACATACCATCAATCATTACAGATCACAGATATGTATAACCCCCACTAATCGACGTATAGCGATTAACAGACGTTCAATACATATAACACATCACAGATATATATACCCGTTAGCCTTAGTCTTCAGAAGTTTACGGATTTTCAAGCCCCAAAAACTAATTTTTCTTTCTGGAAAATCTGGGCAGAAAAGACATATTGCAAAAATCCCAAAACAGCCCTAGAAACACTCTGCAAGAAACTTTTTCCCCGACCGAGTCAACTCGGCCACGGAACCGCGGCGGGAGTATGCTCCCGCCGCGTTTCCACGGCGCTTTGACAGATTCAGTAGACGAAATTTCTTGGGTGCTTAACAAAAAGCCTGAGCCGATTTTTAAGATAAGATTTATCATTTGTTGGACAGAATAAAAATTCGGCAGAAACTTCTTTTTCCGGGTTCGTTTCACGACTTTTTCTTTGATCGAACTTCTACTTACTTTGCTAACATGTTAGATAGTGTTTAACCTGGCTCTGATACCACTGTAAGTCCATGCTACCCTTCCCCGGTTCTTACGGGGTTGCGGAAGTGGTGAAAAACGATTTTCAAGAGGGTGGTAATATGGACTACCAATACGGATCTTTGTTAAACGACTAACTAACAACCTAACAAGATTTTACCTACTCGGTTAGGGGGCTATACCTTTCTTGAACTCCTTCGTCTTCGACTCCTCCCGGTGTACGGATCGGCCTCACCTCGTCGTCTCCTTGTGCCGAAGATGGATTCCACCCGAAAGCTTCTACCTTTGGCTTCTTCTTCGAACTTTGAAGAAACTAGATCACTTGGCTTGCTAGGCCTTGTGAACTAGAATGAGTAGAGGAATGTTTTGGTGTCTTTTTATCTCTAAGGCAATGAGTCTCAACACATGAGAATGGTTTTCCTTGAGCTAGAGAGAGCAAGAGGAAGAGGGAGAGCTTAAGAATGAGAGAGCTCAAGAGAGAGAAAGCAAATGAAAGAATGAGCCATTCTTTTCTCATTCTCACCTCTCATAATCCAAAATCCATCATAACAAAAAAAAAATCAAGTATTGTGTGATGGTTTAAGTCAAAATGGCTATATCATTTCATGCACTCATTTTGCATAAATAAACAAGCAAGCAAAAGTCTTTGCCATGGAATGATAGCCATTGTCATGATGATGGTCAACTAGTCCAACCAAGTCAACCGGTCAACAAAGTCAACAAAGTCAACCCCTCAACAACCATGTCACTATAATACTTAATTAATATTAATGTTAATAATATTTCTTATTCTCATTAGGGTTAAGCAAAAGTCAATGGTCAACGGTCAACAGTCAATAACCCTAATGAGAATCCTCTGCCTCTGTCTCTCTTTCAACTGTGCATACACACCCGCATCCGCGTTCCGAGGAACACGAATACAAACAAGATAAAACCAATCCCAAAACGTACACTAGGATCTGGCTTAAACCAAAGCCCGCTAGTGTTAACTGTCCGGACACTGTACGTGCACAAGTGCACGGATGTGACCGAACCCTATCGCAAAACCATGCGACCTGTCGCAAAACCATGCGACCCCTACTCTTTTGCCTAAAGGCGAATAGCTTTCTGTGTGGGACTCTAAAGACTCGACACTACGCTGGCAGTGGGTTTAACCACAGACCGCAAGCTGCACTAGCTGTGCGTAACGGTCCCCAGGTAGATGCCGACAAGAAGACTGACGAGGTGAAACCCATCTGAACTCCTACTGAGTCTGAATGTGACAATCTCTATACAGTCTGGTCTGTTCGTCTGATACATCGCATGGCGGGCCTAGGGGGCGGTAAACGTCAGTCCCCTAATAGCGGTACAAGTCGTGTCGGAGTGAAGCCCAGAACACCCTGAGATAACACTGGAAACCTACCAGTATATCTCGCTTGCCCTGGCCAGGGACTACTCGTGTAATGGCTCTCCTAGACACAGCGCGATGTCAACCCCCAATCCCGGGAGAGACGAATCCTGTCTAACCGTCACTGCCTCCAAGTGCTTTGGGACTGCACCCAACTACTACCTGTTTGCACGACTCCTTTGAACCGTGGTAGGGTAGTAATCTAAGTGCAGTGGGAACACACTCGAGGCGAAGTGACAGTGTCAAGTCAGCGGACTAAGCTGTACTCATGTCACCAGGGAACTGATAACTGACGATAGGTATAGTACCAACCAACAGTTCCCGACAAGTCCTGTCCAGTGTACTCGTAACCCAACGAGCACCCGCATACTATCTCCAGTACGACGTACTGACGGCTGTGGGACAGACCGTCTCCCACACTGGGATGAGAAGCGTATACGCTAGTCTACTCCGGAGTATCGATGCCCTGTCTCGATAGTCCTGCGACTAGGGACCTGCATAAGGATGTGCTTATAGATTACCCAGCCCCCACTAGTGTGACTGCCATCACAACGCTAGTAATCAAGCAAAGATCCTAAGGGTTCCACTAATGTTTATCGGTGATATACTAAAATAAACACATGTACACATTGAAATAGAAACAAACCAAGTAGCATACTACTATATTGAGTAAGATTGTCTATACAAGGTGAATATCCCAAGCTTCCATTAAGTAATATACAAACTAGTATGATACAGTAATGGCCTCTAGGGCATATACACTAACAGATTGCATTTTTGTCTAAGCCCTTTATCAAAAATCTTTTTTTGCAAACAGTTCCAAATAAAAGAGAAAAAGAAAAAAAAAGGAAAACTTTTTATAAAAACTTGCAAAATTTTGTCGCTAAGAAATCCTTTCACCCCACTTACACCCACCTTCTTTCTCTTCTCCTTCTGACATCATGGGTACCCCACCTCACAAATCTCTTGCCGAACTTTGGTACCCTGAACCCAACTTTGCCTCTTACGCGAATTTTGTAAGTCGATTTAAGGACGACCCCTCCATGCCCAAAATTTCTTTGAAAGATCGAATAGAAGCGTCTAGGAGAAACAATTCGACTTTGCAATCCACTTTGTATCAACGATTTCAACATTCACCACCTTCTTATGTTGATACCACTTTTTCGAGTCCTGTTGTAACTCCTAAACCCATGTCTATTGCTGAGCATATTGAACAATCTCATAGCCGATCTTTCACTCCTATCCACACATCCAGTTCTAGGGAACAACAAGTCCATTCATCTTTTTATCCAAATGTTGATCCTACTCCTGTCCAACCATCCAACTCCTACCAGTCCTACCCGACTTTCCCACCTTCACTAGACAGTGCTTCTATACAGACATTTGGGAGTTTCACGTATCCAAACAATTTTGAATCTTTTACCAAAACCCCTTCACAACCCATGTCTAGTCTAGAACAGTCGTTGGAGGCGTACATTGCAGCAACAAACCGAATGATGAGGAATATGGATGCGTCCATAGCCGCTCTTATACAAACTAATGAACCGGTAGCTAGTTTCCAACTAGCTCCAAAAATTTCAATGTACCATGAGCCGGTTGGACAGAGTGAGAATTTGAGTGGAGAAAGTGAGTTAAACGCCCTTCCAAATCAAACTTACCCATACCAAATTGAATTCCACAACTCCGGTTTTCAAAAAAGTGTCCCAAATGATTCATCAGTTAAGGATAAAAATGAGTTGTGCGACTTTGTAGTGCTTGATTTGCCAGATTGTGAGGAATCCCTTTCGAGTGAAACCACACCGAATCCTTTTGAACTTTACACCTCCTCTCTAGAACCTGAATTGATAAATATCCATGCTTTTGATGAGGTGTCTTAAAAAATTGATTTTCACTTGATTGAGGATATAGACACCGGGAATATTTTGGATGATGAACCCGTAGATTTGATTGAAATTTTATGTCCAATTCATCATCCCGAGTCATTGATTGTTTCTCCCGAACTTCATATGTGTCTTGATTTTGCTGATAATGGCATGGATGAGCTAAATTTTGAGGAGAATTATGAGGATAGTATTGAGGAGAGTATTGAGGATAATATTGAGGTTGAACCATTTTTGTTTGATGTGTCGGATTTTCCAATTCATCCTCCTGAACCTTTAACTGTTAAATCACCCTCCCTCCTTTCCATCGTTCCGACCACGCAAAAGATCACGCTTGAAGACTGTGAGCTCGAAAAATTTCTCTTTGAATCTGAAACAGTTCTCACAGATGATAACGATTACGAGTGTTTCACTTTTTCGGACGATGTTGAAGACTCACCGCCCGAGTTTGAGTCCTTTGAATTTTCAGATGAACCATCAGACTCGGTTGCTTACGATCATTTCAAACCATTGATGGAATCTTTCAAGTTCGAGACAGTTTACTACGGTGAGAATAAGACTATCCCTAATTCACTCCCTTTCGTCCTTCCTATCGCTTCGATCACGCAAGACTCAGTCGCGTTTTCAATGGAGGGTTTACCAAGTTCGAAGTACCCATGTTTTCTTGCGAATCTTGAGGGATTTGACCCCATTTCTCGACGGGTTGATAGATTAGCACAATCACTTTTAACACATCGGTAATCACAAATTGCGCTAATTTATTCACTTGATTTACACCCTCAAGATCGTACTACACTTCTTTATCTTTTCCGCCATTCTTCTTCTCCACCAAGACCGTATACCGTTTCTATCTCCACACGGTCTCGTGTGCTTCTCATTTCTTTTCTTTCCACTCTATTATTCCACCAACCCCACCATTATCACGATATAATTTTTGAATGGTTGGTGCTAACCTTTGGCTTATGTAAGGCCTTGTTTAGTTTGGGGGGTACCTTGTTGTATATGTATTTTTTTGTTTTTCTTTTAACAAAAAAAAAATTGCAAATAAATAAATAGGGGAGTGCCGACATTCTCAACCCTCTTGGTATAGCATGACAGTGAGGACACTGTCAAGTTTAAGTTTGGGGGTATGCTCGGTAAGCCTTCTTCCTTCGCATTCATATGTACATATTTTTGCATTTGCATACTTATTTTAAAACCCATTAAAATTGAAAATTTTCAAAAATTATAAAAATTAATGTATTCAATTTTGGCCGTATTTGACTTGAGTTTAACAAATAGGTTAACTAGGTAGGAACAACTAGATCTTAGACTTAGTAAATTAAAAACCCTAAGAATAACCTTCCTTAAAGTTTAACGGTAGAAAGTATATGTCTTTGTAATTTATTTAGAAATAGGCAAATTTTGAGTTCACTTCTTGGGGTAAGTCGAAACAAAGGAAAAGTATTGATATTTTTATTAGAGTATAAGTTTGAAAAATAATTCCTAGCTTAAGTCTAGATTCTGAAAATGTATACCCTACAAATTGCACAATCACGCACCTTGAAACTTGGAATAGTAGAAGAGACCTTGAAATGCTCTTGTCTAAAGTCCTTAGTACGATGAGAAAATATATATATATATATATATATACAAGTGTGAATAAAGAAAAAAAATGAACACTGGTTTTTGTGATTACTTACGACTGCAAAAATAGAAAAATATTTAGCGAGGGTGTATGCAACAAATGAATAACTCAGCAGCTGCCAATCACTATGTCTTGACTAAGGGCCAAACAAACATAGCTTGAATACTACTGACCATTCATAAGAAATGACGGAGGGCTACGACTGGTTTTGGCGAAACCGTGAACGTAGTGAACTTGATATAATCGAAGGAACCTGATAGCTTTTTAAAAGGAGTGGTTAAAGCTCCGCAATTAAAAATTCTGCTCTTTTAAAATAACCGAGTGGTTTCTTTTAAATTGTTCCAACGATTCAACTTTTGGTTTATTTTCTTTGCATTATAAATAATGCGTCCCATCATTAACCTATCATTGCAGAAAACAACGAAAATACAACGTCCTCTTATGCCATCCACATTCGCCACGGGGTCCCGTTATCACCCGTTAGGTTACTTAACTAACGACAGAGCGGGGGCTGGGCTAGCGCGGGTGTAAAACATAAGTGACGTCTAAATAGCTATCATATATAGATATTGTACATTCGTCAGACGCAATAATAGGCATTCCAGATCACAGATGAACTTTACTGGATTTGCAAGAAATCCGTGTTTGTTTTGAGCCTGCAACAAAAGACGGATTACACAGTTGTGATGAATAGCCATTACCCCACCCAAGACCCCAACGGGTACGGCAAACTACCCGCCCGACAGTTTGTGCACCCTACCTTGGGTCTGTCCTAGGAGCAAAAACAGTAAAATGAAATAATACAACGGTGGCTACAACCGCAACCTGGATGTGCCCCGCAAAATAATATTACAACAAATTACATTTACATCAAATGAATTAAATAATAACCCATCACATAACCCTGGCTATACATCACAACAGTCCAACACAGTTCATGTACACAAACAGATAAAATCCAATACAGAAATGTGCAACCCCCTGCCAACCGACATACTAGCAGAAAATAAAACATCCCAAAATTTCGATCGGAAAAACGCTGTTTGGGGAGGTTTACGAACACATTATACAAACACAGATATAATCATATTAGCAAACATCACAAAATTTCGATCGGAAAAACGCTTTTAGATTCTACTCCAATACTTCTCTGTGAACCTGAGATCTTAGCAGAAAATAAAACATCCCAGAAACATCACTGTTAACACCTATGAGTTACTGAAGAAATTGAGGCTGACTCGGGCCTAACTCGGCCACGGATCCGCCGCGGATCCCATGGATCCGCCGCGGTTCCGCGGTGAGATAGTCGAGTCACAGGCCCAAATTTCTTCAGTATCCCTAATTTTCCCTGCTTGTTATTCTGAAGCACCTTGAAAAATTTTTGGAGCCAGTTTAAAAATCGACAGCAAGTGTGATAATCGGCGATGTTTCCGGTTTCTTTTTGCGTTCGAAATCTTTACGACTTTGCTAATTAGTTATTTATTGTTTAGCGAGGCTCTGATACCACTGTATGTCGATGTACAACACCCCACGTCTAGCGGGGAGGCGGAAATATGAAAAACGATCTTGTTCTTTGCATAAACATCGACTAACCGCATGAATCGAAGCTAAACGATAACTAACATCAAACATAGAAGTTCTAAACTACTATGTGAAGTGATTATACCTAAAGAACCGTGTCCTTCGTCTTTTCGAACTCCACCTCCTCCTCGGCCTTCTCCAAGTAGTAGACGATCCACCACGAGAGCTAAACTCTAAGTTTTGCCTCTAAACTTGAGGCAACTAGGTATCTTTAAGTGCTAATCAAAGTATCTAGATGAAATAGAGTATGGTTATGGATTAAGTAGTCTAACTAATCCTTGTACTCAACATATGAGAGGGGAGGATTAGGGTTTGAAGAGAGAGAGCTTGAGGAGAGAGAAGATGAACATCATAATGAGAAGAGAAAATGAGTTATCATAATATATATCAAGCATTTTTATTTATCAAGAAAAGAAAAGAAAATGATTTACAACCATACTTGATAAATATCTTATGGTGATTCATCTCCATGAGTCATTAAGCAATTATGAAGCATTAATGACATGGATGAATCATCCATATGACTCACTAATCTCATTCATTGTATATGCCACCTAAACCTCCTTAGTCACCATCTTCTAGAAGCTTCTCGCGCAATTACGAGAATGCCCCTCATATCCGTGAAAACACGGAAAAATTTTAGACTGTATAAATCCAATAACCGGATACTAGTAACTGGCTTAAACCAAAGCCGACTAGTAAAAATTGTCCGAAAGTCGTACGTGCGTAAACACACGTATGCGTCCGAACCCTTGTCGTAAAAACCATACGACCTCTATATCGTTTCGCCTGGAGTAGGGAAACTCTCTGCGTGGGACTCTAGAGACTCGACTACTACGCTGGCAGTAGGTTTAACCACAGACCGCAAGCGGCACTAGCTGTACGTAACGGTCTCCAGGTAGATGTCGATAAGAAGGCCGATGAGGAAACCCATCCGAACTCCTACTGAGTCTGATGTGACAATCTCCGTATAGTCTGGTCTATTCGTCTAAGACTATCGCATATCGGGCCTAGGGGGGCGGCAAGCGTCAGTCCCCTAATAGCGGTATAAGTCGTGTCGGAGCGTAGCCCATTACACCCTGAGAAACTACTGGAACCTACCAGCAAATCTCGCTTGCCCTGGCCAGGGACTTTGCGTAATGGCTCTCTGACACAGCGCGATATCAACCCCCAATACCGGGAAAGACGAATCCTGTCTAACCGCCACTGCCTCCAAGTGCTCGGGACTGCACCCAACTGCTACCTGTTTGCACGACTCCTTTGAGCCGTGGTAGGATAGCAATCTAAGAACAGTGGGACACACTCGAGGCGAAGTAGCAGTATCAAGTCTGTGGACTATGCTGTACTCATGTCACCTGGGAACTGTTCACTGACGACTGGTATAAAACCATCCAATAGTTCCCTGTGAGTCCTGTCCGGTGTACCCGTAACCTAAAGAGCACCTGCATACTATCTCCAGTACGACGTACTGACGGCTGTGGGACAGACCATCTCCCCAACTAGGATGAGAAGTGTACACAATAGTCTACTCCGGAGTATCGATGCCCTGTCTCGATAATCCAATGACTAGGGAACTGAATAAGGATGTGCCTGTAGACTACCCAGCCCCCACTAGTGTGACTGCCATCACAACGTTGGTAGTCAAGCATGATCCTAAGAGCTCTATCAATACGTATACTCACATATTAAGATAGAAAAACCAAGTAGCATACTACCATGTTAAGCAAGACTGTTATATACATGTGAATATCCCAAGCTTCCATTAAGTAATATACAAACTAGTATGATAAAGTAATGGCCTTCTAGGGCATAAACACTAACAGTACTCACCGGCTAGCTTCATGCGACGCCGTTCTTGATTGCGGTAATAGATAGTTTTTGAGATAAATCAAATGTCTGCGGATCCTCCGTTGTATCTGTGCCGGTAAAGACTGGAGGCCTCAGGTCTCATAAACTATAATGATACAGGAATAGTCACGGTAGGAGTAGGAACAACTGTCTGGGCAGCAGGTACAATCGTGGTCTGTACAGTGGAAGGAACATACTCAGATCTCTGTGTCCGACTGGCCTCAACTAAAGATCCCATCATCTGACGCAACTCCTAAATACCAGCCTCTAGCCTGGAAATACGGCCTGGAGAAGGCAGATCAATCTGTCCCTGAGGGGTAGGCGTACCGCCCTGATCGGTCCTCGTCTCAGACGAGCCCGCACGAATCTCATCTCTGTGGCAGCCCTCTGAGCCCTCTTAGTCTTCGGCGGAATAATGACTGGAACAAGAAACAGGATTAATAAGAACAGTGCAGTTGAATCAAGGGATATAAGGAATCAAAGAAGGAAATACAAGAAAATATATCCTAAGGTCACCTAGGCGGAGTACCGTATCGTAAGTGTTGGAGTCAAAATTTGCACCCCCCGTTGACCGAGTCAAAGTCAAGGTCAACCCCAAGCCAGGTGGGCCCAAGCCCAGGTCAAGCAGGCCCATGCCCAAGTCGAGCCCGCGGCCAGCCTCCTCACTGCCAAAATATAGATCATGTAATAAATAATTTTTATGTAATTTTTTATGCATGAATGTATGCAAAATGGGCATAAAGCCAAAATTTTTTAAAGCCCATGGCTTATGTGCAAAAAGAAATGGCACATGAGCCATGGGATGGGCAAAATGCCATTTTGCAAAGCCCAAGGGGCTATATGTAAATATGTTAGCCTATATAAGGCAACATGATGATGAATAAAAAAATATACTTTTCATTCTAAAAAAAAACCTAGGGTTTGTGCTTCCTGCTCTTTCTCCATGGTTCTAAACCTTCTCATTTATTTTGAATTAAATCAAGAGTTTTACTCTTCCTTTTCCCAAACTAAATAGTTTTCCACTACAAAACCCATAAAGGAGAACTTGGATCTGTCATTAGATCTTAAAAAGAAGAGATCTTTAAAATCTCACATCTCTTGATCTTCATGATCCGGCCAAACAAAGGAAGAAGAAGGAGACTCATTTCCAGAAACCCCACTTTGGGGAAGAACTATGGCTCAAGGGGAGAAGCCCTTCATCAGCTTCAAACATCCTAGGAGTTTAACTCCACACACACACACACACACACACACACACACACACACACATATATATATATAATAAATATTTCCTTTCTGAAGCATAGCTTCTGGTTCTGGGACTAAAAGCCCTCTTTTTTTCTCACCGATGCTCAAGCGCCAAGCGCCCACTTGCCGACATGTGGCACGCCGGCGCTTGAGCGCCAGCGCTCAAGCGCAAAGCGCCCACGTGGCGACACGTGGGCGCTTTGCGCTCCAGCGCTCGAGCGCAAAGTGCCCACGTGCCGACACGTGGCGCGCTTACGCTCGAGCGCCCAGTGCTCGAGCGCAAAGCGCTCGAAAGCAAAGTGCCCACGTGCCGACACGTGGCGCGCTTGCGCTCCAACGCCCTGCGCTCAAGCGCAAAGCGCCCACGTGCGGACACGTGGCGCGCTTGCGCAAAGCGCCCACGTGCCGACACGTGGCGCGCTTGCGCAAAGCGCCCACGTGCCGACACGTGGCGCGCTTGCGCAAAGCACCCACGTGCCGACACGTGGCGCGCTTGCGCTCCAGCGCAAAGCGCCCACGTTCCGGCACGTGGCGCGCTTGCGCTCCAGGGCCCTGCGCTCGAGCGCAAAGCACCCACGTGCCGACACGTGGCGCTCTTATGCTCAAAGCGCTGGCCCCACGCATCCTTTGGATGTCTTTTCCCCCCTTTATATATATATACATGTATATATATACATATGTATACATATGTACACATACACATACTCTACAACACTCTCCCTCCAAAAAAATATTTGGACCGGGGCGTTGCCCCGCACCCTGCAAGGGGGCTGCTAGCCCCTTTGTCCCCCAGCCCGCTATCCGGGTAGCGGGACCCCGTGAAAACTCTACGTGGCTTCCGATATATCAAAACCCCCCTTTCAAAACAACACACACGTACACTGCACATTGAGTTCGCACGACTAGTTTAACCCGTTAATCGGAAGTTCTCTCGCCCCATAAGCGAGGGGTAATTAACGACAGCTTAGTCCGCGGCTGCCGGAGTTTCGGATCCCCACAATCACTAAACCCTCGTCTACCCTAGGCAGGGGGAATCTGTAGTACGACTGAAAAGCGCGCACGTATTCCCATCTCAATGGGGTGACGAAAAACACCATACAGTTTCTGGCACGCCCGGTGGGACCAATCTCTCCTCCCATATTTCGGGTTAAACGTTCATACGAACTCAATCAATATACATATCTATATTTATACAAAAATAATGCTCTTTCATGCAAGTTTTCAAGAAATCGCTTTTCAACAATGTCTCCAAAGATGAACTCAGTTCTCAGCACGGCTCCCGTCTCATACACGATGAAGATGGACTCCAGGACGGTCCTTCCGGCCAGTCTTGGGAGACAATGGGAGGAGCCGCTACCATTTGGCTTTATTATGTTCGTGTCGGCTAATGCTATCCCTGCACCTCAAGCTCCGGTAACCGACAAACTGGCCTCGAAAGGCAAGAGGCCAAATGTGGTGGTCTCGAAGGCACCCCAACTCAAACGCAAGTCGGTGTTTGAACGACTCTCCTTTGCCCCAGCTGGGGGCAAGGCCATCAACACCAACAAAGCAACGAGGCGTCTCGAGCAAGCTCCGACGGTGCCCCTGACGACTGCTCGATCGGGTGTCTTCTCTAAGCTCCCCGCTAATCGACCCACGATGGCTTCCCAGGAAACAGATTCCCGCCAAGCCTTCAAAATTGAGAAGCTAAGGCAGAAAAGGCTCAGATATAAAGTCAACAAAAGGGCAAGGTCTCCTGCTTGGCTGAACCTCATGAGGTTCGAGGAACAGGGTTACCTCGCCAAAGACGAGGAAATGGCTGGATATGTGGTCCACACTGTCTACATGGTGGGCACGCGCAGCAAGAGGAAGGACGGGGCCACCACGTCTCAAATCCAATCTGGCTTGAATGTGGTCGTCGCTTCCCAAGAACAGCCGCCTCCACTGGATGATGAAAACCCTCACCCTCTCGATGAGGATGATAGGCAGAAAGACCCTTCGGTCCATGAGGAGTCGGGCTCGGAAAGTGAAGAGGAGCCAATCTTCCGTCCCAAGAATGCGGAGCAGCAACTTCTCCAAGAGCTCCGAAAACAGCTCAGAAGCAAAGACAAGGAGATGGCCAAACTTTACTCCAAAATTGACGACTTGACGAACGTCGTCTTGCAGCTCACGGCCCGACTTGCCTCTCAGCCGCCCAATCAAGCGCAGGGCTCTGCTCGTGAACCGGGAAACGGTGCCCCAATGCAGCCGACACCTATTCCCTCAAATCCAAAAGTGGGCGAACCGCATGAAAATCAGTCGCATCCTATCTCGGGAAATATCTTGGCTACTGATGACAGTAGCCCGCTAACTCAAGATCAAATCATGGATTTGGTTGCCACCAAAGTCAAAACACTGGTAGCCGAACTGAAGCGCAAAAAGATGTTAACAGTAGAGGGAGACCATATCCTGCTCAATATGATCTGGTAGAATTTCCTAGCGGCTATGTCATCCCTAAATTCGAAAGATTCGATGGGACGGGAAATTCGAATCAGTACATCGCCCACTTCAAAGCCTCATGCGGGAATACTGGGGGCAACGATGCGCTTCTCCTCCGCCAGTTCGTTAATAGCTTAACCGATGTTTCTTTCGACTGGTAAGCGAGCATACCGGATGGCTCCGTTACTGCTTTCGTCCAAATGGAATCTTTGTTTCGACAAAGGTTCATGAGCGTCGGCGATAAGATCACCATTGCCGAGCTCGTAAGGACCAAGCCTAAGAACAACGAAAGCAGCACGGATTTTATAACCCGATGGTGCAATCTCTACGTCAAATGCGAATCGCCGATAGAGCAGGACCAATCTGTCAGTCTCCTCATCGGAAATCTCAACAATTGGATGGCCCCGTTTCTATGCACCGCGGGTCTCAAAACATTCCAAGAGCTGACCAGAAAAGTCCAGATGTTGGAGCGCTCAAAGCAGGAGTGCTTTTCGGATTCCCAAAATAACAATAGGTCCTGGAGAAACCGAAAGGACGATAATCGTAAAGGCGGGAATTTCGACGATTCTGAATCATATAACACTTCGGCTAACCGAAATAAGCAAGGGATGAGCGGGCCTAGTGCCAACCAGCCTCGGAAGCCAGTGTTCGGAGAGGGAAGAGAATCTCCACTCAAAGAGAAGCTAGATAAGGTCTATTCCTTCAGAAGGGACAAAATCCGTAAAATATTCAAAGATGCCCTGAAGAACGGTCTACAACTGCCAGAGTCAAAAAGACCGCAGAAAGCGAATATGACCGACGACCCCAAATACTGCCCCTATCACCGAGTGATAGGTCATGCCATTTAGGACTGCTTCGTCTTCAATGATTGGGTCGAAAAGCAATACAAGGCAAGAGAGATAGAATTGTCCAAAGGTGTGTTAACAAACAGTCAAGCTGCAACCGCAAATTTCATACAAACGGAGACCGAAGTTCTTCGCGAAACTGATTCTCTCATACGTCTGCCTTTCTTTGAAACCAATCGACCACCACGTCATTAAACTGGGAACAGTCGACCTCTAAGTCGTTAAACTGGGAATGTAAAAAAAAATACGTATGTAAATAAACAAAAAATGTGTAAATAAAAGAAAAATAAAGAAAAGCCGAAATGATAAGGCAACTCGCAATAAAAATCAGCGAGTAAAATAAAGATGAAAATAAAGCTGAAATGATGGGGCAACCGCGAATAAAAGCCGAAATGATAGGGTAATCGCGATCTTCGCGATAAGAAAAGCTGAAATGATAGAGCAATCGCGGTAAAACAAAAAAAAACAAAAAAAAACAACAAAACAACAAAACAACAAAAAAAAACCAACGGCGAATGATGAGTCGCTCCTGGTACCATATTCCAGTGCAGCGGTGCAGACGCCAACCAAAATCCAATTTCTCAAAATTCTCCAGCCCTACGGCCAGTCCCCAAATTGACTGCCGTATAAAATCCACGGGCTCAAATAATTCTCGTCATACCCATGCCCCACCACAATCACCAGTTACGCGGCTGGTCTCCGCCCTCGGAATTATGCTCCGTTGGGAAGACCCACTCATGTGTCCTCACGATATATGAGGAGAACAACCCTTCGTGGGATCCTTATGACTCACGAAGGAAAAACACACAAGGGAGTCCCCATGACTCCTAGGGAGAAAATACACCTGCGGGATCCTTACGACTCGTAGGGAGAAAATGCTTTTATGGGACCCTCACGGCCCATAAAATTGAAAAGCCTTAGGTGATAGGGATCTAAACCTGTCTCCTAAGCCATCGCTTCCCAATCCCGAAAGTGGCGAATGATGAGTCACTCCTGGTACCATATTCCAGTGCAGCGATGCAGACGCAAACAAAGTCCCGAAATTTTTATGGCCCTACGGTCTGGATCATACATCCTGCAAAACCGTATAGAATCCACGGGCGTAAAACGATCCCAATCTCTCCCGAGTCCTACCGGTGAGACCACATTCAAAGTCCTACCAAAAATAATAAAATAAAAATAAAAAATAAAAAATAAAAAAAGGTATGTCCACAAGCAAAATGGGCACGGATGAAAACCCGAAAGGGCTCCGTGAGTAAAAACAGCAGGACTGCCGGCGAGTTTGTGAAAACCCGAATGGGCGCAAACTCGTGAAAAAGAGATGAAATGCACTCACAAAGTCCTCTCGACTTTGTGAGGAGAAAATTCCCGCGTGAGATCCTTACGACTCACAAAGGAGCAACACACTTAGGAGTCCCCACGACTCCTAAGGAGAAAATACACCTACGGTATCCTTACGACTCGTAGGGAGAAAATACTTTGTGAGACCCTTACGGCTCACAAAGTTGAAAAGTCTTAGCTGATAGGGACCTAAAACCTGTCTCCTAAGCCATCGCTTCCTGATTAGCAAGCGCAAATAATGATTCGCTCCTGGTACCATATTCCAGTGTAGCGATACTGATACCTAGCAAAAACCAATTTCCAAGCCCTCCCGGGGCAAATGATGAGTTGCTCCGGCATTATTCCAGTGCAGCAATGCAAATGCCAAACCAAAGACAAATCCTCAAATCCACTCATGGCAAATGATGATTCGCTCTTGGTACCATACTCCAGTGTAGCGATGCTGATGTCAACCCAAATCAAATCAAACCAACCTCTGCGGCGGAATCCTGCTTCGTCCCAGAATTTACCCCATGTCGAAATCATGCTTCGCCTCGGGATATCTACCTTCCCTGCCGGAATAATTCTCCGCCTCGGAAACAAGTCAACCAGCAAGCTCTGCGTCGGAATTATGCTTCGTCTCAGAATGCACACCGTGTCGAAATGATGCTTCGCCTCGGTGTATCTGCCTTCCTGTCGGAATTATGCTTCGGCTCGGAATCAACCAACGACCTCCTCGTCGGAATTATGCTCCGCCTCGGAACAAGTCAACCAGCAAGCTCCGCGTCGGAATTATGCTTCGTCTCAGAATGCACCCCGTATAGAAATGATGCTTCGCCTCGGTGTATCTGCCTTCCATTTCGGAATTATGCTTCGGCTCGGAATCAACCAACGACCTCCTCGTCGGAATTATGCTCGGCCTCGGAATCAAGTCAACCAGCAAGCTATGCGTCGGAATTATACTTCGTCTCAGAATGCACCCCGTGTCGAAATGATGCTTCGCCTCAATGTACCTGCCTTCCCTGTCGAAGTTATGCTTCGTCTCGGAATTAAGTCCCGTGCCGGAATCATGCTCCGTCTCAAAATATACCCGGTGTCGAAATCAATGCTTCGCCTCGGAATATTTGCCTTCCTTGTCGGAATTATACTTCGCCTAGGAATCTACCGCTGCATCGAAATCATGTTTCGGTCAGAATGTCTGCCGCGCATCGGAATGATACTCCGATCTCTGGAATCATGCTCCGCTCTTCGGAATGATGCTCTGAACCCTGAAATCATGCTCCGCTCATCGGAATAATGCTCCGATCCCCTGGAATCATGCTCCGCTCTTCGGAATGATGCTCCGATCCCCTGGATTCATGTTCTGCTCTTCGGAATGATGCTCCGAACCCTGGAATCATGCTCCGCTCATCGGAATGATGCTCCGATCCCCTGGAATCATGCTCCCCGTGGGATACTCCGACCCTGGAATTATGCTCCGCGAATCAGAATGATGCTCTGATTTCTGGAATCATGCTCCACCGTTCGGAATGATGCTCCGATCTTGGAATTATGCTCCGCTCTTCGGAATGATGCTCCGATCCCCGAAATCATGCTCCGCTCTTCGGAATGATGCTCCGAACCCCGGAATGATGCTCCGATCCTCCGGAATGATGCTCCGATCCTTGGAATCATGCTCCGCTCTTTGGAATGATGCTCCGAACCCCGAAATGATACTCCAATCCTCCAGAATGATGCTTCGATCCTTGGAATCATGCTCCGCGCTTCGGAATGATGCTCCGATCCCCGGAATCATGCTCCGCTCTTCGGAATGATGCTCCGAACCCCGGAATGATGCTCCAATCCTCCGGAATGATGCTCCGATCCTTGGAATCATGCTCCGCTCTTCGGAATGATGCTCCGAACCGCGGAATGATACTCCGATCCTCCGGAATGATGCTCCGATCCTTGGAATCATGCTCCGCGCTTCGGAATGATGCCCCGATCTCTGGAATCGTGCTCCGCCCTTTGGAATGATGCTCCAATCTTGGAATTCTGCTCCGCTCATCGGAATGATGCTCCGATCTCTGGGAATCATGCTCCCCGAGGGATACTCCGCCCCTGGAATGATGTTCCACCTCGAAGTCCAACTTCAAGATCCATCAATTTCATGCACACAACTGAAATATGCGGTGTGCATTTATTGATGGGGGGCACTTTGTTGGGGTAAAAATTTGCACCCCCTATTGACCTAGTCAATGTCAAGGTCAACCCCAAGCCGGGTGGGCCCAAGCCCAGGTCAAGTGGGCCCATGCCCAAGTCGAGCCCGCGGCCAGCCTCCGCCATGCCAAAATATAGATCACGTAATAAATAATTTTTATGTAATTTTTTATGCATGAATGTATGCAAAATGGGCATAAAGCGAAATTTTTGTAAAGCCCATGGCTTATGTGCAAAAAGAAATGGCACATGAGCCATGGGATGGGCAAAATGCCATTTTGCAAAGCCCAATGGGCTATTTGTAAATATGTAAGCCTATATAAGGCAACACGATGATGAATAAAAAAATATACTTTTCATTCTCAAAAAAAACCTAGGGTTTGTGCTTCCTGCTCTTTCTCCAAGGTTCTAAATTTTCTCATTTCTTTTGAATTAAATCAAGAGTTTTACTCTTCCTTTTCCAATACTAAATAGTTTTCCACCACAAAACCCATAAAGGGGAACTTGGATCTGTCTTTATATCTTTAAAATCTCACATCTCTTGATCTTCAAAATCCGGCCAAACAAAGGAAGAAGAAGGAGACTCGTCTCCAGAAACCCCACTTTGGGGAAGAACTAGGGCTCAAGGGGAGAAGCCCTTCATCAGCTTCAAAACATCAACTCCATATATACATATATATATATATATAATAAATATTTTCTTTCTAAAGCATAGCTTCTAGTTCTGGGACTAAAAGCCCATTTTTTTCTCGCCGGCGCCCACGTGCCGACACGTGGCGCGCCGGCACTCGAGCGCCCTGCGCTCAAGCGCAAAGCGCCCACGTGCCGACACGTGGAGCGCTTGCGCTTCAGCGCCCTGCGCTCGAGCGCAAAGCGCCCACGTGCCGACACGTGGCGCGCTTACGCTCCAGTGCCCCGCACTCAAGCGCAAAGCGCCCACGTGGCGCTCTTGCGCTCCGGCGCCCTACGCTCCAGCGCCCTGCGCTCAAGCGCAAAGCGCCCACGTGCCGATACGTGGCGCGCTTGCGCTCCAGCGCCCAGCGCTTAAGCGCAAAGCGCCCACGTGCCGACACGTGGCGCGCTTGCGCTTCAGCGCACTGCGCTTGAGCGCAAAGCGCCCACGTGCCGACACGTGGCGCGCTTGCGCTTCAGCGCACTGCGCTTGAGCGCAAAGCGCCCACGTGCCGACATGTGGCATGCTTGCGCTCAAGCGCCCAGCGCTCAAGCGTAAAGCACCCACGTGCCGACACATGGCGCGCTTGCGCTCTTGCTCTCAAAGCGCTGGCCCCACGCATCCTTTGGATGTCTTTTCCCCCCTTTATATATATACATATGTATACATATGTACACATACACATACTCTACAACACTCTCCCTCCCAAAAAATATTTTGGGCCGGGGCGCTGCCCTGCACCCCGCAAGGGGGCTGCTAGCCCCCCTGACCCGCAGCCCGCTATCCGGGTAGCGGGCCCCCTGTGAAAACTCTGCGTGGCTCCCGATATATCCAAACCCCCCTTTCAAAACAACACACACGTACACTGCGCATTGAGTTCGCATGACCAGTTTAACCCGTTAATCGGAGGTTCCCTCGCCCCAAAGGCGAGGTGTAATTAACGGCAGCTTAGTCCGCGACTGCCGGAGATTCGGATCCTCACAATCAGTAAACCCCCGCCTACCCTAGGCATGGGGAATCTGTAGTACGCCTGACAAGCGCGCGCGTATTCCCATCTCAATGGGGTGACGAAAAACACCCTACAGTAAGAATGCCGCCGAACATTCCCACGCTGCGTCACTCTGCTTAAGTCACCTACTCCATCTACCAAGGGTCATCCTACACTCAGCAAGGTAAAACCTATCGCTCTGATACCAACTTTATCACGACCCGAAGGTACGGAACGTGGCTGGCACTTAAATTACGAAACGTCTAAAGGCGTAACGTAATCTAAGTAAGCCAAAGCACAGAAATTTAAACCATTAAACAAATAGAGTGAAGGAAAACTTAATTTAAAAGGAGATGTAGTAAATTAAAGTCACATTAAAGCATTTTAAAACAACAAATTTTCCCGAAAATTTCGGCAGAGTCTCCTTTGTAAGTACTGGCCCCCAAACGGGTACAAAACAAGAACACATATAAATGATGAATAACGACATCCCCAAGCGGGAGCTAGCTCTTCACCAAAGGCGGAATCACAACCACACGCAATATATATTTATAATCATCGAGCAAAATAAGCATATAAAACACGAGAGTAAGAAAGCATCACGTCGGCTCAAGTGAGCTCGACACTAAAGAAACAACATATATACAAATCTCACAGTCACACCTCTAAGTCGCATATACAATGGTAAAAGTGGTAGATGGAGAATACTAGATACAATAATAGTACAAGTGGAGACAAAAGTATCCTCGCAACCCACCTACAAGCAATGCCGCAAGTCCGAGCAAAAGAAGCCAAGAAAAGCATGCCTGTCGCTACAATGCTGATGGGTCGGACCTGCAAGATACTGTGGCACAACGGGGGCGAGTTGCCAACTCGTGAGAAGTAAGTAACATCTAATAAGGCTATCGTAAGCATGCATGCAAATGCGTCGCAACCTACATATACTGATATGATGTGATGTACTCGTATGTATGCAACCTGAATGCATAATCAACACGAGACCTGAATATGTTTAGTACGAGAAAATCTGTATTCTTATCTTAGTAAAACTTCTGTAAAATAACTGTATTATCATAAATGAAGTCAACAGAAATCCGTGTCAAGCATCGACACAAAATATGAATATCTCAATCTCTCAATATCTCAATGTCTCAATATCTCGACGTCTCAACATCTCAATGTCTCAAGGTCTCAATATCTCAATATCTCGGGCTCCGTCGGTCCGGATCAGCCCATATCATCAAATCTCACGACTACGGTCGGTATCCTCCGGATATCCTCCGCGCCAGACATCACCGGTAGATAGTCTGCCCCTGCCAGGCTCATCGTCTACAACTCGAGCTTCTTGCCCCGGGGTACCGTACCGGGCCCACCATGTACCCAAAACAGTTCATCCTGCTCCTCAAATCGGGTATCGAAAACCAACAGAAATCAGGAAAACTCATGGTGGATGACAGATACATCATATCATGAGAAAAGAGAAACTTGCATTTTCAAAATGGTAATAAGTTCTTAAAATCTTTGCGGTTTTCCCCAAAATCCAGAACTCTCATAAATACCGAAATCTCCAAGAAGAATCACAATATATGAACATGTAGGAAACGATGAATGCCTATGATATCGATAGTATGCAATGTGATTTATGACTAGGAAACTATGTAAAAAATGATGATAAAATAAGGTGTATATGACTAGCAATCCGACGTATCCATCCTGATGAAGTGAAATATACAACTACCAGTTTACGTATCATGTATGATGCAAGTGTTTTTGATACTGACCTAAGCAAGTTCTAGAGTGTTCATGGCAGAGCAATTACCAAAGGCGAGTGTGTTCACATAAATAGTGTATGTGCAGCATGAACCAATGGTAATGGTGCAAGTGTCCTATGAGATGATACCACAAACATGTATATATATATATAATGGTGCGATGCAATGAGATGAATAATTAGATAACTACGCATATAAATGCTAGTACTACAAATAATCCTAAACTATCGGGCTCCTCACGCCATCCAAACGACCCCCCCATAGTACCTCTACTCACCCGGACGCCTCGGCTAATTTGATCCGATCACAGCCTTGCCTTTCCGTGTCGCGTCCGATGCCTCCGCAACCGATCCTAGTATTTCACAAACACAATACATAAGGCTAAATATCCTGAGACGACACAAAGACAACGAAATGCAAAAATAAACATCCGCAAGCTAGATACTTGTGCACTTGATGCACAAAACGCGTACGGCATCGCCACAACCTCAACTAGGATCGCTATATGAAACAACCACCAAGCCGAGAACCCGATCGTACCGATCGCGCATTCAAAATACACTAATTATCATAGGAGATAGTATATATATCACCGCAACGTCATATTAGACCACCATCTAATTATACCGAAAATCTAGTAAGCAACCCTAAGGAAATTTCGGTGCAAAACATCTTGGATTAGCGATCTAGTGCCCACAATCACAAGTAAACATCCAAACTAAGCCAATAGATAGCAACTACACTTAGCTAACCTAGTTGCGATGGTTAAAACCCTAACTCAAATTCAAACCCTTTTCTTTAAATCTCAAACTTGCAATTAGAACCAAAGTAACATCTAAACAAGTTAGCTTACAGAAATTAACCAACAAATTAAACATTGGGTTAAGATTTATACCTCACACTTTTAGAGATCTAACTTGTAACTTAGCCTCCCAAAAATGGTCTCTTGCTCCAAGATTGAAGCTAGATTTGGCTAAGGAAAATTGGGTGAAGAATTAGCTATGAATTTGGGAGGTTTTGTGTTGATTTTTGATGGATTTTTGGGGATTTTTGAGATGGAAAAAGAGATGGGGAAATGTGGGGGAGCTGCAGAATGGGCTCGGCCAAGGGGAGGAAAGGAGTGGGTGAGTGTGTGTAGAATTTTTCAAGTCAAGAAAATCCCCTTCAAGTCTCATTAATGCACCTCACATCAAATTCTATCTTTATTTTATTTTATTTTCTTATTAACTTAACCTAGAACTAACTAGAACCAGGAGGCAAGTTGAAAAAAAATAAAAGAACATGTTACAAACTAGGTTTAAATTGTCATGGTTCACAAGTGTAATTAACCCATTCAATTTTGTAATTATCACTAATTAAATGTATAAGTGAAAGATTATAATAATATTTAAAATAATTAATTAAAGAAAAATATTGAAGTAAACTAGCAATTCATAAGTGACTAATTAAATACCAAATACTAGCAATTACATAGCTAAAATAGGTATAATTTGGTCTATATTGAAAAATAATTATAATTAGGTTTTACGGAAAACACGAGTTATATTACCGATTATCGGAAAATTTACCTAAACGATTTTTAAAACGTTACACCACTGTGCTTTGATTACTACCCTACTGTCATGACCCGAAATATTAGCTCGTGATCAGCACTTAAATCATGCAACGTCTAAAGGCGTAACGTAATCCAAGTAAGCTGAAACCCAGAATCTAAACCTTTTAAAGAAATAAAAGAGGCGAAGTTTTGAAATAAGGTATAATGAAGAAAAAGGTTTTCTTAAATGCATAGAAAAGGGAACATGAAAAATGCAAGTTTATCCTACTTGTTGTAAAACATGTTCGTATTTTAAAAATGTGTGCAGCACCTCCTTTGTATATTTTGATCCAAAACCATAAATACATGATAATATAAAAGGCATCCCCAAGCGGGAGCTAGCTCTTCGCCAAACGGCGGATTCACAATGACGGAAGACAGTAATATAAATATACGATGCCCAACGGCGAAGAACGACACTGAAAATAAAGAATAAAGCAAGAAATCAACCCAATAAGCGAACATAAAACACATCGCTCAAATCTCGCAACTTTAAGTCTCACTAAGTCTTACTATTTATACAAATACTAGTTTTGATTGATGGAGTTGACTAGATACAATATGAATAATAAATACAAGGGTGGGCACGATACAAATGTCCCACCCACCAAAGAAAATCACCAAAATGCAACTGTGTGCCAACGATGCCGCTACCGATCCAGGCGGTCAACCTGCAAGAACTGTGGCACAACGGGGTGAGTTGCCAACTCGTGAGTAGAAAACATCATCAGGTAGAAGTTGAATAAAATAACGATTACCTAGGTCAACTATATTATAAAGGTAATACTATGATATCTAAGGTGACCGTATGTAAATATGTGCCAACAATATAATCAATGCCTGAATGCATGTGGATCTCGTCCACTCGAAACATCATAAAAACATGTGTGTGCAAATATATGAGGATATCAAAGAATGTGTGTCCATCAATGACACATCAAATCATAGAACCGGAGTGTCCAACACCGACACTCGAAAACATCATGAAACCCGTGTCTAGCATCGACACGTAAATCCTCATATCTCAGGCGCCGCATCCTCAGATCGGCCTTCATGTCCATCTCTCTACTCCGGTCGGTATCCTCCGGATAAACCGCCGAGTCCAAATACTATCACCGGTAGGTAGTGCTCCCCTGCCAGGCTCAACACCATCATCTGCGACCATCTCGCCCCGGGGTGCCTCACCGGGTCCACCATGCACCCGCAGACGGTTCCTCCTCCTTCTCGAATCGGGTGTAACATGCCAATCTCAGAACTGAGAAAACACATGGTGGACGCACTGAAATATCATATCAAGAGAAACCTGGTTTTTAAAACAATACATACTTTCCTTTGAAATAACCACGATTCTCAAATCCAGAAATCTCATGAAAGCAGCATATCTCAATGCGTAAAATCGTAAAGAATGATGTATGAAACATATAATAGAATGTAAGCATATCCGTAAATCATGGAACATGGAACAGTAATATGCATATATCAAGGGAAAAACGCTCTTTAAAATGAATCCAGTTTTAAAATATATCTCGCGGTTCTCAATTTCTCCAAGGTCAAATGCAACATCGTCTAAAGATGTATATGTAACTATAGCAAGTAAATTATGCAAGGAGTCATATCATGATGCAGCAATTCTACTGTGTAGTGACATGGCAATTATCGATGATGAAGTGTGTGAGCTGGCCAATCTGTGTACGTGTGACATACGCATCATCGATAATGGTGTAGGTGTACTAGCACAGGTATATGAAATGCAATGGGAAAGACATGAACGTAGCATAAAGTAAATCGGCAGCTAAATGCTATAAGGTATACGTATCTAACATGACCGAGTCGGTGATTCTATCAATCGACATCCTCTAGTCAAGGGTATGGATCAATCATCTATTAAACTCGTCACGTACGGTAAATCATCGTATGTCGTCATTAAACAATTAGGGATCCTATCAACCTATATGATAAAGAGGGTACGGACCAAACGTCTCGTACGGCTTATCACTCATGATTCACAACATTTTATATCTCCGTATACCTATATCCCAGGTCACATCCATAACCATCTCAAATCAGGGGACCGACAAAGTTATTAATCCTCTCTTATCGACTCGCATCCGTATACCGACATATCCATCAAGTTATCATATCACATCGTATTCTTTTCATTACATTAAGTCAATTTTATATAAACATTCTACTTTATACATCGAAAGACATGCTACTCTAAACTCAACCCTATTCTAGTGCAACTACATATCTATAAGTCGTGATTCACATTAACCTTTCATATCCTTATATTCCTATCATCTCTAACTATCTTAAATAACCATGTCCCTAGTTTTCTAATCTAGGTTTCTACGACTGCATCCTATAAATCGATTTCCATTTAATAATTTTCGGGGGTGCTATACGCCATCCACCTGACTTTTCCCGTAGATATAGATCTACTCACCTTGCTCATTTCTTGCCGAAGTCTATGACGCCATGCTCCGTCGTCTCGAAATCCACGCGAAGGTACCTACAATACATATACAGTCGCAATAGCATTAAAATTAAGTACGAAAAACTGATACGACACACGGTGCGCTCATAGATTAGAACCTATAGCCTACGCATGCAAAACAACCAAACCAACCCTTGTTGTTGACGTAAAAACGCCCAACAACCAAATACAATATCAAACATTAAAACCAAGCATTCAAAATACGGAAAACATATCCAATAATCACACCAATGTGCTCCCAGATTTTGACTCGGGCCAATTGGAGCAAAACAAACAAGCATAGGGTGTTGTATATGGAGTGAGTGAGCTACTGAAACAAGCTGGACCCAATCCCCTTCCAAGTGGCCGACCACATGCCCAAAAATTCTGGCCACCTCGGCCCAATATTCTTGGAATGTGTTCGTATTTTCAGTGTGGTCTCCTAGGGTCTTAATTAGGTCTCTGGAGTTGTTTGTTTTTCTCAGAAACTCCCCGGGCCATCCCAGATTCCCTGTAGGCATGCTAAAAGTCACAAAACCGATACGGAACTAATCCTAAGTTCGTCTTATGGTTTCTATTATCATTTCCAGGTTAGGTAATCAATCTCTAAGCCCCTAGTTTAGCCGCCAAGTAACCCAAGTCCACACAATAACCCAAACCCTCTCTAGGGATTTCCAAGTTCACAAATCCACCACTAAACAAATTCTAAACTAAACTAAAATGCTAGGAACTCAAAACTAAACCAAAATAAAAGAGATATACCTCACTTGGGCAACTCAAGAAAAACCCTAGCTTCCCAATGTCATCAAAATCCAACTTTGCTTGGTCCATTGTGTTGAGGATGAAGAGGGGATCAACTTTTGTGAAGGGGGTATATGTTTTTGGTGAATATTTGGAGATGGATCTTGGGGTAGAGGTGGAGGGGGATGAGGTTGATGGAGATGAAGAAAATGATGGGGGATGAAAGAATGTGGCCGCCCTCTCTCTCTCTCTCCTTTTTATTCTCACACTCTCTATCTCTCTCTTTTACCATTTTCTCATTTTCTTTTCTTTTTATTTTTAAAACCAAAACACATAATACCCTAAAAACAACACATGGAGACAACATGTAACCAAAATGTAACAAGACATGGTGCACTAGCCATGGAAAACTGTAGAAACACGGATTTGGCCTAATCGCTATTAGCAGTGCACTGATCGGGTTTTTATTTAAACCGCATATAATTAATTATAAAAATACCAAATCCAATAAATATATTTTTAAATGAGTAAATCATTTTAATCACCAATTATTTCACAATTATTGGTATATATTTACCCCAATTTCGCAAATCGGGTAGTTTTCGCGAAATATATTATTTTAATATTAAATTCCAAAAATAATATTTATATTTTCTGAAATGTTAAAATCTTCCCTCTTAAAGAAATTCGGTCACCGAATTTAAATTTAAACCCCCAAATATTAAAAAATTTCAATAATCAGCGCAAATCAACGGGGTTCTGAAATCATAGAAGATATAGAAATGCCACAGCGCATCCCCCGCGCTTGAAAACGAATATGAACTCAAAATCGAACTCCGTCAAGCGTCATGCAAATCATCGGATTTTCATGCATATCATCGGAATTACAAGGAGATACAGATCTCGAAATCTACTACTGAAATCCAATATGCACTAGTCAAATACTATCATACGTATATAGTACGCATCCTTGAAAAAATCTTAAAACTGAATAAAACATATGCAAAATCTTTTCTGAATTGCCGTGTGATGCGTAACTCACGGCACAAGGGGCGGACGCTCATCTATAAAGTAGTAAATATACCTATGTATGTTTTTGCTCAAATTACACATTCCGCCATTTTTAACACATCCCAAAAGGTTTTGTTTTGTAATTGTTCGTGTCGCTCACGGACACGTAAGAAATAGCGTGACTATAACTCCTTTTTGAAAACCTCTGGTTAAACTTTTTAATGCAAGAAAAGTACTCAGGTACTGTCCTCAGATCAGTCCTGTTTGGCTACTACACAATATAGTACCCAACATGAAAACAAAGTGCTCAAAAGCAAAATCAGCCTTAAAAGGCGTATCCAACAATTACGCGCGTCTGGTGCGCCCGGAAATAAAATACAAACAGGTGCCACAATATGCACAAAGCAAAACTAAGTGCAACGGGTGTGCACGACAACAATATCTGGTGCATCTATTGTGCACGAAAATCTCAATCGAGTGCATCCGGTATGCACAAAAATACAAATCTGGTGCATCAATGCACAAAATACCAATCAATAACTCGAATGCGTAAAAAGTAACACCGAGTGTACCAAGGTGTATAAAATCATAAACGTGTGCAACTGCTTGCACAAAACACATATCGATGCACTGCTAGCACATATAAGCTATACCGAGTGCAAAATCAAATCGAGTGCGTACCACACGCACAAAATCAAATCAACTGTATGAAATCCAGGAAATCATAAACATGTGCAGCCAAGACACAAAATCAATATCAAGTGCAATAGATATGCATAAATCATAAATCAACACAACGGTGTAAAAAAACATATATCAAGTGCAATAACTATGCACGAAAATGTAAATACCCAGTAGGTGCAGCAATGGTGCACGGAATCAATATCATAAAACTCATCATCAAAACTCAAATCCAAGCGATTTAAGCGTGATACTCGGATCACAAACGCAAATCGCAATAAATGACATCGAGGTACACCTCCTACAAAGTCGAAAATATCGGTGCGCCCAAAACTGTCAGAGCAAGAACATCCGCTTGCCTCCTGCTCACGGTCTGGCATCCTCGGTCTCTGGGTCCTCATTTCTCTGTGGATTACCAATCTAGCAATTCATCGGCTCATCGGTCCAGTCCGGTGTGCTAACGGAAACGATTCCGCTCTGGCAGTTCTCTAGTCTTCTCTTGGCCAATTAGTATGACCACTCATAAAGCAGCACGTCAATGGCGTCGGCCTTTGGTCCTCTGAATACACGTCACACATCTGATCATCGGTGCAAATCCTATTGCAGCCGTGCCCTGGAAGGAACCTGCTCAGGGTCTCTTCCGATCTTGCTTATGCCGAACTATACGGAGGCTGGTACTCTTACAAAATCTTTTCTCGCTTTCTGGACATCTGCGTTCTCAGCACAGCTTTTCCTCGGGAACTGGTCGTATCTCACGCCTCTATATGCATATCAGATCTCTAATCTCAACGGGGAGTAACAACAGCTCGTTGACATCTCGCACGAACCACTTGTTCCACTCGTCTTTATTATCGTCTGCTTCGACGTCACGTCATGCTATCTGCGTATTGGAATTGTCCTCGGCTACAGTCAATCCTGAGTCTCTCATACGGACTCGAAATCACGAACTCGGTATCTTCATCACTCTATAGAAGATCCCTAGCCGAACACGTCCTCAAGAACTCGTCTCAACCATCGGAGGAATACTCTCTACTCGTCCGTTCCTGATCGACTCACAACGCATCTGGGTGAGGTCCTCTATCCGAATCTGGTCAACTTGCCGATCTCTTATCACATGATATCTGGACGACGTCAAAATTTTCGATCGATTCATCAAAGTCCCATAATTCCCCCAAAGCTCAACCCCTGAGCATAGTTTAATAATATCTAGGACACGCCACAGTACCTATGGACCAACCATAGAAGGGCAAACCCAAGCCTCACTGATGGCACCGTTGAACTGCCGCAAACTCTAAGGTTCAAAAAGCGGTTCCATGGTCATCATGTCGAGTTAGGGTTTCATTCTTCTAGAGGGTCCACAGAATTACTTGCATGTTCCTTCGAATACTTTAAACTTGGAAAAATGAGTTTCTGACATTCGTTCGAACTTTTTAACTTCGCCTAGACGACATGCGAATACCTTTCGTCCGCATGCTAAACAATGCCTCAATACTCTAGGAAAAACGATACATCAACGGTCATCTCTAGATCGGTCTACTCTAGATCTGAGTAAGACTCTCCACACTGAAAATCTTCAACTCAACTGGGCCTGCGTGTGCGCATCAATCTGACGAATCACCTTCGTCTCTCAACTTTGGATAGACTAGCAATCATCTGTCGCATCTCTGCCTAGAAGCTCCAGCGATCTCGGCTCGTAAAGTCTGGAGGCGACATCCTATCAATCTCAGCAACAGCTGGGTCATCTGTCTGCACGGTAGACGACATCACAATCTTTGAGGTAGGTTGTACATGAACAGTCCTCTCATAACTGGCAGCTCTAACAATGGCCCGATCATCCGGTGTAAAACCAAACACTAGCCTCAAGAAGAGGTCACAACACAAACACTACATCGAGACGTTCCCATGTCACCAGAAAACACAACGGTCAGTCCTCGTCCATGATGAGCTCGCCCTGACCGCGTCACTAGCAGCAGCTCAATCTGCGCTCAAACCATGGTGACAGGAACCTCCATTGTGTGTCGACGAAAACAGAGCAACGGAATGAAAGGAATCAACAAATCCAGGATAGATACATGATTATAAGGAGGAACGGAATCAATAAGAGTATGATCATGGAAACAAATAGAATCAAAGATCTCAATATATGTACATCCTAAGGTTTCTTAAGTGGAGCATCGTATCGTAAATATGCCGCGGAACATACGTACGGTACGTTACTCTACTCAAGCTACCTACTACATCAATCAGGGTCAGCCTATGTGTCACGACCCGCAGGGTACGGAACGTGACTGGCACTTAAGTTTACGAAACGTCTCAAGACGTCCGTAAAATAAGTAAGCCAAAGCCCAGAAAACCAAAACCACAAAGCAGAAGAGTGAAGAAAACCCAATCAATTGAAAGCAAGTTTATCAAATACGTCATATAAAACCCTTTTTAAAAACAATATCAATTTTTCCGAAAATTTCAGCAGAGTCTCTTTTGTAAATACTGGCCCCCAAAATGGGTACAACAAGAATATAAATGTATCCAACAAATATGGCATCCCCAAGCGGGAGCTAGCTCTTCGCCACAGGGCGGTCACAAATCCCACGCAATGTAAAGCAATAACATGCGAAATAATCATAATGAAGCATAAGAAAAAAACAGCATGTCGACTCAAGTGAGTTCGACCCCAAAATACAGCATAAAAGTCCACAAACCTCACAGTCTCATCTCTAGGTCAATATACAATAATACTGGTAGAAACAGTAGATGGAGTACACTAGATACAAGAATATACAAGGTGGTACAAAAATAATGATATAACCCACCTAAGAGCAAGACCTCGAGTCCAGGCAAAAGAAACAAGAGCGCCCGCCGCTACTGCACTGACGGAGCGGACCTGCAAAAGGCTATGGCACAACGGGGGTGAGTTGCCAACTCGTGAGTAATAAATAACATCTACACAGGCTATCGTATGCATGCACACAAGTATACTAGCATCTAACTACTGGTAAGGCAGGACATAATGGCAAGTATATATGCAATATGAATATACTAGCAGGTATGAATGCAATGCGAGTCAACTCGTGATCTGAATGTGTAAGTATAAGAAATCATGTTATTCCCTTTAAGAATCTCTTTTGAAATACCAGCACAATACCAATAGAATCAACAAGAACCTGTGTCCAGCAACGACACTTCAAAACTATCACAAATCTCATATATCCATGTCATAGTATCTCTGGCCTCAGCCATCCGGCTGACCCAGCTCAATATCAAAATCTCATCATCTCGCGGCCACGGTCGGTATCCTCTGGATATCCGCCGTGCCAAACAGTCACCGGTAGGTAATCCGTCCCCTGCCAGGCTCAACGTCAACACCACATTCATCTTGCCCCGGGGTACCATACCGGGCCCACCATGTACCCGTGACGGTTCCTCCACTCCTCGACACGGATCTCGAAAACCACAGCAAACTCATGGTGGACGACACTTTACATCACTAGAAAACCGCAATTACATATTTTAAAAACATAATAAGTTTAGAAATTTTGCGGCTTTCCCCCGAAATCCAGAAATATCATAAAATCTCAAGAAATCCTCATAAGTGCATATATCAATGGTGATGAATGGATATGATATCAATAATTAAGCTACGATGTATGATTAATAGACTAGGCATGAACAAATAATATGATGAGGTACATGCACATGAATGGCAATCCTATGATTTCATTTTAAGGAATTAAAGGCAATAGCACAGGTTTAAGCATCAATTAGTAAAAGGTTTCAAAATATAGGTTATCTAGTGTGGTGGCATGGCAATTACCAGGGCGTTTGTGTAAGCATGAATAGTGCTCGTGCTGCATATAAAAACCCTGGCAATGGTGCAGGTGTCCTATAAAATGGGTTCGCATATGTATGTCAATATAAGACATGAATGCAGCAAATAATCATATAAGTATTACACCCCTAATTACTAACATCACTAAGAATCTTTTAAGTTACTAAAACTATCGGGCGACTTGCGCCATCCAACGATAGTCCCCCGTAGATGTTACATCTACTCACAGAAATCCTCAGCTAGCTACGTCCGATCACCGCTTCCCCTTTTAGTGCCGCATCCGAAGCCTCCACGACCGAACCTGGAATTTACATCAATACAAAAATAAGGTTACAAATCAAGAACGACGCAAAACCCAAACGAAAATACTAACGTTCACAAGCTAGGTACAATGTGCACAAGGTGCGCGGAATACACGCGAAAATCGCAAAAACTGCAAAAATCGACTATTTGGTCGCCCGGCAAAACTAAAACCCGATTACTCAAAAATCCGCACTCACGCATCCTAAATTTCATAGGATACGCCAACAATATAATCTAGATATCGCAATTAATTCATCACAACATTTTAGTAAAAACTAGTAAGCTAGAATAGCAATTTGGTGCAAACATCGACAACAGCGACAAAGTTATCACGGTCCAACACAACCATCCAATCCACACAACTAGTTAGCCACCAAAAACACAATTTTAACTTATTTACCATGCTACAAAACCCACATTCCATACACAAACCTCTTCTTGATTTTGGTAATTTGCAAACTTAATGAAAATTTCACACAAGTTTAACATAGATTAGCTTAATAAGAAGCCACTTAAGCAAAGTAACCTTAAAGATTGGTTTAGTAATTAACTAGATATCTAATTAGCTTTAATTAACTAAATAATGGTTCCTAAAAACCCTAGTTTAACTCTAACCATAAACCTTTAAAAACTAGATTAGAATCTAACACTAAATTAACACTAGATTTTAGCCAAATTAGCAATTTAACCACTTAGATTAAGCTAACAAAATAACTAGATAACAAAATAGCTTAATTAATCTCTTAATGGTGATCTAAACCCTAAATTAATTTCAAACCACAAACTTTAAAAAAAACTAGTATGCAATTAACACTAAAATTAACACTAAAACAATTTTCAAAGTTCAATTAGCACACTTTAAACTACAATTTAACCATTTGATTAGAAATTATACCTCACAAGCCCAAACCCTATGTTGCTAAAGCCTCCCAAGATGCCATCTTTCTCCAAGATTTGAACCAATTTGGGTTTGAGAAGAGAGGGAATAAGGTTTTGTGTTGAAAAAGTGAAGGTTTTGTTGATTTTTATTGAATTTTTGAGATGAAAATGAAGTAAAAGAGAAGAAGAAATGGGGAAAATATTTGGGGCTGTTGGTGCAGGATTTCTGAGCTGAGGAGGGAGTGGGGAGAGGTGTGGGGGGGGGGGTTGGGAAAAAGTGTAGAGAAGTTTCAAAGTCAAAAGACCAAGTCAAATAACAAAACACATACCCAATTTAATATATTAAAGCCCTTATCATATCATTTTGTTCAAATGAGATGGGGAAAATTTTTGTAGGCTTGCTACTGAGGTGGGGCCGGACTAGGGGTGAGGGGGGTGTGAGAGGGGTTTTACAAAAAAAATTCTATGCAAAAAGACCCCCTACAAGTCCAAAATTGCAAGTTTTAGCTTAAAATTCAATAAATTTCGTTTTCCATAAGAAAAATTAGTTAAAACTTAAAATAAATTACTAAAAATTTATGTTACAAATAGATTTTAATTAACATGATTTTAAAGCTTAATTTTAGCCCATTTAAATTTGTATTTATCGCTAATTAATGTATTTTCTTACCGGCTTAAAATAATATTAAAAAATTGAAAAATAGGGAAATTTTTTTAAATGACCAGAATTTAATAAGTAACTCATTAGCTACTAAAAACAAACAATTACCTATCCATTTTAGGTATAATTAGCCCTAAACTGCAAAATAACAAAAAGACGGTTTTCGGAAAAATACCGAATTTTCGCCGAATTTCCGGAAAACACCAAAACGACTTTTCAAGACGCTACAATCTTCCCCCCTTAAAGAAATTCGGTCCCTGAATTTAAAAAATATAACTACGCGTACCTTCAAGGAGATAGGGATATTTCTTCCTCATCTCGCCCTCGGTCTCCTAGGTAACCTCCTCGCTGCTCGGGCTACGCCAAAGGACCTTGACGGTTGGTATAATCTTCGACCTCAACTTCTTCACCTGCCGATCCAGGATGGCCACCGGCTGCTCTGCAAAATAAAGGTCGCGCTCTAGCTGGATTGTCGGGTGCTGAATCGCATGCGAAGGGTCGTGAAGGTACTTGCGGAGCATTGAAACATGGAAGACGGGATGAACATCGGGAAAGCTGGGTGGAAAGGCCAAACGATATGCAACAGCGCCGACACGCTCGAGAATCTCGAAGGGACCCACAAATCTGGGACTAAGCTTTCCTTTTCGCCCAAAACGCATCACAACCTTCATCGGAGAGACCCTCAGAAAAACATGTTCGCCAACTGCGAACTCTAATCTGCGACGGCGCCTGTCTGCATACGATTTCTGCCTGCTCTGAGCCGCTCTCATCCGGTCTCGGATCAACTGTATCTTCGCTATCGTCTCCTCAACAAGCCGCGGCCCCAAAATACTGCTCTCGCTGAGCTCTGTCCAACAGACGGGCGATCTGCATCTCCTCCCATACAATGCCTCGAAAGGTGCCATCTGAATAGTATCCTGGAAGCTGTTGTTGTAGGAGAACTCCACTAGAGGTAAATGACGATTCCAGCTACCACTAAAGTCTAAAACGCACGCTCTGAGCATGTCCTCGAGAGTCTGAATGGTCCGCTCTGACTGTCCGTCGGTCTGCGGATGAAATGCTGTGCTGAAGCTCAAACGAGTGCCCAAAGCCTCCTGGAGTCTCTGCCATAGTCGGCTGGTAAACTGAGTGCCTCGATCTGACACGATACAAGTCAGTACGCCATGCAACCGCACGATCTCGTCAATATAGAGCTGAGCATACTGAGCGAAACTGAAAGTCGTCTTCACTGGAAGGAAGTGAGCCGCTTTCGTCAATCGATCTACGATCACCCAGATGGAGTCGTACCCTCGACTGGTCCTGGGTAGACCCACAACGAAGTCCATCGAAATCTGCTCCCATTTCCACTCTGGAATGGGTAACGGCTGTAGCTCTCCTGCGGGCCTCTGGTGCTCGGCCTTGACTTGCTGACAAGTCAGGCATCTCGAAACGAACTCCGCAATGTCCCTCTTCATCCCGTCCCACCAGTAGGTCTCTCTCATATCATGGTACATCTTGTTGGTACCGGGGTGGACACTATACACTGATCGGTGTGCCTCCTCAAGAATGTCGCGCCGCAATCCATCAGCATCTGGTACGCACAGTCTAGATCCATATCGTAAAATCCCCTGATCATCAACCACGAACTCGAAAAATCTGCCCTGTCCCATCTTTGCCATGATCTCTGAGCAACGGTCGTCACTGCGCTGTGCCTCATATATACGGTCAAGAAACTGTGGGCGTGCACGAACATGCGTGAGCTGTCCCCCTGTCTGAGTGAACTGAAACTCAACTCGGCTGTCGCATAACATCTGCCAATCTGCTGACGACTGCCTCTGCACTGCGCGCAAAAAGGATAGACTACCCCCGGGCCTCCTACTCAATGCATCTGCCACCACATTCGCCTTGCCTGGGTGATATAAGATCTCGCAGTCGTAGTCTTTCACCAACTCCATCCAACGACGCTGTCTGAGGTTCAGTTCTCGCTGCTGAAATATGTAATTTAAGCTCTTGTGATCGGTGAATATCTGACACGACTCGCCGTATAGGTAATGTCTCCAAATCTTCAGTGCAAAGACCACTGCAGCCATCTCCAAATCATGAGTGGGGTAGTTCTGTTCATGCTTCTTCAACTGCCGAGAAGCATAAGCGATCACCCGGCCATGCTGCATCAATACGCATCCTAATCCCACTCGCGAAGCATCACAGTAGACAACAAATCCGCCTGATCCCGAAGGCAAAGATAATACCGGCGCCGTAGTCAAACAAGTCCGTAGCTGCTGAAAACTGCGCTCACACTCCTCTGTCCAGACGAAAGGAACTCCCTTCCGGGTCAAACCGGTCAACGGTGCGGCTATACGGGAGAAGTCCTGAACAAAACGCCTGTAGTAGCTTGCCAGGCCTAGAAAACTACGAATCTCAGTAACCGATGTAGGTCGGGGCCACTGCTGAACAGCCTCAATCTTCTTCAGGTCCACACAAATGCCGTCTCTCGTAACCACGTGACCCAAGAATCCGACGCTGTCCAGCCAGAATGCACACTTGGAGAACTTTGCGAACAGCTGGTGCTCCCTCAGAGTCTGTAACGTAAACCGCAAGTGCTGCTCGTGCTCCTCTCTGCTCCGGGAGTACACCAAGATATCGTTGATAAACACGATGATGAACAAGTCAAGATACGGCCTGAATGTACGGTTCATCAAATCCATGAATGCTGCTGGGGCGTTGGTGAATCCGAACGACATCACCAAAAACTCGTAGTGGCCGTAGCGCGTGCGGAGAGCTGTCCTCGGTATATCCTCTTGTCGAACTCGCAGCTGATGGTATCCTGATCGCAAGTCGATCCTCGAAAAATATCCCGCACCATGAAGCTGGTCGAACAAATCATCAATGTGTGGCAACGGATATCTGTTCCGAATGGTAACTTTGTTCAGCTGGCGGTAGTCGATACATAAGCGCAAACTTCCATCCTTCTTCTTGACAAACAGGACCGGAGCACCCCACAGAGAAACACTAGGTCGAATAAGCCCCTTATCTAACAAATCCTGCAACTGATCCTTCAGCTCTCGAAGCTCTGCCGGGGCCATCCGATAAGGCGGTATAGAAATAGGCCCCGAGCCGGGAATCAAATCAATGCAAAACTCAACATCGCGCTCAGGTGGTAGCCCAGGCAGCTCGTCAGGGAAAACATCAGGGAACTCACAAACAACCGGGACCCGGTCCAACGGAACTCTGTAGCTCGAGTATCACAAATAAACGCTAAGAATCCCTGACATCCATTCGGCAAGAGCTGACCAGCGCGAAGAGACGAAATCAAGCTGGGAAGGGTGACGCTGCGGTCTCCCTGAATAACAAGGACTGGCTCTCCCGGAAAGCTAAATCTGACTGCCTTCTCGCGGCAGTCCACCGAAGCATAACAAGTGGCTAGCCAATCCATGCCCAGAAGCACGTCAAAGTCCAACATATCGAGGAGAATCAAATCAACCGATGAATCCCTTTCCCCGATACGAACGAAACACAAACGAAAAACAAAACGAGCGACAAACGACTCGCCTACCGGAGTACTAACAACAAGCGGATGATCTAACGACGACGACTCATGGCCCAACATCGGTGCAATGTGTGTAGAGACGTATGAATGTTTGGAACCTGGGTCAAATAATACCCGGGCGTCGAAAGAACAAACTGGCAAGGTACCTGTCACAACGGCATTGGATGCCTGCGCATCCTGCGGTGTCAAAGCAAATACTCGGGCCTGTCCTCCACCGATAGCGGGCTGACCTCGACCTCGGCCTCTGCCTCCTCGTCCTCTCTGAATAGAACCGCCGCGTCCACGGCCTCTGGGTGCACCTAACTGGCGTGGAGCATCGCCGGTGGTAGGAAGTAGGGCTCTCTGAGGAGGGGGTGGTGATGGTGGCAGGGTCACATGCGGAACTGTCGCTGCTCCCTGTCGTCTCGCCGGACAGTCTCTGACAAGATGGTGCAAACTCCCACACTAAAAACACCCTGGCGACGGCTGCTGCCCCTGGGGATAAGAACCATATAACTGTCCCCGCCCAAATCCTCTGCCAGGCCTATCTCTCGGAAAGAATCTGGCGCGCTGCCTCTGAGACGGTACATCGGTGCGAATCCTCTTCGGCCCAGAAACGGTCGAAGTCTGTGATATGCGTGCCTCCATCCGCAATGCCGTATCCATAGCAGCTGAATAAGTATCGTAGTGCTGGGCGCCAATGGCAAGATATAGCTGGGCATCAAGTCCCTGTACGAACCTCTTCACCATCTTCTCCTCGGTATCCACCAAATACTGAGCATATCGGGATAACTGTGTAAACTGGATATCATACTCAGACACCGTCATCCCAGGTGTCTTGACTAAGGCCTCGAAGCTGCGAGCTCTGGCGTCACGAACGCTCTCTGGGAGGAAACGAGCTAGAAAGACCGCTGTGAACTCGGCCCACGTCATAGGCGGTAGACCTGCATTTCGACCTCTCAAGACTGACTCCCACCATGTCTGCGCGAGACCCTCTAGTCGGAAACTCGCAAGCTCTACCCATCGATCATCCGAACATCTCAGTGAACGGCAGATCCTGGCTAAACTGTCAAGGAACGTCTGTGGGTCCTCCGCTGCCTCGGTGCCGGTGAATACTGGAGGTCTCAGCCTCATGAAATCCTGTAGCGAAACCGGAATGTCCACGGTAGTAGTAGTAGGAGCAGGTATCATGGTCGTCTGTGATGTAGTAGGTACGTCATCCGGCCTCGGTGTACGACTGGCTGCAACTAGGGATCCTACCATCTGACGTGGCTCCTGCATGCCCCCCATCATCTGTCGCAACTCCTCTATACCAGTCTCGAGCCTATCCATACGGCCTGGGGAAGGTGGATCGGTCTGTCCCTGCGGCGTAGGCATACCACCCAGCTCAGTCCTAATCTCGGACGAGCCAGCTCGAATCTCGTCTCTGGCGGCAGCCCTTTGTGCCCTCGTAGCCTTCGGCGGCATAGTGGCTGTTACAGGAAAACGGATAGTAAGAACAGTGCAATAGGATCATAGGATACACGGAATTGAAGAAGGAATTTTCAAGCAAGTATATCCAAAAGTCACTTAGGCGGAGTACCGTATCGTAAGTATGCCGCGGACATACGCACGCTACGTTACCCTGCTTAAGTCACTTACTCCATCTACCAAGGGTCATCCTACACTCAAAAAGGTAAAACCTATCGCTCTGATACCAACTTTGTCATGACCCGCAGGGTACGGAACGTGACTGGCACTTAAGTTTACGAAACGTCTCAAGACGTCCGTAAAATAAGTAAGCCGAAGCCCAGAAAACCAAAACCACAAAGCAGAAGAGTGAAGAAAACCCAATCAATTGAAAGCGAGTTTATCAAATACGTCATATAAAACCCTTTTTAAAAACAATATCAATTTTTCCGAAAATTTCGGCAGAGTCTTTTTTGTAAATACTGGCCCCCAAAATGGGTACAACAAGAATATAAATGAATCCAACAAATATGGCATCCCCAAGCGGGAGCTAGCTCTTCGCCACAGGGCGGTCACAAATCCCACGCAATGTAAAGCAACAACATGCGAAATAATCATAATGAAGCATAAGAAAAAAACAGCATGTCGACTCAAGTGAGTTCGACCCCAAAATACAGCATAAAAGTCCACAAACCTCACAGTCTCATCTCTAGGTCAATATACAATAATACTGGTAGAAACAGTAGATGGAGTACACTAGATACAAGAATATACAAGGTGGTACAAAAATAATAATATAACCCACCTAAGAGCAAGACCTCGAGTCCAGGCAAAAGAAACAAGAGCGCCCGCCGCTACTGCACCGACGGAGCGGACCTGCAAAAGGCTATGGCACAACGGGGGTGAGTTGCCAACTCGTGAGTAATAAATAACATCTACACAGGCTATCGTATGCATGCACACAAGTATACTAGCATCTAACTACTGGTAAGGCAGGACATAATGGCAAGTATATATGCAATATGAATATACTAGCAGGTATGAATGCAATGCGAGTCAACTCGTGATCTGAATGTGTAAGTATAAGAAATCATGTTATTCCCTTTAAGAATCTCTTTTGAAATACCAGCACAATACCAATAGAATCAACAAGAACCTGTGTTCAGCAACGACACCTCAAAACTATCACAAATCTCATATATCCATGTCATAGTATCTCTGGCCTCAGCCATCCGGCTGACCCAGCTCAATATCAAAATCTCATCATCTCGCGGCCACGGTCGGTATCCTCTGGATATCCGCCGTGCCAAACAGTCACCGGTAGGTAATCCGTCCCCTGCCAGGCTCAACGTCAACACCACATTCATCTTGCCCCGGGGTACCATACCGGGCCCACCATGTACCTGTGACGGTTCCTCCACTCCTCGACACGGATCTCGAAAACCACAGCAAACTCATGGTGGACGACACTTTACATCACTAGAAAACCGCAATTACATATTTTAAAAACATAATAAGTTTAGAAATTTTGCGGCTTTCCCCCGAAATCCAGAAATATCATAAAATCTCAAGAAATCCTCATAAGTGCATATATCAATGGTGATGAATGGATATGATATCAATAATTAAGCTACGATGTATGATTAATAAACTAGGCATGAACAAATAATATGATGAGGTACATGCACATGAATGGCAATCCTATGATTTCATTTTAAGGAATTAAAGGCAATAGCACAGGTTTAAGCATCAATTAGTAAAAGGTTTCAAATTATAGGTTATCTAGTGTGGTGGCATGGCAATTACCAGGGCGTGTGTGTAAGCATGAATAGTTCTCGTGCTGCATATAAAAACCCTGGCAATGGTGCAGGTGTCCTATAAAATGGGTTCGCATATGTATGTCAATATAAGGCATGAATGCAGCAAATAATCATATAAGTATTACACCCCTAATTACTAACATCACTAAGAATCTTTTAAGTTACTAAAACTATCGGGCGACTTGCGCAATCCAACGATAGTCCCCCGTAGATGTTACATCTACTCACAGAAATCCTCAGCTAGCTACGTCCGATCACCGCTTCCCCTTTTCGTGCCGCATCCGAAGCCTCCGCGACCGAACCTGGAATTTACATCAATACAAAAATAAGGTTACAAATCAAGAACGACGCAAAACCCAAACGAAAATACTAACGTTCACAAGCTAGGTACAACGTGCACAAGGTGCACGGAACACACGCGAAAATCGCAAAAACTGCAAAAATCGCCGATTTGGTCGCCCGGCAAAACTAAAACCCGATTACTCAAAAATCCGCACTCACGCATCCTAAATGTCATAGGATATGCCAACAATATAATCTAGATATCGCGATTAATTCATCACAACATTTTAGTAAAAACTAGTTAGCTAGAATAGCAATTTGGTGCAAACATCGACAACAGCGACAAAGTTATCACGGTCCAACACAACCATCCAATCCACACAACTAGTTAGCCACCAAAAACACAATTTTAACTTATTTACCATGCTACAAAACCCACATTCCATACACAAACCTCTTCTTGATTTTGGTAATTTGCAAACTTAATGAAAATTTCACACAAGTTTAACATAGATTAGCTTAATAAGAAGCCACTTAAGCAAAGTAACCTTAAAGATTGGTTTAGTAATTAACTAGATATCTAATTAGCTTTAATTAACAAAATAATGGTTCCTAAAAACCCCAGTTTAACTCTAACCATAAACCTTTAAAAACTAGATTAGAATCTAACACTAAATTAACACTAGATTTTAGCCCAATTAGCAATTTAACCACTTAGATTAAGCTAACAAAATAACTAGATAACAAAATAGCTTAATTAATCTCTTAATGGTGATCTAAACCCTAAATTAATTTCAAACCACAAACTTTAAAAAAAACTAGTATGCAATTAACACTAAAATTAACACTAAAACAATTTTCAAAGTTCAATTAGCACACTTTAAACTACAATTTAACCATTTGATTAGAAATTATACCTCACAAGCCCAAACCCTATGTTGCTAAAGCCTCCCAAGATGCCATCTTTCTCCAAGATTTGAACCAATTTGGGTTTGAGAAGAGAGGGAATAAGGTTTTGTGTTGAAAAAGTGAAGGTTTTGTTGATTTTTATTGAATTTTTGAGATGAAAATGAAGCAAAAGAGAAGAAGAAATGGGGAAAATATTTGGGGCTGTTGGTGCAGGATTTCTGAGTTGAGGAGGGAGTGGGGAGAGGTGTGGGGGAGTTGGGGAAAAGTGTAGAGAAGTTTCAAAGTCAAAAGACCAAGTCAAACAACAAAACCCATACCCAATTTAATATATTAAAGCCCTTATCATATCATTTTGTTCAAATGAGATGGGGAAAAATTTTGTGGGCTTGCTACTGAGGTGGGGCCGGCCTAGGGGTGAGCGGAGAGTGAGAGGGGTTTTACAAAAAAAATTCTATGCAAAAAGACCCCCTACAAGTCCAAAATTGCAAGTTTTAGCTTAAAATTCAATAAATTTCGTTTTCCATAATAAAAATTAGTTAAAACTTAAAATAAATTACTAAAAATTTATGGTACAACTAGATTTTAATTAACATGATTTTAAAGCTTAATTTTAGCCCATTTAAATTTGTATTTATCGCTAATTAATGTATTTTCTTACCGGCTTAAAATAATATTATAAAATTGAAAAATAGGGAAATTTTTTTAAATGACCAGAATTTAATAAGTAACTCATTAGCTACTAAAAACAAGCAATTACCTATCCATTTTAGGTATAATTAGCCCTAAACTGCAAAATAACAAAAAAGACGGTTTTCGGAAAAATACCGAATTTTCGCCGAATTTCAGGAAAACACCAAAACGACTTTTCAAGACGCTACACTATGTAACGAAAGTTCGGGTCTAATACCCCCTGTCCAAGTCTAAGTTCCGTAAGGTCAAGCCTAGGTTCCGAAATATTTACGCCCCAGACTCTACATAGTCAAACCTAAACTCGAACAAAGGTTAAACCTAGCCCTCTCATACCAACTTTGTCAGGACCCGAAATATTAGCTCGTGACCAGAACTTAAATCACGCAACGTCTAATGGCGTAACGTAATCCAAGTAAGCTGAAACCCAGAATCTAAACCTTTTAAAGAAATAATAGAGGTGAAGTTTTGAAATAAGGTATAATGAAGAAAAAGGTTTTCTTAAATGCATAGAAAAGGGAATATGAAAAATGCAAGTTTATCCTACTTTTTGTAAAACATGTTCGTCTTTTAAAAATTTGGGCAGCACCTCCTTTCTATATTTTGATCCAAAATCACAAATACATGATAATATAAAGGCATCCCCAAGCGGGAGCTAGCTCTTCGCCAAACGGCGGATTCACAACCATACAAGGCAGTAATATAAATATACGACTCCTAACGGCGAAGATCAACACAGAAAATAAAGAATAAAGCAAGACATCAACCCAATAAGTGAACATAAAACCCATCGCTCAAATCGCGCAACTACAAGGCTCACTAAGTCTAACTATTTATACAAATACTAGTTTTGATTGATGGAGTTGACTAGATACAATATGAATAATAAATACAAGAGTGGGCATGATACAAATGTCCCACCTACCAAAGCAAATCACCCAAATGCAGCTGTGTGCCAACGAAGTCGCTACCGATCCAGGCGGTCAACCTGCAAGAACTGTGGCACAACGGGGGTGAGTTGCCAACTCGTGAGTAGAAAACATTATCAGGTAGAAATCGAATAAAATAACGATTTCCTAGGTCAACTATATCATAAAGGTAATACTATGATATCTTGGGTGACCGAATGTAAATATGTGCTAACAATATAATCAATGCCTGAATGCATGTGGATCTCGTCCACTCGAAACATCATAAAAACATGTGCATGCAATTATATGAGGATAACAAAGAATGTGTGTCCATCAATGACACATCAAATCATGGAACCGGAGTGTCCAACAGCGACACTCGAAAACATCATGAAACCCATGTCCAGCATCGACACGTAAAACCTCATATCTCAGGAGCCGCATCCTCGGATCGGCCCTCATGTCGATCTCTCTACTCCGGTCGGTGTCCTCCGGAAAAGCCGCCGAGCCCAAATACTATCACCGGTAGGTAGTGCACCCCTGCCAGGCTCAACGCCATCATCTGCGACCATCTTGCCCCGGGGGACCTTACCGGGTCCACCATGCACCCGCAGACGGTTCCTCCTCTTCCTTGAATCAGGTGTAACATGCCAATCTTAGAACCGAGAAAACACATGGTGGACGCACTGAAATATCATATAAAGAGAAACCTGGTTTTTAAAACAATACATACTTTTCTTTGAAATAACCACGGTTCTCAAATCCAGAAATCTCATGAATGCAGCATATCTCAATGCGTAAAATCGTAAAACATGATGTATGTGACATATAACAGAATGTAAGCATATCCGTAAATCATGCAACATGGAACAATAATATGCACAAATCAAGGGAAAACCGCTCTTTAAAATGTATCCAGTTTAAAAATATATCCTCCGGCTCCCAATTTCTCCAAGGTCAAATGCAACATCGTATAAAGGTGTATATGTAACTATAGCAAGTAAATTATGCAAAGAGTCATATCATGATGCAGCAATTCTACTGTGTAGTGACATGGCAATTATCGATGATGAAGTGTGTGAGCCGGCCAATCTGTATAAGTGTGACATACGCATCATCGATAATGGTGTAGGTGTACTAGCATAGGTATATGAAATGCAATGGGAAAGACAAGAACGTAGCATAAAGTAAATCGGCAGCTAAATGCTATAAGGTATACGTATCTAACATAACCGAGTCGGTGATTCTATCAATCGACATCCTCTAGTCAAGGGTATGGATCAATCATCTATTGAACACGTCACGTACGATAAATCATCGTACGACGTCATTAAACAATTAAGGATCCTATCAACCTATATGTCAAAGAAGGTACGGACCTAACGTCTCGTACGGCTTATCACTCATTTTTCACAACATTTTATATCTCCGTATGCCTATATCCCAGGTCACATCCATAACCATCTCAAATCAGGGGACCGGCAAAGGTATCAATCCTATCTTATCGACTCGCATCCGTATACCGACATATCCATCAAGTTATCATATGACATCGTATTCTTTTCAGTACATTAAGTCAATTTTATATAAACATTCTACCTTATACATCGAAAGACATGCTACTCTAAACTCAACCCTATTCTAGTGCAACTGTATATCTATAAGTTGTGATTCACATTAACCTTTCATATCCTTATATTCCTATCATCTCTAACTATCTTATATTCCTATCATCTCTAACTATCTTAAATAACCATGTCCCTACTTTTCTAATCTAGGTTTCTACGACTGCATCCTATAGATCGATTTCCATTTAATAAATTGCGGGGGTGCTATACGCCATCCACCCGACTTCCCCCGTAGATATAGATTTGCTCACCTTGCTCCTTGCTTGCCGAAGTCTATGACGCCATGCTCCGTCGTCTCGAAATCCCCACGAAGGTACCTACAAAACATACACAGTCGCAATAGCATTAAAATCAAGTACGGAAAACCGATACGGCACACAGTGCGCTCATAGTTTAGAACCTATAGCCTATGCATGCAAAACAACCAAACCAACCCTTGTTGTTGACGTACAAACACCCAACAACCAAATACAATATCAAACATTAAAACCAAGCATTCAAAATACGGAAAACATATCCAAAAATCACACCAATGTGCTGCCAGATTTTGACTCAGGCCAATTGGAGCAAAACAAACAAGTATAGGGTGTTGTATATGGAGTGAGTGAGCTACTGAAACTACCTGGACCCAATCCCCCTCCAAGTGGCCGGCCACATGCCCAAAAATTCCGGCCACCTCGGCCCATCTGCTTTGAATGTGTTCGTATTTTCAGGGTGGTCTGCTAGGGTCTTAATTAGGTCTCTGGAGTTGTTTGCTTTTCTCATAAACTCCCCGGGTCTGATTCCCTGTAAGCGTGCTAAAAGTCACAAAACCGATACAGAACAAATCCTAAGGTCTTATTATGGTTTCTATTCTCATTTCCAGGTTAGGGAATCATTCTCTAAGGCCCTAGAACAACCACCAAGTAACCCAAGTCCACACAATAACCCAAACCCTCTCTAGGGATTTCCAAGTTCACAAATCCACAGTAAAAAAATTCTAAACTAAACTAAAATGGTAGGAAGTCAAAACTATACCAAAATAAAAGAGATATACCACACTTGGGCAACTCAAGAAAAACCCTAGCTTCCCGATGTCATCAAAATCCAACTTTGCTTGGTCCATTGTGTTGAGGATGAAGAGGGGATCAACTTTTGTGAAGGGGTATATGTTTTTGGTGAATATTTGGAGATGGATCTTGGGGTAGAGGTGGAGGGAGATGAGATTGATGGAGATGAAGAAAATGATGGGGGAGGAAAGAATGTGGCTGCCCTCTCTCTCCCCTTATTCTCACTCTCTCTCTCTCTTTTACCCTTTTCTCATTTTCTTTTCTTTTTATTTTTGAAACCAAAACACATAATACCCTAAAAACAACACAGGGAGACATGTAACCAAAATGTAACATGACATGGTGCACTAGCCATGGAAAACTGTAGAAACACGGATTTGGCCTAATCGCGATTAGCAGTGCACTAATCGGGTTATTATTTTAAACCACATATAATTAATTATAAAAATGCCAAATTCGATATATATATTTTTAAATGAGGAAATCATTTTAATCACCAATTATTTCACAATTATTGGTATATATTTATACCATTTTACGAAAACCCCAATTTCGCAAATCGGGTAGTTTTCGCGAAATATATTATTTTAATATTAAATTCCAAAAATAATATTTTATATTTTGTGAAATGTTTCACCTACCATGGCTCAAAGGAGTCGTGCAAACAGGTTTTAGTTGGGTACAGTCCCGAGCCACATGGAGGCAGTGAGAGGATCGTCGGGGATTCGTCTCTCCTGGTATTGGGGGTTGATGTCGCGTTGTGCACGGGTGGCCATCACCAGAAATTCTCGGCCATGGTAGACGGGAATTACCGATCCAGGATCGATAGTTTCTCATGTGGTGATGGGTTACATACCAACACGAATTATCGCGTCAGTAGTGGTCTGACTTTATCCACCCCCTAGACTCGATATGTGATACTCTTAGACGAACAGACCGGACTGTACGGATATTGTCATTGTCAGGATCTGTAGGGGTTTGGATGAGTTTGCTCGTCGGCCTTCCTTTCGCTCAATATCTAGGTAGTCGTTATGTACAACTTGTGCTGCTGACGTGCTTGTGGTTAAACCCACTGCCAGCGTATTGACGAGTCTTTAGAGTCCCACACCGAGGGTTTTAACGGTTTAGGCGATATGGTGTAGATGACGTATGTTGGTACATACAGGTGTCCGATTAAATATGTGTACAGGCTGCACAGACTTTAATCGGTTGGTTGATAATACTAGCGGCTTAGAATTAAGACGGATTATTAAATCATGTTTTGATTTAATAATTTATATATGTGTGTATATATATATATATGTATTCTAGTATTATTGTTCACTATTCATTTTCTCTCTTGGCTATTCTTATTTTTGTACGAATACGCGTATATGTATTTCGATACGTATACCGGGTTGCATTCCGTATTTATACGGAATTATTTCTAGAAGATGGCTACCTCATTAATTGATTTTCTTTTTAGGAAATCAATTTGGGAAATGAGGTGGAGGGTGAGTCGGCATGAGCATGGGCTTGAGCATGTAAAGAGGTATGGCATGGAATTGTTTATTGGTAAATTGAAAAGAGATATTTTGTGTATGCATGATTGAGAGAGGGAGAAGGCAGCCACTTTCTTGAGTTGCTCTTGCTCATTTCATTTTTTCTTGACTTGCTTGATTACACTTGCTTACTGTCATTCACACTTAGAGAAAGTTTAGCAGTTTCTTTAGTTGCTCATGCCACATGGTTCCTCGCCTCCACTTGATCTTCTATGGTTGCTCATGGAGCATTTGTGATGAGAGAAAAATTATAGTGACACATTCATATACCTCCACTCTCCATTGCTAGCAACCTTGGAGCGTCGGTTGCCTCGCTTGGCGAGGCTGGAGCTTGCGTCGTTTTTCTCGGGTGGATCATCATAGATGGAGGAAGACCGGCAACCAAACTCGATCCACAACCACTAGGAGCTGGGGATGAATGTTGAAGACCAAAGGACATGGATCAACTCGGTATAACCATTCCTAATGTAAGTCTACGGTAGCGCCCCGGCCGCCAATCCGAGGCCAAATGCGGAACAATTTTTTTTACAAAACCGGCGCTATCTTATTCTTTCACCCGTATCGAACCATTAACACTGGCTAACTAGAAAGATGACAGAAAGGCTATACCGATCGATCCGTGTCCTTCGGTTTTTAGGCACCATCTCTTTCTCCTCGCGGCATCTCCTATCTCGCTCGATCTCCGGTCTCCTCGTCGAAAAGGGCACCACATCAAGAAGTCTTTTTATGGGCTCCCTCTTCAAACTGAAGCAACTCGGACATGAAGTTTGTTAGCCGACATGTCCAAGGTGAAGTAGAGAATGAGTGTGTTAACTTTGTCTCTAAACATCCATTGATTCTCAACACATGAGATTGTATGGATGGAGTTTGAAGATGATGCCATGGTGGAGATTGTGAGCTCAAGAAGAAAGTGGAAGAATGAGAGCTTTTTTTTGATTTTGTGTTAGATTGAAAAATGAGAGTGCTAGAATGAAATCTCAAGACCATCCACAAGCCTAATGGCTGCCCTCCCTCTCTCCTCATATCATTTCAACACAATAATCAATCAAAAAGGTGACATTTGCAAAAATAAAAAGACCATGAGTCATCACCCATGCACATGCCATTATTATGCTCCTCATGATGACTTGAGCTCATAATTACCACTAATAAACATTAATCCAAATGTTTAATCCAAAAAGAGAATGGAAACATCTAAAGTATGCTCGTGACGGATCACAAGGATACCCCTCACCTGTATATACATACCTGCATCCGCATTCCGACTAAATGCGAATGCAATGAGACGAAAGTAATTCCACAAATCTAATACTAAGATCCAGCTTAAACCAAAGCCCACCAGTATGATCCGTCCGATCATGATCCATGCACAAGTGCACGTATATGATTGAACCCTTCCATCAAACCATACGGCCTCTACAACGTTTCGCCCGGAACTTGGGAAATTTTGTGTGGGGGACTCTAAAGACTCGTCAATATGCTGGCAGTGGGTTTAACCACAGGCACGTCAGTGGTACTAGATGTACGTAACGGCTACCAAGGTATTGAGAAAAGGGAGGCGGACAAGCGAACTCATCCTGAAACCCTACTCAGCCTATCAGTGACAATATCCGTACAGTCCTGTCCGTTCGTCTATGAGTATCGCATATCGGGTCTAGGGAGCTGGTAAACGTCAGACCCCCAATAGCGGTATAAGTCGTGTCGGAGTGTAGCCCAGAACACCCTGAGATACTACTGGAATACCTACCAGTAAATCTCACTTGCCTTGGCCAAGGACTTCGTGTAATGGTTCTCCTAGACACAGCGCGATCTCACCCCCAATGCCGAGAGAGACGAATCCCTTGCTGATCCGCTCTCTGCCTCCATGTGTCTCGAGACTGTACCCAACTTAAACCTGTTTGTACGACACCTTTGAGCCGTGGTAGGGTAATAATCAAAGCACAGTGGGAACTCACACGAGACAAATGACGATCTCAGGTCGATAGAGTAACCTGTACAGATGTCACCAAGGAACTGCAATCTGACGATAGGTATAAAGCCAACTAGCATGTTTCCGGCGAGTCCGTCCGGTGCACTCATAACCCAATGAGCACCTGTATACGTCTTAGGTGAACCAACTGACACCAATAGCTTGTGAGACCAGCCACCGCCCTTCGTCGGGGACTCGATCCGTATACACTAGTCTACTCATGGAGTATCGATGCCCAGTCTTGAAACTCCCATGACAAGTGACACTTTAAGGATGTGCTTATAGACGCAAGCTCCCACGTATATGATCGCCATCATACTGATGGCAGTCAAGCAAGAATCCTATGGGCTCTATCAACGTGCAATAGTGATATGTAATATCACCTGAATCATGTACACGATGATAAAGACAAACCAGATAGCATACAATCATCTCGCATAAGACTGTTCTACCGGTATAGGTACTCCCTCAATCATTGCAATCACGTGCCTGCGATCCAATAATTGACTTTGAGGGCACTATAACCAACACCTAACTCCTTATATTGCTTGCTGGTATAGGGTTTAGGGTAGATCCGGGAATTGGGTTGTGGTAGCGCCAGTTTAGAAAAATATTGTTCCGCATTTGGCCACGGTTTGATGGACGGGGTGCTACCGTATCCCAACATGGTATCATAGCCAACCCTTAAACCCTTAGCTGGGTAGTTTAGACAATGTTAAAGTATCGAAACCGAAACAACCCCGAAACAGTACACTGCACATTTCAGTTTCTGTTGATTTTTCAAAGTCTTAAAAAAAATTTAAGCAACTATAGAAGACTACTTGAGTGACCACTAGAACACACCACAAATACGAGCCCAAACCGCTGGATTTGACCCGATGAGATTTGCAAAAACAGGGTGACGCCGGTTTTTTCTATGGAGTTTGGACTTGAAATTTTTGGTGTTTTCTAGTCTTTGGAATATTGGTGCAGTGGTATTGCTTTTTTTGCCTAGTTTGGATATTTTGTTATCTATTTTTTAGGGGCAATTCGGGGTGTTTCGAAGTCGATAATTTAACACTGTTTAAATGTTTATGGTACATAAATTACTATTTGCGACCGTGAATGTCATTCGAGCGGTATAACTCATCTAATTGCTATATGTTCTTTTAGATGAGTTTGCGAACGTGACATTCATGTTGATGTTCTGTGTAGTGCCGTGTTGTGGTTGGATCTTCGTGGTGGATAGCTTGGGTGCAATGTTAGTACAGTTTAATTTCATTTGTACATTTGATATTGCGGGGCGAGCATCCGACATGTGGACTGCTGTCACTGCCAGTTTGTATATTATTTGTTTGGGGCACGACCGGGTTAAGGTCAATGTCACCCTTGTATATTATTTTCTTTTCAGTACTAAGATTACCCCTCGGTGGAGTGCACGAATAGCCGGGTTCTAGAGGGAAACGGGTCCGCATCTCATGGCGTTGAGACGGAGGGGACCTTACTCTAAAATTGGCGGGCTATTCCCCGCAATCGTAGGGGGTATAGGTTGACCCATGGAGGGGTGCCCAAGTTACCAGATTCCGTGAAGTGCTGGGTGGCCCATTCACGTTGTTGATTGGGGTTGCCTCGCTTCTGGGATTGGCGGGTAACTTGCCGCACTCGTACGGGTCTAGGTTTTCATTGCACAGGCTATCCACACGACTAGGGAACGTCGGGTCTCATTTGCGGCTCAAGTGAAACCCGGGGCTCCAGGATTATCCACTACTCTGTGTTGCTTGGCTGAGATTCTGTGATGTTGTTTTATATCATGCCTGGGACGATTGTTATATATATTTATATATATACTAGTAGATATTGTATATGTTTTGCATCCGCGCTAGTCCAGTCCCCGCCCTGTCGTTAGTTAAGTAACCTAACGAGTGATGACGGGACCCAGTGGCGAATGCGGATGGCATATAGGCACATCATATTTTCGTTCTTTTCTGTTGTGATTAATTGATGTGACTGTGTTGATTTTGATCAATGTAAGGATAAAACAAACCTTTATATGATGTTGTTGGAACCATGTTTTTAAAAACCGACATTACAGACGTTCTCTTTTACTTTGCATAGTGGTATTCGATTGGGAATATCCCGCACCTCATTCGACGAGTCAAGAGCCGAGATCCCTTCACCAGGAGCGACCTCTTGAGTAAAAATTTGCGTCAACGTAATAACCTCACTATAGCCGTTTCCTTTTGCTTTCCATCGTGGTATTTAGTTTGGAATATCCTGCACCTCATTCGACGAGGAAAGAGACGAGATCCCTTCACCGGGAGTGACCTCTTTAGCAAACATTTTCGCCACTATACATTTGTAAAACCACTTGGATTCCTTCAACGATATCAAGTTCATTACGTTAAAGGTTTTTCGCCAAAAACCAGCCGTAGCCCTCCGTCATTTCAGATTATTATTGCTTAGTATTTGCGCTATGTTTGTCATTGCTATTCGCCGAGGCGTAGTGTACGGTAGCTCTGTAATGCTTTTTTATCGCATGGACATGTGGATTGGTTAGGAAGGTCGTACGACTTTGTTGATTATTCGTCAAGGGTCGTGCGGGTGGGTTTAACCCAATCAAGATAATGACGGGTTGAACTTGACTAGGACCTTTTGATTTGTTGATTATTTGTCAAGGTCACTTGGGTCCTACAGGTAAAAATCACATCGGGAGTTTCAAACATACAGGAAACTTGCCAGGCATGCGCATACCTTCTGGAGTGTGGTGACTTGAGTGGCTTCCATCAAGTTATCATTGGATGATAGTTGGATCCCGATTCCCATTGATGAGTTGGTGTTACTCCTTGGGTGAATTTAGATGATCCCGACTGATTCTCTTTTAGGGTTTGAGGGAGAATTCGAGGAAATAGTGGGAGCCATCCAGATTAGATAAAGTGATTAACCATTCTGATCTAGGTTAGAGTGCACGCTGAGTGTTTATTTTCTCTCTCTCTGGCAGCGACCTTGGCCCGCCCTAAACTAAAACTCATGAACCAAGTTAACTGAACCATCTTAAAACACTTAGGCTTTTGGAATGTCACGGTGTCGCATAACTCATTGCCACTACTACTTTCCCTTTGCATTTCTCCGAATCATTCCGTATCACTACGAAGATCCACATTTATAGGATATGCCATCTTATAGTTACATACAAACTCGATATAACTTGTTCCAGTTCGAGGATGGTTTCCAGTTCTGGAGAAGTTGAATAGGATTATTCGGCTGTCTTTTCTCTTTACCTTCTGTTAGGCTGCGAGAGCTCCTAAGATTAGGAGAGTACACCTATTACGCTTATTGGATAGTCTTCTTCCAAACCATAGGCAGGTGCCTTAAGGTAGGGAAGCAAGAAAACCAATTAGCCTAAGTGGGGTGTACAGAAGGTAATAAGTAAAGACAAATAAAGGGATTAGAAGGAGGGCAAAGGAAATTGCGACTGCTAATAAGATATGACGTTTATACAAATGTGATTTGAGATATATGTGTATATATATATTTATGAGTAATGAGTAATATGCCGTACGAGACTTTAGATCCGTACCCTCATTATTGTATAAGTCGATAGATTTCCTATTCTGTTTGATGACCCCGTACGATGGATTACCGTACGCGATGAGATGTACGGGATGATTGATCCGCGCTATTGATTTGAGGATGATGATCGATGATTATAGTCATATCGGATGTTATGAGGCGGGATCGCCGATATAAAGATTGCCACCTGAACCATACCTATTTTCAAAACGACGATGTGTATCGTTTAAAAGTGACCGTATGATTCTTGTGTAAATAGATACACCATTTATTGTTCATGCTGTGTAGGATATTACCCCTCGTGATGTACATACCACGTGCCGGTATTTAATGCTATATGATATCATTTGCTAGTACACCTGCACAATTACCGTTGATGCGCATGTTACACATGCACAGATTTGCAGGCTCACACGCATTCTTCATCGGTAATTGCCATGCCACTTATATAGTAGAATTGCCGTGTCACTTATACAGTAGAATTGTCGTGCCATTTACACTGGAGAACTGCCCTATCATGATATTAGTCTTAAAAGTAAAAGTACATTCATTGTTCAGTATTATCACTTGACATGCTTGCATGATATACCCGATATGCCCATATTAATACTCTATGTTGCATACATCGTACCTTATGGTTATATGCTTGCATGATATACCCGATATGCTTATATTACTACTCTATGTTGCATGCATCGTACCTTATGGTTAGATGCTTGCATGATATACCCGATATGCTCATATTACTACTCTATGTTGCATACATTGTATTTTATGGTTATATGCATTGAGATGTTGTTTTTATGAGATCTCTGTATTTGAGAACCGCAGTTTAATTTCAAAGGAAATTGTGTATTGTTTTAAAAACACGGTTTCTCTTGATATGATATTTTGAGGTGCCCACCATAAGTTTTCTCGGTTCTGAGCAGTGAGCATACCCGATTCGAGGAGAGGTAGGCTCCGTCTGCGGGTACATGGTGGACCCGGTGAGGTACCCCGGGGCAAGAAGACTCGTATTGTTAGGAGGTGAGCCTGGCAGGGGAGCACTACCTACCGGTGATTGTATAGAGCTCGGCGGATATCCGGAGGATACGGTTTTGGAGGTATGATATGAGATGGATATGAGGGCCGATCTGAGGATGCGGTGCCTGAGATGAGATAGATATGAGGGCCGATTTGAGTATGTGGCGTCTAAGATATGAGGATTTACATGTCGATGCTGGACACGGGTTTCATGAGGTTTCGAGTGTCAATGTTGGACAGTCTAGTTCCATGATTTTTATGTGTCGTTGATAGACGCACGTGGTTGATAACTCATATATATATATACATAAAAGCATATGTTTTCATGATGTTTCGAGTGTCGGTGTTGGACACTCAGGTTCCATGATTTTGATGTGTCGTTGATGGACACCTGGTTGATATCCTCATATATATACAGGCTTATGTATTCATGATGTTCGAGTTTCAGTGTGTGACACTCAGGATCCATGATATTGTTTGTGTCGTTGATGGACACGTGGATGATATCCACAAGCATACAGGCATATGATGCCAGATGTTATTTATATACGTCATTGCATTGACTCGATTGTTGACATATATGCGTACTTGGCCACCCTAGATATCATAGTATTACCTTCAGAATATAGTGACCAAGGAAATCGTTGGTTTATTCGATTTCTACTTGCTGATGTTTTCTACTCACGAGTTGGCAACTCACCCCCGTTGTGCTACAGTTCTTGCAGGTTTGACCGCTTGGGATCAGTTGCGGTATCGCTGGCACACAGCTTCATCCAGGATGTTTTGCTTTGGTAGGTGGTGTTAGTTATATGTATGCCCTAGAGGCCATTACTGTACATACGATGTATATTGTAGTGGATGCTTGGACAAATTTAGGGAGGACTTTCTTGCTCGACATGATAGTATGCTATCTGGTTGCTCTTTATCTTAACATGTACTCTGATTGTCTCCATGTTACATTTTGATAAAGCCCTTAGGATGAGTACTTGACTACCAGGACTATGATGCAGATCATACTAGTGGGGACAGTGTAGTCGCTAAGTACATCCTCCAAATGTTCCTAGTCGTGGGAGTACCGAGATAGGGCATCGATACTCCAGAGTAGACTAGCGTATGCGCTTCTTGACCCATATGATGGGCGATGGATGATCCCATATCCATTGGTGTTTGACATCAGTGAAGGTATACGGGTGCTCAGTGGAGACTGGGTACACTGGACGGACTCGCCGAGAACAACCAGATGGTATTATACCCCACGTCAGATGGTAGTTCTCTGGTGACACTGGTACAGGTTAGTCTGTAGACCCGAGATCGTCATAAAGTCTTTTGTGATTCCCACTGTGCTTTGATTTCCATCATACCACGTCCAAGAGGGCGTGCAAAACGGTAGCTTTTGGGTACAGTCCCGAATCACATGGATGCAGTGAGCGATAGGAGGGGTTTCGTCTCTCCCGGTATAGGGAGTTGATGTTGCGCTGTGTTCGATTGGCAATAACTGGAAATCCCTGGCCAGGGTTGCTGAGATTTACTGGTAAGTGTTATCTGTAGTTTCTCGAACTGTTATGGACCTCATATCGACTCGATTTATCAAGCTACCGGGGTCTGACGTTTACCACCCTTAGGCGAGATATGCGACATATCAGACGAAGAGACCGGGCTGTACGGGAGTGTTACTGATTGGATTCGCAGGAGAATGTACAGGCTTGCTTGTTGATCTTATGATCGCTCAATACGTGGGTGGATGTTACGTTTAGCTGACCGCTTGCAGTTTGTGGGTGTTTGATATGATCATCACCTACTACCGGCGTATTGACGATTCTTTAGAGTCCTACACAGAGGTTTCCTGGCTCAGGAAAAACGGAGTAGAAGCACATATGTGATATGTGCGAGACCAAGAATGATACGATATGAGATACCGTATTCTATTCTCGCGATATGAGATATCGGCCGGGTATATGTGATATAGCCGGGTCATCGGATCAAGTGTTGATTCGATGAAAAGGTACATGCTATATTAGCCGGTTATATGTATTATAGCCGGGTTATCGGATCAAGTGTTGATTCAATAATTTAATGTATATTATATATGAGATATATTACATTACATTAACTAATATAAGCTAGCTTTATTAATTTATTTTCTCACGGGATAATACATTGATATATATGCGATATATGTTATTTGCATTATTTTCTTTTGTTACAAAATATATTGTATATGTGATATATAATATTGTAACAAGTTAGGATTACAAATTTAACAAAGGTTTAGGGTTTAAACTTGGTTAGGGTTTGGATTAGGGTTAGCTTTTGCATAAAGCTTTGTCTTTGTCTTTAGCTTGATATTTTGTGAAGATATTTTGTTAACCCAATCCAAACCATTAACTCTAGTTTATTCTCTACATGGGTTAACTCCTTCATGCTTAACTCATGGTTAGATTTGTAACCACTACAATAATTCATTATTCATCACAAAAGGTTTAGCTCATTTTTCTTATTCTTCTTGCTTCTTGCTTGAAAAAGCTTTCTAGCTTTTTGATATGTGATGAATATGTGTGAGAAATTGAAAACAAATGAGAGATAAATTCCTACTTCATCATCCTCATCTATTTTTGCCACTTAGATTAGGGTGTTTGCTTTGCTAATACTTGATTAGCAAAGCAAGAGCTTGGGTTTGAGTTTCTTCAAGGTAGATCATCTTAGTTATTGAAGATCGGAAGCAAGCATGGATCATTCGACTTGTGGAGCCTCTCTAGAGTCCGGGAGTTCATGGATTGCGGCGAAGAGACTACTACTCAGAGCTTATGAAGCGAAGGAACGGATTACAAAGGTTGTAATCCCTTTCTCTAAGAAGTAAAGTTGTTTACTTGCTTATTGTTTTCGCCTAATCTCTAGTCTAAGATCTTGGTTAGGGTCGTTCGGCACTTGAAAATTTTGATTTTGGCATGGTTGATACCTAGTAAAACCTTGTTCTAGTGCCTAATAACCCTATAATGGTATCAGAGCCAAGCTAGAGCTTTAGGCGATGTCTAGACGAAGTTTAAAGTCCGATCGAACCCCGAAACGTCGATATACACCCCTCTCTGGAAAATTTTTAAAATGTTTATTTTTTACGTATTAAAAATACTAAGAAAATTAAGCAGGGAATTCTAAGGATTACTGTGGAAAACGAGCCCCAACACCGCTCAAAGCGCCGCAGAATCGCGGCAAGACCATGCCTTGCACGGCGGTTCCGCGGCCGTTCATGGGTGTTAGGGTTAGCTTTTTCTTTGGTAACATCCGTAGGTATTTCTAAATGCTTCTGGGAATTTTTAATATTACTCAAGTGTTGAGTTTTCTGGAGATCTTTTGTATTTGTTGATTCGATCGGAAAGTTTAACATCGTTTAGTTTTTCGGGTAATTTAGAACGTGTTAAAATGTTCGAACGGATATCAATAACTCACTTTTTCCCCTGACGGAAAATTTTCAAGTGTTGGATTTTTTCACGAGTTTGAAACTTCCGGAAAATCATGCAAGCGTATCTGTGGACCCTGTAGAAGAACGTAACCTTAACTCGATTATGTGACTGTCAAATCTGCCACTTGAACCCCAGGGTTTGTGGTAGTTTAGCGTTGCCACATATGAGGCGTTGGTTTGACGCTTCTACGGCTAGTTCATTGGGGCTGTGACATGTTCTGGGATTTTTGAACTCCGCTCAAGTGTTGAGCTATTTGGGAAATCTTGGGTGTTTGTTTATTCAATCGGAAAGTTTAACATTGTCTGTTTATCTCGATTGTGATACAATATTTGGAATCCACAAGTAGTTATGAGATAACAAATTCGAATGTTATAAATCTAGCAGTTTAGTCTCAGGTGATCGGTTGCCACGGGATTTTGATGCGATCAAAAGTCCGTTGCAATCACGTAGCGTACGCGGATACTTGCCGGGTAAACTTAATAGACAGCCACGCCCCATAGCCCCGACCAAGTGACTGTAGAAGAACCCCGTCGCCAAAAGCATCCGTTCGGGTGCTCGCGGCAGCGGTGTTCCGCCTTAGTGCACTTCGTCGACGGCATCGGGGGTGCGGCCGTCTACTAAAGTTTTCGACGAGCATTCGATCAGGATATCGGGAATCTTGTTGAATTGCCCGACTAGATATTGAAAAGTGTTTTCGATATTGAGACTAAAATGCGGGATTTATAATTGTTAGGCATGCGATGTCTAAGGAATTCATTTGGTTTAGCATGCGATGTCTAAGGAGGTTGTGGATTCCAACTGTTGTAGTTTTACACTTTCTTTTCTGCGACCGTAAGTGTAATATGTGGTGTATCGCCGGTTTCGTTGCTATACATCAACGATAATTGGGATACGCATATTTACTTACATTGATGATATGAGATATTATGTGTTTCTGTGATATGTTAAATTAGATCGTCGTGTTTTGAATAGCCGGGGTTTTTTTGTGAGATGAGAGTTATTCATTTTCATTCATGTAAAATTCATTGTATGTAATATTCTTTTATTTGGTCACTTCCGGGCTGAGGATGATGTCACCATTGTATATTATTTACTTTTCCGCATTAGGATAGACCCAAGGCTGGGAGCACAAGTAACCGGGTTCTAGGGTCCAGCGGCAGACTATCTCGAGGAGTGGAGACCGGGTCTCCTAACTCTAGAATTGGCAGGGTTTCTTGCCGCTCTCGTAGGGGTCTAGGGGTGTGGGATTGGCTATTCATCGCGACCCTGGAATCTGTGTTTTATACATGCTCGTATTAAAACACGGACAACCTAGTATATCCAATATTTCATATATGTTCTTCTGCTGCAATGTTCTGTGATGAGATCATATTACTGCCTGAGATGAATGTTTATATTATATATATGAGATATATATTATATTGTTGATTTCGTTTTAAATTTGATGCTTGTGAAGCATAATAAAATGGGACTTCATTAATGAGATTAATGAAATAAAAGAAACCTAAAGATGTTGTAGAAACTTGTTTAAAAACTGGTAGTTTTAGTTCTTGCTTTGCATAGCGGTATTCCTTGCAGAATATCCAGCACCTTATTCGATAAGGAAAGAGCCGAGATCCCTTCACCGGGAGTGACCTCTTTAGCGAAACTAGCAGATGCTACACACTCGGTTTGTATTTTGATTGCTTCTATAGTTTTTTCTTTGGATAGTGGTATTTGTGAAATATCCTCCACCTTATTCGATATGGAAAGAGACGATGATCCCTTCACCGGGAGTGACCTCTTTTGCAAAACTAGAAAAGCCTAAAAAACACTCCATTTAAAATTACTCGATTCTATAACGATATCAAGTTCATTACGCAAAGGGTTTTCTTAAAAACCTGTCGTAGCCCTCCGTCATTTCAGATAAATAATAGTTGGTATTCGTGCTGCGTTTGTTGACCTCCGTCAAGGCGTAGTGTGCGGTAGCTGACTAGTATTTTTCTTCTTATGCATATGATGCAGACTGTTTTAGGGTAGTCGTGCGGCCTTGTTGACCTCCGTCAAGGGTCGTGCGGGTGGGTTTAATTCAATCAGAAAATGACGGGTAGAACTTGACTAGCAGCCTATGGTTTGTTGACCTCCGTCAAGGTCATAGGACGCTAGGGGTAAAACATTATTGGGAATTTCAAGTGTTGAAATTTGCAATGAAATTGCATACCTCCTATAAGATAGTTGGATCCCGATAGCCACTGCGAGTAAGAGTTACTCCTGGGAGAGTTTTACACATTACAATTAGCGGATCGAGTAGGTGTCTAGAAAGGTGTCAACGGGGTTACGCCCCAGGGTAAACGAGGTTTATTTTAATTAAGTCCGTGCGAAAGCACGGGGAACCTCCCTCAAAGTACCGGCACTGGCCTGGCTGAAAGATTGACGAACTTGTAGGGTGTAATTAATCCCGGCTAGTCTTACCTTTTAGGGTTTGAAGGAAGATTTGACTAAAATAGTGGGAGACATCCTTATTAGATATATTAATAACCAATCTAATCTTGCAATAGCATACGTTGAGTGTTTTCTTCTCTCTCTCTCTCTAGGTAGCGACCATGTCACGCCTTAATCAAGATAATAACACGGATGTATTGATCGAACCCGCTTGTTATACTGCGCTAGGGAACGTTGGTCCCGCTCCAACTTATAATTGTTATAAGACAAAGCAGGAAATTGGGGATTACCAGAATTCCCGTTCCACCAAAACGAAGAAAGTGCATGCTGATGCATCTTCTTCGGGTGTGTTCATTATAAAGAACTGTTTCTCAGTATCCTTTATGTCCTGGGTATGAGATACCGGATCAGGATCCCGCATATGTAATCTGTTACATGGGCTACAGATAGGTAGAGAACTGAGAACGGGTGATAAGTTTCATGAGATAGAAACGGTGCAAGTGTTTCAGCCAAGTCTGTTGGTAGTTATCACCCTGTATTACCAAAATACATTGATTCTTAACGAATGTTATTAGATACCGAACCTGATATACAACATCATACCAGTCTCTTTATTTATTAAAGAAGGATATAATTTTGTATTGTTGATAATGTTTTGAACATTTCCTATATCAAGAGTTGATCAGTTCAGGCAAGTTATCTAAAAGCATGGACGTTCTAAATCAAACCACAGTTCTTAACGTACAGAACACACACAAGAGAAAGAGTTCAGAAATGAACAAATCCTTCTTGAAGTATTGTAGACTAGGTCTTGTCAATTTGACCTGACTAGCTGAAGTTACATAAAGATGCATATTTAAATCTGTTTGAATTTACATCTTGTGAAACTTGCCAGTCATGTCACAAAGATAAAATTACCTCAGCTCTGTTTATTGGAAACAGAGAAAGAGTTAGTGAACTTTTGGGATTGATACATGATGATGTATGTAAGGTCCCCTGTCTACATATGCCAGGACTGGTTATTTGTACTTCATTACATTCACTGATTATCTCTTAAGATTCGGACATATGTTCTTGTTGAAACACAAGTCTGAACCTTTTGAGAAATTCAATGAATATGAGTTAGAAATAGAGAACCTAAATGGGTATAAGTATTATGTCCTTTTATGAGATCAAGGAGGAGAATACTTGAGCATGGAATTCCTGGACTATTCTAAAGGAGAATGGGATTCTCTCTCAGCATTACTCCTCCGTATACACCACAGCACGTCGGTGTATCGGGGCAGAGCAATCGCACCCTATAAGATATGGTGTGCTCTATGATGAGTACTACTGAGTTGCCTATTTCCTTTTCGGAGTTATGCACTTGTGAAGCTGCATACCTATTGAATAGGGTTCCAAGCAAATCAGGTGCCTACCACTCCATATGTGACACGGTATGGGAAGAGCCCATCTCTTAAGGATTTTAAGATTTGGGGTTGTCCAGCCTATGTCTAAAAGCAAAATCCGGACAAGCTCGAGGCAAAGTCAGTTCTGTGGAAGTTTGTTGGATATCCCAAGCATTCGCAAGGGAATATCTTCTACCACATCAAGGAACAAAAGATGTTTTGTTTCTCAACATGCCACCTTTGTGAAAGGGAATTTCTTGTGAAGAAATTAGTGGTCATGAGGTAAAATTTGAAAGAGTCCCAGCTATACTAAATGCAGTTGATGATTTGGTAGAACCAAAGGATTCAATAGTTTCCAACGAACCTCAGCCTCTCCGCCGATCTAGTAGGGTTCCTCACCCACCTGAGAGATACTTCGGTTTCTCTATGACAGTGGGAGCGAGGATTGCATCATGAGATGATGACCCAACTAGTTTCGAGCAGGGAATTAGGAGTGGGGACTCTGTAAGAATGGCTGGATGCTCAGCGATCTGAGATGGAATCCATATACACCAAGAAAGTATGGACTTTAGTTGCTTTATCTGAAAGGTTAAATCCCCATCAGGAGCAAGTATATCTTGAGAAGATTACTTTGTGTACATGGAAAGGTTAAGTCTTTCAAAGCTATGCTTACGTCCATCCAGATCCTACTTTCCATTGCTACATACCATAACTACGATATCTGGCGGTTGGGTGTCATCACTGCTTTTCTAAATGATGATTTAGAAGAGAGCGTCTATAAGTACACAGCTAGAGGGCTTCATTGACAGTGGGAGCAGCAGCAACGTGTGCAAGGTGCTTTATGGGATAAAGCAGGCATCGCGGAGTTGGAACGTCTGTTTTGATGTGGTAGTCAAAGAGTTTGACTTCATCAAAATGGTAGATGAACCTTGTATATACAAAAAGGTAGTAGGGAGTATGGTGGTGATCCTCGTATTATAAGTGGATGACATACTCTTGATAGGGAAGGAGTTTCCTATGCTACGCTCGGTCAATCTCCTCTTATCACAAGGATTCTCCATATAAGGATCTAAGTGATACCTCCTAAATCATAGGTTTTATATCTATGAGATAGATCTAAATTGGATATTAGGATTCTCACTAGTTGTAGTAAGATGGTATCAATCGATCCTGGGGAGAATCACTGGAAAGGTTCCAGGGTGATAAGGACGACTGAATGTCAGTCACAAGCATTGTCTTTACCCTCAGTGGAGGGACGGTATGTTGGAAGAGTTCCAAGCTAGATACCGTGACATACTAGACAAAAAAGGAAGGATAAATCACTACCAAGGATGCTACCAAAGAAATAGTCTGGATGTACATTAGTTCATAAGATGAACTTCGTTCCTACCATTGTGTGACAATGGAGTTGTGGCATTTTGCTTAGGAACCCCCGTCCCATCAGAGATCTAGACATATTCTTAGGCAGTATCGCCTGATCATGGAGATGGTTGATCTCCAGGGAGATCGATGTTAGGAGAGTAGACACAGAGGACAACAGCGCGGATCCACTCACAAAGGCCTATTTCCCAGTAGAGACTTTTATGGGATGGTTTAGTATGAGATACTTCAACCACAGCTGATTGTTGGGTATGCGATACTACAACAGATGGCCCTAGTGCAAGTAGGAGATTGCTAGTTATATGTATGCCGTAGAGGCCATTACTGTACATACGATGTATATTGTAGTGGATGCTTGGACATATATAGGGAGGACTTTCTTGCTCGACATGATAGTATGATATCTGGTTGCTCTTTATCTTAACATGTACTCTGATTGTCTCTATGTTACATGTTGATAAAGACCTTAGGATGAGTACTTGACTACCAGGACTATGATTCAGATCATACTAGTGGGGACAGTGTAGTCGCTAAGTATATCCTTCAAATGTTCCTAGTCATGGGAGTACCGAGACAGGGCATCGATGCTCCAGAGTAGACTAGCGTATGTGCTTCTTGACCCATATGATGGGTGATGGATGATCCTATATCTATTGGTGTTTGACATCAGAGAAGGTATACGGGTACTCAGTGGAGACTGGGTACACTGGACGGACTCGCCGAGAACTCCCAGATGGTATTATACCTCACGTCAGATGGCAGTTCTCTGGTGACACTTGTACAGGTTAGTCTGTAGACCCGAGATAGTCATAGAGTCTTGTGTGATTCTTACTGTGCTTTGATTTCCATCATACCACGTCCAAGAGGGCGTGCAAAACGGGGGCTTTTGGGTACAGTCCAGAATCACATGGAGGCAATGAGCGATATGAGGAGTTTCGTCTCTCCCGGTATAGGGAGTTGATGTTGCGCTGTGTTCGATTGGCTATAACAGGAAATCCCTGGTAGGGTTACTGAGATTTACTGATAAGTGTTATCGGTAGCTTCTCGAACTGTTATGGACCTCATATGGACACGACTTATCAAGCTACTGGGGTCTGACGTTTACCACCCCTAGGCGAGATATACGACATATCAGACGAAGAGACCGGACTGTACGGGAGTGTTACTGATTGGATTCGCAGGAGAATGTATAGGCTTGCTTGTTGATCTTCTGATCGCTCAATACCTGGGTGGCTCTTACGTTTAGCTGACCGCTTGCAGTTTGTGGGTGTTTGATATGATCATCACCTACTGCCGGCGTATTGACGATTCTTTAGAGTCCTACACAGAGGTTTCCTGGCTCAGGCAAAACGGAGTAGGAGCACATATGTGATATGTGCGATACCAAGAATGATACGATATGAGATACCGTATTCTATTCTCGCGATATGAGATATCGGCCGGGTATATGTGATGCAGCCGGGTCATCGGATCAAGTGTTGATTCGATGAAAAGGTACATGTTATATTAGTCGGTTATATGTATTATAGTCGGGTTATCGGATCATGTGTTGATTCAATAATTTAATGTATGTTATATATGAGATATATTACATTATATTAACTAATATAAGCTCGCTTTATTGATTAATTTTCTCACGGGATAATACATTGATATATATGCGATATATGTTATTTGTATTATTTTCTTTTGTTACAAAATATATTGTATATGTGATATATAATATTGTAACATGTTAGGGTTACAAATTTAACAAAGCTTTAAGGTTTAAACTTGGTTAGGGTTTGGATTAGGGTTAGCTTTTGCATGAAGCTTCCATGAAGCTCCATGAAGCTTTGTCTTTGTCTTTAGCTTGATATTTTGTGAAGATATTTTATTAACCCAATCCAAACCATTAACTCTAGTTTATTCTCTACAAGGGTTAACTCCTTCATGCTTAACTCATGGTTAGATTTGTAACCACTACAATAATTCATTATTCATCACAAAAGGTTTAGCTCATTTTTCTTCATATTCTTGCTTCTTGCTTGAAAAAGCTTTCTAGCTTTTTGATATGTGATGAATATGTGTGAGAAATTGAAAACAAATGAGAGCTATATTCCTACTTCATCATCCTCATCTATTTCTGCCAATTAGATTAAGGTGTTTGCTTTGCTAATACTTGATTAGCAAAGGAAGAGCTTGTGTTTGATTTTCTTCGTGGTAGATCATCTTAGTTATTGAAGATCGGAAGCAAGCATGGATCATTCGACTTGTGGAGCCTCTCTAGAGTATGGGAGTTCATGGATTGCGGCGAAGGGACTACTACTCGGGGCTTATGAAGCGAAGGAACAGACTACAAAGGCTCTAATCCCTTTCTCTTAGAAGTAAAGTTGTTTACTTGCTTATTGTTTTCGCCTAATCTCTAGTCTAAGATCTTGGTTAGGGTCGTTCGGCACTTGAAAAATTTGATTTTGGCATGGTTGATGCCTAGTAGAACCTTGTTCTAGTGCCTAATAACCCTACAGGTGGGACACATGTTGGATCGTGCCCACTCTCTTACTGTTATACTCTATTGTATCTAGATAAACTCCATCAGATTAGATCAAATCAGAGACTAGAATTTGTATATTGGTAGACCTAGTCAGACTTGGACTTTGTGCGAGACTTAGAGCGATGGGTTTATGATCGTTTTCTTGAGTTTTGATGTCTTGCTTCTTTATTTGTTCTTTCTGGGTTGATTCTTCGCCGTTGGGCGTCGTATATATGTTATTGCGTGGTTGTTATTCCGCCAATTGGCGAAGAGCTAGCTCTCGCTTGGGGATGCCCATATATCGTTGTGTATATGATTTTGGATCAAAATAAACAAGGGAGTTGCTGCCCGAAATTTTAAAAGACAAAACATGATTCATTATACCTTTATTTTAAAACTGCACCCCCACTATTTTCCGCAAAAGGTTTAGATTTTTCTGGGCTTCGGCTTACTTGATTTACGTCACGCCTTTAGACGTTGCGTAATTTAAGTGTCGGTCACACGCTAAATTACGGGTCGTGAAAGTATGCCCTAGAGGCCATGATTGTATATTATAGTGGATGCTTGGACATATATAGAGAGGACTTTCTTGCTTGAAATGATAGTATGCTATCTTGGTGATCTTTATCTTAACATGTACACTTGTATCATTATACTGTCTCTCTGTTACATGTTGATAAAGCCCTTAGGATGTGTACTTGACTATCAGGACTATGATGTGAAGGGTTACGCTAGCACCCCGGCCAACTTCCGTGGCCAAATGCGGAACAAAATTTTTATAGCGCTACGAAACTTGGCGCTAGGATAACACAAAAACAAGATCTTTACCATAATCCTAGTTAGCATGTTAGGGTTCTATCTACTATGATAGAAAGTATACCTAACGAAACCAAGTCCTTCGGGTCTTCGATCCTCTCCTTAAGCTCCTCGATGGAAGTATGGATCGTGCTTGAACTTCGGCCTCCTTGTGTCAACGATGATCCACCCGAGAGCTCCAACCTTGAGCTAAACCTCTAACTTGAGTAACTAGAATACTTAGCTTGCTAATCTAAGTAGACTAGAGTGAGTAGAGTGTGATTTGAGTGGCTTAGTCTCACTAATCCTTGATTCTCAACTCATGAGACACTAGGGTTTGAGAGAGGAAGAAGGAGAGAGCAAGCTTAAAAAAGAGAAAGTATTTGTGATAATGATAATTAAAAATAGAATGGCTAGCTTATATATGACCTCAAGCATGGCATAAAAATATCTCACCAAAATATCTAGGTCAAAAATATCTCATCAAAATATCTATGGTCAACAAGTCAAGCCAAGTCAAGAGGTCAACATAAGTAGCCATGCCAAAAATTATCATTTATCAAAAAAAAAACAAAGTCTTTTCTTTATCTCATATGTGTTTTGACCAAGTCAATGGTCAAAACCCTAATGAGGTATCTCCTTCTATACCTCCTATCATCCGTATATACATACCCGCATCCGTGTTCCGAGAAACACGAACACTATGAGACGAAGCTAATCCAATAATCAAATACTAGGATCCGGCTTAAACCAAAGCCCACTAGTATTGTCCGCTCAAACACCACACGTGCACAAGTACACATATATGATCGAACCCTGTCGTAAAACCATACGACCTCTACTCGTTTCGCCCGAAGCTGGGAAACCCTCTGTGTGGGACTCTAAAGACTCGACAGTACTCTGGCAGTGGGTTTAACCACAAGCACGTCAACGGCACTAGCTCTGCGTAATGGCTACCCAGGTATCTGTCGATAAGAAGGTCAATGACCAAGCTCATCCAAAATCCTACTGAGCATATCTGTGACAATCTCCATACAGTCCGGTCTGTTCGTCTAAGAGTATCGCATATCGGGCATAGGGGGTGGTAAACGCCAGACCTCTAATAGCGGTATAAGTCGTGTCGGAGTGTTCCCCAGAACACCCTGAGAAACTACTGGAACACCTAGCAGTAAATCTCACTTTCCCAGGCCAGGGACTTTGTATAATGACTCTCCAAACACAGCGTTATATCAACCACCAATACCGAGAGAGACGAATCCTATCTAACCGCCACTGCCTCCAAGTGCTTCGGGACTGCACCCAACTAATACCTATTGTAAGTCTATGGTAGCGCCCTGGCCGTCAATCTGAGGCCAAAATGTGGAACAAAAACTTTTTACTTGACCGGCGCTATCGTAGTCTTTCACCCGGATCAAACCATTAACACTAAACTAGCAATTACTAAAAGGATAGAAAAGCTATACCGATCGATCCGTTTCCTTCGGTCTTTAGCAACCATCCCTAACTCCTCGCGGCATCTCCGATCTCCGGTCTCCTCGTTGGAACGACACCACATCTAGAAGTCTTTTTACGGGCTCCCGCTTAAAACCGAAGCAACTCGGACATTAAGTTTGCTAGACGACATGTCCAAGGTGATGTAGAGAATGTGCGTGATAACTTTGTCTCAAGTATCCATTGATTCTCAACTCATAAGAGTGTATGGATGGAGGTTGAAGATGCAGCCATGGTGGAAATGGTGAGCTAGAGGAAGAAGAAGAAGAAGAGGCTTTTGTTATTCTTATGATGAGATAAAAAATGAGAGCAAGCATTATCATCTCAAGAGCAATCCCAAGGCTATATGGCTGCCCTCTCTCTCTCTCCACCTCTCATTTCATCACAACAATCAATCAGAAATGTTGACATGGTTCAAAGAATAAGACCATGAGTCATCATCCATGTTCATGTCACATTTAATGCCCTTCATGATGATATCTACTCACAATTTCCACAAGCAAACATTAATCCAAATGTTTGCAACAATAAAAAGATATGGCAACATCTAAAGTAAACTTGTGATGGATCACAGGGATACCCAACACCTGTATATACATACCTGCATCCGCATTCCGACTGAATGCAAATGCGATGAGACGAAAGTAATCCAACAAATCTAATACTAGGATCCGACTTAAACTAAAGCCCACTAGTATGATCTTTCCGATCATGATCCATGCACAAGTGCACGTATATGATCGAACCCTGCCATAATACCATACGGCCTCTACAACATTTCGCCCGAACTTGGGAAACTTTCTGTGGTGGACTCTAAAGACTCATCAATACGCCGGCAGTGGGATTAACCACAAGCACGTCAGTGGTACTAGCTGTACGTAACGGCTACCTATGTATTGATTAAAAGGGATGCCGATGATTGAACTCACCCTGGAACCCGACTGAGCCTGTCAGTGACAATATCCATACAATCCGGTCCGTTTGTCTATGAGTATCGCATGTCGGGCCTAGGGGGCTGGTAAACGTCAGACCCCCAAAAGCGGTACAATTCGTGTCGGAGTGTAGCCCAGAACACCCTGAGATACTACTGGAATACCTACTATTAAATCTCCTGCCTCGGCCGAGGGCTTTGTGTAATGGCTTTCCTAGACACAGCACGATCTCACCCCCAATACCGGGAGAGACGAAACCCCTGCCGATCTGCTCACTGCCTCCATGTGGCTCGGGACTGTACCCAACTAAAACCTATTTGCACGACTCCTTTGAGCCGTGGTATGGTAGTAATCAAAGTACAGTGGGAACTCACACGATAAAAATGACGATCTCAGGTCGATGAACTAACCTGTACACATGTCACCAGGGAACTGCTGTCTGACGCTAGGTATAATACCAACTAGCATGCTCCCGGCGAGTCCGTCCGGTGTACTTATAACCCAATGAGCACCTGTATACGTCTTAGGTGAACCAACTGACACCAATAGCTTGTGAGACCGGCCACCGCCCCTCATCGGGGTCTCGACCGTACACTAGTCTACTCATGGAGTATCGATGCCCAGTCTCGAAACTCCCACGACTAGGGACACTTTAAGGATGTGCTTATAGACCCCAGCTCCCACGTATATGATCGCCATCATACCGCTGGCCGTCAAGCAAGAATCCTATGGGCTCCACCAACGTGTAATAGTGATCTGTAAGGTCAACTAAAGCATGTACATGATGATAAAGGTAAACCAAATAGCATACTATCATCTTGAGTAAGACTGTCCTACTGGCATAGGTCATCTCTCAATCATTGCAATCACGTGCCTGCGATCCAATAATTTACTTTGAGGGCACTATATCTAACAATCTCCCATTTGCACTTAAGGCTAATTATTGCGATGTCGTATACTCACAGCACGTGTGATACCGAACACCCAACTCCTCTACTGATCAGTCTCACAAAGCCCGTTTGTAAAACTATTGTGTTCGAGGAATAGCCTCAGTGAGTGGATCCACCCTGATGTTTCTTTCTATGTCTCTCTTTATCTCAAGTTCGCGGAGAAAGCAATTTGCCTAAATGAGCAATACCTGTCTTAGAATATGTCTGGATATCTGATGGGACTTAGTTCATAAATGAACTCCAAATCCAAACTTCTTAGACTGTATCGTCAACCGAATTTAATCAGTATCCTGCACCATTCCTCCCTCAGTATCCGCTTGGATCACTTGTCTAAACTACGGCCCCTCGTCAGAGGAAAACTATAACTCTGGCAGTCACTCTGTCATCCTGGTCACCTTTGAAGCCAGGAATGATAACTGTCTCCCAAAGGAGGCTGTCGTTATCATCTCCCTAGAACATCGACTTGTGTTCTAAAACTGCTTCCGAACGTTTCTCCATGATTGGATTAATGTCATAACTTATTGCACCTAGTGCAAAAACAACATGTGGTGTGGTACTTGACATCTCATGATTGACTCAATTGCCTAAGCAAGTGATATGCCAATCATGCACATCCCTCTCCCTTTTAGTCTATAAGACTACTTTAGAGAGGGTGACTCCATCACCTGCAGGTACACAACCATGCCAGGAGTCGTCCATTCTAAATACCTTTAGAATATTGTCTAAGTACCCAGATTGGGACACTTCCCAGATCTAGATCTAAAACCATAGATCTAGTAACCAGAATGCCTGATATTTTATCCATATCCTATGTGGAGAAACCACTGTGTGACAACCATAGTATAACCGATCGTGTTATAGGAATTTCACTTCCTACTCTATGTATGCTATCCAAATAACAGGACATCACAGCCTACTGCCTTCTTAACAGATCCATCCCCTATTCTGATGATGTCAAAACCTATGACTATTACATCAAAATTAGATGATCTATCTCCGCTATATGTGCCTTAGTCTATAAATAGACACAAGCTTCTTGTCCACTATGCTTCCGCTGCTCCCACTGACTACGACAACCCTCTGGTAGAGTCATATATACGTGCACTTCTAAAGCTAGTTTAGAAAGATGCTATACTCATCCTCATGCCGGGTCTCATGGTCTGGAACAGCAGTAATGGCAAGCCTGGGTAAACAAGAACCTCCCTGTCACCGTCCTTGATGCTACCGGAGTACCTCTCGGGAGCTTGAGGTTACCCTCCATATCTGCGGAGTGGCTAATGGAATGTATAACTGTTGGAGATAATGCCCTCAGAGTCAATTATTGGATCACAGGTACGTGATTGTGGTGATTGAGGGAGGACCTATCCCGGTAGGACAGTCTTACTCGAGATGATAGTATGCTATCTGGTTTACCTTTATCATCGTGTACTGTTTTAGGTGACCTGACACGTCGCTATTACACGTTGATAGAGCCCCTAGGATTCTATGCTTGACCACCAGCAGTATGAGGGCGATCATATACGTGGGAGCTGGTAGTCTATAAGCATATCCTTAAATGGTCCCTAGTCGTGTGAGTTTCGAGACAGGGCATCGATACTCCATAGTAGACTAGAGTATACAGTCGAGACCCCGACGAGGGGCGGTGGCCGGTCTCACAAGCCACTGGTGTCAGTTGGATCACCTAAGATGTATACAGGTGCTCATTGGGTTATGAGTACACCGGACAGGACTCGCCGGAAACATGCTAGTTGGTCATATACCAGACGTCAGATGGCAGTTCCCTGGTGACATGTGTGCAGGTTAGTTCATCGACCTGGGGATCGTCATTTGTCTCGTGTGAGTTCCCACTGTACTTTGATTACTACCCTACCACGGCTCAAAGGAGTCGTGCAAACAGGTTTTGGTTGGGTACAGTCTCGAGCCACATGGAGGCAGTGAGCGTATCATCAGGGGTTCGTCTCTCCCGGTATTGGGGGTGAGGTCGTGCTGTGTCTAGGAGAGCCATTACACGAAGCCCTCGGCCGAGGCAAGGAGATTTACTGGTAGGTATTCCAGTAGTATCTCAGGGTGTTCTGGGCTACACTCCGACACGACTTGTACCGCTTTTGGGGGTCTGACTTTTACCAACCCCCTAGGCCCGCCATGCGATGCTCATAGACGAACGGACCGGACTGCACGGATATTGTCACTGACAGGCTCAGTATGGTTGTCAGGGTGAGTTCACTCACAGACATCCCTTTTAGTCAATACCTGGTAGCCCGTTACGTATTGGCTTATACCTCTGACGTGCTAGTGGTTAAATCCACAACCAAGGTGTTGACGAGTCTTTAGAGTCCCCCACATTCAGTTACTCAGCTTTCGGGCGAAAGGTTGTAGAGGCCGTATGGAGATATGGCAAGGTCCGATCAGATACGTGCGGTATTGCACGGATCTGGATCGGACAGTTTGTACTATAGGCCGTATGGATATATGGCAGGGTTCGATCAGATACGTGCGGTATTGCACGGATCAGGATCGAACAGATATTGCTCGCCGGTTTTGGTATAAGCCGGATTCTAGTATAGTACAGTGGAGATTTTGTCTCATTGCATTTGTATTTCGGTCGGAATACAGATGCGGGTGTGTATGCACAGTATTGGGGTTTTCCTGTAATTTATTACGGGACCAGTTTTCTGGAGTTGCCAGTTTGCTTTCCGTTTCGGCCAATTTCCTTTGTTCCGTTCATTGGCCGAAGAATGGTGGAGGAGGGTTTATTTGCATTGTTGCAAATAAGCATTTTTGGAGGGGGTCTTTGCATATTATCATTTCATGATACTTGTCCCATCATTTGACTTCATATCTTCTTGATGGCTTGACTTTTAGTGACTTCATCATGGTTGCACCTCACCTTGACTTCTTGACTTTGTTTTAATGATTTCTTGACTTTGGTTGTGATGATGGGAGAAGAGATGGTTGTTGAGTGTTGGACTTTCCAAGCCATCATTTTCTTTGCATTATTGTTCAAGCCATTCTCTTTCTCTCTCCAATCACACCAATATTGGGGGGGCCGGCCATTCCCTTTAGGATGAGAGGGGATTTCATTTTTCATGGTGTGGAAAATTTTGTATCTTGAGCTTTGAGAAATCCCTACAACTCCCTCTCCAAAAGTTCACTTCTATCCCTCCACAAATGGCAACTCCATAATCCCAAATGAGACATGCTATCCACATTATATTCTACAGCAATTCTTGGGCACGTCGAGTAGCCGGCTTCGTGCCCGAGTTGCCTCGGCATTGAGGTGGGAGCCCGTAAAAGAAGTAGGCGATGTGGTGCACTTCCGGCGACGAGGAGGAGACGGGACATTCCGCAGGAGGTCGGGACGACGACGAGAAGACCGGAGGACTCGGATCTGTCGGTATACTTCTCTTCCCTATCTTGTTTGTAGCTTAGACTTGTTAATGGTTACGATCCGGATGTTTAGTGCGCGGGGGTGCCGGTTTGCTAAGTCCGCAAAATTAAAGTTTTTCACCGCTTCCGCATTCCAGCGTCGGATTGACGGCCGGGGCGCCGCCGTGCACTTACAGTGTTATCAGAGCCACGCCATTAACTTCGTCTAGCTTTCGTTTGATGTGTTTTGCGGTTCCGATCGACCAAAATTCCAAAAACTCATTTTTACCTCACATCAGTTTTCTGTTAAGATTTTTTGGTGTCTAAAAATTTTTCAGGTGGTCTCAGAATGATGTGCAGGGAGTTCTAAGAACTCTGGGAAAATTCGACCAACTGATCTCTCATCCCGAGCGCGGAACCGCGGCCTCACCCTTTTATGTGGCCGCGGATCCGCCGCAGACTAGAGAGATCAATGGGCCAAAATTTCCCAGTGGGCTTCTGGGCTAGTATTAGGGGTTTTGGAATATTAAAATTGGGCCAATTATTTCTGTGAGTGCTGCAGTATTGGTTTGGGGCCCACTTGTTAATTTTTGGTCAATCGGAAAATTATAAACACATTTTTCACAGTATTTACATTATATCCGCGACCGTGAATGTCACTCGATCGGTAAATCCAGTCTAACTGCTATAGCCCGGTTAGACGGATTTGCGAACGTGACTTTCACATTGATGTTGTATGTTTATGCTGTGATGTTGCGGATCGGTCGTGGGGGATAGCCTGGATGCAATGCTAGTACAGTTGTGTTGTATTATGTACATTTGTTATTGCGGGGCGAGCGTCCGACATGTGGACTGCCGTCACTGCCTGTTTGTATTATTATTTTGGGGCACGGCCAGGTTGCGGTCGTTGTACCCGGTGTATGTATATTTTACTTTCTGTACTAGGATTACCCCAGGAGGGGTGCACGGATAGCCGGGTTCTAGAAGGCAACAAGCCCGCATCTCATGGCATTGAGACAGAGGGGGCTTCACTCTAGGATTGGCGGGCTATTCGCCGCACTCGTAGGGGGGTACAGGTTGACCCAGGAGGGGTGCCCAAGTTGCCGGATTCCGTGAAGTGCTGGGTGGTCCATTCACGGTACTGAAGGGGGCTGCCTCGCTTCAGGTTTTGGCGGGTGACTTGCCGTGCCCGTAGGGGTCTAGGATTTCATTGCACAGGCTATCCACACGACCAGGGGAACGTCGGGTTTCAGTAGTGGCTCTGTGAAACCCGGGGATCCCAGATATCTGTATTGTTTCTGTGATGCTGTTCATTTTCTGTGATGTTGCATTTCTTTTCACGCCTTGAGCGAAATATAATATATTGGTATATATATTAGTAGATGTTGTATATGTTTTACATCCGCGCTAGTCCAGTCCCCGCTCTGTCGTTAGTTAGCTAACCTAACGGGTAATGACGGGACCAAGTGGCGAATGCGGATGGCATATACGTACATCAGTATATTTTCGTTCTTTTTGGTGTGATCAATTGATGGGACTGCGTTGATTCGGATCAATGCAAGTTAAAAACAAACCTAATCTGATATTGTTGGAACACTTTTTCAAAAAGCTGTTATTGCAAGGACGTTCACTTTTGTTTTGCATCGAGATATTCAGTTGGGATATCCTGCTCCTCAGTCGACGAGGCAAGGGCCGAGATCCCTTCACCGGGAGTGACCCCTTGGACAAAAAGTTTGCGTCAGGGCATTAACTTCACTATAGCCGATTACTTTTGCTTTGCACCGTGGTATTCAGTTGGAATATCCAGCACCCCATTCTACGGGGAAAGAGCCGAGATCCCTTCACCGGGAGTGACCTCTTTAGCGAAGGTTTTCGTCACTATATTTTAAAAAGCTATCCGTTCCTTCGACGATATCAAGTTCTTTACGTTAAAGGTTTTCGCCAGAAACCATTCGTAGCCCTCCGTCGTTTCAGACGGGTAGCACGTAGTATTCATGCTATGTTTGTTGACCTTCGTCAAGGCATAGTGTATGGTAGCTGCTTGTTACCTTTCTGCTGCATAGATAGATGCGTTGGTTTGGGACAGTCGTATAGCCTTGTTGACCTTCGTCAAGGGCTTGTACGGGTGGATTCAGATTAACCCTGGATAATGACGGGTAGAACTTGACATGTGACTTATGATTTGTTGACCTTCGCCAAGGTCATAAGAGCATGGGGCAGAAATCACGTCGGGAGTTTTAAAAGAACTGAAACTTGCCAGATATGCGCATACCTTCTAGAGTGTGATGATGTGAGAGGATTCCGTCACGTTATCATGCGATGATAGTTGGATCTCGATTCCCACTGATGAGTTAGTTTACTCCTCGGGTGACCCCGACTAATTCTTCTTTCAGGTTTGGAGGAGAATTTGAGGTACAGTGGGAGGATTCCAGATTAGATAAATTGGTAACCATTCTGATCTAGGTTAGAGTGCACGCTGAGTGTTTCTTTTCTCTCTCTCTTTGGCAGCGACCATTGACCCGACCCTATGACTATGACTCAGTGACCAAGTTGACCGAACCTTCTTAAACACTGGCTTTTGGATTGTCAGAGTTGCAAACCTCATTGCCACTCCTACTTTTACCCTTTTCTCCAGGACACCCCGTATTACTACGAACGTCCACTTCCATTGGAAAAAACCATCGTATGGTTAGATACGAACTCGAAGGAATTTATTCGAGGATGGTTTCAGGTTCTGGAGAAAACGGATAGGACTATTCAGTTGTCTTTTCTTTTCACCCTCTCTCAGGTTGCGAGTACTCCTTGGTTTAGGAGTAGTACACCTGTTACGCAAATTGGATAGTCTTCTTCCAAACCTTAGGCTGGTGCCGAACGGTAGGGAATGAAGAAAACCAATTAGCATAACGATGGTGTGCAGAAGGTATTAAGTTAAGACAAAGAAAGGGATTAGTAAGAGGGCAAAGTAAATTGCAACAGATATTCATGACCAAACCAGGTATTTCTTCGCCAATCCTAAAATCACCTTTGAATTTCTCCAGGACACTCCGTATCACTATGAAGATCCACAGTTTATTGGATACTCCATCGTATGGTTATATACGAACTCGAAAGGAACTTGTTCCAGTTCGGGGATGGATTCTGGTTCAGGAGAAATACGAATAAGATTTATTCAGGTGTCTTTTATCTTCACCTTCTCTCGCATTGCGAGTGTTCCTAGGATTGGGACAGTACACCCATTATGCTTATTGGAAAGTCTTCTTCCAAAACCATAGGCTGGTGCCGAACGGTAGGGAAGGAAGAAAACCATTTGGCCTAAAGGGGTGTGCAGATGGTAAAGACTAAAGACATATGAAGGGATTTGGAGAGGTGGCAAAGAATTACACGGTTACAGTTGTGAATCTGGATAATGGAAGAGGCATTACTAGGAATACCAGGATACCCCATCGAAACATTTCGATGTTTCAGTTTCACTGTGTAATGTTAAAGGAAAACTGATTTCCCGATTAGATACTTACTCCAGGGTATGTATTTACCAAGTATGATTCTCACATCTGTATGGTTTTACAGATGATGAGTGGGAGTAGGTTATTGGGAATTGGGTGATCATCCTCATTATATCGGGATTCGTTGTAATCGGTGATATTTGAGGAAATCACCTGGGTTGTTTGCCGGTCGGCAAATATTTGGTTTTGAATATCCGCTTTTATGCACCAATTTCAAATTGATATATCTGTACGTCTATTTTCATAGAGTGAGATATACCTTTCTGAAATTATGTCTATGACATTTACCTATATCAGTGGATGGTTAGGTAAGGAGCATTAAACAGCGGTGTAATTCTTCTTAACCATAAGTACAGTTTTTAACCTACGACACACAGTGAATGAGTTATCAGACTCAAGGGACTTATACAGAGTATTGTATGTTGTCCATGGTCCATCAGGACAGAGGGGTTGGTCCTCGTACTATATTCGGTTTACTTATGACTTCTCTAGTTTTTAGACAGGTGTTTCGTGGAAACACAGGGTCCGAATTTTGAGAAGTTATAGGTATTTGAATAGAGTAGAGAACCAGTTGTAGCAAGTATCGGGATTCTTCAAAGAGATCGAAGATGTGGATACTTGCGTATGGTATTCAGTTGATAGTAATGATTAAGAGAACTTGCTTCTCTTTCAGGTTATTCATAATTGGAAGCATTCCTAAGTTGAGTAACGCTGATCGGCCTCTTTCCATTTAGTTGACATGCACTGGAGACAGCTGCATGATTTGAATCTGGTTCAGTTAAATCAGTGCCTCTGGTCCTATATGGGATATAGAACAGTTCATATCTTAACGATGTTAAGGTATGGGGAGTTGTCCGGCTTATGATTAAAACCAGACACTGGACAACTCAAGGCACGTTTCTGTAATGGCTGTTTGTGGGTTGACCCAGACTATGACGAGGGTTGACTTTCTACCATTTGGGTGAACAATAGAGATATTGTTCTAGACTCGCCACAGTTTTATTAAAAATGGATTTTTTCAGAAAACAGTAGTGGGAGTATGGTAGAACTGGAAGTGATTCCAGAACCACAAACGATTACAAAAGATTTGATAAGGAACCTAAAGATTCAATCTGGATTGACATTCCATTGGCCACTCCGCAGATGAGGTGGGTAACTTCAGGCACCCGAGAGGTACTACGGTAGCCTCAAGGACGGTGACAGGGAAGTTCTTGTTTACCCACAATTACCATTGCTGTTGCTCCAGGCTGCGAGACCCGGCGGGAGGATGAGTATAGCGTCGTTCTAAACTAGTTTTAGAAGTGTACGTCTATATGACACTGCCAGAGGGTTGTCTTAGTCAGTGGGAGCAGCGGAAGCATTGGTGGACAAGTTGCTTATGTCTATTTATAGACTAAAGCAGTTATAGCGGAGATAGATCATCAATTTCTGATGTGACAGTCGTAGGTTTGACTTCATCAGAATAGAGGATGGATCTGTTGAGAAGGTAGTAGGGTGTGATGTCATGGTATTTGGATGACATACACAGAGAAGGAAGTGATGTTCCTATACTACAATCGGTTATACTTTGGTCGTCACACAGTAGTTTCTCCACAAAGGAAATGGATTCTATATCAGACATACTGGTTACTAGATCTATGGTTTTAGATCTAGATTTGGGTGGTTTCCCAATCAGGGTACTTGACAGCATTCTAAGAGTATTTAGAATGAACGACTCCTGGCACGGTAGTATACCTGCAGGTAATGGAGTCACCCTCTCTAAAGGTGTCTTACAGACTAAAGGGGAGAGGGATGTGCATGATTGGCAGATCACTTGCTCAGGCAATTGAGTCAATCATGAGATGTCAAGTACCACACCAGATGTTGTTCTTGCACTAGATGCAATAAGTTGACATTAATCCAATCCTGGAGAAACAGTCGGAAGCAGTTTTAGAACATAAGTGGATGTTCTAGGGATATGATAACGACAGCCTCATTCGGGAGACAGTTATCATTCCAGGCTTCCAAGGTGACATGGACGACAAGGAGGTTGTCAGAGTTATAGTTTTCCCTCTGACGAGGGGCAGTATTTTGGACAGGTGGTCCAAGGCAATACTGAGGGAGGCATGGCGCAGGATACTGATTAAGTTCAGTTGACGATACAGTCTAAGAAGTTTGGATTTGGAGTTCATTTATGAGCTATGTCCCATCAGACATCCAGACACATTCTAAGACAGGTATTGCTCATTTCGGGAGATGGGTTTCTCCGCAAACTTGAGATATAGAGAGACATAGAAAGAGACATCAAGGCGGATCCACTCACTGAGGCTATTCCTCGAACGCAATAGTTTCGCAAACGAGTTTTGTGAGACTGACTAGTAGAGGAGTTGGGTGTTCGGTATCACACGGGCTGTGAGTATGCGACATCGCAATAATTAGCCTTGAGTGCAAGTGGGAGATTGTTGGAGATAATGCCCTCAGAGTCAATTATTGGATCACAGGTACGTGATTGCGGTGATTGAGGGAGGACCTATCCCGGTAGGACAGTCTTACTCGAGATGATAGTATGCTATCTGGTTTACCTTTATCATCGTGTACTGTTTTAGGTGACCTGACACGTCGCTATTACACGTTGATAGAGCCCCTAGGATTCTATGCTTGACCACCAGCAGTATGAGGGCGATCATATACGTGGGAGCTGGTAGTCTATAAGCATATCCTTAAATGGTCCCTAGTCGTGTGAGTTTCGAGACAGGGCATCGATACTCCATAGTAGACTAGTGTATACAGTCGAGACCCCGACGAGGGGCGGTGGCCGGTCTCACAAGCCACTGGTGTCAGTTGGATCACCTAAGATGTATACAGGTGCTCATTGGGTTATGAGTACACCGGACAGGACTCGCCGGGAACATGCTAGTTGGTCATATACCAGACGTCAGATGGCAGTTCCCTGGTGACATGTGTGCAGGTTAGTTCATCGACCTAGGGATCGTCATTTGTCTCGTGTGAGTTCCCACTGTACTTTGATTACTACCCTACCACGGCTCAAAGGAGTCGTGCAAACAGGTTTTAGTTGGGTACAGTCCCGAGCCACATGGAGGCAGTGAGCGTATCTTCAGGGGTTCGTCTCTCCCGGTATTGGGGGTGAGGTCGTGCTATGTCTAGGAGAGCCATTACACGAAGCCCTCGGCCGAGGCAAGGAGATTTACTGGTAGGTATTCCAGTAGTATCTCAGGGTGTTCTGGGCTACACTCCGACACGACTTGTACCGCTTTTGGGGGTCTGACTTTTACCAACCCCCTAGGCCCGCCATGCGATGCTCATAGACGAACGGACCGGACTGCACGGATATTGTCAATGACAGGCTCAGTATGGTTGTCAGGGTGAGTTCACTCACAGACATCCCTTTTAGTCAATACCTGGTAGCCCGTTACGTATTGGCTTATACCTCTGACGTGCTAGTGGTTAAATCCACAACCAAGGTGTTGACGAGTCTTTAGAGTCCCCCACATTCAGTTACTCAGCTTTCGGGCGAAAGGTTGTAGAGGCCGTATGGAGATATGGCAAGGTCCGATCAGATACGTGCGGTATTGCACGGATCAGGATCGGACAGTTTGTACTATAGGCCGTATGGATATATGGCAGGGTTCGATCAGATACGTGCGGTATTGCACGGATCAGGATCGAACAGATATTGCTAGCCGGTTTTGGTATAAGCCGGATTCTAGTATAGTACAGTGGAGATTTTGTCTCATTGCATTTGTATTTCGGTCGGAATACAGATGCGGGTGTGTATGCACAGTATTGGGGTTTTCCTGTAATTTATTACGGGACCAGTTTTCTGAAGTTGCCAGTTTGCTTTCCGTTTCGGCCAATTTCCTTTGTTCCGTTCATTGGCCGAAGATTGGTGGAGGAGGGTTTATTTGCATTGTTGCAAATAAGCATTTGTGGAGGGGGTCTTTGCATATTATCATGTCATGATACTTGTCCCATCATTTGACTTCATATCTTCTTGATGGCTTGACTTTTAGTGACTTCATCATGGTTGCACCTCACCTTGACTTCTTGACTTTGTTTTCATGATTTCTTGACTTTGGTTGTGATGATGGGAGAAGAGATGGTTGTTGAGTGTTGGACTTTCCAAGCCATCATTTTCTTTGCATTATTGTTCAAGCCATTCTCTTTCTCTCTCCAATCACACCAATATTGGGGGGGCCGGCCATTCCCTTTAGGATGAGAGGGGATTTCATTTTTCATGGTGTGGAAAATTTTGTATCTTGAGCTTTGAGAAATCCCTACAACTCCCTCTCCAAAAGTTCACTTCTATTCCTCCACAAATGGCAACTCCATAATCCCAAATGAGACATGCTATCCACATTATATTCTTCAGCAATTCTTGGGCACGTCGAGTAGCCGGCTTCGTGCCCGAGTTGCCTTGGCATTGAGGTGGGAGCCCGTAAAAGAAGTAGGCGATGTGGTGCACTTCCGGCGACGAGGAGGAGACGGGACATTCCGCATGAGGTCAGGACGACGACGAGAAGACCGGAGGACTCGGATCTGTCGGTATACTTCTCTTCCCTATCTTGTTTGTAGCTTAGACTTGTTAATGGTTACGATCCGGATGTTTAGTGCGCGGGGGTGCCGGTTTGCTAAGTCCGCAAAATTAAAGTTTTTCACCGCTTCCGCATTCCGGCGTCGGATTGACGGCCGGGGCGCCGCCGTGAACTTACAATAACCTGATCGAATCTTTAGGTTCCTATTAAACTTTCAGTAATCGTTTGCGGTTCTGGAATCACTTCCAGTTCTACCATAATCCCACTACTGTTTTCTGAAAAATTCCATTTTATTAAAACTGTGGTGAGTCAAGAACAATATCACTATTGATCTTCCAGATGGTAGAAAGTCAACCCTCGTCATAGCCCGGGTTAACATACAAACAGCCATTACAGAAACGTGCTTTGAGTTATCCAGAGTCTAGTTTTAAGCATAAGCCGGACAACTCCGTATACCTTAACATCGTTAAGATATGAGACATTATATATCTAATATAGAAACAGAGGCACTGATTTAATTGGAACCAGATTCAAATCATGCAACTGTCTCCAGTGCATGTCAACTAAATGGAGAGAGGCCGATCAGCATTACTCGGCTTAGGAATACATCCAGATATGAGTAACCTGAAAAAGAAGCAAGTTCTCAAAACCATTACTATCAACTGAATACCATACAAAAGTATCTACATCTTCGATCACCTTGAAGAATCCTGATACTTGCAACACCTGGTTCTCTACTTTATTCATATACCTATAACTTCTCAAAACTTGGACCTTGTATTTCTACGAAACACATGTCTAAGAACCAGAGAAGTCACAAGTAAACAGAATATAGTACGAGTACCAACCCCTCTGTCCTAATGGACACTGGACAACAAACAATACTTTGTATAAGTCTCCTTAGTTGAATAACTCAAACCCTGTGCGTCCTAGATTGAAAACTGTACTATGGTTATGAAGAATTGCACTGTTGTTGAATGCTCCTTACTTAACCATCAACTGATTTAGGTAAATTTCATGGACATAATTTCAAAAAGTTATATCTCACGTTATAAAATAAACTTACAGATATATCAGTTTGAAATTGGTGCATAACAACGGATATACAAAACCAAATATTTGTCGTCCGGCAAAAACCCAGGTGATTTCCTCAACTATCACCAATTACAATGAATCCCTATATAATGAGGATGATCACCTAATTCCCAATAACTTACTCCCACTTATCATCTGTAAAACCATACAGATGTGAGAATCATACCTGGCAAATACATACCCTGGAGCAAGGACTAATTAGGAAATCAGTTTTCTATTAACAATGCACAGTGAAACTGAAACATGTAAAAATCTTTCGAAAGTGTATCCGGGTATTCCTAGTAATGCCTCTTCCATTATCAGATTCATGACTGTAACCATATATATCTCTTTTCCATCTCTCCAAATCCCTTTATATGTTTTTAGTCATTACCTTCTGTACACCCCCATTAGGCTAAATGGTTTTCTTCCTTCCCTACCGTTCGGCACCAGCCTATGGTTTGGAAGAACACTATCCAATAAGCGTAACAGGTGTACTCTCCTAATCCTAGGAGTACTCGTAATCTCAGAGAAGGTAAAGATAAAACACAACCGAATAATCCTTATTCTATTTCTCCTGAACCAGAATCCATTCCCGAACTTGAACAAGTTCCTTCGGGTTCGTATATAACCATACGATGGATTTATCCAATGGAAGTGGATATTCGTAGTGATATGAGGTGTTCTGGAGAAATACAAAGGTGAAATAGGAGTGGCGATGAAATACTTGGTTTGGTCGTGAATGATAGCAGTTGCAATTTACTTTGCCCTCTTTCTAATTGTTGCGCCACGGCAGCGCCCCGGCCGTCTTACCGAGGCCAAAATGCGGAATCAAAAATTTTCCTTACTTGGAAACTGGCGCTACCGCGGACAATGAAACCCGGATCATTAACCATTAACCTATACTAGTTAACAAGAAATGGGAAGAGAAGTATACCAAGTGATCCGAGTCCTCCGGTCTTCTCTTCATCGTCCCGATCTCCCGCGGAAAGTCCTGTCTCCATATCATCGCCTCCTCGCCGAAGGGGGCACCACATCGCCTGCGTCTTTTACGGGCTCCCGCCTCAATACCGAGGCAACTAGAGCATGAAGCCGGCAAATCGACATGCCCAAGGTTTGCTGTAGAATGTAGTGTAGAATCGTTGTCTCATTTGGGGTAGTGAAGTTGCCTTTGATGGAGGAATCAATATGAACTTTGGAGAGGAGAAGGAATTCTTTGTGGAAAGCATGCAAATGAGATATAGATAATTCCCTAAACCAAAAAGAATTCCTCTCATTTCACTCCAAGATGTGGCCGGCCATAACTAGGAGGAAATTAACAAAGGGGTGAGTGTAGTAAAAGCATATGGTGACCATATCCACAAAAGCAAGCCTCACATCTAAACACAAATCAATCTCATCTCATTAATACATGTAATGATGCATGAAAAGAAAAGATGGAAAGGGAATCTGAAGATGCTATCATAATCTCTCATCTCATAAATAAACCCTCCACAATATGTTATTTGCAAACTTGCAAATAACACCCTCCATCAAAAGGTCCGGCCGGGAAAGAACAAAGGAAAACCGGCCGGAACGGAATGTAAACTGGCAACTCCAGAAAACTGGTCCCGTAATAAATTACAGGAAAACCCCGATACTGTGCATACACACCCGCATCTGTATTCCGACCGGATACAAATGCAATGAGACAAAATCTACACTGTACTAAACTAGGATCCGGCTTAAACCAAAGCCGGCTAGTAATATCCGTCCGATCCTGATCCGTGCAATACCGCACGTATCTGATCGAACCCTGCCATATTTCCATACGGCCACTAGTACAAACTGTCCGATCCTGATCCGTGCAATACCGCACGTATCTGATCGGACCCTGCCATATCTCCATACGGCCTCTACAGCGTTTCGCCCGAAAGCTTGAGTAACTGAAAGTGTGGTGGACTCTAATGACTCGTCAATACTATGGCTGTGGATTCAACCACTAGCACGTCAGAGGTATAAGTCAATACGTGACGGGCCACCAGCTATTGACCAAAAGGGACATCGATGAGCGAACTCATCCTGACACCCTACTGAGCCTGTCAGTGACAATATTCGTACAGTCCGGTCCGTTCATCTATGAGTATCGCATGTCGGGCCTAGGGGGTTGGTAAAAGTCAGACCCCCAAAAGCGGTACAAGTCGTGCCGGAGTATAGCCCAGAACACCCTGAGATACTACTGGAATACCTACCAGTAAATCTCCTGCCTCGGCCGAGGGCTTTGTGTAATGGCTCTCCTAGACACAGCGCGACCTCACCGCCAATACCGGGAGAGATGAACCCCTGAAGATCCGCTCACTGCCTCCACGTGGCTCGGGACTGTACCCAACTAAAACCTGTTTGCACGACTCCTTTGAGCCGTGGTAGGGTAGTAATCAAAGTACAGTGGGAACTCACACGAGACAAATGACGATCCCCAGGTCGATGAACTAACCTGTACACATGTCACCAGGGAACTGCTATCTGACGTCAGGTATAAGACCAACTAGCATGTTCCCGGCGAGTCCTGTCCGGTGTACTCATAACCCAATGAGCACCTGTATACATCTTAGGTGAACCAACTGACACCAGTGGCATATGAGACCGGCCACCGCCCCTCGTCGGGGTCTCGACTATATACACTAGTCTACTCTGGAGAATCGATGCCCTGTCTCGAAACTCCCACGACTAGGGACCTTTTAAGGATATGCTTATAGACCACCAGCTCTCACGTATATGATCGCCATCATACTGCCGGCAGTCAAGCAAGAATCCTAGGGGCTCTATCAGCTTGTAATAACGACCTGTAAGGTCACCTGAAGCAGTACACGATGATAAAGGTAAACTAGTAAGCATACTATCATCTCGAGTAAGACTGTCCTACCGGGATAGGTCCTCCCTCAATCATTGCAATCACGTGCCTGTGATCCAATAATTGACTCTGAGGGCACTATCTCCAACAATCTCCCACTTGCACTCAAGGCTAATTATTGCGATGTCGCATACTCACAGCCCGTGTGATACCGAACACCCAACTCCTCTACTGGTCAGTCTCACAAAGCTCGTTTGCGAAACTATTGCGTTCGAGGAATAGCCTCAGTGAGTGGATCCGCTGTGATGTTTCTTTCTATGTCCCTCTATATCTCAAGTTCGCGGAGAAAGCCATCTCCCGAAATGAGCAATACCTGTCTTAGAGTGTCTGGACGTCTGATGGGACCTAGCTCATAAATGAACTCCAAATCCAAACTTCTTAGACTGTATCGTCAACTGAACTTAATCAGTATCCTGCGCCATGCCACCCTCAGTATTGCCTTGGACCACCTGTCCAAAATACTACCCTTCGTCAGAAGGAAAACTATAACTCTGACAACCTCCTTGTCGTCTATGTCACCTTGGAAGCCTGGAATGATAACTGTCTCCCAAAGGATGCAGCCATTATCATATCCCTAGAACATTCACTTATGTTCTAAAACTGCTTCCGACTGTTTCTCCAGGATTGGATCAATGTCAACTTATTGCATCTACTGCAAGAACAACATCTGGTGTGGTACTTGACATCTCATGATTGACTCAATTGCCTAAGCAAGTGATCTGCCAATCATGCACATCCCTCTCTACTTTAGTCTATAAGACACCTTTAGAGAGGGTGACTCCATCACTTGCAGGTACACTACCGTGCCAGGAGTCGTCCATTCTAAATACTCTTAGAATGCTGTCAAAGTACCCTGATTGGGAAACCACCCAAATCTAGATCTAAAACCATAGATCTAGTAACCGGTATGTCTGATATAATATCCAAGTCCCTTGTGGAGAAACCACTGTGTGACGACCAAAGTATAACCGATCGTAGTATAGGAATAACACTTCCTACTACCTTCTCAACAGATCCATCCCCTATTCTGATGACGTCAAACCTATGACTAACACATCAGAAATAGATGATCTATCTCCGCTACATCTGCTTTAGTCTATAAATAGACATAAGCCTGATGTCCACCAATGCTTCCGCTGCTCCCACTGACTACGACAACCCTCTGGCTGAGTCATATAGCCGTGCACTTCTAAAGCTAGTTCAGAACGACGCTATACTCATCCTCCTGCCGGGTCTCGCAGCCTGGAACAACAGCAATGGCAAGTGTGGGTAAACAAGAACTTCCCTGTCACCGTCCTTGAGGCTACCGGAGCACCTCTCGGGTGTCTGAAGTTACCCATCTTATCTACGGAGTGGCCAATGGAATGTCAAATCAGATTGAATCTTTAGGTTCCTTATCAAATCTTCAGTAATCGTTTGCGGTTCTGGAATCACTTCCAGTTCTACCATACTCCCACTACTGTTTTTGAAAAAATCCATTTTTAATAAAACTGTGGCGAGTCTAGAACAATATTTCTATTGATCTGCCAGATGGTAGAAAGTCAACCCTCGTCATAGCCTGGGTCAACCCACAAACAGCCATTACAGAAACGTGCCTTGAGTTGTCCAGTGTCTGGTTTTAATCATAAGCCGGACAACTCCCCGTACCTTAACAACGTTAAGATATGAACTGTTCTATATCCAATATAGAACCAGAGGCACTGATTTAATTGAACCAGATTCAAATCATGCAGCTATCTCCAGTGCATGTCAACTAAATGGAAGGAGGCCGATCAGCGTTACTCAACTTAGGAATACTTCCAATTATGAGTAACCTGAAAGAGAAGCAATTTCTCTTTATCATTACTATCAACTGAATACCATACACAAGTATCTACATCTTTGATCACTTTGAAGAATCCCGATACTTGCTGCACCTGGTTCTCTACTCTATTCAAATACCTATAACTCCTCAAAACTTAGACTCTGTGTTTCTACGAAACACATGTCTAAGAACTAGAGAAGTTAAAAGTAAACAGAATATATTATGAGGACCAACCCCTCTGTCCTAATGGACACTGGACAACATACAATACTCTGTATAAGTCCGCTGAGTCTAACAACTCATTCACTATGTGTCGTAGGTTGAAAACTGTACTTATGGTTAAGAAGAATTACACCGTTGTTTAATGCTCCTTACCTAACCATCCACTGATATAGGTAAATGTCATCGACATAATATCAAAAGGTATATCTCACTCTATGAAAATAGACGTACAGATATATCAATTTGAAATTGGTGCACAACAGCGGATATTCAAAACCAAATATTTGCCGACCGGCAAACAGCCCAGATGATCTCCTCAAATATCACCGATTACGACGAATCCCGATATAATGAGGATGATCACCCTATTACCAATAACTTACTCCCACTCATCATCTGTAAAGTCATACAGATGTGAGAATCAAACCTGGTAAATACATACCCTGGAGCAAGTGTCTAATCAGGAAATCAATTTTCTTTTAACAGTACACAGTTGAACTGAAACATTGAAATGTTTCGATGGGGTATCCTGGTATTCCTAGTAATGCCTCTACCATTATCCAGATTCACAACTATAACCGTATAATTCTTTGCCACCTCTCCAAATCCCTTTATATGTCTTTAGTCATTACCTTCTGCACACCCCTTTAGGCCAAATGGTTTTCTTCATTCCCTACCGTTCGGCACCAGCCTATGGTTTGGAAGAAGACTATCCAATAAGCATAAAGGGTGTACTGTCCTAATCCTAGGAGCACTCGCAACGCGAGAGAAGGTGAAGATAAAAGACAACCGAATAAACCTTATTCCTATTTCTCCTGGACCAGAATCCATCCCCGAACTGGAACAAGTTCCTTTCGAGTTCGTATATAACCATACGATGGAGTATCCAATAAACTGTGGATCTTCGTAGTGATACGGAGTGTCCTGGAGAAATACAAAGGTGATTTAGGATTGGCGAAGAAATACTTGGTTTGGTCGTGAATATTAGTCGCAATTTACTTTGCCCTCTTACCGATCCCTTGCTTTGTCTTAATCTTAATACCTTCTGCACACCGTTTAGGCTAATTGGTTTTCTTCATTCCCTACCGTTCGGCACCAGCCTAAGATTTGGAAGAAGACTATCCAATTCGCGTAATAGGTGTACTATCTCCTAAACTAAGGAGTACTCGTAACTTGAGAGAAGGCAAAAAGGAAAAGACAACTGAATGATCCTATCTGTTTTCTCCAGAACCGGAAACCATCCTCGAATTCCTTCGAGTTCGTATCTAACCATACGATGGCTTTGTCCAATGGAAGTGGACGTTCGCAGTAATACGGGGTGTCCTGGAGAAAAGGGTAAAAGTAGGAGTGGCAATGAGGTCTGCAACTCTGACAATCCAAAAGCCAGTGTTAAGAAGGTTCGGTCAACTTGGTCACTGAGTCATAGTCTAGGGTCGGGTCAAAGGTCGCTGCCAAAGAGAGAGAGAAAAGAAACACTCAGCGTGCACTCTAACCTAGATCAGAATGGTTACCAATTTATCTAATCAGGAAACCTCCCACTGTACCTCAAATTCTCCTCCAAACCTGAAAGAAGAATTAGTCGGGATCACCCGAGGAGTAAACCAACTTATCAGTGGAAATCGGGATCCAACTATCATCGCATGATAACTTGACGGAATCCACTCAAGTCACCACACTCCAGAAGGTATGCGCATGCCTGGCAAGTTTCAGTTCTTTTGAAACTACCGATGTGATTTTTACCCCTAGGACCCAAGTGACCTTGACGAATAATCAACAAATCAAAAGGTCCTAGTCAAGTTCAGCCCGTCAATACCTTGATTGCGTTAAACACACCCGCACGACCCTTGACGAATAATCAACAAAGTCGTACGACTGTCCTAACCAATCCACATATCCATGCGACAGAATAGCACAACAAAGCTACCGCACACTACGCCTCGGCGAATAGCAACGACAAACGCAGCGCGAATACTAAGCAATACTAATCTGAAATGACGGAGGGCTACGACTGGTTTTTGGCGAAAAACCTTTAACGTAATGAACTTGATATCGTTGAAGGAACCGGATAACTTTTTATAAAAATATAGTGACGAAAACCTATGCTAAAGAGGTCACTCCCGGTGAAGGGATCTCGACTCTTTCCCCGTAGAATGAGGTGCAGGATATTCCAACTGAATACCACGATGCAAAGCAAAAGTAATCGGCTATAGTGAAGTTAATGCCCTGACGCAAACTTCTGTCCAAGGGGTCACTCCCGGTGAAGGGATCTCGGCCCTTTCCTCGTCGACTGAGGAGCAGGATATTCCAACTGAATACCACGATGCAAAACAAAAGTAAACGTCCTTGCAATAACAGCTTTTTGAAAAATGTTCCAACAACATCAGAATAGGTTTGTTTAGCTTGCATTGATCTGAATCAACGCAGTCCCATCAATGGATCACACCACAAAGAACGAAAATATACTGATGTCCGTATATGCCATCCGCATTCGCCACTGGGTCCCGTCATTACCCGTTAGGTTAGCTAACTAACGACAGAGCGGGGACTGGACTAGCGCGGATGCAAAACATATACAACATCTACTAATATATATACCAATATATAATTTTCGCTCAAGGCGTGATAAAATGCAACATCACAGAAATGTACAGCATCACAGAACAATACAGATATCTGGGATCCCCGGGTTTCACAGAGCCGCTGCTGAAACCCGACGTTCCTCTGGTCGTGTGGATAGCCTGTGCAATGAAATCCTAGACCCCTACGGGCGCGGCAAGTCACCCGCCAAAACCTGAAGCGAGGCAGCCCCCTTCAGTACCGTGAATGGACCACCCAGCACTTCACGGAATCCGGTAACTTGGGCACCCCTCCTGGGTCAACCTATACCCCCTACGAGTGCGGCGAATAGCCCGCCAATCCTAGAGTGAAGCCCCCTCCGTCTTAATGCCATGAGATGCGGGCCCGTTGCCCTCTAGAACCCGGCTATCCATGTACCCCACCGCAGGGTAATCCTAGTACAGAAAGTAAAATATACATACACCGGGTACATCGACCGCAACCAGGTCGTGCCCCAAAAGAATAATACAAACGGGCAGTGACAGCAGTCCACATGTCGGACGCTCGCCCCGCAATATCAAATGTACATATAAAACAAACTGTACTACCATTGCATACAGGCTATCCACCACGACAGATCCGCAACATCACAGCACAACACAGAACATCAACGTGAATATCACGTTCGCAAATCCGTCTAAAAGGGCTATAGCAGATAGACTGGATTTACCGATCGAGTGACATTCACGGTCGCAGATATAATGTAAATACTGTGAACTAACATGTTTAAAATTTTCGATCGACTGAATTTTCCGAAGTGGGCCCCAAGCACAACTGTAGCACTCAAAAACATCTGGGCCCAAAAAGAATATACCAGAAACCCTATTTTCATGTCAGTAAACCACTGTAGAAATTTGGTACGGTTTGGCCACAAAACGGCGGCGGTTCCGCGGCCAAAACGTGGTTTTGGCCGCTAAACCGCCGCGCTACAGTAAAATCAGCGTACCAAATTTTCACAGAATTCATAAAAAACCCTGCACGTAATTTTCCAATGTACCAAATAATTTTTAGAGCAAGGAAAAAATCGACAGAAAGTGCGACGTGGAAATGTGGTTTTTGGAAAATCCGATCGATCGAACTTGTAAACACGTTAGAGCAAGCTAGAAAAGGTTAATGGCGTGGCTCTGATACCATGTTGCGCCACGGCAGCGCCCCGGCCGTCTTACCGAGGCCAAAATGCGGAATCAAAAATTTTCCTTGGAAACTGGCGCTACCGCGGACAATGAAACCCGGATCGTTAACCATTAACCTATACTAGCTAACAAGAGATGGGAAGAGAAGTATACCAAGTGATCCGAGTCCTCCGGTCTTCTCTTCATCGTCCCGATCTCCCGCGGAAAGTCCTGTCTCCATATCGTCGCCTCCTCTCCGAAGGGGGCACCACATCGCCTGCGTCTTTTACGGGCTCCCACCTCAATACCGAGGCAACTCGAGCATGAAGCCGGCAAGTCGACATGCCCAAGGTTTGCTGTAGAATGTAGTGTAGAATCGTGGTCTCATTTGGGGTAGTGAAGTTGCCTTTGATGGAGGAATCAATATGAACTTTGGAGAGGAGAAGGATTTCTTTGTGGCAAGCATGCAAATGAGATATAGATAATTCCCTCAACCAAAAAGAATTCCTCTCATTTCACTCCAAGATGTGGCCGGCCATAACTAGGAGGAAATTAACAAAGGGGTGAGTGTAGTAAAAGCATATGGTGACCATATCCACAAAAGCAAGCCTCACATCTAAACACAAATCAATCTCATCTCATTAATACATGTAATGATGCATGAAAAGAAAAGATGGAAAGGGAATCTAAAGATGCTACCATAATCTCTCATCTCACAAATAAACCCTCCACAATATGTTATTTGCAAACTTGCAAATAACACCCTCCATCAAAAGGTCCGGCCGGGAAAGAACAAAGGAAAACCGGCCGGAACGGAATGCAAACTGGCAACTCCAGAAAACTGGTCCCGTAATAAATTACAGGAAAACCCCGATACTGTGCATACACACCCGCATCTGTATTCCGACCGGATACAAATGCAATGAGACAAAATCTACACTGTACTAAACTAGGATCCGGCTTAAACCAAAGCCGGCTAGTAATATCCGTCCGATCCTGATCCGTGCAATACCGCACGTATCTGATCGAACCCTGCCATATTTCCATACGGCCACTAGTACAAACTGTCCGATCCTGATCCGTGCAATACCGCACGTATCTGATCGGACCCTGCCATATCTCCATACGGCCTCTACAGCGTTTCGCCCGAAAGCTTGAGTAACTGAAAGTGTGGTGGACTCTAAAGACTCGTCAATACTATGGCTGTGGATTCAACCACTAGCACGTCAGAGGTATAAGCCAATACGTGACGGGCCACCAGCTATTGACCAAAAGGGACGTCGATGAGCGAACTCATCCTGACACCCTACTGAGCCTGTCAGTGACAATATTCGTACAGTCCGGTCCGTTCGTCTATGAGTATCGCATGTCGGGCCTAGGGGGTTGGTAAAAGTCAGACCCCCAAAAGCGGTACAAGTCGTGCCGGAGTGTAGCCCAGAACACCCTGAGATACTACTGGAATACCTACCAGTAAATCTCCTGCCTCGGCCGAGGGCTTTGTGTAATGGCTCTCCTAGACACAGCGCGACCTCACCCCCAATACCGGGAGAGACGAACCCCTGAAGATCCGCTCACTGCCTCCACGTGGCTCGGGACTGTACCCAACTAAAACCTGTTTGCACGACTCCTTTGAGCCGTGGTAGGGTAGTAATCAAAGTACAGTGGGAACTCACACGAGACAAATGACGATCCCCAGGTCGATGAACTAACCTGTACACATGTCACCAGGGAACTGCTATCTGACGTCAGGTATAAGACCAACTAGCATGTTCCCGGCGAGTCATGTCCGGTGTACTCATAACCCAATGAGCACCTGTATACATCTTAGGTGAACCAACTGACACCAGTGGCTTATGAGACCGGCCACCGCCCCTCGTCGGGGTCTCGACTGTATACACTAGTCTACTCTGGAGAATCGATGCCCTGTCTCGAAACTCCCACGACTAGGGACCTTTTAAGGATATGCTTATAGACCACCAGCTCTCACGTATATGATCGCCATCATACTGCCGGCAGTCAAGCAAGAATCCTAGGGGCTCTATCAGCGTGTAATAACGACCTGTAAGGTCACCTGAAGCAGTACACGATGATAAAGGTAAACCAGATAGCATACTATCATCTCGAGTAAGACTGTCCTACCGGGATAGGTCCTCCCTCAATCATTGCACTAATCCCTTTATTTGTCTTTACTTTTTATCTTCTGTACACCACACTTAGGCTAATCGGTTTTCTTCATTCCCTACCTTTCGGCACCTGCCTATGGTTTGGAAGAAGACTATCCAATAAGCGTAATAGATGTACCCTCTCCTAATCCTAGGAACCCTCACAACCTGAGAGAAGTTAAAAGGAAAAGACAACTGAATAGTCCTATTCAATCTCTCCAGAACCAGAATCCATCCTCGAATCTGGAACAAGTTCCTTCGAGTTCGTATATAACCATACGATGGATTTATCCAATGGAAGTGGACGTTCGTAATAATACGGGGTGTTCTGGAGAAATGCAAAGGGTAAAAGAAGGAGTGGCAATGATGTATGTAACTTAAACAATCGAAAAGTCAGTGTTTTAAGAAAGTTCGGTCAACTTGGTCACTGAGTCATAGTCTAGGGTCGGGCCATGGTCGCTGCCAAAGAGAGAGAGAGAAAAGAAACACTCTATGTGCACTCTATCCTAGATCAGAATGGTTAATCGCTTTATCTAATCAGGATGTCTCCCACTATATCCTCAAATTCTCCTCCAAACCTGAAAGAAGAATTAGTCGGGATCACCCGAGGAGTAAACCAACTCATTAGTAGGAATCGGGATCCAACTATCATCGCATGATAACTTGATGGAATCCACTCAAGTCACCACACTCCAGAAAGTATGCGTATGCCTGGAAAGTTTCATGTATGGTTGAAACTCCCGATGTGTGTTTTTACCCCCAAGCGGTTTATGACCTTGACTTTGGCCAACAAATCATAACCCGCAAGTCAAGTTCTACCCGTCATTGTCCTGATTGATTTAGACCCACCAGCACACACCTTTGACTTTGGCCAACAATGTGGTACGACTGTCCTAAACCAATGCATATCCATGCAACGGACAAGCAACACACAGCTACCGTACACGATGCCTTGACTTTGGCCAACAAACACCGCACGAATACTATGAGCTACTTATCCGAAATAACGGAGGGCTACGGCTGGTTTTTGGCGAAAAACCTTTAACATAATGAACTTGATATCGTTGAAGGAACCGGATAGCTTTTTATAAAAATATAGCGGCGAAAACATTTTCTAAAGAGGTCACTCCCGGTGAAGGGATCTCGGCTCTTTCCTCGTAGAATGAAGTGCATGATATTCTAACTGAATACCATGATGCAAAGAAAAAAGTAATCGACTATAATGAAGTTATTACCCTGACGCAAACTTCTGTCCAAGGGGTCACTCCCGATGAAGGGATCTCGGCCCTTGCCTCGTCGAATGAGGTGCTGGATACTCATAACCGAATACCAAAACAAAAGCAAACGACCTTGCAATAACAGTTTTTTTGAAAATTGTTCCAACAACATCGAATAGGTTTGTTTTTCTTGCGTTGATCCGAATCAATGCAGTCCCAGCAATTAATCACACCAAAAAGAACGAAAATAAAATGTACGTATATGCCATCCGCATTCTCCACTAGGTCCCATTATCACCCGTTAGGTTACATAACTAACGACAGAGCGGGGACTGGACTAGCGCGGGTGTAAAACATATACAGCATCTACTCGTATATATATATATATATACACCAATATACAATAATCGCTCCGGGCGTGATAAATGCTACATCACAGAAAAGTAATAAGCATTACAGAATAATACAGATAATCTGGGAGTCCTGGGTTTCAATGAGCCGCAAGTGAAACCCGACGTTCCCCTGGTCGTGTGGATAGCTCGTGCAATGAAAACCTAGACCCCTACGGGTGCGGCAAGTTACCCGCCAAAACCAGAAGCGAGGAAGCCCCCTTCAGCAAAGTGAATGGACCACCCAGCACTTCATGGAATTCGGTAACTTGAGCACCCCACCTTGGGTCCCCTTACGAGTGCGGCGAATAGCCCGCCATTTCTAGAGTGAAGTCCCCTCCATCTCAAAGCCATGAGATGCTGGCCCGTTTCCCTCTAGAATCCGGCTATCCGTGCACTCCACCGTGGGGTAATCCAAGTACAGAAAATAAAATATGTACAACGGGTACATCGACCTCAACCCGGTCGTGCCCCAAAAGAATAATATACAAACAGGCAGTGACGGCAGTCCACATGTCGGACGCTCATCCCGCAATATCAAATGTAAAAATATAACTAAACAGTACTACCATTGCATCCAGGCTATCCACCACGACAAATCCGCAACATCACAGCACAATACAGAACATTAACGTGAATGTCACGTTCGCAAATCCGTCTAAAAGGGCTATAGCGATTAGACAAGATTTACCAATCAAATGACATTCACGGTCGCAGATATAATGTAATGCACTGTAAATATTATACAATTTAGAAAATATCGAATTTGAAATAACCCCCGAATAGCCCAAACAAACTGATAAAACCATATCCAAAATGGGCTAAACAAACAATACTACTGCACCAACTTTACAGAGATAAAACCACACCCAAAACAGAAGCCCAATACAGGCCGGCCAGCTCGGAATTTAGGGGCATGTGCTCGGCCCAATTCCGAGGGGTGGGGGTCGTCTTTTGGGTGTGGTCTTGTAGTCTCTCCAGTAGTCTTCTGCACATTTTAAAATAATTTTCCAGAACACTTTTTGAAACAACAGAAACTATAAATGCAGTGGCATTGTTTGGGGTTGTTTCGATTTCGATATATTAACATTGTCTAAACAAGCTAGTAAAGGTTAATGGCGTGGCTCTTATACCATGTAAGTCTACGGTAGCGCCCCGGCCGTCAATCCGAGGCCAAAATGCAGAACAAAAACTTTTTACTTGACCGGCGCTATCGTAGTGTTTCACCCGGATCAAACCATTAACACTAAACTAGCAATTACTAAAATGATAGAAAAGCTATACCGATCAATCCGTGTCCTTCGGTCTTTAGCCAACATCCCTAGCTCCTCGCGGCATCTCCGATCTCTTGTCTCCTCATTGGAAGGGCACCACATCTAGAAGTCTTTTTACGGGATCCCTCTTCAAACCGAAGCAACTCGGACATGAAGTTTGCTAGCCGACATGTCCAAGGTGATGTAGAGAATGTGTGTGATATCTTTGTCTCAAGCATCCAATGATTCTCAACTCATGAGAGTGTATGGATGGAGGTTGAAGATGAAGCCATGTTGGAAATGGTGAGCTAGAGGAAGAAGAAGAAGAAGAGGATTTTGTTATTCTTGTGATGAGATAAAAAATGAGAGCAAGCATTATCATCTCAAGAGCAAGCCCAAGGCTATATGGATACCCTCTCTCTCTCCACCTCTCATTTCATCACAACAATCAATCACAAATGTTGACATGGTTCAATGAATAAGACAATGAGTCATCATCCATGTTCATGTCACATTTAATTCACTTCATGATGATATCCACTCACAATTTCCACAAGCAAACATTAATCCAAATGTTTGCAACAATAAAAAGATATGGCAACATCTAAAGTAAACTCGTGACGGATCACAAGGATACCCCACACCTGTATATACATACCTACATCCGCATTCCAACTGAATGCAAATGTGACGAGACAAAAATAATCCAACAAATCTAATACTTGGATCCGGCTTAAACTAAAGCCCACTAGTATCATCCGTCCGATCATGATCCTGTAAATCCATGTCACGCACCCCACGTGACCGCGGGGAGGCGGAATATATGAAAAACAATTATCAAAGCTTCGTAACACGGACTTGAGCACACGGATCATGTCTAAACCATTACTAGCAAACTATGAGACGTTTAACTACTCTGATTCGAAGTTATACCTGACGTTACTTGTCCTTCGGGTCTTCATCGCTGTCCTCCACACCTCGTTAGCTCTATATGGAACATGGGTACCTCCACGGTCTCCTCGAGTCAAAGACGATCCACCCGAGAGTCAATAGTCCGAGCTTCTATCTCGAATATGAGAAAACTACGGTTTCTAGTTTGCTAATTTAGAAGTCCTGGAGGGTGTAGAGTATTTAGATAGATTACTTAGTCACTTAAACCCTAGGATTCTCAACTCATGAGAGATTTTAGGGTTTAAGGAAGAAAATGAAAACTTGAGGAGAGAGAAAGCTTTTGTGATAATGACATGAATAATTCCTCATGATAGAATAATATCAAGCATACAAATATCCCTAGATGAATATCTAGAAATATCTTGTAAGCTTCATTTAATCCTAATGGTGAATCACCTCATGAGTCATTAAGCATTTAATGAAAACCTACACCTCATCTCTCCACCTCATTTGTGTTTAATCCAAAAGAAATAAATACAAATGAGTCAACATCTTCTAGAAGCTTCCCGACAAATTACGAGACTGCCCCTCCCATCCGTATTTCCGAAAAACACGGATAATCTTTGACTGGATAAATTCATCTGTATAATACTAGAATCTGGATTAAACCAAAGCCTGCTAGTATTATCTGCCCGATCATAATACGTGCACAAGTGTACGTAAGTGATCGTGGCCCTGCCGTAAAACCATACGGCCTCTACACCTTTTGCCCGGTGCAGGGAAACTCTCTGTGTGGGACTCTAAAGACTCGACACTGCGCTGGCAGTGGGTTTAACCACAGGACGCAAGCGGTAATAGTTGTACGTAACGGTCCCCAGGTAGATGTCGACAAGAAGGACGATGAGGAAACCCATCCGAACTCCTACTAAGCCTGATGTGACGATCTCCGTACAGTCCAGTCTGTTCGTCTAGGACTATCGCATATCAGGCCTAGGGGGCGGTAAACGTCAGACCCCTAATAGCGGTATAAGTCGTATCAGAGTGAAGCCCATTACACCTTGAGAAACTACTGGAAGCCTACCAGTAAATCTCGTTTGCCCTGGCCAGGGACTTTGCGTAATAGCTCTCCAAACACAACGCGATATCAACCCCCAATACCGGGAGAGAAGAATCCTGTCTAACCGCCACGGCCTCCAAGTGCTTCGGGACTGCACCCAACTACTACCTGTTTGCACGACTCCTTTGAGCCGTGGTAGGGTAGTAATCTAAGTACAGTAGGAACACACCCGAGGCGAAGTAGCAGTTTCAAGTTGACGGACAAAGCTGTACTCGTGTCACCTGGGAACTGCTATCTGACGATTGGTATAAAACTAACCTGCAGTTCCCGGCGAGTCCTGTCCGGTGTACCCGTAACCTAACAAGCACCTGCATACTATCTCCAGTACGACGTACTGATGGCTGTGGGACAGAACATCTCCCTATGCTGGGATGAGAAGCGTATACACCAGTCTACTCCGGAGTATCGATGCCTTGTCTCGATAATCCTACGACTAGGTGTAAGTCGATGTGCAACACCCCACAACTTGCGGGGAGGCGGAAATATGAAAAACGATCTTGTTCTTTGCTTAAACATCGACTAACCGCATGAATCGAAGCTAAACGATAACTAACAACAATCATAGAAGTTCTAAACTACTATGTGAAGTGATTATACCTCAAGAACCATGTCCTTCGGGTCTTCATCACTGTCCTCCACTCCTCGTAGTCTCCTTGGAATATCGGCACCTCAACGACCTCCTCGAATCAAAGACGATCCACCCTAAAGTTCCTACGCCAAGCTTAATCTCAAACTTGAGATAACTAGTTTGCTCAAATCGCTAATCTAAGCTAACTAGGTGATATAAAGTGAGGTTATGGATGTATTAGTCTAGCTAACCCTTGTACTCAACACATGAGAGGGGAGGATTAGGGTTTTGAAGAGAGAGAGCTTGAGGAGAGAGAAGATGAACATAATAATGAAATGAGAAAAATGAGCTATCATAATATATATCAAGCATTATTGTTTTTCAAGAAAAGAAAAGAAAATGATTTACAACCATGCTTGATAAATATCTAATGGTGATTCATCTCCATGAGTCATTAAGCATTTATGATGCTTTAATGACATGGATGAATCATCCATATAACTCACTAATCTTATTCAATGTATATGCCACCTTAACCCCCTTAGTCACCATCTTCTAGAAGGTTCCCGACAAATTACGAGAATGCCCCTCCAATCCGTGAAAACACGGAAAAACTTTAGACTGTATAAATCTAATAACCCGATACTAGAATCTGGCTTAAACCAAAGCCGGCTAGTAAAAACTGTCCGAAAAAACTCATACGTGCGTAAACACACGTACGCGTTCGAACCCTTGTCGTAAAACCATACGACCTCTATATCGTTTCTCCTGGAGCAGGGAAACTCTCTGTGTGGGACTCTAAAGACTCGACACTACGCTGGCAGTGGGTTTAACCACAGACCGCAAGCGGCACTAGCTGTACGTAACGGTCCCCAGGTAGATGTCGATAAGAAGGCCGATGAGGTAAATCATCTGAACTCCTACTGAGCCTGATGTGACAATCTCCGTACAGTCCGGTCTGTTCGTCTAAGACTATCGCATATCAAGCCTAGGAGGCGGCAAGCGTCAGTCCCCTAATAGCTGTATAAGTCGTGTCGGAGCGAAGCCCATTACGCCCTGAGAAGCTACTGGAACCTACCAGTATATCTCGCTTTCCCTGGCCAGGGACTTTGCGTAATGGCTCTCTGACACAGTGCGATATCAACTCCTAATACCGGGAGAGACGAATCCTATCTAACCGCCACTGCCTCCAAGTGCTCGGGACTGCACCCAACTTCTACCCGTTTGCACGACTCCTTTGAGCCGTGGTAGGGTAGCAATCTAAGAACAGTGGGACACACTCGAGGCGAAGCAGCAGTGTCAAGTCTGCGGACTATGCTGTACTCATGTCATCTGGGAACTGATAACTGACGATGGGTATAATACCAACCAATCAGTTCCTCGGCGAGTCCTGTCCGGTGTACCCGTAACCTAACGAGCACCTGTATACTATCTCTAATACGACGTACTGATGGCTGTGGGACAGACCATCTCCCCAACTGGGATGAGAAGCGTATACACTTAGTCTACTCCGGAATATCGATGCCCTATCTCGATAATCCAACGACCAGAGACCTATATAGGATGTTGCTTACAGACTACCCAGCCCCCACTAGTGTGACTGCCATCACGACGCTGGTAATCAAGCAAAGATCCTATAGGCTCTACTAATATGTATAAGTGATACGTTACAAGAAACATATGCACATATTTAAAGTAGACTTAAACCAAGTAGCATACTACTATGTTTAGCAAGACTGTTATTTACAACTGTGAATATCCCAAGCTTCCATTAAGTAATATACATGCTAGTATGATACAATAATGGCCCCTAGGGCATATACACTAACAATCTCCCACTTGCACTAGGGCCATGAGGTGGCATATCGTAGACCTATCATCTCGAATAGCCTCTCGAACTGCGTCTGAGGAATGGCCATTGTGAATGGATCAGCAATGTTATCCTTCATCTTTACTCTCTTCACCTCGATCTCTCGGCGATCTATAATCTCCCTGATCAGGTGATACCGCCTTAAGATGAGTCTGGACTTCTGATGGGACCTGGGTTCCTTCGCTAAAGCTATAGCCCCGTTGTTGTCACAATACAGAGGTATTGGACCAACACTGGTAGGAACCACCAGAAGTTCTGTGAGGAACTTCTTCATCCAGACTGCTTCTTTTGCGGCATTGCAAGCAGCTATGTACTCTGCTTCCATCTTTGAGTCAGCAACGGTCTCCTGTTTGGAACTCTTCCAACAGACCGCCCCTCCATTGAGAGTAAAGACATAACCCGACATGGACTTGGAGTCATCTTTGTCACTCTGGAAGCCGGAGTCGGCAAAGGCCTCTAACTGGAGGTCTTTTCCGCCATATACCAAGAACATTTCCTTAGTCCTCCTTAGGTACTTGAGAATGTTCTTTACTTCTATCCAGTGCTTCTCCCCTAGGTTTGCTTGATATCGGCTTACTACGCTCAATACGTATGCTACATCCGGTCTGGTACATAACATCGCATACATTATAGAGCCTACCGCAGAAGCGTAGGGTATAATCGATATGCGATCCCTTTCCAAATCAGTCTTGGGAGACATCTCTTTGGAGAGGGTGATTCCGTGACAAGTCGATAGGTTACCGCGCTTAGAATCATCCATACTGAATCTTTTCACTATGGTGTCTATGTACCTGGACTGCGAAAGTCCCAACATCCTTTTTGATCTATCACGATAGATCCGGATCCCTAGAATGTAGGTGGCATCACCCAGGTCTTTCATGGAGAATTTATGTGACAAGAATCTTTTGACTGACTGTAATATAGGAATATCATTTCCTATTAGGAGAATGTCATCCACGTATAAGATGAGGAATACTACAGCTCTCACTACAATCTTACTGTATATGCAAGGTTCATCTGGATTTTTGATAAAGTCAAATTCTTTGACAGCATCATCAAAACAGATGTTCCAACTCCGCGATGCTTGTTTTAGTCCATAAATGGACTTAAGCAGCTTGCATACTTTACCGCTGCTCCCACTCTAAATGAATCCTTCTGGCTGATCCATATAGACTCTTTCTTCCAAATTACCATTTAGAAAGGCCGTCTTTACGTCCATCTGCCAGATTTCATAATCGTGGAAGGCAGCAATAGCAAGAAAGACCCGAATAGATTTAAGCATAGCCACTGGAGAAAAGGTTTCGTCATAGTCCAAACCAGGCCTTTGACGGAAACCCTTTCCAACAAGTCTAGCCTTATAGGTTTCAACCTGTCTATCTACACCAATCTTCTTTTTTAAGATCCATTTGCATCCTACGGGTTTTACCCCATCTGGAGCAACGTCCAAAGTCCATACTTTGTTAGTGTACATGGACTCCATTTCGGTCCGCATTGCATCCAGCCATTTTACTGAGTCACCGCTCTGCATGGCTTGCTGGAAGCTAGTAGGCTCATCATAGTCAATAGTGCAATCCTCTCTATCCCCGTCTATGAGAAAACCGTAGTATCTCTCGGGCGGATGAGATTGCCTACTACTCCTGCGGAGTGGCGTTGGGATGTCCTGTTCTTCTTGAACTTCTGGTTCTACCAAACTTTCAGCAGTAGTTTGTGTTTCTGGAATTTCTTCCAGTTCTATTTCCCTCCCACTAGTTTCCTTTTCTAAAAACTGATATTCTAGAAAATGGGTATTACGAGAAACAAAAACCTTTTGTTCCTCTGCGTAATAGAATAGATATCCCCTGGAGTTCTTTGGATATCCCACAAACTTACATAGTACTGATCGTGCCTCGAGTTTGTCCGCATGCTGCTTTTTAACATAAGCCGGACATCCCCAAATCTTTAGATACTGAAGATAGGGTTTCTTCCCACTCCACATCTGATATGGTGTGGTAGGCACAGTCTTGGTAGGAACCTGGTTCAAAAGATATGCAGCTGATTCTAGTGCATATCCCCAGAATGATCGCGGTAACTCAGCGTTACTCATCATGGAACGAACCATATCCAATAGGGTTCGATTCCTCCTTTCTGATACACCGTTATGTTGTGGTGTGTATGGAGGAGTAAGCTGAGAGAGAATTCCATTCGCTTTTAAGTAACCCAGGAACTCGGCACTTAAGTATTCACCACCTCGATCAGATCTCAGCGTCTTTATACTTTTGCCTGTTTGTTTTTCCACTTCATTCTTGTATTCTTGGAATTTCTCAAAGGTCTCGGATTTATGCTTCATTAAGAAGACATATCCATACCTAGAGAAATCATCTGTAAAAGTAATGAAGTAGGAATAACCACCTCGCGCATGTGTAGACATTGGATCGCACACGTCACTGTGTACGAGTCCTAAGAGCTCGCTTGCTCTTACTCCGTGTCCAGTGAACGGAGTTTTTGTCATCTTTCCTTTGAGACAAGATTCACAAGTAGCATAAGATTGATATTCGAACGGATTCAAATATCCTTCTTTATGTAACTTAGTCAACCTTCTCTCATTGATGTGACCTAGTCTACAATGCCATAAGAAAGCCTGATTTATTTCTGGCGACTTTCTTTTAAGAGTGTTCTGGACATTGAAAACCTGAGCTTGACTTAATACGTATATACCGTTATCTAATGTATCGGACCCAATTAGAACTTGATTTAGGTGGATGTTAACTACATCACCTACGAATGTAAAATCATATCCCTCTCTCGAAAGTGAGGACACTGATATGATATTACAAGTCATACTAGGTACATATAAACAGTTATGTAAAATCAATATATGCCCACTTGTCAAACCTAGGCGATATTCTCCCACGGATTCAGCATTCAGTGTCATTCCGTTTGCAACACTGAGAGACCAATCACCTACCTTTATAACCCTACTGTTTCTCAAAGCATGTAATGAATTACAGATATGAGATCCTGCTCCGGTATCTAGTACCCAGGAAGTAGAGTTTATTGACATACAGTCTTCAATTACAAATACACTTGAGGCTGAAGCCACAACATGCTTCGTATCCTGGCTACTGGCTTCAAAAGCCTTGCAATCTTTCTGCCTATGCCCAATCCCATAACAATAGGAACGTCCCTCTTTTACTATATCCTGTCCCGAAACTTTTTCCCTTCTCTTTCCTTCTACTTCCCTGGTTTTCTTTAGGATAGAAGGTAGAGACTGTAGAATCAAGTCAGTATCTGACCTGTTTCCCAACGTGGTCTGCAAGTCCCGGAGCTCATCAATATAGCTAGTCATTGTAAGGACGTTGTCCCCTACAGATGACCCGTCAGCCAACCTCGCTTGAATTAATTCGTTCGAGGTCTCATATCTTGCGATATGAGATTGCTCTCCATATAAATCTTTGTTATGGAGAAAGATGGAAACTAAGTTCATCTTCTCGTGCTGCTTCTGGTATACACCATCAACTGAAGCTAACACGATGCACTTGGCTTTTGCTTTATCTTTTCCCTTTGTCTGACGGATATCCATATCCGCGACAGTGGAAACTGGACCTGGGATGGCGGGATCTTGAGTAGTAATAGGGTGGTCCAGCTTTTCATAGGCAATGGACATCTGGACAGACTTCTGCGAGTCAAATAAGTCAGATTCAGTCAAATTATTATCTAGATGTAACCTATGTGTGGTCACAAGGTCGCTGCAATTTAAGAGAGAGAAGAAAATACTATTACCATGATGCTGTTGCAAGTTTAGAGTGGTTTAATTTATCTAAACAGGATGGCTCCCACTGTTTCTCGAATCCTTCCTCAAACCATAAAAGAAGAATTAGCCAGGACTATTCTCACTGTACAATACTTGCTTAACCGTTCAGCCAGGCCAGTGTCGATACTTCGAGGGAGGTTTTCCAACGCTTTCGCGAAGTTCCTTAATTAAATAACCTCTTTTCTCTAGGGGCGTAACCCCGCCGACACCTTTCTAGGCACCTACTTGGTTTATAGCATTGATCGTTAAGTGACGAATATCCTGATAAGTAGTATATACTCACAGTAGGATCGGGATCCAAGATATCATCGTATGATAATGTTGAAGGAATCATACCAACATTCATCAAACTCCAAAATGGTATGCTTCTCTCTGCAAATTTCAGTTTCTTTAGAAATTCCCGATGTGGATTTTTGCCCCATGCTCTTATGACTTTGACTAAGGGCCAAATATGTCATAAGTCACATGTCAAGTTCTACCCATCATTATCCAGGTTAATTTGAACCCACCCGTACATACTCTTGACTAAGGGCCAAGAAAAGTAATACGACTGTTCCAAAACAACGCATCTATCTATGCAACAAATGAATACCCTAGCAGTACCAAGCACTATGTTTTGACTAAGGGCCAAATATACATAGCTTGAATACTACTGAATACCCAAATGAAATGACGGAGGGCTACGAATGGATTTGGCAAAAACCGTGAACGTAGTGAACATGATATAATCGAAGGAACCTGATACTTTTTAAAAGGAGTGGCTAAAGCTCCGCAATTAAAAATTCTGCTCTTTTAAAATAACCGAGTGGTTTCATTTAAATTTGTTCCAACGATTTAAACTTTGGTTTATTTTCTTTGCATTATAATAATGCCTCCCATCATTTAACCTATCATTGCAGAAAACAACGAAAATACAACGTCCTCTTATGCCATCCGCATTCGCCACGGGGTCCCGTCATCACCCGTTAGGTTACTTAACTAACGACAGAGCGGGGGCTGGGCTAGCGCGGGTGTAAAGCATAAATGACGTCTAAATAGCTATCATATATAGATATTGTACATTCGTCAGACGCAATAATATTCATTCCAGATCACAGATGAACTTTATTGGATTTGCAAGCAATCCGTGTTTGTTTTGAGCCTGCAACAAAAGGCGGATTACACAGTTGTGATGAATAGCCATTACCCCACCCAAGACCCCTACGGGTACGGCAAACTACCCGCCCGGCAGTTTGTGCACCCCACCTTGGGTCTGTCCTAGGAGCAAAAACAGTAAAATGAAATAATACAACGGTGGCTACAACCGCAACCTGGATGTGCCCCGCAAAATAATATTACAACAAATTACATTTACATTAAATGAATTAAATAATAACCCATCACATAACCCCGGCTATACATCCCAACAGTCCAACACAGTTCATATACACAAACAGATAAAATCCATTACAGAAATGTGCAACCCCCTGCCAACCGACATACTAGCAGTTAGGGGAGGTTTACGAACACATTATACAAACACAGATATAATCCAACAAGAAAATACCGTATAATTTCGATCGATTAAACACATTTAATTTTTCTCCAATACTTCTCTGTAAATCTGAAACCTGAGCAAAAATTAAAAAATTCCAGAAAATACCAAATATCACAGAGAACCCACACAGGAAAATTGGGCTGATGAATCGGCAACTCGGCGGCGGAATCGGGGCGGATCGGTGGGATTCGCCGCGGTTCCGCGGCGCTTTAGCCGATTCATGAGCCCAGTTTTCTTGGGTGTTCTAATACTATCATTTAGGGCTTTCTGAAGGTCCCTAAAAAAATTTTGGATATCATTTAAAAATCGACAGAAACTCATGATATCAGGGTTTTCCGGTTTGTTTTTTTCGTTCGAAATTCATACAATTTTGCAAGTGAGTTATTTATTGTTTAGCGAGACTCTGATACCACTGTAAGTCGATGTGCAACACCCCACAACTTGCGGGGAGGCGGAAATATGAAAAATGATCTTGTTCTTTGCTTAAACATCGACTAAGCGCATGAATCGAAGATAAACGATAACTAACAACAATCATAGAAGTTCTAAACTACTATGTGAAGTGATTATACCTCAAGAACCATGTCCTTCGGGTCTTCATCGCTGTCCTCCACTCCTCGTAGTCTCCTTGGAAAATCGGCACCTCAACGACCTCCTCGAATCAAAGACGATCCACCCGAAAGTTCCTACGCCAAGCTTAATCTCAAACTTGAGATAACTAGTTTGCTCAAATCGCTAATCTAAGCTAACTAGGTGATATAGAGTGAGGTTATGGATGTATTAGTCTAGCTAACCCTTGTACTCAACACATGAGAGGGGAGGATTAGGGTTTTGAAGAGAGAGAGCTTGAGGAGAGAGAAGATGAACATAATAATGAAATGAGAAAAATGAGCTATCATAATATATATCAAGCATTATTGTTTTTCAAGAAAAGAAAAGAAAATGATTTACAACCATGCTTGATAAATATCTAATGGTGATTCATCTCCATGAGTCATTAAGCATTTATGATGCTTTAATGACATGGATGAATCATCCATATGACTCACTAATCTTATTCAATGTATATGCCACCTTAACCCCCTTAGTCACCATCTTCTAGAACGTTCCCGACAAATTACGAGAATGCCCCTCCAATCCGTGAAAACACGGGAAAACTTTAGACTGTATAAATCCAATAACCCGATACTAGAATCTGGCTTAAACCAAAGCCGGCTAGTAAAAACTGTCCGAAAAACACGTACGTGCGTAAACACACGTACGCGTTCGAACCCTTGTCGTAAAACCATACGACCTCTATATCGTTTCGCCTGGAGCAGGGAAACTCTCTGTGTGGGACTCTAAAGACTCGACACTACGCTGGCAGTGGGTTTAACCACAGACCGCAAGCGGCACTAGCTGTACGTAACGGTCCCCAGGTAGATGTCGATAAGGAGGCCGATGAGGTAAATCATCTGAATTCCCACTGAGCCTGATGTGACAATCTCCGTACAGTCCGGTCTGTTCGTCTAAGAATATCGCATATCAAGCATAGGAGGCGGCAAGCGTCAGTCCTCTAATAGCTGTATAAGTCATGTCGGAGAGAAGCCCATTACGCCCTGAGAAGCTACTGGAACCTACCAGTATATCTCGCTTGCCCTGGCCAGGGACTTTGCGTAATGGCTCTCTGACACAGTGTGATATCAACTCCCAATACCGGGAGAGACGAATCTTATCTAACCGCCACTGCCTCCAAGTGCTCGGGACTGCACCCAACTGCTACCTGTTTGCATGACTCCTTTGAGCCGTGGTTGGGTAGCAATCTAAGAACAGTGGGACACCCTCGAGGCGAAGCAGCAGTGTCAAGTCTGCGGACTATGCTGTACTCATGTCATCTGGGAACTGATAACTGACGATGGGTATAATACCTACCAATCAGTTCCTCGGCGAGTCCTGTCCGGTGTACCCGTAACCTAACGAGCACCTATATACTATCTCTAGTACGACGTACTGATGGCTGTGGGACAGACCATCTCCCCAACTGGGATGAGAAGCGTATACACTTAGTCTAATCCGGAATATCGATGCCCTATTTCGATAATCCAACGACCAGGGACCTATATAGGATGTTGATTACAGACTACCCAGCCCCCACTAGTGTGACTGCCATAACGACGCTGGTAATCAAGCAAAGATCCTATGGGCTCTACTAATATGTATAAGTGATACGTTACAAAAAACATATGCACATATTTAAAGTAGACTTAAACCAAGTAGCATACCACTATGTTTAGCAAGACTGTTATTTACAACTGTAAATATCCCAAGCTTCCATTAAGTAATATACATGCTAGTATGATACAATAATGGCCCCTAGGGCATATACACTAACACTAGGGACATGTATAGGATTTTGCTTATAGATTACCCATCCCCCACTAGTGTGACTGCCATCACAATGCTGATAATCAAGCAAAGATCTTAAGGGCTCTACTAATATGTATAAGCGATATGTTAAAAGAAACATATGCACATATAAGTAGAAACAAACTAAGTAGCATACTATCATTTTTAGCAAGACTGTCAATACAACTGTGAATATCCCAAGCTTCCATTAAGTAATATACAAACTAGTATGATACAGTAATGGCCTCTAGGGTGTAGGGTTCCTCGGTACTCTTGTGAAGGTTCATAAAGCATCAAACATGCCCCAATAAAATTTAGATGTGCCGAACAACCCAAAGACGGGATCTTTGCTAGATTATTAGGGTTTAACATGCAAGATTACATCTTTAAACCTAAGTGTGAGGGATTACAACCTTTGTAGTCCGCTCCTTCGCTTCACAAGCTCCGAGTAGAAGTCCCTTCGCCGCGATCCATGATCTCCCAGACTCAAGAAAGGCTCCACGACTCGAACGATCCATGCTATCTTGAAGTGTTCCGCTTCTCCGATGATCTACGTCGAAGTTGCTATAACCCAAGCTTTCTCACTCTAAAGAGATGAACACCCTAATCTAATGGGCTATATTAGATGAGGATGATGGAGTAGTATTTATGCTTTCTTTTTAATTCACTTTCTCACAAGAAATCATCACAAAAGAATTAACTAGTAAGCTTTCTCAAAGCTAAGAGAGAAGAAGATGATGAATGAAATGATAATCCTTTTGTGATGAATAGTAGTAAAGAATATATGTTTGATTATTGAACCATGGTTAAGGATGAGAGGCTTAACCTTTGTAGAGAATAAACTAGAGCTAGGGTTTGGTTAGGTTCGATAATGAGTCATAAGATAATATCAACCATAATATCTTATACTTGACAAAAGAGAATCTTTCTAGAAAGTGCAAGAAAGAACTAACCCTAATCAAACCCTAATCCCTTTTTATCATCCTTAAACATGTTTCATAATAAATCATATCATGTCACAATAATATATATCACATATATATTATATATTAGCAACAAAAGAAAATAATACAATTAACATATATCGCATATATATCAATGTATTAATCCGGTGAGAAAATGAAATAATAAAGCGAGCCAATATTAGATAATGTAATACAATATATCATATATATCATTATACATTAAATCATCGAATCAACACTTGATCCAACGATCCGGCTATATCGAATATAACCGACTAATATATCATGTACCAATTCATCGAATCAACACTTGATCCGATGACCCGGTTCATATCTAAATATCGTGAGAATATAATACGGTATCTCATATCGCATTATCCTCGGTCCTGCACATATCTCATATGTGCCTCTACTCCGTTTTGCCTGAGCCAAGAAACCTCTGTTTAGGACTCTAAAGAATCGTCAATACGCCGGTAGCAGGTGATGATCATATCAAACACCCACAAGCTGCAAGCGGTCTGCTAAACGTAACAGCCACCCAGGTATTGAGCGATCAGAAGATCAACAAGCTAGCCTGTCCGTTCTCCTGTGAATCCAATCAGTAACACTCCCGTACAGTCCGGTCTGTTCGTCTGATATGTCGCATATCAAGTCTAGGGGTGGTATACGTCAGACCCCGGTAACCGATAAGTCGTGTCGATGTGAGGCTCATAAAAGGTCAAGAAACTATTAGTAACACTTACCAGTATATCTCTATATCATCCCTGGCCAGGGGCTTCCAGTTATAGCCAATCGAACACAGCACAACATCAACTCCCTATACTGGGAGAGACAAATCCCCTCGTATCGCTCATTGCCTCCATGTGATTCGGGACTGTACCCAAAAGCCACCGTTTTGCACACCCTCTTGGACGTGGTAAGGTGGAAATCAAAGCATAGTGGGAATCACACAAGACTCTATGACGATCTCGGGTCTACAGACTACCCTGTACCAGTGTCACCGGAGAACTGCCATCTGACGTGTGGTATATCACCATCTGGGAGTTCTCGGCGAGTCCGTCCAGTGTACCCAGTCTCCACTGAGCACCCGTACACCATCTCTGATGTCAAACACCGATGGATATGGGATCATCCATCGCCCATCATATGGGTCAAGATGCGTATACGCTAGTCTACTCTGGTGTATCGATGCCCCGTCTCGATATACCCTCGACTAGGAACATTTATAGGATGTACTCATCGACTACCGTGGCCCCACTAGTATGATCTCATCATAATCCCAGTAGTCGAGTACAAATCCTAAGGGCCTTATCAACATGTCAGAGAGACAGTAAACTAATACAAGTCAAGATGTTAAGATAAAGTGAAACCAAATAGCATACTATCATGACGAGCAAGAAAGTCCTCTCTGTATATATCCAAGCATCCATCATAATATACATCATATGTACAACAATGGCCTCTAGGGCATATACATAACTAACAATCTCCCACTTGCACTAAGGCCAGCTGCTGTAGTATCTCATACCTAGCATCCCGAATAATCTCTCAAACTGTATCTGGGGAATGGCCTTCGTGAGTGGATCTGCAGTGTTGTCCTTCGTATCTACTCTCCTGACCTCGATCTCCCGGCGATCAACTATCTCCCTGATCAGGTGATACCGCCTCAGAATATGTCTGGACTTCTGATGGGATCTGGGTTTCTTGGCCAAAGCCACAGCTCCATTGTTATCGCAATACAAAGGTATTGGATGTTCAATGGATGGAACCACACCAAGTTCAGTGATGAACTTCTTCATCCAGACAGCCTCTTTGGCAGCATCGTTGGCAGCGATGTATTCAGCCTCCATCGTCGAGTCTGCAACGGTATCCTGTTTGGAACTCTTCCAACATACCGCCCCTCCATTGAGGGTAAAGAAAAATTCCGAGTGCGACTTAGAGCCGTCCTTATCACTTTGGAAGCTGGAATCGGTAAAGGACTCCACCCAGAGTTCTCCGTTACTGTCACGACCCGAAAGAGCACGTGACTGGCCCTTGAACCATATGAAGTCTATAGGACTCCATCTGATCCAAGTAAGCCAAAAGCCCAGAAATCTAAAACCATTTTAAGAGTAAGTAAAGAAAACTGGTTTTTAAAGAAGTGAAGGAAAACATGTTTGAAGTCAAGGTTTTTAAATAACTAAGCCGAATGTGCATTTTTAAAAGGTAAAGTCTTTTCTAAAAATTTCGGCAGAATTCCTTTTGTAAATACTGGCCCCGAACGGGGTACAACAAGAATAACATATATACAATGATAAAGGGCATCCCCAAGCGGGAGCTAGCTCTTCGTCATACGACGGTCACAACCACACAAGCAATAATAATATACAACGCCGAAAGGCGAGGATCAAACCAAAAGAACTCAATAAGCATGAAAACCGCCATACTACTAAGCGCGACTCTAAGGTCGAATAATACATCACAAAAGTCTAAGTCTGAAACAATATACAAGTTTGGTTGATGGAATTTCTAGATACAAGAATAATACAAGTACTATGGTGATTCTTGATGCAAAAGAACCCACCTACCAAATGCAATTCACCCGCAAGGAAGCAGTGTGCCAGAAATGCCGCAATGAAACCTGTACGGCAAAACCTGCAAGAACTGTGGCACAACGGGGGTGAGTTGCCAACTCGTGAATAGAGAATATCTACAAGCAGAAACCGAATGCAAGACATAATCCTAGGCCAATACGATCAGTATATGAACCTCAAAGAATAAGCCTGATACATGATAAGGTGGCAAAGCAACATCTAAACAGGTGTGTAGTGCCAAGTACTCAGGTAATAACATGTCATAGATGTAAGGTGTTTCTGCATGAAGTAAAAATGATGAAGTATCAATACACATATATTAGCGTCCCATACCACTAATATTGGTGTAAGGATATATATAACAGCGCCCTCATACCCTGTTATATATACAAATGAAGTATGATCAATGTAAATCCAGTCTGTATATGATCCATGTCTGTATATACGTGGAACCCGTCCACCTGTCGCCCAATGACAATAAACGTGGAACCCGTCCACCCGTCACCCAATGACAATAAGCATCATGTATGCAAATATGAGGATATAAACAAAATCATGGAAAACATCATGAAACCCGTGCCTAGCATCGACACGTAAATCCTCGTCCATATGGGGCTCCGTTTGCGGTATCGACCCTCGGCCCCAGCAGTACGGGTCAGCCCATGTCCATCTCTGGGCTCCGTCTGCGGTATCGGCCCTCGGCCCCGGCAGTACGGGTCAGCCCATGTCCATCTCTCAACTCTGGTCGGTATCCTCCAGATATCCGCCGAGCTCAAGTACAATCACCGGTAAGTAGTAGTCCCTCTGCCAGGCTCACCGTCTACTACACAGCGAAACCGTTCTCGCCCCGGGGTACCATACCGGGTCCACCATGTACCCGCAATCGGCCTCATCCGCCTCCTCGAATCGGGTTTCACATGTCGCTCTCAGCACCGAGAAAACACATGGTGGACGCACTGAAATATCATATCAAGGGTAACCGGGGTTTTAACACAATTATATATTCTCTTTTGAAATACCCACGGTTCCCAAATCCAGAAATATCATAGAAACAACACATCTCAATGCGTATAATCAAAACATGATGTATGCGACATGTAAGAAAGGTAAGCATATCATAAGCCATGCAACATGGAATAGTAATGTGCACATGTCGAGGGAAACCTCTCTTTTAAAACGAATCAGTTTTGAAGAACATCTTGCGGTTCCCAAATCTCTAATCAAGTCAGAATCATCTATGTTTGTGTACAGGTATAAGTGTACAATATGCCATGCAAGAATCATATCATGAACGCAACAGTACTACAGTGTAGTGGCATGGCAATTATCGATGATGAAGTGTGTGAGCCGGCAAATAGTGTACGTGGAACATACGCATCATCGATAATGGTGCTGGTGTCCTAACAGCATGATAATAATATAGAAATAATCATATGCAAAGCAATGTGAATAGCATGAATATGCGGAAATCAAATAATCAACACCACAGTGAAGAATCTACATCAATATGTATATATCATGCAGTTATGTCGTTTGAAGTAGGACGAATCAGGATTTTTAGTAAAATAAGGGCTACCGTATATTTTAAGAAAGATACGTCCTTTGAAAAATACCCGTAGAATCTCTTTACTTGTCTTTTAAGATATTCCTGATTCGTAGTTTTTGAAATGGGTATGACTCGGGTCTAGTCTAACATCTACTATGCAAACGACAGATCTAATTATCAAGTAAATCGGGAGGGCTGTGGAAACCGCCTAAATCTGAGTCGATATATAGATATAATAGTCAGTGATCCCGCCTCTATAGTATCGCGTACGATATAGTATATCATATGACATCCTCAAGTCATGAGCGCGGATCTATCATCAATATAGGCTCGTACGGTAAATCATCGTACGGCATCCCAATAGCTGGGTACGGGTCAATATCACACTATCTCATCACGTCTCAGGTATCACTATCATCATATCACATAATCTGGGGTACTGATCTAAGTCTAGTACAACTGATACCATCAATATACTGCGTGTGCAAGCACACGTCCCAAGGCCCGCTAGAGATCACGTATCGTATCCCAAATACGAATCACATCAAATCACCGATCTCACGGCACAATGCCCAACATCATCGACTCATCTCCAATGTCATCCAATATAGTCAAACACAGTGCAAGTATAATGAATATGCAAGGATGTGCGTGTAGGTGTAAATCTATTCTAGGGTTCGCGACTATGAACTACACTAGTTACTTCTAACCCTACACTGTCCATAGTACACCTAACTATCATATATATATAATATCACAACTACGGACTGCGGGGGTGCTATACGCCATCCACCCCACTTCCCCCTGTAGATATAATCTACTCACCTTGCGTCTCCATCTTTCGATGTCACCACGCGTTTGCTTGTCGTCCCGTAGTCTTCATGGGGTGCCTACACATCAAAGTGTCGTATATGCGCATTAAAACCAAATCAAAGCTAAAACGGCACACGAAACCCAAAACGATACGATAAGAGGCCTATAGGTTAGAACCTATGGCACGCCTTCAAAACCATCAATAAATCCTCTATATCGTCGTATAAACGCCAAATAGTCGAGGTAAATCACAAGACACAAATGCAGAATTAAAAATACGGAATACGAAAACACGAATCCAAAACAGCAACTAGGAAAAAGGGTCCCAGATTTCACCCTAAGTCAAATTATACAATTCTACACATGCCAGGGGTCTAAACTACTGATAAGGGAACACCAAAACCAAAACGTGCCAAAATGGGGTAGGTCTGGCCGCAAATTGCGGCCAATTGGAATATATCTGCAGTCGGGTTGATGAGTTAGGGGTTGGGGTCTTGGTGGTAGCTTCCTGGGTGCCTGCACATGTCACTTTCCAATCAATTTTAATTTAGGATGTCTCGGGTGATAGCAGATTCAATATACCCTTCACAGATTCCACAATTTCTCCGATATCGGTTTCTAAAATCCGTATTCTGGGTTTAAGCTTCATGTTAGGGTCTCAATTCATACACTAGGGTGTTGGTGTAGCCTCTATTGAACTCAATTTCACATTACAACTCATAATTCTTCACAACCCCAACTAGGTTTTACCTCAAGTCACCAAATCACACAATATCGGTTCAATCATAACACGGGGGTAAAGGAAATGCTAAAACTAAGTTAATGATTCAGAAAATACCTCATTTGGCAACTCAAAAATTTTCTTGAGTTGCCCCTAGTGGCCGAAATCCTTGCTTCTTTAGTCCAAAGTGTAGATCAAGAGCTTGTGCACACATTTAATGAAATGGAGATTGGGTTTTGGAGTTGTTTTGGATGTGTTTAGAGGGCTTTGAAGAGGGGAGGGAAGTGAGGGAGGAGCAGCAGCAGGAGGAGGGGAAGAGGGAGAGGGAAAATGAAAGAAGAATGAAGAGATGGCTAAGTCAAAGTGAGACCATACCTCTCTCTCTCTCTCTCTCTCACCTACTACTCAATTCTTTTCTCTTTTCTTTTCATTTTCCTTAAACCCCTTCTCACTCAAATAGTAACCCCAAAACAAACCATGGCAATAAAAATGTAACACAAGTGTGAAAAAGTAATATGTGCATGTTTTGCACAAAAATGCTAAAAACCGATTAGCGATTTTTAATCGCGATTAGCACTAATTTAGCATATAACTAATCAATTAAACTTAGAAATGGCATAATTCTCTAATTTACCCTATTTTCGAATTTTCCATAATTTTCCAAAATTTTTCCCCATTTATTTGTATTTAATTATACCAAAATATTAAAATATTCAATAAAATAATATTAAATTATAAAAATTCCCAAAATTAATATTTTATCTTTTTGAAATGTTACAGTTACCATACACCAAGAACATGTCTCTAGTCCTTCGTAAGTACTTGAGAATGTTCTTCACAGCTGTCCAGTGACTCTCTCTAGGATCTGCTTGATACCGACTCACTACACTTAGTGAGTATGCTACATCGGGTCTGGTACATAGCATCGCATACATGATAGAGCCTACTGCCGAAGCATAGGGTATCCCTTGCATGCGAGCTCTCTCCAAATCAGTCTTGGGAGACATCTCTTTGGAGAGAGTGAGTCCAGAGATCATGGGTTGGTTCCCACGCTTGGATTCTTCCATACTAAACCTCTTTAGTATGGTGTCAATGTACCTGGATTGTGACAATCCCAGTATCCTTTTGGATCTATCTCTATAGATCCTAATCCCCAATATGCAGGAGGCATCACCTAGATCTTTCATTGAGAATCTTTGTGATAAGAAGAGCTTGACTGATTGCAGCATAGGAATATCATTTCCTATCAAGAGTATGTCATCCACGTACAATAAGAGGAAGACAACCTTACTCTCTGCTACCTTCTTATAGATACAAGGTTCATCTATGTTTTTGATGAAGTCAAACTCTTTGACTACAACATCAAAACAGATGTTCCAACTCCGCGATGCTTGCTTTAACCCATAAATGGATTTAAGCAGTTTGCACACATTTCCGCTGCTCCCACTATCTACGAAGCCCTCTGGCTGAGTCATGTACACGCACTCTTCTAAATCACGATTTAGAAAGGCGGTCTTAACATCCATTTGCCTGATTTCGTAGTCATGGTATGCAGCAATGGCAAATAAGATCCGGATGGACTTAAGCATAGCCACTGGAGAAAAGGTTTCGTCATAATCAACACCTGGTCGTTGACGAAAACCCTTGCTACAAGTCTATCTTTGAAAGTCTCAACTTTTCCATCTACACCAAATTTCCTTTTAAAAATCCACTTGCTCCCAATGGGTTTTACCCCTTCAGGAGCATTTTCCAAAATCCATACTTTATTGGTGTACATGGATTCCATCTCAGATCGCATTGCATCCAGCCATTTCACAGAGTCACCACTCGTGATGGCCTGCTCGAAACTAGCATCTTCCATGATGCAATCCTCGCTTCCACCATTAATGAGAAAACCGTAGTATCTCTCAGGTGGACGAGAAACCCTACTAGATCGGCGGAGAGGCTGGGGTTCGTCGGGTACTACTGAATCCTCTGGCTCTACTAAATCTTCAGTTGCAATTTGTGTTTCTGGAACCTCTTCCAGCTCTACCTCTTTGCCACTAATTTCTTTTGCAAGAAATTCCTTTTCCAAAAAGGTGGCATGTTGAGCAACAAACACTTTTTGTTCCTCAGCGTGGTAGAAAAAATATCCTTGAGAATTCTTTGGATATCCCACAAATTTGCAAAGAACTGATCGTGCCTCGAGTTTTTCCGGATTTTGTCTTTTGACATAGGCCGGACAACCCCATATCTTAACTCGTTTAAAATATGGTCTCTTCCCATTCCATATCTCATATGGTGTGCTAGGTACAGATTTAGACGGAACTAGATTCAATATGTATATGGCTATCTCAAGCGCATACCCCCAGAAGGAAATAGGTAACTCAGCATCGCTTATCATTGATCGCACCATATCTAATAGGGTCCGATTCCTTCATTCCGATACACCGTTGTGCTGTGGTGTATAAGGAGGAGTAAGTTGAGAGAGAATCCCATTCTCTTTTAGATAATCCAGAAAACCATTGCTCAAGTATTCTCCTCCTCGATCAGATCGAAGGATCTTAATACTTTTGCCCGTTTGGTTCTCTATTTCGTGCTTATATTCTCTGAATTTCTTAAAAGCTTCAGACTTGTGTTTCAACAGGAACACATGCCCGTATCTAGAGAGATCGTCAGTGAATATAATGAAGTAGGAAGAACCGTTCCTGGCATGCGTAGACATGGGACCGCATACATCACTATGTACCAGTCCTAAGAGTTCGGTAACTCTTTCTCCGTGTCCACTAAACGGAGCTTTGGTCATTTTTCCTTTGAGACATGAATGGCAAGTATCATAAGATGAAAATTCGAATGAATTCAAATATCCATTTTTATGTAACTTAGCTAGCCGCGTCTCATTGATATGGCCAAGTCTACAATGCCACAATAAGGATTCGTTCATTTCTGAACTTTTCCTCTTGTGTGTGTTTTGTATATTGAGGACTGTATTCTGATTTAGAATGAATATGTTATTATGTAACGAGCCTGATGCAATCAACTTTTGATCTAGGAATATGTTCATAACATTATCCTTTACTACAAAATTATATCCTTCTTTACTTAATAAAGAAACTGATATAATGTTGCACATCATGTTCGGTATATAATAGCACTCATTTAGAATCAGTGTATTACGACTTGGCAATACAAGGTGATATTCGCCAACTACTTTGGCTGCAATACTTGCACCGTTTCCTACTTGAACGGAATGATCATCTTTTCCCAGTTCTCTACATTTACGTAGCCCATGTAACAATTTACATATGTGGGATCTTGATCCGGTATCTAATACCCAGGACGTAGGGTGAACTGAGAAACAGTTTTCAATAACTAACACACCTGAAGAAGATGCATCAACATGCATGTTCTTTTGGGCGGCGTGAGAATCCAGATATTCTCTTATTCCCTGTTCAGTCTTATAACTCTTATAAGAAAGAACAGGTCCAACGTTCCCCTGCTCAGTATAATAAGCGGGTACAGTCAATACATCCATATTATTATCTTGATTATGGCCTGACATGGTCGCTACCTGGAGAGAGAGAGAGAAGAAAACACTTTAGCGTATGCTCTTGCAAGATTAGATTGGTTATTATCTTATCTAATCAGGATGTCTCCCACTGTTTTTATCAAATCTTCCTTCAAACCCTAAAAGGTAAGATTAGCCGGGATTAATTACACCCTACAATTTCGTCAATCTTTCAGCCAGATCAGTGTCGGTACATAAGGGAGGTTCCCCATGCTTTCGCACGGACCTAATTAAAGTAAACCTCATTTTCCCAGAGGCGTAACCTCGTTAACACTTTTCTAGACATCTACTTGATCGGCTAATTGTCCTGTGTAAAACTCTCCCCGGAGTAACACTTACTCGCAGTGGGTATCGGGATCCAACTATCTCATAGGAGGTATGCAATCTCATTGCAAATTTCAACACTTGAAATTCCCGATAATATTTTGCCCCTAGCGATCTATGACCTTGACTATGTCAACAAACCATAAATCGCAAGTCAAGTTCAACCCGTACATTTCCCGATTGAATTAAACCCACCCGTACGACCCTTGACTGAGTCAACAAGGACGTGCGAATACCCTAATCCAATCACATCTCATGTTTTAGCAGATAAACACTACTTAGCTACCGTACACTACGCCTTGACTAAGTCAACAAACATAGCATGAATACTAAATAATATCTATCTGAAATGACGGAGGGCTACGCAGGTTTTTTTGAAAACCTATTGCGTAATGAACTTGATATCGTCGTAGAATCAAGTGAAAATTTTGAAATGGAGTGTTTTTGAGGCTTTCATTAGTTTTGCTAACGAGGTCACTCCCGGTGAAGGGATCTCGGCTCTTTCCTCATCGAATAAGGTGCAGGACATATCATATATATCAATGTGCAAAGAAAAACTCTAAAAGCAATCAAAAAGACAAACCGAGTTTTGTAGCATCTTCCAGTTTCGCTAAAGAGGTCACTCCCAGTGAAGGGATCTCGGCTCTTTCCTCATCGAATAAGGTGCAGGGTATATCATATATACCACTATGCAAAGCAAAACTGTAGCTACCCTTTTTATAAAGTTTTGATTCTACAACATCTTTTAGGTTTCTTTTCTTTTTATTAATCTCATTAATAAAAAATTCTATCAGCTTATGCTTCCTAAGCATCACAGATAAATACGACGTACACTTATGCCATCCGCATTCGCCTCGATGTCCCCTCATGCACCGTTAGGTTAGGTAACTAACGACAGAGCAGGGCAGGGCTAGTGCGGATGTAAAACATAAGTAACGTCTATATAATATATCATATATACTATATACTGTATCCATCACAACATATCAAATGATCACATCACAGATATCACAGCAGAAACATAGATATAATGTGGGATATACTAGGACGTCCGTATTTAGTATTTAGCCAACAATAGAAAATACGGATTCCACAGTCGCGATGAATAGCCAAGCCCACACCCTGGACCCCTACGAGAGCGGCAAGCGACCCTACCAATTCTGGAGTTTAGGAGACCCGGTCTCGACTCCTCGAGATGGCCTCCCACTGAACCCCAGAACCCGGTCACCTGTGCTCCCCTCCTTGGGTCCATCCTAATGCGGAAAAGTAAATAATATACAACACTGGTGGCATCAACCTCAACCCGGAAGTGCCCTAAATAAAAGAATATTACATTACATTTGAATTTACATGAATGAAAATATAAAACTCTCATCTCACATAAAACCCCCGGCTATTCAATTGCGACAATCCTGCACATCATATCTCAGCAACACATAATATCTCATATCATCAACGTAAGTAAGTATGCATACACCGATCGTCGTCGATGTATAGCAACGACAACCGGCAATACAACTACATACTACACTTACGGTCACAGAAAAGAAATTGTAAAACTACAATATTTGGAATCCACAATCACTTTAGACATCGTAAATCCGAAATATCACATACTTCGCATTTCATACCTAACTCTATGAATTCCACATATTGTATGACATTCCAGATAAATAGACAGTATTAAACTTTTCGAACAGATAATCAAAATACCCAAAATTTCCTAAATTACTCAACACTTGAGCGGAGTTCAAATAATCCGGAATGTGTCACAGTAGTAGCGGTCCAGCCGTAGAAGGGTCAAGCCAACGCCTCACATGTGGCACGTCGTACTGCCCCAAACTCGAAGGTTCAAAAGACAGTTCAAGACGGTCACATAATGGAGTTAAGGTTTGTTGTCTTCTCGAGGGTCCACCACAAAACTTGCACGCATTTGCGAAAGATTTAAGCTCGAGAAAATATTCAACACTTGAAAATTTTTTGTGTCGGGAAAAATTGATTTAATGATATCCGTTCGAACATTTTAACAGATTCTAAATATCCGTAAATAAAAACGAATTTAAATTTTCCGATCAAATTTACGATTACAAAATAAACCCCAGAACACTCAACCCTTGAGCCAAAATAAAAATACCAGAAACTGTATAAGAATCAAAAACAAAAATTACTTTGAAATTAAAATTGTCCCATCAAGTAGTACTACCGCGGAACCGCGGCCCAAGCAGGGTACGACCGCGATTCCGCGGTCGTTTGTACGGATCAATGGCTCGTATTTCACTATTATTCTTATTTTTGTCTGAGGTATTTTTCAGGTATTTTTAATTCAGAAAAAATCACATTTTTGAAAAATATCCAGAGAGGGGTTCATTTTCGTCGGTTCGGGTTCGATCGGAGTTTTAATTTCGTAAACACGTCGCCTAATGCTCTAGCTAGGCTCTGATACCACTGTAGGGTTCCTAAGCACTCTTGTGAAGGTTCATAAAGCATCAAACATGCCCCAATAAAATTTTAGATGTGCCGAACAATCCAAAGACGGGATCTTTGCTAGATTATTAGGGTTTAACATGAAAGATTATTGTGAGGGATTACAACCTTTGTAGTCCGCTCCTTCGCTTCACAAGCTCCTAGTAGAAGTCCCTTCTCCGCGATCCACGATCTCCCAGACTCAAGAGAGGCTCCACGACTCGAACGATCCATGCTAGCTTGAAGTGTTCCGCTTCTCCGATGATCTACGTCGAAGTTGCTATAACCCAAGCTTTCTCACTCTAAAGAGATGAACACCCTAATCTAATGGGCTAGATTAGATGAGGATGATGGAGTAGTATTTATGCTTTCTTTTTAATTCACTTTCTCACAAGAAATCATCACAAAAGAATTAACTAGTAAGCTTTCTCAAAGCTAAGAGAGAAGAAGATGATGAATGAAAATAATAATCCTTTTGTGATGAATAGTAGTAAAGAATATATGATTGATTATTGAACCATGGTTAAGGATGAGAGGCTTAACCTTTGTAGAGAATAAACTAGAGCTAGGGTTTGGTTAGATTAAATAATGAGTCATAAGATAATATCAACCATAATATCTTATACTTGACAAAAGAGAATCTTTCTAGAAAGTGCAAGAAAGAGCTAACCCTAATCAAACCCTAATCCCTTTTTATCATCCTTAAACATGTTTCATAATAAATCATATCATGTCACAATAATATATATCACATATATATTATATATTTGCAACAAAAGAAAATAATACAATTAACATATATCGCACATATATCAATGTATTAATCCGGTGAGAAAATGAAATAATAAAGCGAGCCAATATTAGATAATGTAATACAATATATCATATATATCATTATACATTAAATCATCGAATCAACACTTGATCCAACGATCCGGCTATATCGAATATAACCGACTAATATATCATGTACCGATTCATCGAATCAACACTTGATCCGATGATCCGGTTCATATCTAAATATCGCGAGAATATAATACGGTATCTCATATCGCATTATCCTCGGTCTTGCACATATCTCATATGTGCCTCTACTCCGTTTTGCCTGAGCCATGAAACCTCTGTGTAGGACTCTAAAGAATCGTCAATACGCCGGTAGCAGGTGATGATCATATCAAACACCCACAAGCTGCAAGCGGTCAGCTAAACGTAACAGCCACCCAGGTATTGAGCGATCAGAAGATCAACAAGCTAGCCTGTCTGTTCTCCTGTGAATCCAATCAGTAACACTCCCGTACAGTCCGGTCTGTTCGTCTGATAGTCGCATATCAAGTCTAGGGGTGGTATACGTCAGACCCCAGTAACCGATAAGTCGTGTCGATGTGAGGCTCATAACAGGTCGAGAAACTACTGATAACACTTACCAGTATATCTCTATATCAGCCCTGGCCAGGGGCTTTCAGTTATAGCCAATCGAACACAGCACAACATCAACTCCCTATACCGGGAGAGACGAATCCCGTCCTATCGCTCATTGCCTCCATGTGATTCGGGACTGTACCCAAAAGCCACCGTTTTGCACGCCCTATTGGACGTGGTAAGGTGGAAATCAAAGCAAAGTGGGAATCATAGAAGACTCTATAACGATCTCGGGTCTATAGACTACCCTGTACCAGTGTCACCGGAGAACTGCTATCTGACGTGTGGTATATCACCATTTGGGAGTTCTCGGCGAGTCCGTCCAGTGTACCCAGTCTCCACTGAGCACCCATACACCATCTCTGATGTCAAACACCGATGGATATGGGTTCATCCATCGCCCATCATATGGGTCAAGATGCGTATACGCTAGTCTACTCTGGTGTATCGATGCCCCGTCTCGATATACCCTCGACTATGAACATTTATAGGATGTACTCATCGACTAACGTGGCCCCACCAGTATGATCTCATCGTAATCCTAGTAGTCGAGTACAGATCCTAAGGGCCTTATCAACATGTGAGAGAAAGACAGTAAACTAATACAAGTCAACATGTTAAGATAAAGTGAAACCAAATAGCATACTATCATGACGAGCAAGAAAGTCCTCTCTGTATATATCCAAGAATCCATCATAATATACATCATATGTACAACAATGGCCTCTAGGGCATACACATAACTAACATAGGGCATAAACACAAACAATCTACCACTTGCACTAGGGCCATGTTCTGGCATATCGCAGACCTATCATCTCGAATAGCCTCTCGAACTGCGTCTGAGGAATGGCCTTTGTGAATGGATCAGCAGTGTTATTCTCCGTATCAACTCTCTTCACCTCGATCTCCCGACGATCTATGATCTCCCTGATCAGGTGATACATCGTTAAGATGTGTCTGGACTTCTGATGAGACCTGGGTTCCTTCGCTAAAGCTATAACGCCATTATTGTCGCAATACAGAGGTATTGGATCAACACTGGTAGGAACCACCTGATGTTCTATGAGGAACTTCTTCATCCAGACAGCTTCTTTTGCGGCATCGCAAGCAGCTATGTACTCTGCTTCCATCGTTGAGTCAGCAACGGTGTCCTGCTTGGAACTCTTCCAACAGACCGCCCCTCCATTGAGGGTAAAGACATATCCCGACATGGACTTGGAGTCATCCTTGTCACTCTGGAAGCTGGAGTCTGCAAAGGCCTCGATCTGGAGGTCTTTTCCGCCATACACCAAGAACATCTCCTTAGTCCTCCTCAGGTACTTGAGAATGTTCTTTACTGCTATCCAGTGCTTCTCCCCTGGGTTTGCCTGATACCGGCTTACAACGCTCAATGCTTATGCTACATCTGGTCTGGTACATAACATCGCATACATTATAGAGCCTACCGCAGAAGCATAGGGTATAATCGACATGCGATCCCTTTCCAAATCAGTCTTGTGAGACATCTCTTTAGAGAGGGTGATTCCATGACAAGCCGGTAGGTTACCACGCTTAGAATCTTCCATACTGAATCTTTTCAATATGGTGTCTATATACCTGGACTGCGAAAGTCACAACATCCTCTTTGATCTATCACGATAGATCTATTAGGTCCACGTTACCCATCCCGGTTCTTTCGAGGAGGCGGAATAGGCAAAACGAAATTTTTTCCCTAGCTAGGTAACATGGACCGTTTCATGAAGGATCGTTGCTAAACAAAACTAACATAAAATCTACAAGTTCTAACTACTATGTATAATGGTTATACCTAGTCTTGAACTCCTTCTCTTCTTGTTGTTCTCTTGAACTCCTTCTCTTCTTGTTGTTCTCCTCCTTACTTGCTCCTTGTAGTAGTTTGTACGGCTCCTCCTCGTCGTCTCCTCTTTGTCGAAGATAGATCCACCCGAGGGCCTCGAACTTGAGCTCCTACCTCAACCTAAAGGTAACTAAGGTATTTGGTTTTCTAAACCTAGTACCCTAGAATGAGTAGAGATGTGTTATGGTGGCTTTGTCTCAAAAACTTATGATTTCCAACACATGGAACACTTAAGGTTTGAGAGAGGAAGAAGAAGAGCTTTTGCAAAGAGAGAGAAAAGATATCATAGAATGAGAGTTCTCTTTTGCAACCATACTCATATGAGAATAATAGATTAACAATAATAATAAAAAAAGGAAAATGTGATGGTGAGTATGGAATGACCATTATCATTTCATAATAAATGCAATTTGCAAAGATCAAGAAGCATCTTTGATATGAAATGATTATGGTCAAAATGTCAACAATGGTCAAAATGTCCACCATGGTCAAATGGTCAACCTAACCATCACACAACAATCCTTGATTATCATTATTAATCATATTTATCATTCTCATTAGGGTTTGTAAAAAGTCAACGGTCAACAAGCCAACCAAAGTCAAACGGTCAACAACCCTAATGAGAATCCTCTGCCTCTACCTCTATCAACTGTGCATACACACCCGCATCCGCGTTCCGAGGAACACGGATACAATGAGACAAAACCAATCCCAAAACCAATACCAGTATCTGGCTTAAACCAAAGCCCACTAGTAATAACTGCCCGGTCACCAAACGTGCACAAGTACGCGAGTGTGAACGAACCCTGTCGCAAAACCATGCGACCTCTACTCATTTTTGCCCAAAGGCGAGTAACCGTCTGTGTGGGACTCTAAAGACTCGACACTACGCTGGCAGTTGGGTTAACTACAGACCGCAAGCGGCACTAGCTGTACAGAATGGTCCCCAGGTAGATGCCGATAAGAAGACTGATGAGGTGAACCCATCCGAACTCCTACTGAGCCTGTATGTGACAATCTCCGTACAGTCCGGTCTGTTTATCTGAGAGTATCGCATGGCGGGCCTAGAGGGCGGTAAACGTCAGTCCCCTAATAGTGGTACAAGTCATGTCGGAGTATAGCCCAAAACACCCTGAGAATCTACTAGAAAACCTACCAGCAATTCTCGCTTGCCCTGGCCAGGAACTTTGTGTAATGGCTCTCCTAGACACAGCGCGATATCAACTCCCAATACCGGAAAAGACGAATCCTGTCTAACCGTCACTGCCTCCAAGTGCTTCGGGACTGCTCGACTCAGTAGTGCCGTGGTAGGGTAGTAATCTAAGAACAGTGGGAACACACTCGAGGCGGAGTGACAGTGTCAAGTCAACGGACTAAGCTGTACTCATGTCACCTAAAAACTGTTAACTGACGATAGGTATAATACCAACCAACAGTTCCCGACGAGTCCTGTCCAGTGTACTCGTAACCTAACGAGCACCTGCATACTATCTCCGGTACGACGTACTGATGGCTATGGGACAGACCATCTCCCCTGCTGGGAAGAGAAGCGTATGCACTAGTCTACTCTGGAGTATCGATGCCCTATCTCGATAATCCTACGACTAGGGACCAAAATAAGGATGTGCTTATAGACTACCCAGCCCCCACTAGTGTGATCGCCATCACAACGCCGGTAGTCAAGAAAAGATCCTAAGGGCTCTGCCAATATGTTTTTAGCGATATGTTAAAAGAAACATATACACATATTAAGATAGAAACAAACCAAGTAGCATACTACTATATCGAGCAAGACTGTCGTAAAACCATATATATATCCCAAGCCTCCAAAATGTATTATACAAACCAGTACTATAAAATAATGGCCTCTAGGGCATACATATCTAACAATCTCCCACTTGAACTAAAGGCCAGTAATTGGTGTACCGCATACCCAACGTCTGCACTAAGGCCAGCTGCCGGCATACCGCATACCCAATAACTCAAAAAGTCGCTCGAACTGTGTTTGAGGCAGGGCCTTCGTGAATGGATCCGCTGTGTTGCCTTTTGTGTCCACTCTCCGTACCTCGATCTCCTGGCGATCAATGATCTCCCTGATCAGGTGATACCGCCTTAAGATGTGTCTGGATTTCTGATGGGACCTTGGTTCCTTTGCTAAAGCTATAGCCCCATTGTTATCGCAATACAAAGGTATTGGGTCAACAATGGACGGAACCACCTGAAGTTCACTAATGAACTTCTTTATCCAGACCGCCTCTTTTGCGGCATCGCTTGCAGCAATGTATTCAGCCTCCATCGTCGAGTCTGCGACGGTATCCTGTTTGGAACTCCTCCAACATACCGCCCCTCCGTTGAGGGTAAACACAAAACCCGAGATAGACTTGCTGTCATCTTTGTCACTCTGGAAGCTTGAATCGGTAAAGGACTCGACCCTGAGGTCTCCATTACCGTAAACCAGGAACATCTCCTTAGTCCTTCTCAGGTACTTGAGAATGTTCTTCACTGCCGTCCAGTGCTCCTCACCTGGGTCTGACTGATACCGGCTCACCACGCTCAGCGTGTAAGCTACATCTGGTCTTGTACATAGCATCGCATACATTATAGATCCTACCGCCGAAGCGTAGGGTATAGTGTTCATGCGAACCCTCTCCTCGTCAGTCTTAGGAGACATCTTCTTGGAGAGGGTAATTCCGTGCAATGCGGGTATGTTACCGCGCTTGGAATCCTCCATACTAAATCTCTTTAGTACGGTCTCTATGTACCTGGACTGCGAAAGTCCCAGTAGTCTCATGGATCTATCTCTTGTAAGTGCACGGCGGCGCCCCGGCCGTCAATCCGACGCCGGAATACGGAAACGAAAATTTTTACGTACTTGTAAACCGGCACAACCGCCCACAAAAATCCCGGATCGGGCCATTAATCTAGTCCTAACTAACAAGAGAAGGGGTAGAGAGATATACCGAGCGATCCGTTCATTCGGTCTTCTCGTCGTCGTCCCGATCTCCCCGTGGAATCTCCGGTCTTCATCTCCTCGCCGGTAGGGCACCAGATCGCCGGGTTCTTTTACGGGCTCCCACCTCTGAACCGAGGCAACTCGGGCACGAAGTTGGCGAGCCGACGTGCCCAAGGATTGCTGTAGAATACGTGTAGTGCTCTATGTCTCATTTGGGGTTACAAGAAGTTTCCTTTGGTGGAGGATTGATATGATAACATTTTGGAGATGAAATTGGGGATTTTTTCAAGCACAATAGAACCAAAAATCCCTACCCAAATATTGGGCAGCCCCTCCCTCTATCATGGCCGGCCAAAAATGGTGAGGGGAGAGAGAGAAAAAGGGTTATCATGAAAAGAAATGATCACCCACCAAAACCCACACTCCACCAACCATCATGAAAACCATGTCCCACAAAAGTCAAGCCATGATTAAGATAGAAGTCAAGGTCAAACAAGATCTATCATGAAGCAACCATATGCAAAGACCACCCTCCACAATTCTTATTTGCACGATTGCAAATAAGCCCTCCTCCACCAATCTTCAGCCAATGAAAGATACAAAGAAATATGGCCGAAATGGAAAACAAACTGAAAACTCCAAAAACTGATCCCGTAATAAATTACCGGAAAACCCCGCTACTGTATATACATACCCGCATTTGTATTCCGACCGAATACAAATGCAATGAGACAAAATCTACACTGTACAATACTAGGATCCGGCTTAAACCAAAGCCTGCTAGTATTAACCGTCCGATCCTGATCCGTGCAATGCCGCACGTAACTGATCGAACCATGCCATATCTCCATACGGCCTCTACAGCGTTTCGCCCGAAACTTGAGAAACTGGTCCGTGGGGGACTCTAAAGACTTGTCAATACATTGGTTGTGGATTTAACCACAAGCACGTCAGAGGTATTAGCCTATACGTAACGGGCTACCAGGTATTGACCAAAAAGGACGTCGATAAGCGAACTCATCCTGACACCCTACTGAGCCTGTCAGTGACAATATCCGTACAGTCCGGTCAGTTCGTTTATGAGCAACGCATGGCGGGCCTAGGGGGTTGGTAAGAGTCAGACCCCCAAAAGCGGTACAAGTCGTGTTGGAGTGTAGCCCAGAACACCCTGAGATACTACTGGAATACCTACCAGTAAATCTCCTGCCTCGGCTAAGGGCTTTGTGTAATGGCTCTCCTAGACACAGCGCGACCTGACCCCCAATACCGGGAGAGACGAACCCCTGCAGATCCGCACACTGCCTCCATATGGCTCGGGTCTGTACCCAACTAAAACTTGTTTGCACGTTTCCTTTGAGCGTGGTAGGGTAGTAATCAAAGTACAGTGGGAACTCACACGAGACAAATGACGATCTCAGGTCGACGAACTAACCTGTACACATGTCACCAGGAAACTGCTATCTGACGTCCGGTATAAGACCAACTAGCATGTTCCCGGCGAGTCTTGTCCGGTGTACTCATAACCCAATGAGCACCAGTATACATCTTAGGTGAACCAACTAACACCAGTGGCTTGTGAGACCGGCCACCGCCCCTCATCTGGGTCTTGACTGTATACACTAGTCTACTCTGGAGTGTTGATGCCCTATCTCGAAACTCCCACGACTAGGGACCTTTTAAGGATGTGCTTATAGACTACCAGCTCCAACGTATATGATCGCCCTCATACTGCTGGCAGTCAAGCAAGAATCCTAAGGGCTCTATCAACGCGCAATAGTGACCGGTAAGGTCACCTAAAGCAGTACACGATGATAAAGATAAACCAGATAGCATACTATCATCTTGAGTAAGACTGTCCTACAGGAATACGTCCTCCCTCAATCATTGCAATCACATGCCAGTGATCCAATAATTGACTCTGAGGGTACTATCTCCAACAATCTCCCACTTGCACTCAAGGATAATTATTGCGATGTTGCATACTCACAGCCCGTGTGATACCGAACACCCAACTCCTCTACTAGTCAGTCTCACAAAGCTCGTTTGCGAAACTATTGCGTTCGAGGAATAGCCTCAGTGAGTGGATCCGCTTTGATGTTTCTTTCTATGTCTCTCTATATCTCAAGTTCGCGGAGAAAGCCATCTCTCGAAATGAGCAATACTTGTCTTAGAATGTGTCTGGAGGTCTGATGGGACCTAGCTCATAAATGAACTCCAAATCCAAACTTCTTAGACTGTATCGTCAACTGAACTTAATCAGTATCCTGCGCCATGCCTCCCACAGTATCGCCTTGGACCACCTGTCCAAAATACTGCTCCTCATCAGAAGGAAAACTATAACTCTGACAACCTCCCTGTCGTCCAGGTCACCTTGGAAGCCTGGAATGATAACTGTCTCCCGAATGAGGCCGTCGTTATCATATCCCTAAAACATCCACTTATGTTCTAAAACTGCTTCCGACTGTTTCTCCAGGATTGGATCAATGTCAACTTACTGCATCTAGTGCAAAAACAACATCTGGTGTGGTACTTGACATCTCATGATTGACTCAATTGCTTAAGCAAGTGATCTTCCAATCATGCGCATCCCTCTCCCCTTTAGTGTGTAAGACATCTTTAGAGAGGGTGACTCCATCACCTGCACGTACACCACCATGCCAGGAATCGTCCATTCTAAAGTACCTCTAGAATGCTGTCTAAGTACCATGATTGGGAAACTACCCAAATCTAGATTTAAAACCATAGATCCAGTAATCAGAATGTCTGATTAAATGTCCAAGTCCCATGTGGAGAAACCACTGTGTGACGACCAAAGTATAACCGATCGTAGTATAGGAATATCACTTCTTACTCTGTGTATGTCATCCAAATACCAGGACATCACACCTACTACCTTCTTGACAGATCCATCACCTATTCTGATGAAGTCAAACCTATGACTGTCACATCAGAAATAGATGATCTATCTCCGCTATATCTGCTTTAGTCTATAAAGAGACATAAGCCACTTGTCCACCAATGCTTCCGCTGCTCCCACTGACTACGACAACCCTCTGGCAGAGTCATATACACGTACACTTCTAAAGCTAGTTTAGAACGACGCTATACTCATCCTCCTGCCGGGTCTCACAGTCTGGAACAACAGCAATGGCAAGTCTGGGTAAACAAGAACCTCCCTGCCACCGTCCTTGAGGCTACCGGGGTACCTCTCGGGTGCCTGAGGTTACCCATCTTATCTGCGGAGTGGCCAATGGAATGTCAAATCAGATTGAATTTTTAGGTTCTTATCAAATCTTCAGTAATCGTTTGCGGTTCTGGAATCACTTCCAGTTCTACCATACTCCCACTACTGTTTTCTGAAAAAATCCATTTTTATTAAAACTGTGGCGAGTCTAGAACAATATCACTATTGATCTTCCAGATGGTAGAAAGCCAACCCTCGTCATAGCCTGGGTCAACCCTCAAACAGCTCTTACAGAAACGTGCCTTGAGTTATCCAGAGTCTGGTTTTAAGCATAAGCCGGACAACTCCCCGTACCTTAACATCGTTAAGACACGAACTGTTCTATATCCAATACAGAAAACAGAGGCACCGATTTAATTGAACCAGATTCAAATCATGCAGCTATCTCCAGTGCATGTCAACTAAATGGAAGGAGGAAGATCAGCGTTACTTAACTTAGGAATGCTTCCAATTATGAGTAACCTGAAAGAGAAGAAAGTTCTATTAATCATTACTATCAACTGAATACCACACACAAGTATCTATATCTTCGATCACCTTGAAGAATCCCGATACTTGTAACACCTGGTTCTCTACTTTATTCATTTACCTATAACTTCTCAAAATTCGGACCTTGTGTTTCCACGAAACACTTGCCAAAAAACTAGAGAAGTCATAAGTAAACCGAATATAGTACGAGGACCAACCCCTCTGTCCTAATGGACGCTGGACAACATAAAATACTCTGTACAAGTCCTTTGAGTCTAATAACTCAAACCGTGTGTGTCGTAGGTTGAAAACTGTACTTATGGTTAAGAAGAATTACATCGCTGTTTAATGCTCCTTACCTAACCATCCACCGGTATAGGTAAATGTCATGGACATAATTTTAGAAAGGTATATCTCACTCTATAAAAATAGACGTACAGATATATCAATTTGAAATTGGTGCATAACAACGGTTATTCAAAACCAAATATTTGCCGTCCGGCAAACCGCCCAGGTGACTTCCTCAAATATCACCGATTACAACGAATCCCGATATAATGAGGATGATCACCTAATTCCCAATAACTCACTCCCACTCATCATCTGTAAAACCATACAGATGTGAGAATCATACCTGGTAAATACATACCCTGGAGTAAGTATCTAATCGGGAAATCAGTTTTCCTTTAACAGTACACAGTGAAACTTAAACATTGAAATGTTTCGATGGGGTATCCCGGTATTCCCAGTAATGCCACTTCCATTATCCAGATTCACAACTGTAACCGTGTAATTCTTTTCCATCTTTCCAAATCCCTTTATATGTCTTTAGTCGTTACCTTCTGCACACCCCTTTAGGCCAAATGGTTTTCTTCCTTCCCTACCGTTCGGCACCAGCCTATGGTTTGGAAGAAGACTATCCAATAAGCATAATGGGTGTACTGTCCTAATCCTAAGAGCACTCGCAATGCGAGAGAAGGTGAAGATAAAAGACAACTGAATAAACCTTATTCCTATCTCTCCTGAACCAGAATCCATCCCCGAATTGGAACAAGTTCCTTTCGAGTTCGTATATAACCATACAATGGAGTATCCAATAAACTGTGGATCTTCGTAGTGATACGGAGTATCCTGGAAAAATACAAAAGGTGATTTAGGATTGGCGAAGAGATACTTGGTTTGGTCATGAATAGCAGTCGCAATTTACTTTGCCCTCTTACTAATCCCTTGATATGTCTTTCCTTAATACCTTCTGTACACCATCGTTATGCTAGTTGGTTTTCTTCATTCCCCACCGTTCGGCACCAGCCTAAGGTTTGGAAGAAGACTATCCAATTTGCGTAATAGGTGTATTATCTCCTAAACCAAAGAGTACTCGCAACCTGAGAGAAGGTAAAAGGAAAAGACAACTGAATAGTCCTATTCGTTTTCTCCAGAACTGGAAACCATCCTCGAATAAATTCCTTCGAGTTCGTATATAACCATACGATGGTTTTGTCCAATGGAAGTGGATGTTCGTAGTAATACGGGGTGTCCGGGAGAAAAGGGTAAAAGTAGGAGTGGCAATGAGGTTTGCAACTCTGACAATCCAAAAGCCAGTGTTAAGAAGGTTCGGTTAATTTTGGTCTCTGAGTCATAGTCTTAGGGTCGGGTCAATGGTCGCTGCCAAAGAGAGAGAGAAAAGAAGCACTCAGCGTGCACTCTATCCTAGATCAGAATGGTTACCAATTTATCTAATCTGGAAACCTCCCACTGTACCGTCAAATTCTCCTCCAAACCTGAAAGAAGAATTAGTCGGGATCACCCGAGGAGTAAACCAACTCATCAGTGGGAATCGGAATCCAACTATCATCGTATGATAACGTGACGGAATCCTCTCACGTTGTCACACTCCAGAAGGTATGCGCATATCTGGCAAGTTTCAGTTTCTTTAGAAACCCCCGATGTGATTTTTTTGCCCCATGCTCTTATGACCTTGACTAAGGCCAACAAATCATAAGTCACATGTCAAGTTCTACCCGTCATTGTCCAGGTTAATTTGAACCCACCCGTACAAGCCCTTGACTAGGGCCAACAAGGCTATACGACTGTCCCAAACCAACGCATCTAACTATGCTGCATATGAATATCCAACAGCTACCAATCACTGTGCCTTGACTATGGCCAACAAACACAGCTTGAATACTATTGACTATCCAAATGAAACGACGGAAGGCTACGAATGGTTTCTGGCGAAAACCTTTATCGTAATGAACTTGATATCGTTGAAGGAACCGTATATCTTTTAAAAAATATAGTGACGAAAACCTTTGCTAAAGAGGTCACTCCCGGTGAAGGGATCTCGGCTCTTTCCCCGTAGAATGAGGTGCAGAATATTCCAACTGAATACCACGATGCAAAGCATAAGTAATCGGCTATAGTGAAGGTATTGCCCTGACGCAAACTTTTTGTCCAAGGGGTCACTCCCGCTAAAGGGATCTCGGCCCTTGCCTCGTCGACTGAGGTGCAGGATATTCCAACTGAATACCACTGTGCAAAACAAAATTGAACGTCCTTGCAATAACAGATTTTTGAAAAGTGTTCCAACAACATCATAAAAGGTTTGTTTAGCTTGCATTGATCCGAATCAACGCAGTCCCATCAATTGATCACACCAATAAAGAACGAAAATAATGATGTACGTATATGCCATCCGCATTCGCCACTGGGTCCCATCATTACCCGTTAGGTTACTTAACTAACGACAGAGCGGGGACTGGACTAGCGCGGGTTTAAAACATATACAACATCTACTAGTATATATAACAATATATAATATTTCGCTCAAGGCGTGATAAAATGCAACATCACAGAAATGTAATAAGCATCACAGAACAATACAGATATCTGGGATCGCCGGGTTTCACAGAGCCTCTACTGAAACCCGACGTTCCCCTGGTCGTGTGGATAGCCTGTGCAATGAAATCCTAGACCCCTACGGGCACGGCAAGTTACCCGCCAAAACCTGAAGCGGGGCAGCCCCCTTCAGCAACATGAATGGACCACCCAGAACTTCACGGAATCCGGTAACTTGGGCACCCCTCCTGGGTCAACCTGTACCCCCTACGAGTGCGGCGAATAGCCCACCAATTCTAGAGTAAAGCCCCCTCCGTCTCAATGCCATGAGATGCTGGCTTGTTGCCCTCCAGAACCCGGCTATCCGTGCACCCCACCTTGGGGTAATCCTAGTACAGAAAGTAAAATATACATTCAACGGGTATATCGACCTCGACCCGGTCGTGCCCCAAAAGAATAATATACAATCAGGAAGTGACGGCAGTCCACATGTCGGACGCTCGCCCCACAATATCAAATGTACATAATATAACCAAAACTGTACTAGCATTGCATCCAGGCTATCCCACACGACCAATCCGCAACATCACAGCAATACACAGAACATCAACGTGGATGTCACGTTCGCAAATCCGTCTAACCGGGCTATAGCAGTTAGACAGGATTTACCGATCAAGTGACATTCACGGTCGCAGATATAATGTAAATACTGTGAACTAATGTGTTTAAAATTTTCGATCGATCAAATTTACCTAAGTGGGCCCCCAAGCACTACTGTAGCACTTAAAGAAATTCTGGGCCCAAAAAGAATATTCCAAAACCCCTATTTTCAAGTCCAAGAGCCTCTGTAAAATTTTGATACGCTGAACAGTGAAAATGGCGGCGAAACCGCGGCCTAAGCATGGGTTTGGCCGCGGTTCCGCGGTGGGGTAATGGGTTCAGGCGACCAAATTTTACCAGAGTTCTTATACCTCCCTGCACATCATTCTGCAACTACCTGAAAAATTTTTGGAGCCAAAAAAAATTCGACAGAAACTGATGCACATGAAAACGCGGTTTTTTGAATTTTGTTCGATCGAAAATGTAAACACATTAGACAAAGCTAGAAGAGGTTAATGGCGTGGCTCTGATACCATGTAAGTGCACAGCGGCGCCCCGGCCGTCAATCCGACGCCGGAATGCGGAAACGAAACTTTTTACGTACTTGTAAACCGGCACCACCGCGCACAAAAATCCCGGATCGGGCCATTAATCTTAGTCCTAGCTAACAAGAGAAGGGGTAGAGAGATATACCGAGCGATCCATTCCTTCGGTCTTCTCGTCGTCGTCCCGATCTCACCGCGGAATCTCCGGTATTCATCTCCTCGCCGGAAGGGCACCACATAGCCGGGTTCTTTTACGGCCTCCCACCTCTGAACCGAGGCAACTCGGGCACGAAGTTGGCGAGCCGACGTGCCCAAGGATTGCTGTAGAATACTTTGTAGTGCTCTATGTCTCATTTGGGGTTACTAGAAGTTGCCTTTGGTGGAGGATTGATATGATAACATTTTAAGATGAAATTGGGGATTTTTTCAAGCACAATAGAACCAAAAATCCCTACCCAAATATTGGGCAGCCCCTCCCTTTATCATGGTCGGCCAAAAATGGTGAGTGGAGAGAGAGAAAAAGGGTTATCATGAAAAGAAATGATCACCCACCAAAACCCACACTCCACCAACCATCATGAAAACCATGTCCCATAAAAGTCAAGCCATGATTAAGATAGAAGTCAAGGTCAAACAAGATCTATCATGAAGCAACCATATGCAAAGACCACCCTCCACAATGCTTATTTGCACAATTGCAAATACGCCCTCCTCCACCAATCTTCAGCAAATGAAAGATACAAAGAAATATGGCCGAAACGGAAAACAAACTGGCAACTCCAAAAACTGATCCCGTAATAAATTACAGGAAAACCCCGCGACTGTATATACTGTTAGTTATATGTATGCCCTAGAGGCCATTACTGTACATACGATGTATATTGCAGTGGATGCTAGGACATATATAGGGAGGACTTTCTTGCTCGACATGATAGTATGCTATCTGGTTGTACTTTATCTTAACATGTACTCTGATTGTCTCTATATTACATGTTGATAAAGCCCTTAGGATGTGTACTCGACTACTGGGACTATGATGAGATCATAAAAGTTCCTAGTCGAGGGTGTATCGAGACAGGGCATCGATGCACCAGAGTAGACTAGCGTATACGCATCTTGATCCATATGATGGGTGATGGATGATCCCATATCCATCGGTGTTTGACATCAAGGATGGTGTACGGGTGCTCAGTGGAGACTGGGTACACTGGACGGACTCGCCGAGAACTCCCAGATGGTATTATACCATACGTCAGATGGCAGTTCTCCGGTGACACTGGTACAGAGTAGTCTGTTGACCCGAGATCGTCATAGAGTCTTGTGTGATTCCCACTGTGCTTTGATTTCCATCATACCACGTCCAAGAGGGCGTGCAAAAAGGTGGCTTTTGGGTACAGTCCCGAATCACATAGAGGCAATGAGCGATAGGAGGGGATTCGTCTCTCCCGGTATAGGGAGTTGATGTTGTGCTGTGTTCGATTGGCTATAACCGGAAATCCCTGGCCAGGGTTGCTGAGATTTACTGGTAAGTGTTATCAGTAGTTTCTCGAACTGTTATAGACCTCATTTCGACACGACTTATCGAGCTACTGGGGTCTGACGTTTACCACCCCTAGGCGAGATATGCGACATATCAGACGACGAGACCGGACTGTACGGGAGTGTTACTGTTTGGATTCACAGGAGAATATACAGGCTTGCTTGTTGATCTTCTGAGCGCTCAATACCTGGGTAGCTGTTACGTTTAGCTGACCGCTTGCAGCTTGTGGGTGTTTGATATGATCATCACCTACTGCCGGCGTATTGACGATTCTTTAGAGTCCTACACAGAGGTTTCTTGGCTCAGGCAAAACGGAGTAGGAGCACATATGTGATATGTGCGGGACCGAGGATAATGCGATTTGTGATACCGTATTATATTCTCGCGATATTTGATATCAGCCGGGTCATCGGATCAAGTGTTGATTCGATGAATCGGTACGGATAAATATTAGTCGGTTATATGCGATATAGCCGGATTGTCGGATCAAGTGTTGATTCGATAATTTAATGTATAATAATATATATGATATATTAAATTACATTAACTAATATTTGCTCACTAAAAGATTCTTTTTCTCACTCGGGTAATATATTGATGTATATGCGATATATGTTAAATGTATTATTTTATTTTGTTACGATAAATATTATATATGTGATATATAATATTGTAACATGATATGATAACTAATGCAACTTGTTTAGTAGAGATTAAACATGGTTAGGGTTTGATTAGGGTTAAGGTTTTCTAGAAGCTTTCTTTTTTTGTTTTGGAAAAGATATTTTTCTAGATATTTCCTTAACCTAACCAAACCTTTAACCTTAGTCAAATCTCTACAAGGGTTAGTTTGACCATGGTTACATTATTCATCATATCATTTCTTTTTCTATTCATCACAAAAGGTTTTAACATTATTCATCTTCTTCTTCCTTGAATTCTTTCATGAAAAAGCTTTCTAGACTTTTTCCTTGTGATGAAAATATGTGAGAAAAAGATAAATAAAGAGAGCAAAAATCCTACTTCATCATCCTCATCTTCCTTTGCCATTTAGATGAGGGTGTTCACATCATTTCATGAGTGTTAGCTTGTGTTAACGGAACTTCAAGGTAGATCATCTTAGTATCGAAGATCGGAAGCAAAGGTTGCATCTTTCTCTTCGTAGAACCTCTGAGAGCCCGGAACCCGATGATCGTAGCGAAGGGACCACAACACGGAGCATATGAAGTGAAGGACCGGATCTACAAAGGTTGTAATCCCTCTCACTTAGTGTTAAAGTGTTTAGCATGCTTGTTTTCGCCTAATCTCTAGTTTAAAGTTCCGTATTCGGGTTGTTCGGCACGGCTAATTTTTTAATCGGGCATGGTTGATGCCTCGTAGACCCTTGTGCGCGTGCCTAGCAACCCAACAGTGGTATCAGAGCCAAGCTAGAGTTTTAGGCGAAGTCTAGACGAAGTTTAAAGTCCGATCAAACCCGAAACTCCCACTCCAAAATGCTCTCTGGAAATTTTCTGAAAATTTGGATTTTTGTCAATTAAAAATTTCTTAAAAATTCAGCAGGGTCTTATTAGAATTACTGTGTAATTCGAGGGGGTAATTCGTCAAAAGTGCGGCGGAACCGCGGCAGAAGCCTGGCTTCTGCGGCGGTTCCGCGGCCCTTTGATGACGTCACCCCTCCTATTTTGCACAGTAATTCCTATTACACAGTGCTGAGTTCTCTGGGAATTTTTAATATTTATTCTACAGTTGAGTTTTCTGGGGTTATTTTGGGGATTCGATGTTTCGATCGGAGTATTAGATTTTGTCTATGTGGCTTTCCGGATAATTTTTAGAAACTGTTAAAAAGTTCGAACGGATATCAATAACTCACTTTTTCCCCTGTCGGAAATTTTTTCAAAAGTTGGATTTTTCCTCGTGTTTAAGAATGTTCTAAGTCATGCAAGTAACTCGGTGGACCCTCTAGAAGACAACAAACCTTAACTCGATTATGTGACCGTCTTGAACTGCCCTTTGAACCTTAGGGTTTAGGGCAGTACGGCGTGCCACATGTGAGGCGTTGGCTTGACCCTTATACGGCTGGACCATTGGTACTGTGGCATGTGATGGATGTTTTTAAACTGATTTCAAGTGTTGAGATATATTGGGGAAATCTTGGGTGCTTGATGATTCGATCGGAAAGTTTAACTTTTTCTATTTATCTGGAATGTGATACAATAATTGGAATCCTCAGATTGCTATGAGATAACTAATTTGAATATTATAAACATAGCAGTTTAGTCTCAGATGATCGGTTGCCACGGAATTTTGATGTGATTAAAAGTCCGTCGCAATCACGTAGAGTACGCGGATACTCGCCGGGTAAACTTAATAGACAGCTACGCCCCATATCCCCGACCAAGTGACTGTAGGATAACCCCGTCACCGAAAGCATCCATTCGGGTGCTCGCGGCAGCGGTGTTCCGCCTTAGTGCACTTCGTCGACGGCATCTGGGGGTGCGGCCGTCTACTAAAGTTTGCGACGAGCATTCGATCAGGACGTCGGGAATCTTGTTGAATTGCCCGACTTGATATTGAAAAGAGTTTTCGATAATGAGACTAAAATGCGGAGTTTATAATTGTTAGGCATGAGATATCTAAGGAATTCATCTGGATAGGCATGCGATGTCTAAGGAGGTTGCGGATTCCAACTGTTGTAGTTTTACACTTTCTTTTCTGTGACCGTAAGCGTAGTATGTGGTGTATCGCCGGCTTCGTTGCTATACATCAACGACAATCGGGATACGCATACTTGCTTACGTTGATGATATGAGATATTATGTGTTGCTGTGATATGTTGTATTGGATCGTCGCGTTTGAATAGCCGGGGGTTTTATGTGAGATGAGAGTTTTTCTTTTTCATTCATGTAAAATTCATTTGTATGTAATATTCTTTTATTGGGGCACTTCCAGGTAGCGGAAGATGTCACCGTTGTATATTATTTACTTTTCCGTATTAGGTAGACCTAAGGCGGGGAGCACAAGTAACCGGGTTCTAGGGTCCAGTGGGAGACCATCTCGAGGAGTCGAGACCGGGTCTCCTAACCCTAGAATTGGCAGTGTTACTTGCCGCTCTCGTAGGGGTCTAGGGATGTGGGTTTGGCTATTCATCGCGACCGTGGAATCCGTGTTTTATACAGGCTCGTATTGAAAACACGGACGTCCTAGTATATCCAATATTTCATATATGTTCTTCTGCTGCAATGTTCTGTGATGAGATCATATTACTGCCTGTGATGAATGTTTATATTATATATATATGAGATATATGTTATATTGCAGATTTCGTTTCAAAAGAGATGCTTGAGAAGCATAATAAAATGGGACTTCATTAATGAGATTAATGAAATAAAAGAAACCTAAGATGTTGTAGAAACTTGTTTATAAAAACTGGTAGCTACAGTTCTTGCTTTGCATAGCGGTGTTCCTTGTAGAACATCCAGCACCTTATTCGATAAGGAAAGGACCGAGATCCCTTCACCGGGAGTGACTCCTTTAGCAATAACTGGCAGATACTACAAACTCGGTTTGTCTTTTGATTGCTTCTATAGTTCTTGCTTTGTACAGCGGTATATATAATATATCCTGCACCTTATTCGATGAGGAAAGGGCCGACAATCCCTTCACCGGGAGTGACCCCTTTAGCAAAACTAGAAAAGCCTAAAAAACACTCCATTTAAAATCACTCGATTCTACAACGATATCAAGTTCATTACGCTCAGGGTTTTCTGAAAAAGCTGCGTAGCCCTCCGTCATTTCAGATAGATATTATTTAGTATTCGTGCTATGTTTGTTGACTTAGTTAAGGCATAGTGTACGGTAGCTAAGTAATGTTTATCTGCTAAAACATGAGATGTGATTGGATTAGGGTATTCGTACGGCCTTGTTGACTCAGTTAAGGGTCGTACGGGTGGGTTTAATTCAATCGGGAAATGTACGGGTTGAACTTGACTTGCGATTTATGGTTTGTTTACTTAGTTAAGGTCATAGATCGCTAGGGGCAAAATATTATTGGGAATTTCAAGAGTTGAAATTTGCAATGAGATTGCATACCTTCTATTAGATAGTTGGATCCCGATACCCGCTGCGAGTAAGAGTTACTCCTGGGAGAGTTTTACACATTACAATTAGCCGATCAAGTAGGTGTTTAGAAAGGTGTTAACGGGGTTACGCCTCTGGGAAAACATGGTTTACTTTAATTAGGTTCATGCGAAAGCACGGGGGACCTCCCTCAAAGTACCGACATTGGCCTGGCTGAAATATTGGCGAACTTGTAGCGTGTGATTAATCCCGGCTAGTCTTTCCTTTTAGGGTTTGAAGGAAGATTTGACAAAAACAGTGGGAGACATCCTGATTAGATATATTAGATAACCAATCTAATCTTGCAAGAGCTTACGCTGAGTGTTTTCTTCTCTCTCTCCAGATAGCGACCATATCACGCCTTAATCAAGATAATAAAACGGATATATTGACCGAACCCGCTTGTTATACTGAGCTGGGGAACGTTGGTCCCGCTCCAACTTATAATTGTTATAAGACAGAGCAGGAAATTGGGGAATACCAGATTTCCCGTGCCGCCCAAACGAAGAAAGTGCATGCTGATGCATCATCTTCGGGTGTGTTCATTACAGAGAACTGTTTCTCAGTATCCTTTACGTCCTGGGTATGTGATACCGGATCAGGATCCCGCATATGTAATCTGTTACATAGGCTACAGAAAGGTAGAGAACTGGGAATGGGTGATAAGTTTCATGAGACAGAAAACGGTGCAAGTGTTGCAGCCAAGTCTGTTGGTCACTTTCACCCTGTATTACCAGAATACATTGATTCTGAACAAATGTTATTAGATACCGAACCTGATATACAAAATCATATCAGTCTCTTTATTAGTAAAGAAAGGATATAATTTTGTATTGTTGGATAATGTTTTGAACATTTCCTATATCAAGAGTTGATCGGATCAAGCACGTTATCTAAAAGCATTGATGTTCTAAATCAAACCACAGTTATTAACGTACAGAACACACACAAGAGGAAGAGTTCAGAAATGAACGGATCCTTCTTGAGGTATTGTAGACTAGGTCATATCAATGCGACCGGCTAGCTAAGTTACATTTAGATGCATATTTAAATCTGTTTGAATTTACATCTTGTGAAATTTGCCGGTCATGTCACAAAGATAAGATGACTATAGCTCTGTTCATTGGAAACAGAGAAAGAGTTAGTGAACTCTTGGGATTGATACATGCTGATGTATGAAGGTCCCCTGTCTACACATGCCAAGACCGGTTCTTTCTACTTCATTACATTCTCTGATGATCTCTCAAGATTCAGACATATGTTCCTGCTGAAACACAAGTCTGAACCTTTTGAGATATTCACAGAATATAAGTTAGAAGTAGAGAACCAAAATACGGGTATAAGTATTATGTCCTTTGATGAGATCAAGGAGGAGAATACTTGAGCACGGGATTCATGGACTATTCTAAAGGAGAATGAGATTCTCTCTCAGCCTTACTCCTCCATATACACCACAGCACGTCGGTGTATCGGGGCGGAGCATTAGCACCCTATTTGATATGGTGTGTTCTATGATGAGTACTACTGAGTTTCCTATTTCCTTTGGGGAGTTATGCACTTGAGAAGCTGCATACCTATTGAATAGGGTTCAAATCAAATCAGTTGCCTACCACTTCATATGTGATATGGAAAGGGAAGAGCCCATATCTTAAGCTTGTTAAGATTTGGGGTTGTCCGGCCTATGTCTAAAAGAAAAATCCGGACAAGCTCGAGGCAAGGTCTGTTATGTAGAACTGGAATGGTTCCAGCTATACAAACTGCAGCTAATGATTTGGTAGAACCAAAGGATTCAATAGTTTCCAACGAACCTCAGCCTCTCCGCCGATCTAGTAGGGTTCATCACCCAACTGAGAGATACTTCGGTTTCTCTATGACAGTAGGAGCGAGGATTGCATCATGAGATGATGACCCGACTAGTTTCGAGCTGGCCATCAGGAGTGGGACTCTGTAAAAATGGCTCGGTGCTTAACGATCTGAGATGGAATCCTTATACACCAACAAAGTATGGACTTTGGTTGCTTTATCTGAAGGGTTAAATCCCCATCAGGAGCAAGTATATCTTAAGAAGATTACTTGGTGTACATGGAAAAGTTGAGACTTTCAAAGCTAGACTTGTTAAAGGTTTGCATCATAGACCAGGTATGGATTATGTTGAAACCTTTTCTAAGGATCTATGCTTAAGTCCATTCAGATCCTACTTGCCACGGCTACATACCATGACTACGATATCTGGTGGTTGGGTGTCATGACTGCTTTTCTAAGTGATGTTTTAGAAGAGAGCGTCTATAAGTACACAGCCAGAGGGCTTCGTAGACAGTGGGAGCCGCGGAAACGTGTGCAAGATGTTTTATATGATAAAACAGGTATCGCGGAGTTGGAACTGTAAGGTTCCTAGGCACTCTTGTGAAGGTTCATAAGGCATCAAACATGCCCGGATTAAATTTTAGACGTGCCGAACAACCCAAAGCCGGGATCTTTGCTAGATTATTAGGGTTTAATATGCAAGATGATAACTTTTATCTAAGTGTGAAGGATTACAACCTTTGTAGTCCGCTCCTTCACTTCACAAGCTCTGAGTAGAAGTCCCTTTGCCGCGATCCACGATCTCCCGGACTCATGAGAGGCTCCACGACTCGAACGATCCATGCTAGCTCGAAGTATTCCAAATCTCCGATGATCTACCTTGAAGTTGCTACGACTCAAGCTTTCTCACTCAAAAGAGAAGAACACACTAATCCCATAGGCTAGATGAGATGAGGATGAGAGAGTAGTAATTTTGCTTTCTTTTTAAATCATTTTCTCATTTTATTTCATCACTTAAAGAAAAACTAGCAAGCTTTCTTGAAGAAGGAAGAAGATGATAATGAAAAGATAATGAATTATCTTTCTTTTGTGATGAATAGAATAAAACCTATATGATTGATTATTAACCATGGTCAAGGATGATTGGATAAGAATGTGTAGAGAAACAACTAGAGTTAGGGTTTGGTTAGGTTTAGAAATGTGTCATCCATAAATATCTAAACCATGACAAAATAAATAGCTTCTAGAAGGTGCATGAAGCAACTAACCCTAATCAAACCCTAACCTCAATTAATCATCCTTAAACATGTTTAACAATTAATCATATCATGTCACAATAATATATATCACATATATATTATATATTTGCAACAAAAGAAAATAATACAATTAACATATATCGCATATATATCAATATATCATCCACTGAGAAAATGAAATAATAAAGCGAGCCAATATTAGATAATGTAATACAATATATCATATATATTATTATACATTAAATCATCGAATCAACACTTGAATCGATGATTCGGCTATATCGAATATTACCGACTAATATATCATGTACCGATTCATCGAATCAACACTTGATCCGATGTCCCGGTTCATATCTAAATTTCGCGAGAATATAATACGGTATCCCATATCGCATTATTCTCGGTCCTGCACATGTCACATATGTGCCTCTACTCCGTTTCGCCTGAGCCAAGAAACCTCTGTGTAGGACTCTAAAGAATCGTCAATACGCCGGTAGCAGGTGATGATCATATCAAACACCCACAAGCTGTAAGCGGTCAGCTAAACGTAACAGCCACCCAGGTATTGAGCGATCAGAAGATCAACAAGCTAGCCTGTGCGTTCTCCTGTGAATCCGATCAGTAACACTCCCGTACAGTCCGGTATGTTCGTCTGATATGTCGCATATCAAGTCTAGGGGTGGTATACGTCAGACCCAAGTAACCGATAAGTCGTGTCGATGTGTGGCTCATAACGGGTCGAGAAACTACTAGTAACACTTACCAGTAAATCTCTATATCATCCCTGGCCAGGGACTTCCAGTTATAGCCAATCGAACACAGCACAACATCAACTCCCTATACCGGGAGAGACGAATCCCCTCCTATCGCTCATTGCCTCCATGTGATTCGGGACTGTACCCAAAAGCCACCGTTTTGCACGCCCTCTTGGACGTGGTAAGGTGGAAATCAAAGCACAGTGGGAATCACACAAGACTCTATGACGATCTCGGGTCTACAGACTACCCTGTACCAGTGTCACCGGAGAAATGCCATCTGACGTGTGGTATATCACCATCTGGGAGTTCTCGGCGAGTCCGTCCAGTGTACCCAGTCTCTACTGAGCACCCGTACACCATCTCTGATGTCAAACACCGATGGATATGGGATCATCCATCACCCATCATATGGGTCAAGATGAGTATACGCTAGTCTACTCTGGTGTATCGATGCCCTGTCTCGATATACCCTCGACTAGGAACAGTTATAGGATGTACTCATCGACTACTGTGGCCCCACTAGTATGATCTCATCATAGTCCTAGTAGTCGAGTACAGATCCTAAGGGCTTTATCAACATGTGAGAGTAAAACAGTAAACCAATACAAGTCAACATGTTAAGATAAAGTGAAACCAAATAGCATACTATCATGACGAGCAAGAAAGTCATCTCTATATATAACCAAGCATCCATTATAATATACATCATATGTACAACAATGGCCTCTAGGGCATATACATAACTAACAATCTCCCACTTGCACTAAGGCCAGCTGCTGTAGTATCGCATACCTAGCATCCCGAATAATCTCTCAAACTATATCTGGGGAATAGCCTTCGTGAATGGATCCGCAGTGTTGTCCTTCGTATCTACTCTCCTGACCTCGATCTCCCGGCGATCAACTATCTCCCTGATCAGGTGATACCGCCTCAGAATATGTCTGGACTTCTGATGGGACCTGGGTTCCTTGGCCAAAGCCACAGCTCCATTGTTATCGCAATACAGAGGTATTGGATACTCAATGGATGGAACCACACCAAGTTCACTAATGAACTTCTTGATCCAGACAGCCTTTTTGGCAGCATCGTTGGCAGCGATGTATTCAGCCTCCATCGTCGAGTCTGCAACGGTATCCTGTTTGGAACTCTTCCAACATACCGCCCCTCCATTGAGGGTAAAGACAAAACCCGAATGCGACTTAGAGTCGTCCTTATCACTTTGGAAGCTGGAATCGGTAAAGGACTCCACCTGGAGTTCTCCGTTACCATACACCAAGAACGTCTCCTTAGTCCTTCGTAAGTACTTGAGAATGTTCTTCACTGCTGTCCAATGACTCTCTCCAGGATCTGCTTGATACCGACTCACTACACTTAGTGAGTATGCTACATCGGGTCTGGTACATAGCATCGCATACATGATAGAGCCTACTGCCGAAGCATAGGGTATCCCTTGCATGCGAGCTCTCTCCAAATCAGTCTTGGGAGACATCTCTTTGGAGAGAGTGAGTCCAGAGATCGTGGGCTGATTCCCATGCTTGGATTCTTCCATACTAAACCTCTTTAGTATGGTGTCAATGTACCTGGATTAGGACAATCCCAGTATCTGTTTAGATCTATCTCTATAGATCATGATTCCCAATATGCAGGAGGCATCACCTAGATCTTTCATTGAGAATCTCTGTGATAAGAAGAGCTTGACTTATTGCAGCATAGGAATATCATTTCCTATCAAGAGTATGTCATCCACGTACAATATGAGGAAGACTACCTTACCCTCTGCTACCTTCTTATAGATACAAGGTTCATCTATATTTTTGATGAAGTCAAACTCTTTGACTACAACATCAAAACAGATGTTCCAACTCCGCGATGCTTGCTTTAACCCATAAATGGATTTAAGCAGCTTTCACACCTTTCCGCTGCTCCCACTATCTACGAAGCCCTCTGGCTGAGTCATGTACACGCTCTCTTCTAAATCACCGTTTAGAAAGGCGGTCTTAACATCCATTTGCCAGATTTCGTAGTCATGGTATGCAGCAATGGCAAGTAAGATCCGGATGGACTTAAGCATAGCCACTGGAGAAAAGGTTTCGTCATAATCCACACCTGGACGTTGACGAAAACCCTTTTGCTACAAGTCTAGCTTTGAAAGTCTCAACTTTTCCATCTACACCAAAATTCTTTTTAAACATCCACTTGCTCCCAATGGGTTTTACCCCTTCAGGAGAATTTTCTAAAATCCATACTTTATTGGTGTACATGGATTCCATCTCAGATCGCATTGCATCCAGCCATTTCACAGAGTCACCACTCGTGATGGCCTGCTCGAAACTAGTCGGTTCATCATCATCCATGATGCAATCCTCGCTTCCACCATCAATGAGAAAACCGTAGTATCTCTCAGGTGGACGAGAAACCCTACTAGATCTGCGGAGAGGCTGGGGTTCGTCGGGTACTACTGAATCCTCTGGTTCCACTAAATCATCTGTTGTAGTTTGTGTCGCTGGAACCTCTTCCAGTTCTACCTCATTGCCATCAATTTCTTTCATAAGAAAACCTTTTTCTAAGAAAGTAGCATGTCGAGAAACAAACACCTTTTGTTCCTCGGGGTGGTAGTAGATATACCCTTATGAATTTCTGGGATATCCTACAAACTTACATAAGACTGATCTTGCCTCGAGTTTGTCCGGATTTTGTCTTTTGACAAAGGAAGGACAACCCCATATCTTAACTTACTTAAGAGATGGTCTCTTCCCTTTCCATGTCTCATATGGAGTGGTAGGCACTGATTTGGTAGGAACCATATTTAATAGATGTATGGCTGTCTCAAGCGCATACCCCCAGAAGGAAATAGGTAACTCAGCCTCGCTCATCATAGAGCGCACCATATCTAATGACGATCTCGGGTCTACAGACTACCCGGTACCAGTGTCACCGGAGAACTGCCATCTGACGTGTGGTATATCACCATCTGGGAGTTCTCGGCGAGTCCGTCCAGTGTACCCAGTCTCCACTGAGCACCCGTACACCATCTCTGATGTCAAACACCGATGGATATATGATCATCCATCGCCCATCATATGGGTCAAGATGCGTATACGCTAGTCTACTCTGGTGTATCGATGCCCTGTCTCGATATACCCTCGACTAGGAACAGTTATAGGATGTACTCATCGACTACCGTGGCCCCCTACTAGTATGATCTCATCATAGTCCCAGTAGTCGAGTACAGATCCTAAGGGATTTATCAACATGTGAGAGTAAAACAGTAAACCAATACAAGTCAACATGTTAAGATAAAGTGAAACCAAATAGCATACTATCATGACGAGCAAGAAAGTCATCTCTATATATAACCAAGCATCAATTATAATATGCATCATATGTACAACAATGGCCTCTAGGGCATATACATAACTAACAGGAACATCTGTTTTGATATGGTAGTCAAAGAGTTTGACTTCATCAAAATGGTAGATGAACCTTGTATATACAAGAAGGTAGTAGAGAGTATGGTGGAGATCCTCGTAGAGTACGTGGATGACATACTCTTGATAGGGAAGAAGTTTCCTATGCTACGCACGGTCAATCTCCGCTTATCACAAGGATTCTCCATATAGGATCAAAGTGATACCTACTAAATCCTAGGTTTTGGATCTATGAGATAGATCTAATTGGATGTTAGGACACTCACTAGTTGTAGTGAGATGGTATCAATCGATCCTGGGGAGAATCACTGGAAAGGTTCCTGGCTGATAAGGACGACTGAATGTCAGTCGCAGGCTTGTCTATACCCTCAGTGGAGGGACGGTATGTTGGAAGAGTTCCAAGCTAGATACCGTGACATACTAGACGATTAAAGGAAAGATACATCGTTACCAAGGATGCTACCAAAGAGGCAGTCTGGATATATATAAGTTCATGAGATGAACTTCGTTCCTACCATTGTGTGACAATGGAGTTGTGGCTTTAGCCAAGGAACTACCGTCCCATCAGAAATCCAGATATAATTCTTAGGCAGTATCACCTGATCATGGAGATGGTTGATCTCCAGGGAGATCGAGGTTAGGAGAGTAGATACAGAGGACAACAGCGCGGATCCACTCACAAAGGCCTTTTTCCCAGTAGAATATGGGATGGTTGAGTATGAGATACTTCAACCGCAGCTAATTGTTGGGTATGCGATACCATAACAGATGGCCCTAGTGCAAGTGGGAGATTGTTAGTTATATGTATGCCCTAGAGGCCATTACTGTACATACGATGTATATTGCAGTGGATGCTAGGACATATATAGGGAGGACTTTCTTGCTCGACATGATAGTATGCTATCTGGTTGTACTTTATCTTAACATGTACTCTGATTGTCTCTATATTACATGTTGATAAAGCCCTTAGGATGTGTACTCGACTACTGGGACTAAGATGAGATCATACTAGTGGGGCCACGGTAGTCCATGAGTACATCCTATAAACTGTTCCTAGTCGAGGGTGTATCGAGACAGGGCATCGATGCACCAGAGTAGACTAGCGTATACGCATCTTTATCCATATGATGGGTGATGGATGATCCCATATCCATCGGTGTTTGACATCAAGGATGGTGTACGGGTGCTCAGTGGAGACTGGGTACACTGGACGGACTCGCCGAGAACTCCCAGATGGTATTATACCATACGTCAGATGGCAGTTCTCCGGTGACACTGGTACAGAGTAGTCTGTTGACCCAAGATCGTCATAGAGTCTTGTGTGATTCCCACTGTGCTTTGATTTCCATCATACCACGTCCAAGAGGGCGTGCAAAAAGGTGGCTTTTGGGTACAGTCCCGAATCACATAGAGGCAATGAGCGATAGGAGGGGATTCGTCTCTCCCGGTATAGGGAGTTGATGTTGTGCTGTGTTCGATTGGCTATAACCGGAAATCCCTGGCCAGGGTTGCTGAGATTTACTGGTAAGTGTTATCAGTAGTTTCTCGAACTGTTATAGACCTCATATCGACACGACTTATCGAGCTACTGGGGTCTGACGTTTACCACCCCTAGGCGAGATATGCGACATATCAGACGACGAGACCGGACTGTACGGGAGTGTTACTGTTTGGATTCACAGGAGAATGTACAGGCTTGCTTGTTGATCTTCTGAGCGCTCAATACCTGGGTAGCTGTTACGTTTAGCTGACCGCTTCCAGCTTGTGGGTGTTTGATATGATCATCACCTACTGCCGGCGTATTGACGATTCTTTAGAGTCCTACACAGAGGTTTCTTGGCTCAGGCAAAACGGAGTAGGAGCACATATGTGATATGTGCGGGACCGAGGATAATGCGATATGTGATACCGTATTATATTCTCGCGATATTTGATATCAGCCGGGTCATCGGATCAAGTGTTGATTCGATGAATCGGTACGGATAAATATTAGTCGGTTATATGCGATATAGCCGGATTGTCGGATCAAGTGTTGATTCGATAATTTAATGTATAATAATATATATGATATATTAAATTACATTAACTAATATTTGCTCACTAAAAGATTCTTTTTCTCACTCGGGTAATATATTGATGTATATGCGATATATGTTAAATGTATTATTTTATTTTGTTACGATAAATATTATATATGTGATATATAATATTGTAACATGATATGATAACTAATGCAACTTGTTTAGTAGAGATTAAACATGGTTAGGGTTTGATTAGGGTTAAGGTTTTCTAGAAGTTTCTAGAAGCTTTCTTTTTTTGTTTTGGAAAAGATATTTTGCTAGATATTTCCTTAACCTAACCAAACCTTTAACCTTAGTAAAATCTCTACAAGGGTTAGTTTGACCATGGTTACATTATTCATCATATCATTTCTTTTTCTATTCATCACAAAAGGTTTTAACATTATTCATCTTCTTCTTCCTTGAATTCTTTCATGAAAAAGCTTTCTAGACTTTTTCCTTGTGATGAAAATATGTGAGAAAAAGATAAATAAAGAGAGAGAAAAATCCTACTTCATCATCCTCATCTTCCCTTGCCATTTAGATGAGGGTGTTCACATCATTTCATGAGTGTTAGCTTGTGTTAACGGAACTTCAAGGTAGACCATCTTAGTATCGAAGATCGGAAGCAAAGGTTGCATCTTTCTCTTCGTGGAACCTTTCGAGGGCCCGGAACCCGATGATCGCAGTGAAGGGACCACAACACGGAGCATATGAAGTGAAGGACCGGATCTACAAAGGTTGTAATCCCTCTCACTTAGTGTTAAAGTGTTTAGCATGCTTGTTTTCGCCTAATCTCTAATTTAAAGATCCGTATTCGGGTTGTTCGGCACGGCTAATTTTTTAATCGGGCATGGTTGATGCCTCGTAAACCCTTGTGCGCGTGCCTAGCAACCCAACATATACATACCCGCATTTGTATTCTGACCGAATACAAATGCAATGAGACAAAATCTACACTGTACAATACTAAGATCCGGCTTAAACCAAAGCCTGCTAGTATTAACCGTCCGATCCTGATCCGTTCAATGCCGCACGTATCTTATCGAACCCTGCCATATCTCCATACGGCCTCTACAGCGTTTCGCCCGAAACTTGAGAAACTGGTCTGTGGGGGACTCTAAAGACTCGTCAATACATTGGTTGTGGATTTAACCACTAGCACGTCAGAGGTATTAGCCTATACGTAACGGGCTACCAGGTATTGACCAAAAGGGACGTCGATGAGCGAACTCATCCTGACACCCTACTGAGCCTGTCAGTGGCAATATCCGTATAGTCCGGTCCGTTCGTCTATGAGCATCGCATGGCGGGCCTAGGGGGTTGGTAAAAGTCATACCCCCAAAAGCGGTACAAGTCGTGTCAGAGTGTAGCCCAGAACACCCTGAGATACTATTGGAATACCTTCCAGTAAATCTCCTGCCTCGGCCGAGGGCTTTGTATAATGGCTCTCCTAGACACAGCACGACCTCACCCCCAATACCGGGAGAGCGAACCCCTGCAGATCCGCTCACTGCCTCCATGTGGCTCGGGACTGTACCCAACTAAAACCTGTTTGCACGTCTCCTTTGAGTGTGGTAGGGTAGTAATCAAAGTACAGTGGGAACTCACACGAGACAAATGACGATCTCAGGTCGATGAACTAACCTGTACACATGTCACCAGGGAACTGCTATCTGACGTCAGGTATAAGACCAACTAGCATGTTCCCGGCGAGTCCTGTCCGGTGTACTCATAACCCAATGAGCACCTGTATACATCTTAGGTGAACCAACTAACACCAGTGGCTTGTGAGACCGGCCACCGCTCCTCATCGGGGTCTCGACTGTATACACTAGTCTACTCTGGAGTATCGATGCCCTGTCTCGAAACTCCCACGACTAGGGACCTTTTAAGTATGTGCTTATAGACTACCAGCTCCCACGTATATGATCGCCCTCATACTGCTGGCAGTCAAGCAAGAATCCTAGAGGGCTCTATCAACGCGCAATAGTGACCGGTAAGGTCACCTAAAGCAGTACACGATGATAAAGATAAACCGGATAGTATACTATCATCTTGAGTAAGACTGTCCTACCGGAATAGGTCCTCCCTCAATCATTGCAATCATGTGCCTGTGATCCAATAATTGACTCTGAGGGTACTATCTACAACATCTCTATAGACCTTGATCCCCAGAATGTACGAGGCATCACCCAGGTCCTTCATGGAGAACCGTTCTGACAAGAATAACTTGACCGATTGTAGCATAGGAATGTCATTTCCTATCAATAGAATGTCGTCCACGTACAAGACTAGGAACACGACAGTTCGTCCTACAATCTTCTTATAGACACAAGGTTCATCTTCGTTCTTGATGAAATCAAATTCCTTGATTGCCTCATCAAAACAGATGTTCCAGCTCCGCGATGCCTGCTTCAATCCATAAATGGATTTAAGTAACTTGCACACCTTCCCGCTGCTCCCACTGTCTACGAAACCTTCTGGCTGATCCATGCAAACGCACTCTTCTGAACAGCCATTTAGAAAAGCCGTTTTAACATCCATTTTCCAGATTTCATAGTCATGGAAGGAAGCAATGGCAAGCAGTATCCGAATGGATTTGAGCATAGCCACTGGAGAAAAAGTTTCATCATAGTCCAAACCAGGTGTTTGACGAAAACCTTTTGCAACGAGTCTAGCCTTATAGGTTTCCACCTGCCCATCTACACCAAGTTTCCTTTTGTAGATCCATTTGCATCCAACGGGTTTTACCCCAGGTGGAGCAATATCCAAGGTCCACACTTTATTGGTGTACATGGACTCCATTTCGGATTGCATTGCATCCATCCACTTATCAGAGTCCCTACTGATAATGGCCTGCCTGAAACTGGTAGGGTCATCTTCTTCCAAGATGCAATCCTCTCGATCCCCGTCTATGAGAAAACCGTAGTATCTCTCGGGCGGATGAGAAATCCTACCAGATCTGCGGAGTGGCTGAGGTTCGTTCGGGGTTATTGAATCCTGAGGTTCTGTCAAATCTTCAGTTTCATTTTGTGGTCGCTGAATTTCTTCCAGTTCTACTGTGCTCCCAATAATTTCTTTTGCAAGAAACTCTGTTTCTAAGAAAACGGCATGCTGAGCAACAAACACCTTCTGTTCCTCGGTGTGGTAGAACAGATATCCATAACCATTCTTTGGATATCCCACAAACTTACATAAAACTGACCGCGCCTCTAGTTTATCTGGTTTATGTGTTTTAACATAAGCCGGACAACCCCATATCTTAAATCTTTTAAGATATGGCATTTTTCCATTCCATATCTCGAATGGAGTCTTAGGCACTGATTTAGACGGAACATCATTCAATGGATATGCCGCTGTCAAAAGCGCATGTCCCCAAAATAAAAGAGGCAACTCAGCACTACTCATCATGAAGTGAACCATATCCAATAGGGTACGATTCCTCCGCTCCGATACACCGTTGTGCTGTGGTGTATAAGGAGGAGTAAGCTGAGAGAGAATACCATTCTCTTTTAAGTAATCTATGAATTCCGTGCTTAAGTACTCCCCTCCTCTGTCTGATCGGAGGATCTTGATACTTTTGCCAGTCTGGTTCTCTACTTCGTTTCTGAATTCCTTGAATTTCTCAAAAGCTTCGGATTTGTGTTTCATCAGATACACGTATCCGAATCTAGAGAGATCGTCAGTGAATGTGATGAAGTACGAGAACCCATCCATTGCATGTATAGACATCGGACCACATACATCACTTTGTATGAGTCCCAAGAGCTCTGCTGCTCTTTCTCCATGTCCGGTGAACGGAGATTTGGTCATCTTCCCTTTGAGACAAGACTGACAAGTTTCATAAGGTGAAAACTCGAACGTATTCAAGAGTCCATCTTTATGCAACTTACTTAGTCTTTTCTCTCCGATATGACCAAGTCTACAATGCCACGAGTAGGATTCATTCGTATCTGAATTCTTCCTCTTCCGTGTGTTTTGTACATTGAGAACTGTATTCTGATTTAGAACGTAGATACCATTACACAGTGTACCTTCTGCAACCTGTACCTTATGAAGGTAGATGTTCATGATATTTCTATCAAGAACAAAGTTATATCCCTCTTTATCGAGTAAAGAAACTGATATGATGTTGCAAACCATGGAAGGTACATAGTAGCAATCGTTCAAAATCATAGTATTGCCATTTGGCAACACTAGGTGATATTCACCGACGGCTGCAGCATTAACTTGTGCTCCGTTCGCTACTCTGAGCGACATATCACCAGGTACAACTCTCCTACTTTTTCTCAGTCCCTGCAATAAATTACAGATATGAGATCCTGATCTGGTATCAAGTACCCAGGAGGTAGGGCTGACCGTAAAGCACTTCTCAATTACAAGAACACCTGAAGTAGATGCAAAACCATGCTTCTTCTTCAACTGGGTATCCTTGGAATCCATACAATCCTCTTTCCCTTGCTCATACTTATGACTGTTGTCGTAAGTTAGAGTCGAACCAACGTTCCCAGCCCCGAATAAGAATTCGGATCGGTCAAGCGATACATTTTATTATCTTGATTAGGGCGTGAAATGGCTGCTTCCTGGAGAGAGAGAAAAGAAACACTCAGCGTGCGCTCTTGTAAGATTAGATTGGTTTATTAATTTATCTAACCAGGATGGCTCCCACTGTTTCCTCAAATTCTTCTTCAAACCTTAAAATAAAGAACTAGTCAGGATTAATCGCACGTCACAATACTTGCTTAACCTTTCAGCCAGGCTAGTGTTGGTACTTCGAGGGAGGTTTTCCAACGCTTTTGCGAAGTTCCTTAATTAAATAACCTTTTTTCCCAGGAGGCGTAGCCCCGCTAACACCGTTCTAGACACCTACTTGGTTTATAGCATTGATTGTTAAGCGAAATATTCTCCCGAGAGTAATCCAACTCATCAGTGGGATCGGGATCTAACTATCATCGTGTAATGACCTAGATGGAATCCACTCTAGTCACTACACTCCACAAGTTATGCTAAATCAGCAAGTTTCAGTTTCTTTAGAAACTCCCGATGTGGTTTTTACCCCTAACGTTTTATGACCATGACTAGGTCAACAAACCATAAACCGTTAGTCAAGTTATTCCCGTCATTATCCTGATTGCATTAGACCCACCCGTACGTTCCTTTGACTAGGTCAACAAGGCCACACGACTGTCCTAACCAATCCTATTTGCAATACACAGAAAAATACTATCTAGCTACCGTCCACTATGCCTTGACTAGGTCAACAAACGCAGCACGAATACTAAATAATACCATTCCGAAATGACGGAGGGCTACGGCTGGGTTTTGGCGAAAAACCCGTTAACGTAATGAACTTGATATAGTTGAAGGAAAATTATTGCCTTTTTGAAAATACAGTGGCGAAAACTTTTGCTAAAGAGGTCACTCCCCGTGAAGGGATCTCGGCTCTTTCCTCGTCCAATGAGGTGCAGGATATTCCAAACTGAATACCTCGATGCAAGGCAAGAATAATCGACTATAGTGAAGTTATTACCCTGACGCAAACTTTTTGTCCAAGGGGTCACTCTCGATGAAGGGATCTCGGCCCTTGCCTCGTCGAATGAGGTGTTGGGCATTCATAACCGAATACCTCTATGCAAAACAAAAGAGAATGTCCTTGTAATAACAGCTTTTTGAAAATTGTTCCAACAACGTCTTTTAGGTTTGTTTTCTTGCATTAATTTAATGTGTCCCATCAATTAATCCTACCATTACAGAAAACAACGAAAATATGACGTATGCTTATGCCATCCGCATTCGCCACGGGGTCCCGTCATCACCCGTTAGGTTACTTAACTAACGACAGAGCGGGGGCTGGACTAGCGCGGATGCAAAACATAAGCAACGCCTAAATAGATATCATATAGATATATACACATTCGTCAGATGCAATGATAGCCATTCCAGATCACAGATGAACACATTGGATATACTAGGAATCCGCATTCCGTACGAGCCTGTAACGAAGAGAGGATTACACGGTCGCGATGAATAGCCAAAACCCCACCCTAGACCCCTACGGGTGCGACAAACTACCCGCCAAGTACCCGAAGCGAAGCAACCTCCCTCAACGCCGTGAGTAGGCCACTCGGCACTTCGAGGCACCCTATAGTTTGTGCACCCCACCTTGGGTCTATCCTAGGAGCAAAAATAGTAAAAGAAATTATACAATGACGGCTACAACCCCATCGCGGTTGTGCGGCCAAATAAATAATATTACATCAATTTACATATTACATGAATTGAAAGATAAAGAAAACTCTCATCTTACAACCCCCGGCTATTCATCCGCGACAATCCAACGAATTCATATACACAAACCATCAACATTATAGATCACAGATATGCACAACCCCCACTAATCGACGTATAGCGATTAGCCGACGTTCAGTGCATATATCACATCACAGATATAACCAATTAGCCAAAGTCTAGAGAAGTTCGATCAAAATACGGATTTGTAACCACCCCAAAAACAAATTTGTTCTCTGGAAAATCTGGGCAGAAACAACATTTACTAAAAATCCCAAAACATCCAAATAAGAACACTGCAAAAAACCCGATCCACGGCCGAGCCAACTCGGCCGCATTTCCGCGGCAGGAAGCATGTTCTTGCCGCAGATCCGCGGCGCTTTGACCGAGTCACTGGATCATTTTTGTTCTGTGTTTTTACCAAACCCTGAGCCGATTTTTCATGTATGTTAAATCATTTTTAGAGCAGTATAAAAAAATCGGCAGAAACATGGTTTTTCCGGACGTGTTTTGCGATTTTTGTCCGATCGAAATTCTAGATACTTTGCTAACATGCTAATTTGTGTTTAGCTAGGCTCTAATACCACTGTTAGGTCCACGTTACCCACCCCGGTTCTTTCGGGGAGGCGGAATAGGTAAAACGAAAATTTTTCCCTAGCGAAGTAACATGGACCGTTTCATGAAGGATCGTTGCTGAACAAAACTAACATAAAATCTACAAGTTCTAACTATTATGTAGAATGGTTATACCTAGTCTTGAACTCCTTCTCTTCTTATTGTTCTCTTGAACTCCTTCTCTTCTTGTTGTTCTCCTCCTTACTTGCTCCTTGTAGTAGTTTGTACGGCTCCTCCTCGTCGCCTCCTCTTTGTCGAAGATAGATCCACCCGAGGGCCTCGAACTTGAGCTCCTACCTCAACCTAGAGGTAACTAAGGTATTTGGTTTGCTAAACCTAGTACCCTAGAATGAGTAGAGATGTGTTATGGTGGCTTTGTCTCAAAAACTTATGATTTTCAACATATGGAACACTTAAGCTTTGAGAGAGGAAGAAGAAGAGCTTTTGCAAAGAGAGAGAAAAGATATCATAGAATGAGAGCTCTCTTTTGCAACCATGCTCATATGAGAATAATATATTAGCAATAATAATCAAAAAAGGAAAATGTGATGGTGAGTATGGAATGACCATTATCATTTCATAATAAATGCAATTTTCAAAGATCAAGAAGCATCTTTGATATGAAATGATTATGGTCAAAATGTCAACAATGGTCAAAATGTCCACGATGGTCAAATGGTCAACCTAACCATCACACAACAATCCTTGATTATCATTATTAATCATATTTATAATTCTCATTTGAGTTTGGAAAAAGTCAACGGTCAACAAGTCAACCAAAGTCAAACGGTCAACAACCCTAATGAGAATCCTCTGCCTCTGCCTCTATCAACTGTGCATACAAACCCGCATTCGCGTTCCGAGGAACACGAATACAATGAGACAAAACCAATCCCAAAACCAATACCAGTATCTGGCTTAAACCAAAGCCCACTAGTAATAACTGCCCGGTCACCAAACGTGCACAAGTGCATGAGTGTGAACGAACCCTGTCGCAAAACCATGCGACCTCTACTCAGTTTTGCCCAAAGGCGAGTAACCCTCTGTGTGGGACTCTATAGACTCAACACTACGCTGGCAGTCGGGTTAACGACAGACCGCAAGCGGAACTAGCTGTACCTAACGGTCCCCAGGTAGATGCCGATAAGAAGACTGATGAGGTGAACCCATCCGAACTCCTACTAAGCCTGTATGTGACAATCTCCGTACAGTCCGGTCTGTTCGTCTGAGAGTATCGCATGACGGGCCTAGGGGGCGGTAAACGTCAGTCCTCTAATAGCGGTACAAGTCGTGTCGGAGTATAGCCCAAAACACCTTGAGAATCTACTGGAAAACCTACCAGCAATTCTCGCTTTCCCTGGCTAGGGACTTTGTGTAATGGCTCTACTAGACAGAGCACGATATCAACCCCCAATACCGGGAGAGACGAATCCTGTCTAACCGTCACTGCCTCCAAGTGCTTCGGGACTGCTCCAAACTACTACCTGTTTGCACGACTCAGTAGAGCCGTGGTAGGGTAGTAATCTAAGAACAGTGGGAACACACTCGAGGCGGAGTGACAGTGTCAAGTCAACGGACTAAGCTGTACTCGTTTCACCTGCGAACTGTTAACTGACGATAGGTATAATACCAACCAACAGTTCCCGACGAGTCCTGTCCAGTGTACTCGTAACCTAACGAGCACCTACATACTATCTCCAGTACGACGTACTGATGGCTGTGGGACAGACCATCTCCCCTGCTGGGAAGAGAAGCGTATGCACTAGTCTATTCTGGAGTATTAATGCCCTGTCTCGATAATCCTACGACTAGGGAACAAAATAAGGATGTGCTTATAGACTACCCAGCCCCCACTAGTGTGATCGCCATCACAACGCCGGTAGTCAAGCAAAGATCCTTAGGGCTTTGCCAATATGTTTTTAGCGATATGTTAAAAGAAACATATACGCATATTAAGATAGAAACAAACCAAATAGCATACTACTATATCGAGCAAGACTGTTGTAAAACCATATATATATCCCAAGCCTCCAAAATGTATTATACAAACCAGTACTATACAATAATGGCCTCTAGGGCATACATATCTAACAAGATCTGGATCCCCAGAATGTAGGTGGCATCACCCAGGTCCTTCATGGAGAACTTCTGTGACAAGAATTCTTCGACTGACTGTAGTATAGGAATATCATTTCCTATTAAGAGAATGTCATCCATGTACAAGATGAGGAATACTACAGCTCTCCTTACAATATTACTATATATGCATGGTTCATCTGGATTCTTGATAAAGTCGAATTCTTTGACAGCATCATCAAAATAGATGTTCCAAATCCGCGATGCCTGCTTTAGTCCATAAATGGACTTAAGCAACTTGCAAACTTTACCGCTGTCCCACTCTGAATGAATGCTTCTGGCTGATCCATATAGACGCATTCTTCCAAATTACCATTTAGAAAAGCCGTCTTTACGTCCATCCGCCAGATCTCATAATCGTGGAAGGCAGCAATGGCATGAAGTACCCGAATGGATTTGAGCATAGCCACTGGAGAAAATGTTTCTTCATAGTCCAAACCAGGTCTTTGACGAAAGCCCTTTGCAACAAGTCTAGCCTTATAGGTTTCAACCTGTCCATCTACACCAATCTTCTTTCTGAAGATCCATTTGCATCCTACGGGTTTTACCCCATCTGGAGCAATGTCCAAACTCCATACTTTGTTAGTATACATAGACTCCATTTCGGTCCGCATTGCATCCAGCCATTTTACCGAGTCACCACTCTGAATGGCTTGCTGGAAGCCAGTAAGGTCATCATTATCAATGATGCAATCTTCTCGATCCCCGTCTATGAGAAAACCGTAGTATCTCTCGGGCGGATGAGACCGCCTACTACTTCTGCGGATAGGCACTGGGATGTCCCTTTCTTCTGAACCTTCTTGTTCTACCAAACTTTCAGTAACAGCTTGTGGTTCTGGAATTTCTTCCAGTTCTATTGCGCTCCCACTCTTCTGATTTTCTAAAAATTCAGCTTCCAAGAAGTGGGCATGACGAGAAAAAAAAAACCTTTTATTCCTCTACGTAATAGAAATAATACCCCTTGGAGTTCTTTGGATATCCCACAAACTTACACTGTACTGAGCGCGCCTCGAGGCTCTAATACCACTGTAAGTCCATGTCACGAAACCCACGTGACAGCGGAGAGGCGGAATATATGAAAAACCGTCATCAAAGCTTCGTAACATGGACTTGAGCGCATGAATCGTATCTAAACCGTTACTAGCAAACTACGAAAGGTTTAAGTACTCTGATTCGAAGTTATACCTCACGTTACTTGTCATTCGGGTCTTCATCACTATCCTCCACTCCTTGTAGGCTCTTTGGAACGTCGGCACCTCAACGGCCACCTCGAGTCAAAGACGATCCACCCGAGAGCTCCTACTCCAAGCTTAACCTCTAACTTGAGGTAACTAGGTTACTCAAAGTGCTAATCTAAGCAACCTAGGTGATATAGAGTTGGATTATGGAAGTATTAGTCTAGCTAACCCTTGAACTCAACACATGAGAGGTTAGGGTTAGGGTTTGAAGAGAGAGAGCTTGAGGAGAGAGAAGGTGAGAATGAGAATCCTTTTGGATGAATAGATCATATGTGTATATATGAAACATATCATATATATTAAATGAATAACAAATAATGATATATCATCATGTTTCATTAATACACTAAGTGATTCATCACATGAGTCATATAAATCATAATTGATTCATTAACTCCATGTTTGAATCACACCATGACTCATTTATCCAATTAATGCATATGCCACCTTAACCCCCAAGTCACCATGCTTCAAGAAGCTTCCCGACAAATTTCGAGAATGCCCCTCCTACCCGTGAAAACACGGAAAAACTTTAGACTGTATAAATCCAATAATCCGATATTAGAATCTGGCTTAAACCATAGCCGACTAGTAAAAACAGTCCGAACATCGTACGTGCGTAAAAACAAGTATGCGTCCGAACCCTGTCGTAAAACCATACGACCTCTATATCGTTTCGCCTGAAGCAGGGAAACTCTCTGTGTGGGACTCTAAAGACTCGACACTACGCTGGCAGTGGGTTTAACTACAGACCGCAAGCGGCACTAGCTGTACGTAACGGTCCCCAGGTAGATGTCGATAAGAAGGCCGATGAGTAAATCCATCCGAACTCGTACTGAGCCTGCTGTGACAATCTCCGTACAGTCCGGTCTATTCGTCTAAGACTATCGCATATCGGGCCTAGGGGGAGGCAAGCGTCAGTACCCTAAAAGCGGTATAAGTCGTGTCGGAGAGTAGCCCATTACTCCTTGAGAAACTACTGGAAAACCTACCAGTAAATCTCGCTTGCCCTGGCCAGGGACTTTGCGTAATGGCTCTCTGACACAGCGCGATATCAACTCCCAATATCGGGAGAGACGAATCCTGTCTAACCGCCACTGCCTCCAAGTGCTCGGGACTGCACCCAACTGCTACCTGTATGCACAACTCCTTTGAGCTGTGGTAGGGTAGCAATCTAAGAACAGTGAGACACACTCGAGGCGATGTAGCAGTGTGAAGTCTGTGGACTATGTTGTACTCATGTCACCTGGGAACTGTTAACTGACGATGGGTATAATCCCAACCAACAGTTTCCCGTGAGTCCTGGCCGGTATACACGTAACCTAACGAGCACCTGTATACTATCTCCAGTACGACGTACTGATGGCTATGGGACAGACCATCTCTCCAACTGGGATGAGAAGCGTACAAACTAGTCTACTCCGGAGTATCGATGCCCTGTCTCGATAATCCTGTAGGGTTCCTAGGCACACTAATGAAGTCTCATAAGTAATCAAACATGGCCAATTAAAATTTTACAAGTGCCGAGAAACCCTAATACGGATCGTTAACTAGATGTATAGGCGATGCGATGCAAATAAACGAATTATAGCTAAACGAAAGGGGCTACAACCTTTGTAGATCCGGTCCTCCACCTCCTAGGCTCCGTGATGACGTCCCTCCGCTGTCCAAATCGAATCCTGGACTCTAGCATCGGCTTCATCGGAGAAATGGGCGGGCTAGGTCGTCGGCTTCGATGCCGAAGATGATCTAAGTTGAGGCAACTCAAGATCAAACTCCAACTTCACCAAGTCTTGAAACTTGTGAAGAAAACACCCTATACTACTTGGCAAGAGGTAGAGGATGAAGAAATAGGAAGTGGGTTCACTTTGGAATTGGATTTCTCACTCATTTGCTCAAGTTGCCATTGAAGCTATCAAGCTTTTTCTTCTTGAAGAAGAAGAAGAAGAAGATAATATGATAAGTATTATTTAAAAAAGAAAACAATATGATACTTATCATATATTCAACCATGGTTTAGTGTAGAGATTTAACTATGGTTAGATGAATGGTTAGGGTTAGAAGAAGAAGACAAGAATGGTCACTAAGTCAAAGTTACATGAAGCATCAAGAAGCTTCATGTAAGAAAGCAACCATTTTGTTTTCTATTCTCTTTTTCTCAAAAAAAGAATAGATAAATAAATAAGTAGATAATAAAAAGAAAACCCTAACCATTACACAACCATGGTTTAATCTTTACACAAACCCAAGTGAGCATGTATCATCAAACATGATACAAACAAGTGCACAAAAATATATCACATATACAATGTGCATTTCAAGTGAGAAAATCCATTTAAAGTGAACCGATACTAGTTAATGCAAAGTAATGTATCAAATATATAATTATGCATTAAATCATTAAATCAATACTTGATTTAACGATCCGGTCATATCGCATATAACCGACTAATATCCAATGTATCGGCTTATCGAATCAATCCTTGATTCGATAACTAGGTTATATCGCATACAACCAATCGATACATTCATCGCGAGAATAGACTGCGGTATCACATACACGCATTATTCTCGGTCCCGCACATATCTCATATGCGCTCCTATTTCGTTTCGCTTGAGCCAGGAAACCTCTGTGTAGGACTCTAAAGACTCGTCAATACGCCGGCAGCAGATGATGATCATATCAAACACCCACAAGCCGCAAGCGGTCTGCTAAACGTAACGGCCACCCGGGTATTGAGCGATCAGAATATCGACGAGCAAGCCCACTCACACTCCTGTGAATCCAACCAGTAACACTTACCGTATAGTCCGGTCTGTTCATCTGATATGTCGCATATCTCGCCTAGGGGTGGTAAACATCAGACCCCAGTAGCTTGATAAGTCATGCCGACGTAAGGTCCATAACATTTGTGAAACTACTGATAACTCTTACCAGTATATCACTGCAACCCTGGCCAGGGATTTCCTGTTATGGCCAGTCGTGCATAGCGCAACATCAACCCCCAATACCGGGAGAGACGAATCCCCTCCTATCGCTCATTGCCTCCATGTGAATCGGGACTGTACCCAAAAACCACCTATTTGCACGACTCAGTAGAGCCGTGGTAGGGTGGAAATCTAAGCACAGTGGGAGACACACAAGACTCTATAACGATCTCGGGTCAACAGACTAAGCTGTACCAGTGTCACCAGAGAACTGCCATCTGACGTGAGGTATAATACCATCTGGGAGTTCTCGGCGAGTCCGTTCAGTGTACCCAGTCTCCACTGAGCACCCGCATACCATCTCCGATGTCAAACACCAATGGATATGGGATCATCCATCGCCCATCACATGGGTCGAGAAGATATACGCTAGTCTACTCTGGAATATCGATGCCCCGTCTCGATATTCCCACTGTAGGGTTCCTAGGCACTCTTGTGAAGGTTCATAAGGCATCTAACATGCACGGATTAAATTTTAGACGTGCCGAACAACCCAAAGCCGGGATCTTTGCTAGATTATTAGGGTTTAACATGCAAGAAGATAACTTTTATCTAAGTGTGAGGGATTACAACCTTTGTAGTCCGCTCCTTCACTTCACAAGCTCCGAGTAGAAGTCCCTTTGCCGCGATCCACGATCTCCCGGACTCATGAGAGGCTCCACGACTCGAACGATCCATGCTAGCTCGAAGTATTCCAAATCTCCGATGATCTACGTCGAGGTTTCAAAGAACTCAAGCTATCTCACTCTTGAGAAGTGAACATACTAATCTCATGGGCTAGATGAGATGAGGATGAGAGAGTAGTATTTATGCTTTCTTTTTATATCATTTTCTCATATTTATTCATCACTTTAAGATTTTCAAGAGAGCTTATCAAGAAGGAAGAAGATGATAATGGAAAATATATTCCTAAGATTAAAACCTTTTGTGATGAATAGAAAGAACTATATGATTGATTTTTAAACCATGGTCAAGGAAGATAGGATAAGAATGAGTAGAGAAACAACTAGGGTTAGGGTTTGGTTAGGTTAAAAGAATGTGTCATCCAAAAGATCTTTGCAATGACAAAAGAAAAATGCTTCTAGAAGGAACTTGAAGCATCTAACCCTAATCAAACCCTAACCTCAATTAATCATCCTTAAACATGTTTAACAATTAATCATATCATGTCACAATAATATATATCACATATATATTATATATTTGCAACAAAAGAAAATAATACAATTAACATATATCGCATATATATCAATGTATCATCCACTGAGAAAATGAAATAATAAAGAGAGCCAATATTAGATAATGTAATACAATATATCATATATATTATTATACATTAAATCATCGAATCAACACTTGAATCGATGATCCGGCTATATCGAATATTACCGACTAATATATCATGTACCGATTCATCGAATCAACACTTGATCCGATGTCCCGGTTCATTTCTAAATATCGCGAGAATATAATATGGTATCCCATATCGCATTATTCTCGGTCCTGCACATATCACATATGTGCCTCTACTCCGTTTCGCCTCAGCCAAGAAACCTCTGTGTAGGACTCTAAAGAATCGTCAATACGCCGGTAGCAGGTGATGATCATATCAAACACCCACAAGCTGCAAGCGGTCAGCTAAACGTAACAGCCACCCAGGTATTGAGCGATCAGAAGATCCATAAGCTAGCCTGTGCGTTCTCCTGTGAATCCGATCAGTAACACTCCCGTACAGTCCAGTCTGTTCGTCTGATATGTCGCATATCAAGTCTAAGGGTGGTATACGTCAGACCCCAGTAACCGATAAGTCGTGTCGATGTGTGGCTCATAACGGGTCAAGAAACTACTAGTAACACTTACCAGTAAATCTCTATATCAGCCCTGGCCAGGGACTTCCAGTTATAGCCAATCGAACACAGCACAACATCAACTCCCTATACCGGGAGAGACGATTCCCCTCCTATCGCTCATTGCCTCCATGTGATTCGGGAATGTACCCAAAAGCCACCGTTTTGCAGCCCTGGCCAGGGACTTCCAGTTATAGCCAATCGAACACAGCACAACATCAACTCCCTATACCGGGAGAGACGATTCCCCTCCTATCGCTCATTGCCTCCATGTGATTCGGGAATGTACCCAAAAGCCACCGTTTTGCACACCTTCTTGGACGTGGTAAGGTGGAAATCAAAGCACAGTGGGATTCACACAAGACTCTATGACGATCTCGTGTCTTCAGACTACCCTATACCTGTGTTACCGGAGAACTGCCATCTGACGTGTGGTATATCACCATCTGGGAGTTCTCGGCGAGTCCGTCCAGTGTACCCAGTCTCCACTGAGCACCCGTACACCATCTCTGATGTCTAACACCGATGGATATGGGATCATCCATCGCCCATCATATGGGTCAAGATGCGTATACGCTAGTCTACTCTGGTGTATCGATGCCCTGTCTCGATATACCCTCGACTAGGAACAGTTATAGGATGTACTCATCGACTACCGTGGCCCCACTAGTATGATCTCATCATAGTCCCAGTAGTCGAGTACAGATCCCAAGGGCTTTATCAACATGTGAGAGTAAAACAGTAAACCAATACAAGTCAACATGTTAAGATAAAGTGAAACCAAATAGCATACTATCATGACGAGCAAGAAAGTCATCTCTATATATAACCAAGCATCCATTATAATATACATCATATGTACAACAATGGCCTCTAGGGCATATACATAACTAACAATCTCCCACTTGCACTAAGTCCAGTTGCTGTAGTATCGCATACCTAGCATCCCGAATAATCTCTCAAACTGTATCTGGGGAATAGCCTTCGTGAATGGATCCGCAGTGTTGTCCTTCGTATCTACTCTCGTGACTTCGATCTCCCGGTGATCAACTATCTCCCTGATCAGGTGATACCGCCTCAGAATATGTCTGGACTTCTGATGGGACCTGGGTTCCTTGGCCAAAGCCACAGCTCCATTGTTATCGCAATACAGAGGTATTGGATGCTCAATGGATGGAACCACACCAAGTTCGCTAATGAACTTCTTGATCCAGACAGCCTCTTTGGCAGCGATGTATTCAGCCTCCATCGTCGAGTCTGCAACAGTATCCTGTTTGGAACTCTTCCAACATACCGCCCCTCCATTGAGGGTAAAGACAAAACCCGAATGCGACTTAGAGTCGTCCTTATCACTTTGGAAGCTGGAATCGGTAAAGGACTCCACCTGGAGTTCTCCATTACCATACACCAAGAACATCTCCTTAGTCCTTCATAAGTACTTGAGAATGTTCTTCACAGCTGTCCAGTGACTCTCTCCAGGATCTGCTTGATACCGACTCACTACACTTAGTGAGTATGCTACATCGGGTCTGGTACATAGCATCGCATACATGATAGAGCCTACTGCCGAAGCATAGGGTATCCCTTGCATGCGAGCTCTCTCCAAATCAGTCTTGGGAGACATCTCTTTGGAGAGAGTGAGTCCAGCGATCGTGGGTTCGTTCCCACGCTTGGATTCTTCTATACTAAACCTCTTTAGTATGGTGTCAATGTACCTGGATTGGGACAATCCCAATATCCGTTTAGATCTATCTCTATAGATCAAGATTCCCAATATGCAGGAGGCATCACCTAGATCTTTCATTAAGAATCTCTGTGATAAGAAGAGCTTGACTGATTGCAGGATAGGAATATCATTTCCTATCAAGAGTATGTCATCCACGTACAATACGAGGAAGACAATCTTACCCTCTGCTACCTTCTTATAGATACAAGGTTCATCTATATTTTTGATGAAGTCAAACTCTTTGACTACAACATCAAAACAGATGTTCCAACTCCGCGATGCTTGCTTTAACCCATAAATGGATTTAAGCAGCTTGCACACCGTTCCGCTGCTCCCACTATCTACGAAGCCCTCTGGCTGAGTCATGTACACGCACTCTTCTAAATCACCGTTTAGAAAGGCGGTCTTAACATCCATTTGCCAGATTTCGTAGTCATGGTATGCAGCAATGGCAAGTAAGATCCGGATGGACTTAAGCATAGCCACTGGAGAAAAGGTTTCGTCATAATCCACACCTGGTCGTTGACGAAAACCCTTTGCTACAAGTCTAGCTTTGAAAGTCTCAACTTTTCCATCTACACCAAATTTCTTTTTAAAAATCCACTTGCTCCCAATGGGTTTTACCCCTTCAGGAGCATTTTCTAAAATCCATACTTTATTGGTGTACATGGATTCCATCTCAGATCGCATTGCATCCAGCCATTTCACAGAGTCACCACTCGTGATGGCCTGCTCGAAACTAGTGGGGTCATCATCATCCATGATGCAATCCTCGCTTCCACCATCAATGAGAAAACCGTAGTATCTCTCAGGTGGACGAGAAACCCTACTAGATCGGCTGAGAGGCTGGGGTTCGTCGGGTACTACTGAATCCTCTGGTTCCAATAAATCATCAGTTGTAGTCTGTGGTGCTGGAACCTCTTCCAGCTCTACCTCTTTGCCACTAATTTCTTTTTCAAGAAATTCCTTTTCTAAAAAGGTGGCATATTGAGAAACAAACACTTTTTGTTCCTCAGCGTGATAGAATATATACCCATAAGAATCTTTTGGATATCCTACAAACTTACATATACCTGATCTTGCCTCGAGTTTGTCCGGATTTTGCTTTTTAACATAGGCCGGACAACCCCATATCTTAACTCGTTTAAGAGATGGTCTCTTCCCATTCCATATCTCATATGGAGTGGTAGGCACCGATTTAGTTGGAACTCTATTCAATAGATATGTGGCTGTTTCCAGCACATAACCCCAAAAGGAGATAGGTAACTCAGCAGTGCTCATCATAGAGCGCACCATATCCAATAGGGTGCGATTCCTCCGCTCCGATACACCGTTGTGCTGTGGTGTATAAGGAGGAGTAAGCTAAGAGAGAATCCCATTCTCTTTAGATAATCCCGAAACTCATTACTTAAGTATTCACCTCCTCGATCAGATCGAAGAATCTTAATACTTTTGCCCGTTTGATTCTCTACTTCGTGCTTATAATCTCTGAATTTCTCAAAAGCTTCAGACTTTTGTTTCATCAGGAACACATGTCCGAATCTAGAGAGATCGTCAGTGAATGTAATGAAGTAGGAAGAACCGTTCCTGGCATGCGTAGACATGGGACCGCATACATCACTATGTACCAGTCCTAAGAGTTCGGTAACTCTTTCTCCGTGTCCACTAAACGGAGCTTTGGTCATTTTTCCTTTGAGACATGAATGGCAAGTATCATAAGATGATAATTCGAACGGATTCAAATAACCATCTCTATGTAACTTAGCTAGTCGTGTCGCATTGATATGACCAAGTCTACAATGCCACAAGAAGGATTCGTTCATATCTGAACCTTTCCTCTTGTGTGTGTTTTGTATATTTAGAACTGTATTCTGATTTAGAATGAATATGCCATTATGTAACGAGCCTGATGCAATCAACTTTTGATCTAGGAATATGTTCATAACATTATCCTGTACTACAAAATTATATCCCTCTTTACTCAATAACGAAACTGATATAATGTTGCACATCATGTTCGGTATATAATAGCACTCATTTAGAATCAGTGTATTACGACTTGGCAATACAAGGTGATATTCGCCAACTGCTTTGGCTACAATACTTGCACCGTTCCCTACTTGAACGGAATGATCACCTTTTCCCAGTTCTCTACCTTTACGTAGCCCATGTAACTGTTTACATATGTGGGATCCTGATCCGGTATCTAATACCCAGGACGTAGGGTGAACTGAGAAACAGTTCTCAATAACTAACACACCCGAAGAAGATGCATCAACATGCATGTTCTTTTGGGCGGTATGAGAATCCAGATATTCTCCTGTTTCCTGTTCAGTCTTATAACTTTTATAAGAAAGAACGGGTCCAACATTCCCTTGCTCAGTACAATAATCGGGTTCAGTCAATACATCAATATTATTATCTTGATTATGGCCTGACATGGTCGCTACCTGGAGAGAGAGAGAAGAAAACACTTTAGCGTATGCTCTTGCAAGATTAGATTGGTTATTATCTTATCTAATCAGGATGTCTCCCACTGTTTTTATCAAATCTACCTTCAAACCCTAAAAAGGTAAGATTAGCCGGGATTAATTACACCTTACAATTTCGTCAATCTTTCAGCCAGATCAGTGTCGGTACTTTGAGGGAGGTTCCCCGTGCTTTCGCACGGACCTAATTAAAGTAAACCTCGTTTTCCCATAGGCGTAACCCCGTTAACACTTTTCTAGACACCTACTCGATCGGCTAATTGTCCTGTGTAAAACTTCCCAGGAGTAACACTTACTCGCAGTGGGTATCGGGATCCAACTATCTCATAGGAGGTATGCAATCTCATTGCAAATTTCAACGCTTGAAATTCCCGACAATATTTTTACCCCTAGTGTCTTATGACCTTAACTATGGTCAACAAATCATAAGCACTAGTCAAGTTCTACCCGTCATTTCTTGATTAATTTAGACCCACCCACATGACCCTTAACTATGGTCAACAAAGTCATATGACCGTCCTAATTAATCACATCTTATGTTATATAGGAAAACATCACTTAGCTACCGTACACTGCGCCTTAACTATGGTCAACAAACGCAGCACGAATACTAAGTACTCTATTTTCCTAAAATGACGGAGGGTTACACAGGTTTTTCAGAAAACCCCGAGCGTAATGAACTTGATATCGTCGTAGAATCGAGTGTTTTTGAAAAGGAGTGTTTTTGAAGCTTTTCTTAGTTTCGCTAAAGGGGTCACTCCCGGTGAAGGGATCGTCGGCCCTTTCCTCATCGAATAAGGTGCAGGATATATCATATATATCGCTGTGCAAAGAAAAACACTAAAAGCAATCAAAAGACAAACCGCGTTTTGTAGCATCTGCCAGTTTCGCTAAATGAGTCACTCCCGGTGAAGGGATCTCGGTCCTTTCCTCATCGAATAAGGTGCAGGATATATCATATATATCACTGTGCAAAGAAAAACTGTAGCTACCCTTTTTATAAAGTTTTGATTCTACAACATCTTTAGGTTTCTTTTCCTTTTATTAATCTCATTAATAAAAATCCCATCAGCTTATGCTTCCTAAGCATCACAGAAGAAACGAAAGTAGTAATATTTATATATCAGCATATATATATAGTATAAGCATTCGTCTCAGGCAGTAATATGATCTCATCACAGAATATAGCAGCAGAAGAACATATATGAAATATTGGATATACTAGGACGTCCGTGTTTCAATACGAGCCTGTATAAAACACGGATTCCACGGTCACGACGAATAGCCAAACCCACATCCCAAGACCCCTACGAGAGCGGCAAGTAACACTGCCAATTCTAGGGTTAGGAGACCTGGTCTCGACTCCTCGAGATGGCCTCCCACTGGACCCTAGAACCCGGTTACTTGTGCTCCCCTCCTTGGGTCTACCTAATGCGGAAAAGTAAATAATATACACTGGTGACAGCAACCGCAACCTGGAAGTGCCCCAAATAAAAGAATATTACATTACAAATGAATTTTACATGAATGAAAATAAAAACCCTCATCTCACATAAAACCCCCGGCTATTCGGAACGCGACGATCCAATATAACATATCACAGCAACACATAATATCTCATATCATCAACGTAAGTAAATATGCGCATCCCAATTGTCGTTGACATATAGCAACGAAACCGGCGATATCACATATTACACTTACGGTCACAGAAAAGAAAGTGTAAAACTACAATATTTGGAATCCACAATCACTTTAGACATCGTAAATCCGAAATATCACATACATCGTATTTCATGCTTAACTCTATGAATTCCACATATCGTATCACATTCCAGGTAAATAAACAGTATTAAACTTTTCGAACAGATAATCAAACACCCAAAATTTCCTAAACTGCTCAACACTTGAGCGGGGTTCAAATAATCCCAGAATATGTCACAGTACCGGTGATCCAGCCGTAGAAGGGTCAAGCCAACGCCTCACATGTGGCACGCCGTACTGCCCCAAACCCGAAGGTTCAAAAGGCAGTTCAAGACGGTCACATAATCGAGTTAAGGTTTGTTGTCTTCTAGAGGGTCCACCGCTTAACTTGTACAATTTTTCCGAAAGATTTAAACCCGATAAAAATTCAACGCTTGAAAATTTGCCGTACCGGGAAACAGTGAGTTAATGATATCCGTTCAAATAGTTTAACAATTTCTAAATATCCGGAAAGAAATACGAACTTAAATATTCCGATCGAATCTACTTTTACAAAACAAACCCCAGAATTTTAAACACCTGAAACAGATTAAAAATACCCAGAAAAGTCAACAAGTACCTACGGTTATTACCAGGAAGCCACGTGTCGCCAATCGATCAATCCGCCGCGGAACCGCCGCGCAAGCAAGCTTGCGCCGCGCTTCCGCGGCCGTTTGATCGAATTGGGGGCTCGGGCTTCTTGGTAATTCTTAGAATTCCCTGCTGATTTTTTTACATATTTTTAATTTAGAAAAATCCCAAAATTTAAAAAATTTCCAGAGAGGGGTCTTTTTGCGTCGTTTCGGGTTCGATCGGAGTTTTAACTTCGTAAACACATCGCCTAATGCTCTAGCTAGGCTCTGATACCACTGTAGGGTTCCTAGGCACTCTTGTGAGGTTCATAAGGCATCAAACATGCACGGATTAAATTTTAGACGTGCCGAACAACCCAAAGACGGGATCTTTGCTAGATTATTAGGGTTTAACATGCAAGAAGATAACTTTTATCTAAGTGTGAGGGATTACAACCTTTGTAGTCCGCTCCTTCACTTCACAAGCTCCGAGTAGAAGTCCCTTTGCCGCGATCCACGATCTCCCGGACTCATGAGAGGCTCCACGACTCGAACGATCCATGCTAGCTCGAAGTATTCCAAATCTCCGATGATCTACGTCGAGGTTTCAAAGAACTCAGGCTATCTCACTCTTGAGAAGTGAACATACTAATCTCATGGGCTAGATGAGATGAGGATGAGAGAGTAGTATTTATGCTTTCTTTTTATATCATTTTCTCATATTTATTCATCACTTTTGGATTTTCAAGAGAGCTTATCAAGAAGGAAGAAGATGATAATGGAAAATATATTCCTAAGATTAAAACCTTTTGTGATGAATAGAAAGAACTATATGATTGATTTTTTAAACCATGGTCAAGGATGATAGGATAAGAATGAATAGAGAAACAACTAGGGTTAGGGTTTGGTTAGGTTAAAAGAATGTGTCATCCAAAAGATCTTTGCAATGACAAAAGAAAAATGCTTCTAGAAGGAACTTGAAGCATCTAACACTAATCAAACCCTAACCTCAATTAATCATCCTTAAACATGTTTAACAATTAATCATATCATGTCACAATAATATATATCACATATATATTATATATTTGCAACAAAAGAAAATAATACAATTAACATATATCGCATATATATCAATGTATCATCCACTGAGAAAATGAAATAATAAAGAGAGCCAATATTAGATAATGTAATACAATACATCATATATATTATTATACATTAAATCATCGAATCAACACTTGAATCGATGATCCGACTATATCGAATATTACCGACTAATATATCATGTACCGATTCATCGAATCAACACTTGATCCGATGTCCCGGTTCATTTCTAAATATCGCGAGAATATAATACGGTATCCCATATCGCATTATTCTCGGTCCTGCACATATCACATATGTGCCTCTACTCCGTTTCGCCTCAGCCAAGAAACCTCTGTGTAGGACTCTAAAGAATCGTCAATACGCCGGTAGCAGGTGATGATCATATCAAACACCCACAAGCTGCAAGCGGTCAGCTAAACGTAACAGCCACCCAGGTATTGAGCGATCAGAAGATCAACAATCTAGCCTGTGCGTTCTCCTATGAATCCGATCAGTAACACTCCCGTACAGTCCGGTCTGTTCGTCTGATATGTCGCATATCAAGTCTAGGGGTGGTATACGTCAGACCCCAGTAACCGATAAGTCGTGTCGATGTGTGGCTCATAATGGGTCGAGAAACTACTAGTAACACTTACCAGTAAATCTCTATATCAGCCCTGGACAGGGACTTCCAGTTATAGCCAATCGAACACAGCACAACATCAACTCCCTATACCGGGAGAGACGAATCCCCTCCTATCGCTCATTGCCTCCATGTGATTCGGGACTGTACCCAAAAGCCACCGTTTTGCACGCCTTCTTGGACGTGGTAAGGTGGAAATCAAAGCACAGTGGGAATCACACAAGACTCTATGACGATCTCGGGTCTTCAGACTACCCTGTACCTGTGTCACCGGAGAACTGCCATCTGACGTGTGGTATATCACCATCTGGGAGTTCTCGGCGAGTCCGTCCAGTGTACCCAGTCTCCACTGAGCACCCGTACACCATCTCTGATGTCTAACACCGATGGATATGGGATCATCCATCGCCCATCATATGGGTCAAGATGTGTATACGCTAGTCTACTCTGGTGTATCGATGCCCTGTCTCGATATACCCTCGACTAGGAACAGTTATAGGATGTACTCATCGACTACCGTGGCCCCACTAGTATGATCTCATCATAGTCCCAGTAGTCGAGTACAGATCCTAAGGGATTTATCAACATGTGAGAGTAAAACAGTAAACCAATACAAGTCAACATGTTAAGATAAAGTGAAACCAAATAGCATACTATCATGACGAGCAAGAAAGTCATCTCTATATATAACCAAGCATCCATTATAATATACATCATTTGTACAACAATGGCCTCTAGGGCATATACATAACTAACACCCACGACTTGGAACAATGAAGGATGTACTCATTGACTACCCAGGCCCCACTAGTATGATCTTCATCATAGTCCTGGAAGTCGAGTACACATCCTAAGGCTTTATCAACATGTTATCAGAGAGAAAGAAAGTATACATGTTAAGATAAAGAGCAACCAGATAGAGTACTATCATGTCGAGCAAGAAAGTCCTACCTATATATGTCCCAGCATCCACTACAATATAATCCTATGTACAGTAATGGCCTCTAGGGCATACATATAACTAACAATCTACCACTTGCACTAGGGTCATCTGTAGCAGTGGTTGCAGTATCACATACTCAACCATCCCATATGAGTCTCTCTCTGGGAAAAGGCCTTCGTGAGTGGATCTGCCGTGTTGTCCTCTGAGTCTACTCTCCTAACCTTGATCACCCTGGAGATCAACTATCTCCATGATCAGGTGATGCTTCCTCAGAATATGTCTGGGTCACTGATGGGATCATGGTTCCTTGGCCAAAGCCACAATTCCATTGTCACACATTGGTGGGAACCTAGTTCATCTTATGAACCAATATACACCAAAACTGCCTCTTTGGTAGTATCTATAATAGCGATGTTACCAGCCTTTATCGTCTAGTTTGCCACGGTATCTAGCTTGGAACTCTTCCAACATACCGTCCCTCCACTGAGGGTAAAGACAATGCCCGCGACTGACATTCAGTCGTCCTTATCACCCTGGAACCTTTCCAGTGATTCTCCCCAGGATCAATTAATACAATCTTACTACAGCTAGTGAGAATCCTAACATCCATTTAGATCTATCTCATAGATCCAAATCTCAGGATTTAGGAGGTATCACTTTGATCCTATATGGAGAATCTATGTGATAAGAGGAGATCGACTGATCGTAGCATAGGAAATTCCTTTCCTATCAAGAGTATGTCATCCACGTACTCTACGAGGATCATTACTATACTCCATACTACCCTTTTGTACATATAAGGTTCATCTACCATTTTGATGAAGTCAAACTCTTTGACTACCACATCAAAACAGATGTTCCAACTCCGCGATGCCTGCTTTATCCTGTAAAGCAACTTGCACATGTTTCCGCTGCTCCCACTGTTTACGAAGCCCTCTGGCTGTGTACTTATAGACTTTCTATTCTAAATCAGTATTTAGAAAAGCAGTCATGACACCCAACCACCAGATATCACAGTCATGGTATGTAACAATGGTAAGTAGGATCTGGATGGACTTAAGTATGGTCCCTGGAAAAGGTTTCATCATTTTCCACTCTTGGTCGATGACGAAAACCTTTAACAAGTCTAGCTTTGAAAGTCTCAACTTTTCCATCTACACCAAGTAATCTTCTCAAGATATACTTGCTCCTGATGGGGATTTAACCCTTCAGATATAGCAACCAAAGTCCATACTTTGTTGGTGTATATGGATTCCATCTCAGATCGCTAAGCATCCAGCCATTCTTACAGAGTCCCTACTCTCGATGGCCTGCTCGATACTAGATGGGTCATCATCTCATGATGCATTCCTCGCTCCCACTGTCATCGAGAAACCGAGGTATCTCTCAGGCGGATGAGGAACCCTACTAGATCGGCGGAGAGGCTGAGGTTCATCGGAAACTATTGAATCCTTTGGTTCTGTCAAATCATCAGTTGCAGTTTTGTATAGCTGGAACCTTTCCAGTTCTACAGAACTGACCTTGCCTCGATCTTGTCCGGATTTTGCTTTTGACATAGGCCGGACAATCCCAAATCTGAACTTACTTAAGAGATAGGCTCTTCCCATACCATATCTTATATGGAGTGGTAGGCATTGATTTGATTCGAACCTAATTCAATAGGTATGCAGCTTCTCAAGCGCATAATTCCCAAAAGGAAATAGGAAACTCAGTAGTACTCATCATAGAGCACACCATATCTAATATTGTGCGATTGCTCCACCCCGATACACCGTTGTGTTGTGGTGTATTCAGAGTAGTAACACTGAGAGAGAATCTCATTCTCCTTTAGAATAGTCCAGGAATTCTATGCACAAGTATTCTCCTCCCTGATCTCATCATAGGACATAATACTTATACCCGGTTATTGGTTCTCTACTTCTAACTTATATTCTGTGAATACCTCAAAAGCTACGGACTTATGTTTCAACAGAAACATATGACTGAATCTTGAGAGATTGTCAGAGAATATAATGAAGTATAAAGAACCAGTCCTGGCATGTGTAGACAGGAGACCTTACATACATCATCATGTATCAGTCCCAAGAGTTTACTAACTCTTTCTCTGTTTTCAGTAAACGGAGCTATGGTCATCTAATCTTTGTGACATGACTGGCAAGTTTCACAAGATGTAAATTCAAACTGATTTAAATATGCATCTAAATGTAACTTAGCTAGTCGGGTCGCATTGATATGACCTAGTCTACAATACCTCAAGAAGGATCCGTTCATTTCTGAACTCTTCCTCTTGTGTGTGTTCTATATACTAAGAACTGTAGTTTGATTTAGAACATCAATGCTTTTAGATAACGTGCCTGAACCGATCAACTTTTGATATAGGAAATGTTCAAAACATTATCCAACAATACAAAATTTTATCATTTCTTTACTAATAAAGAGACTGATATGATTTTGTATATCAGGTTCGGTATCTAATAACATTCGTTCAGAATCAATGTATTGGTAATACAGGGTGACAGTGACCGACAGACTTGGCTGCAACTCTTGCCCCGTTTTCTGCCTCATGAAACTTATCACCCGTTCTCAGTTCTTTACCTATCTGTAGCCCATGTAACATATTACATATGCGGGATCCTGATCCGGTATCATATACCCAGGACGTAAAGGATACAGAGAAACAATTCTTTGTAATGAATACACCCGAAGATGATGCATCATATGCACTTTCTTCGTTTGGGCGGCACGGGAATTCTGGTAATCCCTAATTTCCTGCTCTGTTTTATAACAATTATAAGTTGGAGTGGGACCAACGTTCCCCAGCTCAGTATAACAAGCGGGTTCGGTCAATACATCCTTATTATTATCTTGATTAAGGCGTGACATGGTCGCTACCTGGAGAGAGAGAGAAGAAAACACTCTGCGTGCGCTCTTGCAAGATCAGATTGGTTATTTATTTTATCTAATCAGGATGGCTCCCACTGTTTTTATCAAATCTTCCTTCAAACCCTAAAAGGAAAGACTAGCCGGGATTAATTACACGCTACAAGTTCGCCAATCTTTCAGCCAGGCCAGTGTCGGTACTTTGAGGGAGGTTCCCCGTGCTTTCGCATGGACCTAATTAATGTAAACCCCGTTTTCCCAGAGGCGTAACCCCGTTGACACCTTTCTAGACACCTACTAGATCGGCTAATTGCAAAGTGCAAAACTCTCCCAGGAGTAACAATTACTCGCAATGGGTATCGGGATCCAACTATCATATAGAAGGTATGCAATCTCATTGCAAATTTCAACACTTGAAACTCCCGATAATGGTTTTTACCCCTAGCACCTATGACCTTAACTATGGTCAACAAATCATAAGTACTAGTCAAGTTCTACCCGTCATTTCGTGATTAATTAGACCCACCCACATGACCCTTAACTAAGGTCAACAAAGTCACGTGACTGTCCTAACTAATCGCATCATATGCGGTGTAGGAAGACATCACTTAGCTACCGTACACTGTGCCTTGACTATGGTCAACAAACACAGCACGAATACTAAGTACTCTACTTCCTAAAATGACGGAGGGTTGCGGCTGGTTTTTATGAAAACCTTTAACTCTTTGAACTTGATCTCGTTGCGGAATCAAATGGTTTTTAAATGGAATGTTTTTGAGGCTTTTCTAGTTTTGCTAAAGGGGTCACTCCCGGCGAAGGGATCGTCGGCCCTTTCCTCGTCGAATGAGGTGCGGGATATATCATATATATCACTGTGCAAAGCAGAAACTATAGAAGCAATCAAAAGACAAACCGATGGTTGTAGCATCTGCCAGTTATTGCTAAAGGAGTCACTCCCGGTGAAGGGATCTCGGTCCTTTCCTTATCGAATAAGGTGCAGGATGTTCTACAATGAACACCGCGATGCAAAGCAAGAACTATAGCTACCTGTTTTTATTTTGAAATTCGATTCCACAACATCAATTAGGTTTATTTTCTTTCATTAATCTCATTAATGAATATCCCATCATTTAAATTACCTAAACATCACAGATAAATATGACGTACACTTATGCCATCAGCATTCGCCTCGATGTCCCCTCGTGCACCGTTAGGTTAGGTAACTAACGGCAGAGCGGGGCAGGGCTAGCGCGGGTGTAAAACATAAGTAACGTCTATATAATATATCATATATACTATATATTATAGCTATCACAGAACATCACATGGTCACATCACAGATAACGCAGCACAAAATATCATATGAAATATTGGATATACTAGGACGTACGTGTTTTCAATACGAGCCAGTATAAAACACGGATTCCACGGTCGTGATGAATAGCCAATCCCACATCCCTAGACCCCTACGAGAGCGGCAAGCAACCCTACCAATTCTAGGGTTAGGAGTCCCGGACTCGACTCCTCGAGATGGTCTCCCACTGGACCCCAGAACCCGGTTACTTGTGCTCCCCTCCTTGGGTCTATCCTAGTGCGGAAAAGTAAATAATATACATCAACGGTGACAACTTCCGCAACCTGGAAGTGCCCCAATAAAAGAATATTACATACAAGTTTTTACATGAATGAAAATGAAAAACATTCATCTCACATAAAAAACCCCGGCTATTCAAACACGACGATCCAATATAACATATCCAGCAACACATAACATCACATGTCATCAACGTAAGTAAATATGCCATCCCAATTGTCGTTAACATATAGCAACGAAACCGGCGATATCACATATTACACTTACGGTCACAGAAAAGAAAGTGTAAAACTACAACAGTTGGAAACCGCAAACTCTTTAGACATCGCATGCCTAATCAAATGAATTCCTTAGACATCGCATGCCTAACAATTATAAACCCCGCATTTTAGTCTCATTATCGAAAACTCTTTTCAATATTAAGTCGGGCAATTCAACAAGATTCCCGATATTCTGATCGAATGCTCGTCGCAAACTTCAGTAGACGGCCGCACCCCCAATACCGTCGACGAAGTGCACCAAGGCGGAACACCGCTGCCGCGAGCACCCGAACGGATGTTTTCGGCGACGGGGTTCTCCTACAGTCACTTGGTCGAGGCTAAGGGGTGTAGCTGTCTATAAAGTTTACCCGGCGAGTATCCGCGTACGCTACGTGATTGCGACGGACTTTTGATCACATCAAAATTCCGTGGCAACCGATCAAATGAGACTAAACTGCTGTGTTTATAACATTCATTCAGTTATCTCATAACTACTTATGAATTCCAATTATTGTATCCCATTCCGGATAAATAGAAAATATTAAAGTTTCCGATCGAACATTCGAACACCCAAGTTTTCCCGAAACCATTCAACATATGAAATAAGTTCAAAGACATTCATTTCATGCCTCAGTACCAACGGTCCAGCCGTAGAAGGGTCAAGCCAACGCCTCACATGTGGCACGCCGTACTGCCCCAAACCCTAAGGTTCAAAGGGCAGTTCAAGACGGTCACATAATCGAGTTAAGGTTTGTTGTCTTCTAGAGGGACCATCGCGTTACTTGCACTACTTAGGTCGTTAAACTACGGAAAAATCTAACAATTGGAAATTTCCCAGCAGGGGAAAAAGTGGGTATTTATATCCGGTCGAACTTTTTAACATATTCTAAAATTACCCGGAAAAACACATAGACAAAATTTGATAATCCGATCGAATCTACGAACTCCTAATACAACCCAGAAAACTCAACTCTTGAGTAAAGATTAAAAATTCCCAGAAAATACAGTACCTGAATATAGGAATTACTGTGCAATTTTTAAAACTTGATGTGACAGAATGGCCGCGGAACCGCCGCACGAGGCATGCTCGTGCCGCGGTTCCGCCGCGCATTAGTTGAATCACGGGCACGTGCAGCACATATTTTCTTAAAATTCCCTGCTGAATTTTCTGCATATTTATAATGTGGAAAAATGCACAGTTTTGAAAAAAGTTCAGAGAAGGCTATTGTATTAGGGTTTCGGGTTCGTACGGACTTCAAACTTCGTCTACACATCGCCTAAGGCTCTAGCTAGGCTCTGATACCACTGTAGGGTTCCTAGGCACACTAATGAAGTCTCATAAGTGATCAAACATGGCCAATTAAAATTTTACAAGTGCCGAGAAACCCTAATACGGATCGTTAACTAGATGTATAGGCGATGCGATGCAAATAAACGAATTATAGCTAAAGGAAAGGGGCTACAACCTTTGTAGATCCGGTCCTCCACCTCCTAGGCTCCGTGATGACGTCCCTCCGCTGTCCAAATCGAATCCCGGACTCTAGCATCGGCCTCATCGGAGAAATGGGCGGGCTAGGTCGTCGGCTTCGATGCCGAAGATGATCTACGTCGAGGCAACTCAAGATCAAACTCCAACTTCACCAAGTCTTGAAACTTGTGAAGAAAACACCCTATACTACTTGGCAAGAGGTAGAGGATGAAGAAATAGGAAGTGGGTTCACTTTGGAATTGGATTTCTCACTCATTTGCTCAAGTTGCCATTGAAGATATCAAGCTTTTTCTTCTTCAAGAAGAAGAAGAAGAAGAAGATAATATGATAAGTATTATTTAAAAAAGAAAACAATATGATACTTATTATATATTCAACCATGGTTTAGTGTAGAGATTTAACTAAGGTTAGATGAATGGTTAGGGTTAGAAGAAGAAGACAAGAATGGTCACTAAGTCAAAGTTACATGAAGCATCAAGAAGCTTCATGTAAGAAAGCAACCATTTTGTTTTCTTTTCTCTTTTTCTCAAAAAAAGAATAGATAAATAAATAAGTAGATAATAAAAAGAAAACCCTAACCATTACACAACCATGGTTTAATCTTCACACAAACCCAAGTGAGCATGTATCATCAAACATGATACAAACAAGTGCACAAAAATATATCACATATACAATGTGCATTTCAAGTGAGAAAATCCATTTAAAGTGAACCGATACTGGTTAATGCAAAGTAATGTATCAAATATATAATTATGCATTAAATCATTAAATCAATACTTGATTTAACGATCCGGTTATATCGCATATAACCGACTAATATCCAATGTATCGGCTTATCGAATCAATCCTTGATTCGATAACTAGGTTATATCGCATACAACCAATCGATACATTCATCGCGAGAATAGAATGCGGTATCACATACACGCATTATTCTCGGTCCCGCACATATCTCATATGCGCTCATATTTCGTTTCGCTTGAGCCAGGAAACCTCTGTGTAGGACTCTAAAGACTCGTCAATACGCCGGCAGCAGATGATGATCATATCAAACGCCCACAAGCCGCAAGCGGTCTGCTAAACGAAACGGCCACCCGGGTATTGAGCGATCAGAAGATCGACGATCAAGCCCGCTCACACTCCTGTGAATCCAACCAGTAACACTTACCGTATAGTCCGGTCTGTTCGTCTGATATGTCGCATATCTCGCCTAGGGGTGGTAAACGTCAGACCTCAGTAGCTTGATAAGTCATGCCGACGTAAGGTCCATAACATTCGTGAAACTACTGATAACTCTTACCAGTATATCACTGCAACCTTGGCCAGGGATTTCCTGTTATGGCCAGTCGTGCATTGCGCAACATCAACCCCCAATACCAGGAGAGACGAATCCCCTCCTATCGCTCATTGCCTCCATGTGAATCGGGACTGTACCCAAAAACCACCTATTTGCACGACTCAGTAGAGCCGTGGTAGGGTAAAAATCAAATCACGGTGTGAGACACACAAGACTCTATAACGATCTCGGGTCAACAGACTAAGCTGTACCAGTGTCACCAGAGAACTGCCATCTGACGTGAGGTATAATACCATCTGGGAGTTCTAGGGGAGTCCGTTCAGTGTACCCAGTCTCCACTGAGCACCCGCATACCATCTCCGATGTCAAACACCAATGGATATGGGATCATCCTTCGCCCATCACATGGGTCGAGAAGATATACACTAGTCTACTCTGGAATATCGATGCCCCGTCTCGATATTCCCACGACTAGGAACAATGAAGGATGTACTCATTGACTACCCAGGCCCCACTAGTTTGATCTTCATCATAGTCCTGGAAGTCGAGTACACATCCTAATGGCTTTATCAACATGTAATCAGAGAGACAGAAAGTATACATGTTAAGATAAAGAGCAACCAGATAGCGTACTATCATGTCGAGCAAGAAAGTCCTACCTATATATGTCCCAGCATCCACTACAATATACATCCTATGTACAGTAATGGCCTCTAGGGCATACATATAACTAACAAATCCAACGACTAGGGACCTGAAAAAGGATGTGCTTGTAGACTACCCAGCCCCCACTAGTGTGACTGCCATCACAACGCTGGTAGTCAAGCAAGATCCTAAGAGCTCTATCAATACGTATACTCATATATTAAGATAAATAAAATCAAGTAGCATACTACCATGTTTAGCAAGACTGTTATATAACCGTGAATAACCCAAGCTTCCATTAAGTAATATACAAACTAGTATGATACAGTAATGGCCTTCTAGGGCATAAACACTAACAATCTCCCACTTGCACTAGGGCCATGTACTGGCATATCGCAGACCTATCATCTCAAATAGCCTCTCGAACTGCGTCTGAGGATTGGCCTTTGTGAATGGATCAGCAGTGTTATTCTTTGTATCTACTCTCTTTATCCCGATCTCCCGGCGATCGACGATCTCTTTGATCTGGTGATACCACCTTAAGATGTGTCTGGACTTCTAATGGGACCTGGGTTCCTTCTCTAAAGCTATAGCGCCGTTGTTGTCGTAATACAGAGGTATTGGACCAACACCGGTAGGAACCACCTGAAGTTCTATGAGGAACTTCTTCATCCAGAAAGCTTCTTTTACGGCATCGCAAGCAGCTGTGTACTCCGCTTCCATCGTTGAGTCAGCAACGGTGTCCTGCTTGGAACTCTTCCAACAGACCGCCCCTCCATTGAGGGTAAAGACATAACCCGACATGGACTTGGAGTCATCCTTGTCACTCTGGAAGCTGGAGTCAGCAAAGGCCTCGATCTTGAGGTCTTTTCCGCCATACTCCAAGAACATCTCCTTAGTCCTTCTCAGGTACTTGAGAATGTTCTTTACTGCTATCCAGTGCTTCTCCCCTGGGTTTGCTTGATACCGGCTTACTACGCTCAATGCGTATGCTACATCTGGTCTGGTAAATAACATCGCATACATTATAGAGCCTACCGCAGAAGCGTAGGGTATAATCGACATGCGATCCATTTCCAAATCAGTCTTGGGAGACATCTCTTTGGAGAGGGTGATTCCGTGACAAGCCGGTAGGTTACCGCGCTTAGAATCATTCATACTGAATCTTTTCAATATGGTGTCTATGTACCTGGACTGCGAAAGTCCTAACATCCTCTTTGATCTATCACGATAGATCTGGATCCCCGGAATGTAGGTGGCATCACCCAGGTCTTTCATGGAGAACTTCTGTGACAAGAATCTTTTGACTGACTGTAGCATAGGAATATCATTTCCTATTAGGAGAATGTCATCCACGTACAAGACGAGGAATACAACAACTCTCCCTACAATCTTACTGTATATGCATGGTTCATCTGGATTTTTGATAAAGTCGAATTCTTTGACAGTATCATCAAAACAGATGTTCCAACTCCGCGATGCCTGCTTTAGTCCATAAATGGATTTAAGCAGATTACATACTTTACCGCTGCTCCCACTCTGAATGAATCCCTCTGGCTAATCCATATAGACACTCTCTTCCAAATTACCATTTAGAAAGGCAGTCTTTACGTCCATCTGCCAGATCTCATAATCGTGGAAGGCAGCAATAGCAAGAAGGACCCAAATGGATTTGCGCATAGCCACTGGAGAAAAGGTTTCGTCATAGTCCAAACCGGGTCTTTGACGGAAACCCTTTGCAACAAGTCTAGCCTTATAGGTTTCAACCTGTCCATCTACACCAATCTTCTTTCTGAAGATCCACTTGCATCCTACGGGTTTTACCCCATCTGGAGCAATGTCCAAAGTCCATACTTTGTTTATGTACATGGACTCCATTTCGGTCCGCATTGCATCCAGCCATTTTACCGAGTCGCCGCTCTGAATGGCTTGCTGGAAGCTAGTAAGGTCGTCATTATCAATGACGCGATCTTCTCGATCCCCGTCTATGAGAAAACCATAGTATCTCTCAGGCGGATGAGACTGCCTACTACTTCTGCGGATAGGCGCTGGTATGCCCCTTTCTTCTGAAACTTCTTGTTCTACCAAACTTTCAGTAACAGCTTGTGGTTATGGAATTTCTTCCAGTTCTACTGCGCTCCCACTCTTCTAATTTTCTAAAAATTCAGTTTCTAAGAAGTGGGCATGACGAGAAACAAAACCTTTTGTTCCTCTGCATAATAGAAATAATATCCCTTGGAGTTCTTTGGATATCCCACAAGCTTACACTAAACTGGGCGTGCCTCGAGCTTGTCCGGATGCTGCTTTTTTACAAAAGCTGGACATCTCCATGTCCTAAAGTGTTTAAGACAGGGTTTCTTCCCACTCCAGATCTGATATGGTGTGGTAGGCACAGTCTTGGTTGGAACCTGGTTCAAAAGATATGCAGCTGATTCTAGTGCATAACCCCAGAAAGATCGCGGTAACTCAGTCTTACTCATCATGGAATTTACCATATCCAATAGGGTTCGATTCCTCCTTTTCGATACACCGTTGTGTTGTTGTAACATTTCAAAAAGATAAATATTAATTTTGGGAATTTTTATAATTTAATATTATTTTATTGAATATTTTAATATTTCGGTATTATTAAATACAAATAAATGGGAAAAATTATGGAAAATTATAAAATAGGGAATTTTATAGAATTATGCCATTTCTAAGTTTAATTGATTAGTTATATGCTAATTTAGTGCTAATCGCGATTAAAAATCGCTAATCGGTTTTTTAGCATTTTTGTGCAAAACATGCACATATCACTTTTTCACACTTGTGCATTTTCTTGCCATGGTTCACTTTGGGTTTACTATTCTTGGGAGAAGGATTTTGAGAGAATAAGAAAAGGAAAAGGAAAAGAAAATGGGAAAAGAATAAAGAAATGAGGTATGGTGAGAGAGAGAAAGGTATGGGTTTTCTTTGACTTTGGACTTAGCTATTCTCTTCATTCCTCATTCATTTTCCCTCCCTCTCCCTCCATTGCTGCTGTTGCTCCTGCACCTCACCTCCCTCCCCTCTTCAAGCCCTCTAAACACCTCTAAAACAACTCCAAAACCCCACTCTCATTTCATTAAAAGTGTGCACAAGCTCAAGATCTACACTTGGAGCTAAAGAAGCAAGGATTTTGGCCACTAGGGGCAACTCAAGAAAATTCTTGAGTTGCCAAATGAGGTATTTTCTGGATCATTAACTTAGTTTTAGCATTTCCTTTACCCCCATGTTTAGATTGAACCGATATTGTGTGATATTGTGGAATTAAGGAAAACCTAGTTAGGGTTTGAGGAAATTATGAGTTGTAAATGTGAAATTGAGTTCAGTAGAGGCTACACCAACACCCTAGTGTATGAATTGAGAACCTAACCTGTGAATTGAAACCCGAAATACGGATTTAGAAACCGATATCGGAGAATTTGTGGAATCTGTGAAGGGTATATTGAATCTGCTATCACCCGAGACATCCTAAATTAAAATTGATTGGACAGTGACATGTGCAGGCACCCAGGAAGCTACCACCAAGACCCCAACCCCTAACTCATTAAGACGGCCGCAGATTTATCCATTCTGGCCGCAATTTGCGGCCAGACCATGGTGGATTTGCCTTGTTTTGGTTTTGGTGTTCCCTTATCTGTAGATTTGGCCCCTGGTATATATAGATTTGTCCAATTTGACCTAGGGAGAAATCTGGAACATATTTCCTAAGTTGCTGTTTTGGATTCGTGTTTCCGTATTCCGTATTCTTAAGTCTGAATTTGTGTCTTGTGTATTACCTCGACTATTTGGCGTTTATATGACGATATAGAGGATTTATTGATGGTTTTGAAGGCGTGCTATAGGTTCTAACCTATATGCCCCTTATCGTATCGTTTTGGGATTCGTATGCTGTTTTAGTTTTGAATTGGTTTTAATACGCATATACGACACTTTGATGTGTAGGTACCCCATGAAGACTTCGGGACGACAAGCAAACGCGTGGTGACATCGAAAGATAAAGACGCAAGGTGAGTAGATTATAACAACTGGGGGAAGTCGGGTGGATGGCATATATCACCCCCGCAGTCCGTAGTTGTTATTATATATGATAGTTAGGTGTATTATGGATAGTGTAGGGTTAGAAGTGACTAGTGTAGTTCATAGTCGCGAACCCTAGAATAGATTTACACCTACACGCACACCCTTAAATATTCTTTTCACTTGCACTGTGTTTGATGATATTGGATGGCTTTGGAGATGAGTCAATGATGTTGGGCATTGTGCCGCGAGATCGGTGATTTGATGTGATTCGTATTTGGGATACGATACGTGATCTCTAGCGGGCCTTGGGACGTGTGCTTGCACACGCAGTATATAGATGGTATCGATTTATACTAGACTTAGATCAGTACCCCAGATTATTTGTTATGATGATAAGGATACCTGATATCTGATGAGAGGAATGTGATATTGACCCGTACCCAGCTATTGGGATGCCGTACGATGATTTACCGTACGAGCCTATATTAATGATAGATCTGCGCTCATGACTCGAGGATGTCTTACGATATACTGTATCGTACGCGATATTATTGAGGCGGGATCACTGACTAGTATATCTATATATATCGACTCAGATTTAGGTGGTTTCCATACCTCTCCCGATTGACTTGATACTTAGATCTGTAGTTTGCATAGTAGATTCTTTACTGTGGTGTTGATTATTTGATTTCCGCATATTCATGCTATTCGCATTGCTTGCATATGTTTATTGCTATATTATTATCATGTTGTTAGGACACCAGCACCATTATCGATGATGCGTATGTTCCACGTACACTATTTGCCGGCTCACACACTTCATCATCGATAATTGCCATGCCACTACACTGTAGTACTGTTGCATTCATGATATGACTCTTGCATGGCATATTGTACGCTTATACCTGTACACAAATATAGATGAGATATGTTGTTTCAAACTGATTCGTTTTAAAAGAGCAGTTTCCCTCGACATGTGCACATTACTATTCCATGTTGCATGACTTCTGATATGCTTACCTTTCCTTACATGTCGCATACATCATGTTTTGATTATACGCATTGAGATATGTTGTTTCCATGATATTTCTGGATTTGGGAACCGTGGGTATTTCAAAAGAGAATATATGATTTTTTAAAAAACCCGGTTACCCTTGATATGATATTTCACTGCGTCGACCATGTATTTTCTCGGTGCTGAGAGCGACATGTGAAACCCGATTCGAGGAGGCGGATGAGGCCGATTGCGGGTACATGGTGGACCCGGTATGGTACTCCGGGGCGAGAACAGTTTTGTTGTGTAGTAGACGGTGAGCCTGGCAGAGGGACTACTACCTACCGGTGATTGTATTTGAGCTCGGCGGATATCGGGAGGGATACCGACCGGAGTTGAGAGATGGACATGGGCTGACCCGTACTGCCGGGGGCGAGGGCCGATACCGCAGACGGAGCCCCATATGGATGAGGATTTACGTGCCGATGCTAGGCACGGGTTTCATGACGATTTCCATGATTTTGATTATATCATCATATTTGCATGCATGATGCTTATTGTCATTGGGTGACGGGTGGACGGGTTCCACGTTTATACAGACTTGATCACATACAGACTGGATCTACATTGATCATACTTCATGCAGAGATACCTTATACTGATGATATGTTATTACCTGAGTACTTGGCACAACATGCATGCTTAGATGTTACATTGCCACTTTATCATGCTTCAGACGTACTCTTGTGGTTTATATTACTGATTGTTTGACCTAGGTTTATGTCTTGCATTCGGTTTTTGCTTGTAGATATTTCTGTTCACGAGTTGACAACTCACCCCCGTTGTGCCACAGTTCTTGCAGGTTTTGCCGTACCGGTTCCATTGCGGCATTTCTGGCACACTGCTTCCTTGCGGGTGAATTGCTTTTGGTAGGTGGATTCTTTTGCATCAAGAACCACCATTGTACTTGTATTATTCATTGTATCTAGAATTTCCATCAACCAAAACTTGTATATTGTTTCGGACTTAGACACTAGTGATGTATTATTCGACCTTAGAGTCGCACTTAGCAGTATTACGGTTTTCATGTTATTATGAGTTTTCTTTTGAGTTTTGATCCTCGCCCTTCGGCGTTGTATATTATATTGCTTGTGTGGTTGTGACCGTCGATTGACGAAGAGCTAGCTCCCGCTTGGGGATGCCTTTTATCATTGCATATATGTTGTTCTTGTTGTAGCCCGTTCGGAGCCAGTATTTACAAAAGAAAGTCTGCCGAAATTTTTAGAAAAGACTTGACATTTTAAAATGCATATTCGGCTTAGTTATTTAAAAACCTTGACTTCAAACATGTTTTCCTTCACTTCTTTAAACCAGTTTTCTTTACTTACTCTTAAAATGGTTTTAGATTTCTTGGCTTTTGGCTTACTTGGATCAGATTGAGTCCTATAGACTTCATATGGTTCAAGGGCCAGTCACGTGCTCTTTCGGGTCATGACAAAGTTGGTATCAGAGCGCTAGGTTGACCTTGGTTCGAGTCTAAGTTTGACTATGTATACAGAACTTAGGCTTGACCTTACGGAACTTCGACTTAGTCGAGGGGGTATTAGACCCAAACTTTCGTCGTATAGGATGACCCTTGGTTGATGGAATAGGTGACTAAAGTAGAGTGACGTACCGTGGGTATGTTCCGCGGCATACTTACGACACGCCACTCCTCTTAAGGAACCTTAGGATGTACATATTTTCGAGATCAGTGACTCTCTTCATATCCATGATTATACATCCATTTGAGATCCCCGATTCTATTAGTTTCATGATCATACCTTCATTGATGATGTTCCTTCTTATGATCATGTATCCACTCTGGATCTGTTGTTCTCTTCCTTGCCATTGATCTGCTCTCTTCGATACTCGATTGAGGTTCTTGTCGCCATGTTTGAGCGCAGTTTGGGCTGCTGCTAGGGTTACGGTCAGGGCGAGCTCGTCTGGTACGAGGGCCGACCATTGTGTTTTCTGGTGACATGGGAACATCTCGAGTTAGTATTGATGACAGTGACCTCTAGTGGAGGCGAGTGCTTGGTTTTGCACCGGATGATCGGGCCATTGTTAGAGCTGCCAGTTGAGAGAGGACTGTTGATGTACAACATACCTCAGAGATTATGATGCTGCCTACCGTGCAGACAGATGGACCAGCTGTTGCTGAGATTGACAGGATGTCGCTTCCGGAGCTTACGAGCTGAGATTGCCAGAGCTTCCAGGCAGATATGAGACAGATGATAGCTAGTCTACCCGATTTGAGAGACGAAGGTGATTCGTCCGATTTATGCGCCGGAGCGGGCCCAGTTGAGTTGAAGATTTGCAGTGTGGAGAGTCTTACTCAGATATAGAGCAGACCGATTCAGAGATGACCGCTAATGTATCGCCTTTCCTGGAGGATTGAGGCGATGTTCGGCGTATAGGCGAATGAGCCAGTTGTTGCTGCAAATGATGAGATATCGCCCAGATGGTTGGAGCTACTGCAGCATGAGCATATACTTAGAGATATGATGGACGGTCGCTAGTCACCTGAGGATGAATGGCTAGGACATGTGGTTCGTTCGTTTATCGATGCGAGGTCATCAGATAGATTGTTTCCAGCTAGAGACGACTTCACGCAGGTTCGTTGAGAGTCGATAGAGACGATCGAATGTCAGGAGCCCATTTTCCAAGTTTAAAGTATACGGAAAGACATGCAGGTGATTCTATGGACCCTCTAGAAGAATGAAACCCTAACTCGACTTAATGACCGTGTGAAAGCCGTTGAACGTTAGGGTTTGCGGCAGTTCCGCGGCGCCATTAGTGAGGCTTGGGTTTGCCCTTCTACGGCTGGACCACCGACGCTGTGGCATGTACTCGATACTATTAAACTGTACTCAAGATGTTGATCTCTTGGGGGATTATAAGGTTCTGACGAGTCGATCGAATGATTCGACATCATTCGGATATCATGTGATGGGATGCATTGCTTGGGAGACTCCAGTATACGAGTATAGCCGTTGGAGCCCAGTCCATGCAGCCACGATGAGACGAGTCCGAATCAGTCGACATTGAAGCAGAGTGAAGAAAAGAGTTCGCAAGAGATTTGTAAGTGCACGGCGGCGCCCCGGCCTCCATCCCGAGGCCAAATGCGGAAGCGATGGTTAACTTTAATTTTCTTGAACCGGCATCACCGCGCACTAAAACCCGGATCGTGCCATTAACTAGTCCTAGCTAACTACAAGATGGGGAAGAGAGATATACCGAGCGATCCGTGTCCTCTGGTTTTCTCGTCATTGTCCCGATCTCCCGCGGAATGTCCGGTCTCCACCTCCTCGCCGGAAAAGCACCACGTCGCCGGCTTCTTTTACGGCCTCCCACCTCTATACCGAGGCAACTCGGGCACGAAGTTGGCGAGCCGACATGCCCAAGATTTGCTGTAGAATATAGTATAGAACCATGTCTCATTTTGGGGTTGTGGAGGTTGCCATATGGTGGAGGAAATGATATAAGCTTTTGGAGATGGAGTTGTAGGGATTTTACAAAGCCAAAGATACAAAAAATCCCCACACATGAAAAATGGGCAGCCCCCATCTCCTATGGCCGGCTATGACTATGGGAATGAGAGAATGGGGTAAAAAAAATGAGGGAGACCAATAATAATGCAAGGGAGAGGAAAAAACTTATCATGAAACATGATCACAATCAAAACCCACACTCCACCAACCAATCAACAATCATGATTGCTTCAAAAAGTCAAGCAATCATGAACACAAGAAAGTCAAGGTATGGTGCAATTATCATGACATTACATCTTGCAAAAACAACCCTCTAAATTGCCAATTTGCACAAGTGCAAATTAGCCCTCCTCCACCAAACTTCGGCCAATGAAAGATACAAGGAAATATGGCCGAAACGGAAAACAAACTGGCAACTCCAGAAAACTGATCCCGTAATAAATTACAGGAAAAACCCCGATACTGTGTATACACACCCGCATCTGTATTCCGACCGGATACAAATGCAATGAGACAAAATCTACACTGTACTATACTAGGATCCGGCTTAAACCAAAGCCGGCTAGTAATATCCGTTCGATCCTGATCCGTGCAATACCGCACGTATCTGATCGAACCCTGCCATATATCCATACAGCCATAAGTACTAACTGTCCGATCCTGATCCGTGCAATACCGCACGCAGCTGATCGAATCCTGCCATATCTCCATACGGCCTCTACAGCGTTTCGCCCGAAAGCTTGAGTAACTGAATGTGGGGGACTCTAAAGACTCGTCAATACTATGGCTATGGATTTAACCACTAGCACGCCAGAGGTATTAGCCATAAATGACGGGCCACCAGCTATTGACCGAAAGGGACGTCGATGAGCGAACTCATCCTGATACCCTATTGAGCCTGTCAGTGACAATATCCGTACAGTCCGGTCCGTTCGTCTATGAGCATCGCATGGCGGGCCTAGGGGGTTGGTAAAAGTCAGACCCCCAAAAGCGGTACAAGTCGTGTCGGAGTGTAGCCCAGAACACCCTGAGATACTACTGGAATACCTACCAGTAAATCTCCAGCCTCGGTCGAGGGCTTCGTGTAATGGCTCTCCTAGACACAGCGCGACCTCACCCCCAATACCGGGAGAGACGAACCCCTGAAGATCCGCTCACTGCCTCCATGTGGCTCGGGACTGTACCCAACTAAAACCTGTTTGCACGTCTCCTTTGAGCGTGGTAGGGTAGTAATCAAAGTACAGTGGGAACTCACACGAGACAAATGACGATCCCCAGGTCGATGAACTAACCTGTACACATGTCACCAGGGAACTGCTATCTGACGTCAGGTATAAGACCAACTAGCATGTTCCCGGCGAGTCCTGTCCGGTGTACTCATAACCCAATGAGCACCTGTATACATCTTAGGTGATCCAACTGACACCAGTGGCTTGTGAGACCGGCCACCGCCCCTCGTCGAGGTCTCGAATGTACACACTAGTCTACTCTGGAGTATCGATGCCCTGTCTCGAAACTCCCACGACTTGGGACCTTTTAAGGATGTGCTTATAGACCCCAGCTCCCACTTATATGATCGCCCTCATACTGCTGGTGGTCAAGCAAGAATCCTAGGGGCTCTATCAACGTGTAATAGCGACATGTTAGGTCACCTAAAGCAGTACACGATGATAAAGATAAACCAGATAACATACTATCATCTCGAGTAAGACTGTCCTACCGGGATAGGTCCTCCCTCAATCATTGCAATCACGTGCCTGTGATCCAATAATTGACTCTGAGGGCACTATCTCCAACAATCTCCCACTTGCACTCAAGGCTAATTATTGCGATGTCGCATACTCACAACCCGTGTGATACCGAACACCCAACTCCTCTACTAGTCAGTCCCACAAATCCCGTTTGCGAAACTATTGCGTTCGAGGAATAGCCTCAGTGAGTGGATCCGCTTTGATGTTTCTTTCTATGTCTCTCTATATCTCAAGTTCGCGGAGAAACCCATCTCCCGAAATGAGCAATACCTGTCTTAGAATATGTCTGGATGTCTGATGGGACCTGGCTCATAAATGAACTCCAAATCCAAACTTCTTAGACTGTATCGTCAACTGAACTTAATCAGTGTCCTGCACCATGCCTCCCTCAGTATTGCCTTGGACCACCTGTCCAAAATACTGCCCCTCGTCAGAAGGAAAAATATAAATCTGACAACCTCCTTGTCGTCCAGGTCACCTTGGAAGCCTGGAATGATAACTGTCTCCCGAATAAGGCTGTCGTTATCATATCCCTAGAACATCCACTTATGATCTAAAACTGCTTCCGACTGCTTCTCCAGGATTGGATCAATGTCAACTTATTGCATCTAGAGCAAGAACAACATCTGGTGTGGTACGTGACATCTCATGATTGACTCAATTGCCTAAGTAAGTGATCTGCCAATCATGCACATCCCTCTCCCCTTTAGTCTGTAAGACACATTTAGAGAGGGTGACTCCATCACCTGTAGGTACACTACCGTGTCAGGAGTCGTCCATTCTAAATACTCTTAGAATGCTGTCTAAGTACCCAGATTGGGAAACCACCCAAATCTAGATCTAAAACCATAGATCTAGTAACCAGTATGTCTGATATAATGTCCATGTCCCATGTGGAGAAACCACTGTGTGACGACCAAAGTATAACCGATCGTGGTATAGGAATATCACATCCTACTCTGTGTATGTCATCCAAATACCATGACATCACACCCTACTACCTTCTCAACAGATCCATCCCCTATTCTGATGAAGTCAAACCTATGACTGTCACATCAGAAATTGATGATCTATCTCCGCTACATCTGCTTTAGTCTATAAATAGACATAAGCCACCTTTCCACCAATGCTTCCGCTGCTCCCACTGACTACGACAACCCTCTGGCAGAGTCATATACACGTACACTTCTGAAGCCAGTTCAGAACGACGCTATACTCATCCTCGTGTCGGGTCTCGCAGCTTGGAACAACAGCAATGACAAGTGTGGGTAAACAAGAACCTCCCTGTCACCGTCCTTGAGGCTACCGGAGTACCTCTCGGGTGTCTGAAGTTACCCACCTTATCTGCGGAGTGGCTAATGGAATGTCAATCCAGATTGAATCTTTAGGTTCCTATCTGTAGCGTTGCTGGGCACTGCCACAAGGGTCTACGAGGCATCGACCATGCCCGATTAAAATTTTAGCCGTGCCGAACAACCCGAAGCCGGATCTTTAAACTAGAGATTAGGCGAAAACTAACATGTTAAACACTTTAACACTAAGTGAGAGGGATTACAACCTTTGTAGATCCGGTCCTTCACTTCATAAGCTCCGTGTTGAAGTCCCTTCGCTGCGATCATCATGCTCCGGACTCTCGAGAGGCTCCACGAAGAGATAGGTGCAGTCTTGCTTCCGATCTTCGATACAAAGATGATCTACCTTAAAGTTTCATTAACACAAGCTAACACTCAATAAAATTGAGTGAACACTCTCATCTAAAGGGCAAGGGAAGATGAGGATGATGAAGTAGGATTTTCGCTCTCTTTATTTATCTTTTTCTCACATATTTTCATCACAAATATCAAAACTAGAAAGCTTTGCATGAAGAACTCAAGGAAGAAGAAGAATAGTGATCCAAACCTGGTCAAGTAACCATTGTAGAGATTGAACTAGGGTTAAAGGGTGTGGTTGGGTTAAGAAATATCATGCAAAAATATCTTTTCCAAAACAAAAAAGAAAACCTTCCAGAAACATCTAGAAAGGTTTAACCCTAATCAAAACCTAACCATGTTTAATCTCTACTAAACATGTTGCATTAGTAATCATATCTTGTTACAATATTATATATCACATATATAATATTTATCGTAACAAAATAAAATAATACATTTAACATATATCGCATATATATCAATGTATTACCCGAGTGAGAAAAAGAATCTTTTAGTGAGCTAATATTAGATAATGTAATTTAATATATCATATATTTTATTATACATTAAATTATCGAATCAACACTTGATCCGACAATCCGGCTATATCGCATATAACCGACTAATATTTATCCGTACCGATTCATCGAATCAACACTTGATCCGATGACCCGGCTGATATCAAATATCGCGAGAATAGAATACGGTATCTCATATCGCATTATCCTCGTTCCCGCACATATCACATACGTGCCCCTACTCCGTTTTGCCTGAGTCAAGAAACCTCTGTGTAGGACTCTAAAGAATCGTCAATACGCCGGCAGTAGGTGATGATCATATCAAACACCCACAAGCTGCAAGCGGTCAGCTAAACGTAACAGCTACCCAGGTATTGAGCGCTCAGAAGATCAACAAGCAAGCCTGTACATTCTCCTGTGAATCCAAACAGTAACACTCCGGTACAGTCCGGTCTTGTCGTCAGATATGTTGCATTAATCGCCTAGGGGTGGTAAACGTCAGACCCCAGTAGCTCGATAAGTCGTGTCGATATGAGGTCTATAACAGTTCGAGAAACTACTGATAACACTTACCAGTAAATCTCAGCAACCCTGGCCAGGGATTTTCGGTTATAGCCAATCGAACACAGCACGACATCAACTCCCTATACCGGGAGAGACGAATCCCCTCCTATCGCTCATTGCCTCCATGTGATTCGGGACTGTACCCAAAAGCCACCTTTTTGCACGCCCTCTTGGACATGGTATGATGGAAATCAAAGCACAGTGGGAATTACACAAGACTCTATGACGATCTCGGGTCAACAGACTACTCTGTACCAGCGTCACCGGAGAACTGCCATCTGACGTATGGTATAATACCATCTGGGAGTTCTCGGCGAGTCCGTCCAGTGTACCCAGTCTCTACTGAGTACCCGTACACCATCCTTGATGTCAAACACCGATGGATATGGTATCATCCATCGCCCATCATATGGGTCAAGATGCGTATACGCTAGTCTACTCTGGTGTATCGATGCCCTGTCTCGATACACCCTCGACTAGGAACAGTTATAGGATGTACTCGTCGACTACCGTGGCCCCACTAGTATGATCTCATCATAGTCCCAGTAGTCGAGTACATATCCTAAGGGCTTTATCAACATGTAATATAGAGACAATCAGAGTACATGTTAAGATAAAGTACAACCAGATAGCATACTATCATGTCGAGCAAGAAAGTCCTCCCTATATATGTCCAAGCATCCATTACAATATATATCGTATGTACAGTAATGGCCTCTAGGGCATACATATAACTAACAATATCAAATCTTCAGTAATCGTTTGTGGTTCTGGAATCACTTCCAGTTCTACCATACTCCCACTACTGTTTTCTGAAAAAATCCATTTTTATTAAAACTGTGGCGAGTCTAGAACAATATCACTATTGATCTTCCAGATGGTAGAAAGTCAACCCTCGTCATAGCCTGGGTCAACCCACAAACAGCCATTACAGAAACGTGCCTTGAGTTATCCAGAGTCTGGTTTTAATCATAAGCCAGACAACTCCCCATACCTTAACATCGTTAAGATATGAACTGTTCTATATCCAATATAGAACCAGAGGCACCGATTTAATTGGACCAGATTCAAATCATGCAGCTATCTCCAGTGCATGTCAACTAAATGGAAGGAGGCCGATCAGCGTTACTCAAGTTAGGAATGCTTCCAATTATGAGTAACCAGAAAGAGAAGCAAGTTCTCTTAATCATTACTATCAACTGAACACCATACACAAGTATCTACATCTTCGATCACTTTGAAGAATCCCGATACTTGCAATACCTGGTTCTCTACTTTATTCAAATACCTATAACTTCTCAAAATTCTAGCTTGGAACTCTTCCAACATACCGTCCCTCCACTGAGGATAAAGACAATGCCTGTGACTGACATTCAGTCGTCTTTATCGCCCTGGAACCTTTCCAGTGATTCTTCCCAAGATCGATTGATACCATCTCACTACAACTAGTGAGTATCCTAACATCCAATTAGATCTATCTCATAGATCCAAAACACAGGATTTAGGAGGTATCGCTTTGATCCTATATGGAGAATCGTTGTGATAAGCGGAGATTGACCGAGCGCAGCATAGGAAACTCCTTCCCTATCAAGAGTGTGTCATCCACATACTCTACGAGGATCACCACCATACTCTCTACTACCTTTTTGTATATACAAGGTTCATCTACCATTTTGATGAAGTCAAACTCTTTGACTACCACATCAAAACAGACGTTCCAACTCCGCGATACCTATTTTATCATATAAAACATCTTGCACACGTTTCCGCTGCTCCCACTGTCTACGAAGCACTCTGGCTGTGTATTTATAGACGCTCTGTCACGACCCGAAAGTACGGAACATGACCGGCACTTAAACTACGAACGTCTCGAGGCGTACTAATCTAAGTAAACCGAAAACCCAGAAATCCAAACCAAAAAAAGATATAGAGTGCAGGAAAACCAACTTAAAGCAAGTAGTTTCAATAGCATAAGCCGAATTATGCGGGTTTCTAAAAACATCAAAAATTTACTGAAAATTTCGGCAGAGTCTCCTTTGTAAATACTGGCCCCCAAACGGGATACAACATGAATAGTATACGAAATCAAGAAAAAGGCATCCCCAAGCGGGAGCTAGCTCTTCGTCAATCGACGGTCACAACCACACAAGCAATATAATATACAACGCCAACGGCGAGGATCAAAACTCAAAAGGAAACTCAAAACCACCAGAAATATAACGAGCGACTCTAAGATCGAAAGAATAAACAACACTGGTCTCTATCTCAAAGAATACATGTTTGGTTGATGGAACTTCTAGATACAACTGAATAATAATATACAAAATATAATGATGGGTAAGATACAAATAACCCACCTACTAGCAAGCCACCCGGAAATGGAAATAGTGCCAGCAAAGCCGTAATGAAACCTGTACGGCGAAACCTGCAAGAACTGTGTCACAACGGGGGTGAGTTGCCAACTCGTGAGTAGAAAAACATCTACGCACAGAAATCGCATAAATAACGCAATCCTAGGTCAAAGATCATAATATATCCTCAAATATGTATATAACATGCAGCCTATAACAATGGCTAGGGTAATATCTAACCTGAGTGTAATCTCATGTGCCTGTGTCAGTGCCTCAGATAGCAATATATTATATGAATGAGGTATGAATGCATGAAAACAGAATACATGTAAATGAAGAACTGTTTTCATAAATTAGTGAGATTTCCTTTGTATTTTTAAACTGAGGTATCATAAATGAAATCAGTATCAACAGTGTCTAGCATCGACACAAAACATAAATCTCAATGTCTCGAAATATCAATGTCTCAATCTCAATATCTAGGGCGCCGTCAGTCCAGACCGGCCCCTACCATCCATCTCAAGACCACGACGGTATCCTCCGGATATCCGACGCGTCGGGTAATATCACCGGTAGGTAGTGCTCCCCAGCCAGGGCTCAACGTCAACACCACATTCCTCTTGCCCCGGGGTACCATACCGGGCCCACCATGTACCCGAAACGGTTCCTCCACTCCTCGAATCGGGTCTCGAAATCCATCAGCAAACTCATGGTGGACGACTCATACATCATAGGAAAACCGCACTTTTTATTTCAAAAGAGAGAAATCAGTTTATATATGTTTTGCGGTTTTCCTCCAAATCCAGAAAATATCATGGAAATCTGAATCATCAATAGCATGTAGAACCATGAATATAAGCATGAGAATGAATAACAGTATGCATGAAGCGACAAGTAATAACTACAATTCTAAGCTGGCATATAAGGTATGTACACTAATATTATGTCAAATTACTGGCTATCAAGCTAAGTTAAGCAACAATATTTTCTAAGGTGTACGTGACATGGCAATTACCGATGAAGATGTGTGTGAGCCGGCAGTAAGTGTATGTGGTACATACGCATCATCGGTAATGGTGTTGGTATCCTAACAGCATGATGTCAACAATGCAATATGAAATAACAATGTAAATATGCGATGCGGAGCGAACAACCAAAATGAGCGGGAGCTAAAAACTAGACGCAACTATAACTAATCTGTTTTAATCTAATATAGTCCTACAAATGGTGCCTTTTGAAATAACACGAATCATGGGGTTTTGAAAATAGGGGCTACGGTATTTTTGTGAAAAGATACGTCTTTTGAAATATCCGTAGGATCCCTTGGGCTGTCTTTTAAAATACCCACGATTCGTTAGTTTTTGAAATAGGTAAGAATCGAATCTAATCTATCAACTAAATTAAACTAGAGGGCTAAACTAACAAGCTGGACTACAGGTAAGGAAACCGCCTATCATCTAAGTCGATACATATACATACCTGTATATGTATAGTCGGTGATCCCGCCTCAATAATATCAAATCCGTAACCAGACATCCCAAGTCAAGAGTGCGGATCAATCATCAAAATATAGCTCGTACGTAAATCCGTCGTACGGCATCCCCAAATCTGGGTACGGGTCAATATCACATTTGTCATATTATTCATCAAGTATTCTCTTTATCAAGATCATCATCTGGGTACTGACCTACGTCTAGCACAATGCCAACATCATCACAAAAACCAAGATCTGACTACTGATCGACAGTCTAGTATAAATCGGTATTTTCATCATATATCATCACAAGAGTATACATCGCCCAAGGCGGCCTATAACAAGTATCATGTCATATCATATCATATCATATCTCATAACATAATCAAATGTCGATCATCTAAAATATATATATCACTATTGCTATGGCATCATCATTCCCAAAATCCTCTAAAGTATCAAGACGTATCTAAATCATGAATTTTTACCGTCATAACATGTCATTTCACCGATATCATAATCTCAGATCAACTCCTCGACTCATATCAATCCCATGTATCATCCTCAAATCCGTATGTGAGCACAATATCCCAAACTCCACGTGAACACATATCCACATAGGATCCTATAACCACATATAACATAAGGATGCATGCAAGTATGTATGCGTGTGTACGTATGTGTAGTTCACCCAAAACCCTAAGGTTTCGTAACCTTTCATCAATCCGATATACCAATATCCATTTAAACATCAATAATAAACCCAACAACATATAATATTTATAGGTGTGTATACGCATCCGTATACATCATCTCGAACTGCGGGGGTGCTATACGCCATCCACCCGACTTCTCCCCGTAGATATAAATCTACTCACCTGGTCCTCGCTCGCCGGTGCCGACGTCGCCACGCGTTTGCTTGTCGTCTCGAAGTCTACATGGGGTACCTACATATCATAACGCACCATATCGCATTAAAATCCGACTCATGACCAAATCGACGCACGAATCCCACATAGGTCAAAACCTATGGTTGCTTTCACAAATCGACCCAAAAACCCTCGACGTCGGCGTACAAACGCCAAACCATCGAGAAAGCTCCCAACACACTCATTTGTACAATTACAAGCACTAATTATAATATAAAATAGCTTAAAATTCACAAAAACCCCCAATTTCACTTAAAAAGTCATTTTTTCGAAAATCTAGCAAGCACAAATCACCGTTTTAGTACAAAACTCGATGTATAAACGAATCTAGCGGCCACAATATTCACTAAATATCTTAAATAAGTCATAAAAACCATTTCCATAATTTAATCTCATAAATTTGCATAATTTCCAAAATCCTAGTTTGCGAAAATATCAATTTTTAACAACTTTTAAAGCAAAATTCACAATTCATCAATTAAGCTTGGTTTTGCATGAACCAAGGTCATTAAACCACTCATTATAATATTTATAATGACATGAAACCTTAATTTACATTTTAATCCCACATTGTAACTTAATTTCAAAAACCTAGTTAGCAAAAATAGCATATTTAGCAAAATTTTAATTTAACAATTAGCAACCTAGCAACTAGCTTATCTTTTACATGATTTAACATGTTAAACTACAACTCACCACCACAAATAAATGATCAAAACCCTAACTAGATCCAACCCTAAACTTAAATTTTCAAGTTAGCAACTAGAACCAAAATTAAACACTAAATTTAACTAAATTGGAGTAATTAACCAACAATCAAAACATAGGTTAAGGTTTATACGTCACAAATCAAGAGATCTAGCATGCAACATGACCTCCAAAACTTGCTTCCAAGCTCCAAGATCAATGCTTGAATGGCCAAGGAAAAATGGGTAAGGGTTGGATTTTAAGTTTGCTTTGAATTTATAGGGATTTTGATGCATTTTTGATAAATTTTTTGAAGAGAAAAGAGAGATGAAATGGATGGGGCTGCTGCTGAATTTGGGAGAAGTGGGGGTTGCGGCCAAGTGGGTGGGAGATGGGAGAGAGAGAATGAGGTGTTGAAAGTCAAAGGCATACTTTTATGTTTATTCTTTTCCTTTAATTTCAATGTTTTCTTTTCCTTGTTCTAATTTGTGTGGAAATGGAGTGGGGAAGTAGGGGGAGGGCTGCTGAATTTCAGCCAAGAGAGGAAGTGAATGTGGGTGTGTGGGTGTGGGTACGGGTGTGGGGTGATGAAAAATGATAAATACAATACCCCAAACATCCATTTACGCTAAAAAAAGCCTTTTTTCTTCAATAATTTCTAAACCGTTTTGGCAAATGATTTCGTTCCAAAAATCACATGATAAAATTTTATTTAATGTTTTATGATGCACAAAATTTTTTTCAACTCATTCCAATTTGTAATTTTCCCTAATTAAATGTATTAGTGTCGGCTTAAAATAATAATAAAATAATATTTTTTTCAGAAAATTTGAAATTTCACCAGCGGCTCAATAAACACCAAATAATAGAAATTACATAGCTAGAATATGTATATTTAATTTTTATAATAAGATAATTGTATTTTGACTTTTTACAGAAAACCCCTTTATTTTACCGATTTTTTTGAAATTTCACCGAAACGATTTTCAAAACGTTACAATCTTCCCCCCTTAAAGAAATTCGGTCCCCGAATTTAAATTCAAACTCCCCCAAATACTAAAACATCTAAGAAAAACCATCAAGTCGTCGGGGCTCCGAAATAGTAAATACATAAGACAATTCGTAGCGCAGCACATGCGCTTGAAAAATGAGTATATAACTCAAATCAAAACTCTGTCAAGCATCCCGCAATCATCGGAGTCATGGAGAAGACATCAATGCCAAATCCAAATCCAAACCAATATGATATAACTCGAAACTATACATGTAAATATCGAATCTATATCTGTAAGTATCTGAAGGAAATGTATGCCAAATCTCTTTAAGTCGCTGTGCAACGCGTATAGCACTGCACAGTGGCGGACGTCTATCATAAGAAAATAACTATATACATATATACCTTTGTTTGAAATGTACGTTCCGCCGTTTTGGAAACAATTTAGAAGGTTCTCCTTGTCTTAAACATTTCGTGTCATATCAGACACGTAGGTAAATACTGAGGCTATAGCTCGCTTTTTGGAAATCCCTTCAATAACTATCAATGCATGCAAAATATATTCAGGTACTATCCTCTGACTAGTCCTGCTCAGTACGAAAACACATAGCAATATCATAAAAAACGTACTCCTCCATAAGAAATCAATCACAAATATATATATGAATACTACGTGCGTCAGGTGCGCATGGAAATCAAAATCTATAAATGTGCCATACATGTGCACAGAAACAACATCTAGGTGCAACGGGTGTGCACACAACATCAGTCATAGGCAACGTGTATGCCTGACAGCAAAATCAGGTGCATCTGACATGCACGAAAAATCCCGATTCAGTGCATCTGGTGTGCACCAAATCGCATCTCATAACAGGCGCCCAACATGCGCTAAAAATCCAAATCTGGTGCATCCATCATGCACAAAATCAACTCAACTGTATGAAACCCATAAAATCATAAACATGAGAAACCAAGGCACGAAAACGGTGTCAAGTGCAACAACTGTGCAAAATCGTAAATACTCAGTAGGTGCAATCATGGTCCATGAAAACAAATATCATGAAACTCAATCATCAACATCAATCATGCGAATAGATCGCCCAACATACACAAAATCAAGTATAGCGGAATAGTCCCGCTCAAGCACATCCTCCAAGAATCTCTGGCCAACTGTCGTGGTCACTCATAGCATGTCTCGTCGACGATCCTGAACTCTGGCCTTCCGGTGTGCATAACATGACCACTACTGGGTCCAAGTCTTCTCGTAATTTATTCCAGAAAGGTCCTATTGAGATCTCTCCCAAATCTCGTCTCTGCCGAACTGTCCGGAAGTCATCGTCCCTTACTAGATCTATTCTCGTTCCTGAACGGCTACATACTCATCGCGACTCCTTCTGGAAGGTATATCCAAGTACAATCCTCGGCATGCGTACCGCATCTCTGATGTCGGCTGAGTGGAACGTCGTCTCATCAAGATCTCGTACGAACCTCTTACTCCACTTTTCTCTAATGTCGACTGCTCCGGACTCGTCTCGTCGTGGCTGCATGGACTGAGCTCCAACGGCTATCCTCGTATCTGGAGTCTCCCAAGAAATGCATCTCACCACCTAGCATCCGACTTAAGTCGAGCCATCCGATCGAGTCGTCAAAACCTCATAATCCCCCAAGAGCTCAACCTCTTGGGCACAGTTTAATAGTATCGAGTACATACCACAGCATCGGTGGTCCAGCCGTAGAAGGGCAAACCCAAGCCTCACTAATGGCGTCGTAGAACTGCCGCAAACCCGAAGGTTCAAAGGCTTTCACACGGTCATTAAGTCGAGTTAGGGTTTCATTCTTCTAGAGGGACCATAGAATTGCCTGCATGTCTTTCCGAATACTTTAAACTTGGAATAGTAGGTTTCTAACATTCGATCGTCTCTGTCGACTCCCAACGTCTCCGCGTGAAGTCGTCTCTAGCTGGAATCAATCCATCTGATGACCTCGCATCGGGGTAGCGAACGATCCACATGTCCTAGTCATTCATCCGCGATGACTAGCTACCTTCTATCATCTCTTAGTACAACTCGTTCTGCACTAACTCCAGCATCTGGGGCAATACCTCGTCGTTCGCAGCAATAACTGGCTCGCTCGTCTGCACGCTGAACAGTGCCTCGATCATCATGAATAAGCAACACACCAACGGTCATCAAGATCTGGCTGGCCTCTATCATTGGCTCAATCCTCTAGTGTCGATCAGCACATCCGAGTAACCTCATAAAGGCGATCCGCCAAACGCTCGTGGCGCGGAAACACAGTCAAAAGACACCTCTCTACAATCAGGTGTCGCCGGAATCATGCCCTGGTCAGTCCTCGTTCGTGACGAGCTCGTGCTGACCGCAACTCTAGCCGTAGCTCTCCCTGCACGTAATCGTGGCAGCAAAACCAAACTGGTACCGATGAGGCTAGATCAGGAAGGAATATAGTACTGAACAAGGAAATGTACATCCTAAGGCTTCTTAAGTGGAGTGGCGTGTCGTAAATATGCCGCGGAACATACCAACGGTACATCACTCTACTTTAGTCACCTATTCCATCAACCAAGGGTCATCCTACGCTCCGAAGGTAAAACCTAACGCTCTGATACCAACTTTGTCACGACCCGAAAGTACGGAACATGACCGGCACTTAAACTACGAACGTCTCGAGGCGTACTAATCTAAGTAAACCGAAAACCCAGAAATCCAAACCAAAAAAAGATATAGAGTGCAGGAAAACCAACTTAAAGCAAGTAGTTTCAATAGCATAAGCCGAATTATGCGGGTTTCTAAAAACATCAAAAATTTACTGAAAATTTCGGCAGAGTCTCCTTTGTAAATACTGGCCCCCAAACGGGATACAACATGAATAGTATACGAAATCAAGAAAAAGGCATCCCCAAGCGGGAGCTAGCTCTTCGTCAATCGACGGTCACAACCACACAAGCAATATAATATACAACGCCAACGGCGAGGATCAAAACTCAAAAGGAAACTCAAAACCACCAGAAATATAACGAGCGACTCTAAGATCGAAAGAATAAACAACACTGGTCTCTATCTCAAAGAATACATGTTTGGTTGATGGAACTTCTAGATACAACTGAATAATAATATACAAAATATAATGATGGGTAAGATACAAATAACCCACCTACTAGCAAGCCACCCGGAAATGGAAATAGTGCCAGCAAAGCCGTAATGAAACCTGTACGGCGAAACCTGCAAGAACTGTGTCACAACGGGGGTGAGTTGCCAACTCGTGAGTAGAAAAACATCTACGCACAGAAATCGCATAAATAACGCAATCCTAGGTCAAAGATCATAATATATCCTCAAATATGTATATAACATGCAGCCTATAACAATGGCTAGGGTAATATCTAACCTGAGTGTAATCTCATGTGCCTGTGTCAGTGCCTCAGATAGCAATATATTATATGAATGAGGTATGAATGCATGAAAACAGAATACATGTAAATGAAGAACTGTTTTCATAAATTAGTGAGATTTCCTTTGTATTTTTAAACTGAGGTATCATAAATGAAATCAGTATCAACAGTGTCTAGCATCGACACAAAACATAAATCTCAATGTCTCGAAATATCAATGTCTCAATCTCAATATCTAGGGCGCCGTCAGTCCAGACCGGCCCCTACCATCCATCTCAAGACCACGACGGTATCCTCCGGATATCCGACGCGTCGGGTAATATCACCGGTAGGTAGTGCTCCCCAGCCAGGGCTCAACGTCAACACCACATTCCTCTTGCCCCGGGGTACCATACCGGGCCCACCATGTACCCGAAACGGTTCCTCCACTCCTCGAATCGGGTCTCGAAATCCATCAGCAAACTCATGGTGGACGACTCATACATCATAGGAAAACCGCACTTTTTATTTCAAAAGAGAGAAATCAGTTTATATATGTTTTGCGGTTTTCCTCCAAATCCAGAAAATATCATGGAAATCTGAATCATCAATAGCATGTAGAACCATGAATATAAGCATGAGAATGAATAACAGTATGCATGAAGCGACAAGTAATAACTACAATTCTAAGCTGGCATATAAGGTATGTACACTAATATTATGTCAAATTACTGGCTATCAAGCTAAGTTAAGCAACAATATTTTCTAAGGTGTACGTGACATGGCAATTACCGATGAAGATGTGTGTGAGCCGGCAGTAAGTGTATGTGGTACATACGCATCATCGGTAATGGTGTTGGTATCCTAACAGCATGATGTCAACAATGCAATATGAAATAACAATGTAAATATGCGATGCGGAGCGAACAACCAAAATGAGCGGGAGCTAAAAACTAGACGCAACTATAACTAATCTGTTTTAATCTAATATAGTCCTACAAATGGTGCCTTTTGAAATAACACGAATCATGGGGTTTTGAAAATAGGGGCTACGGTATTTTTGTGAAAAGATACGTCTTTTGAAATATCCGTAGGATCCCTTGGGCTGTCTTTTAAAATACCCACGATTCGTTAGTTTTTGAAATAGGTAAGAATCGAATCTAATCTATCAACTAAATTAAACTAGAGGGCTAAACTAACAAGCTGGACTACAGGTAAGGAAACCGCCTATCATCTAAGTCGATACATATACATACCTGTATATGTATAGTCGGTGATCCCGCCTCAATAATATCAAATCCGTAACCAGACATCCCAAGTCAAGAGTGCGGATCAATCATCAAAATATAGCTCGTACGTAAATCCGTCGTACGGCATCCCCAAATCTGGGTACGGGTCAATATCACATTTGTCATATTATTCATCAAGTATTCTCTTTATCAAGATCATCATCTGGGTACTGACCTACGTCTAGCACAATGCCAACATCATCACAAAAACCAAGATCTGACTACTGATCGACAGTCTAGTATAAATCGGTATTTTCATCATATATCATCACAAGAGTATACATCGCCCAAGGCGGCCTATAACAAGTATCATGTCATATCATATCATATCATATCTCATAACATAATCAAATGTCGATCATCTAAAATATATATATCACTATTGCTATGGCATCATCATTCCCAAAATCCTCTAAAGTATCAAGACGTATCTAAATCATGAATTTTTACCGTCATAACATGTCATTTCACCGATATCATAATCTCAGATCAACTCCTCGACTCATATCAATCCCATGTATCATCCTCAAATCCGTATGTGAGCACAATATCCCAAACTCCACGTGAACACATATCCACATAGGATCCTATAACCACATATAACATAAGGATGCATGCAAGTATGTATGCGTGTGTACGTATGTGTAGTTCACCCAAAACCCTAAGGTTTCGTAACCTTTCATCAATCCGATATACCAATATCCATTTAAACATCAATAATAAACCCAACAACATATAATATTTATAGGTGTGTATACGCATCCGTATACATCATCTCGGACTGCGGGGGTGCTATACGCCATCCACCCGACTTCTCCCCGTAGATATAAATCTACTCACCTGGTCCTCGCTCGCCGGTGCCGACGTCGCCACGCGTTTGCTTGTCGTCTCGAAGTCTACATGGGGTACCTACATATCATAACGCACCATATCGCATTAAAATCCGACTCATGACCAAATCGACGCACGAATCCCACATAGGTCAAAACCTATGGTTGCTTTCACAAATCGACCCAAAAACCCTCGACGTCGGCGTACAAACGCCAAACCATCGAGAAAGCTCCCAACACACTCATTTGTACAATTACAAGCACTAATTATAATATAAAATAGCTTAAAATTCACAAAAACCCCCAATTTCACTTAAAAAGTCATTTTTTCGAAAATCTAGCAAGCACAAATCACCGTTTTAGTACAAAACTCGATGTATAAACGAATCTAGCGGCCACAATATTCACTAAATATCTTAAATAAGTCATAAAAACCATTTCCATAATTTAATCTCATAAATTTGCATAATTTCCAAAATCCTAGTTTGCGAAAATATCAATTTTTAACAACTTTTAAAGCAAAATTCACAATTCATCAATTAAGCTTGGTTTTGCATGAACCAAGGTCATTAAACCACTCATTATAATATTTATAATGACATGAAACCTTAATTTACATTTTAATCCCACATTGTAACTTAATTTCAAAAACCTAGTTAGCAAAAATAGCATATTTAGCAAAATTTTAATTTAACAATTAGCAACCTAGCAACTAGCTTATCTTTTACATGATTTAACATGTTAAACTACAACTCACCACCACAAATAAATGATCAAAACCCTAACTAGATCCAACCCTAAACTTAAATTTTCAAGTTAGCAACTAGAACCAAAATTAAACACTAAATTTAACTAAATTGGAGTAATTAACCAACAATCAAAACATAGGTTAAGGTTTATACGTCACAAATCAAGAGATCTAGCATGCAACATGACCTCCAAAACTTGCTTCCAAGCTCCAAGATCAATGCTTGAATGGCCAAGGAAAAATGGGTAAGGGTTGGATTTTAAGTTTGCTTTGAATTTATAGGGATTTTGATGCATTTTTGATAAATTTTTTGAAGAGAAAAGAGAGATGAAATGGATGGGGCTGCTGCTGAATTTGGGAGAAGTGGGGGTTGCGGCCAAGTGGGTGGGAGATGGGAGAGAGAGAATGAGGTGTTGAAAGTCAAAGGCATACTTTTATGTTTATTCTTTTCCTTTAATTTCAATGTTTTCTTTTCCTTGTTCTAATTTGTGTGGAAATGGAGTGGGGAAGTAGGGGGAGGGCTGCTGAATTTCAGCCAAGAGAGGAAGTGAATGTGGGTGTGTGGGTGTGGGTACGGGTGTGGGGTGATGAAAAATGATAAATACAATACCCCAAACATCCATTTACGCTAAAAAAAGCCTTTTTTCTTCAATAATTTCTAAACCGTTTTGGCAAATGATTTCGTTCCAAAAATCACATGATAAAATTTTATTTAATGTTTTATGATGCACAAAATTTTTTTCAACTCATTCCAATTTGTAATTTTCCCTAATTAAATGTATTAGTGTCGGCTTAAAATAATAATAAAATAATATTTTTTTCAGAAAATTTGAAATTTCACCAGCGGCTCAATAAACACCAAATAATAGAAATTACATAGCTAGAATATGTATATTTAATTTTTATAATAAGATAATTGTATTTTGACTTTTTACAGAAAACCCCTTTATTTTACCGATTTTTTTGAAATTTCACCGAAACGATTTTCAAAACGTTACACGCTCTTTTCTAAAATATCATTTAGAAAAGCAGTCCTGACACCCATCCACCAGATATCGTAGTCATGGTATGTAGCTGTGGCAAGTAGGATCTGGATGGACTTAAGCATAGCTTTGAAAGTCTCAACTTTTCCATGTACACCAAGTAATCTTCTCAACATATACTTGCTCCTGATGGGGATTTAACCCTTCAGATAAAGCAACCAAAGTCCATACTTTGTCGGTGTATAAGGATTACATCTCATATCACTAAGCATCCAGCCATTCTTATAGAGTCCCACTCCTGATGGCCAGCTCGAACTAGTTGGGTCATTATCTCATGATGCAATCCTCGCTCCCACTGTCATAGAGAAACCGAAGTATCTCTCAGGTGGGTGAGGAACCCTACTAGATCGGCGGAGAGGCTGAGGTTTGTTGGAAACTATTGAATCGACATTCAATAGGTATGCAGCTTCACAAGTGCATAACTCCCAAAAAGAAATAGGAAACTCAGTAGTACTCATCATAGAGCACACCATATCACATAGGGTGCTATTGCTCCGCCCCGATATATCATCGTGCCATGGTGTATACGGAGGAGTAATGCTGAGAGAGAATCTCATTCTCCTTTAGAATTAGTCAAGGATTTCCATGCTCAAGTATTCTCCTCCTTGATATCATCAAAGGACATAATACTTATACCCGTATTTTGGTTCTCTACTTCTAACTTATATTCTGTGAATATCTCAAAAGCTTCGGACTTTTGTTTCAACATGAACATATGTCTGAATCTTGAGAGATCATCAGAGAATGTAATGAAGTACAAAGAACCTGTCTTGGCATTTGTAGACAGGAGACTTTCATACATCAGCATGTATCAATCCCAAGAGTTCACTAACTCTTTCTCTGTTTCTAATAAACAGAGCTATGGTCATCTTATCTTTGTGACATGACTGGCAAGTTTCACAAGATGTAAATTCTTCAACATGAACATATGTCTGAATCTTGAGAGATCATCAGAGAATGTAATGAAGTACAAAGAACCTGTCTTGGCATTTGTAGACAGGAGACTTTCATACATCAGCATGTATCAATCCCAAGAGTTCACTAACTCTTTCTCTGTTTCTAATAAACAGAGCTATGGTCATCTTATCTTTGTGACATGACTGGCAAGTTTCACAAGATGTAAATTCAAACAGATTTAAATATGCATATTTATGTAACTTCAGCTAGTCGGGTCGCATTGATATGACCTAGTCTACAATGCCTCAAGAAGGATTCGTTCATTTCTGAACTATTCCTCTTGTTGTGTTCTGTATACTAAGAACTGTAGTTTGATTTAGAACGTCAATGCTTTTAGATAACGTACCTGAACCGATCAACTCTTGATATAGGAAATGTTCAAAACATTATCCAACAATACAAAATTATATCATTTCTTTACTAATAAAGAGACTGATATGATGTTGTACATCAGGTTCGGTATCTAATAACATTCGTTCAGAATCAATGTATTCTGGTAATACAGGGTGACAGTGACCAACAGACTTGGCTGCAACACTTGCATCGTTTTCTGTCTCATGAAACTTATCACCCGTTCTCAGTTCTCTACCTTTCTGTAGCCCATGTAACAGACTACATGTGCGGGATCCTGATCCGGTATCACATACCCAGGATGTAAAGGACACTGAGAAACAGTTCTCTGTAATGAACACACCCGAAGAAGATGCATCAGCATGCACTTTCTTCGTTTGGGCGGCACGGGAAATCTGGTATTCCCTAATTTCCTGCTCTGTCTTATAACAATTATAAGTTGGAGCGGGACCAACGTTCCCCAGCTCAGTATAACAAGCGGGTTCGGTCAATATATCCGTTTTATTATCATGATTAAGGCGTGATATGGTCGCTACCTGGAGAGAGAGAGAGAAGAAAACACTCAGCGTATGCTCTTGCAAGATTAGATTGGTTATCTAATATATCTAATCAGGATGTCTCCCACTGTTTTAATCAAATCTTCCTTCAAACCCTAAAAGGAAAAACTAGCCGGGATTAATTACACGCTACAAGTTCGCCAATCTTTCAGCCAGGCCAGTGTCGGTACTTTGAGGGAGGTCCCCCGTGCTTTCGCACGAACCTAATTAAAGTAAACCTCATTTTCCCAGGGGCGTAACCCCGTTAACACCTTTCTAGACACCTACTTGATCGGCTAATTGTAATGTGTAAGAATCTCCCAGGAGTAACTCTTACTCGCAGCGGGTATCGGGATCCAACTATCTTATAGAAGGTATGCAATCTCATTGCAAATTTCAACACTTGAAATTCCCGATAAATTTGCCCCTAGCAACTTATGACCTTGGCTAAGGTCAACAAATCATAAGTGCTAGCCAAGTTCAACCCGTCATTTCCCGATTGAATTAAACCCACCCGTACGACCCTTAGCTAAGGTCAACAAAGTCGCACGACTACCCTAACTCAATCGCATCATATGCTTATACAGATAAGCACTAATTAGCTACCGCACACTACGCCTTGGCTAAGGTCAACAAACGCAGCACGAATACTAACAAGTACTTATCTGAAATGACGGAGGGCTACGACAGGTTTTTAAGAAAACCTTTTGCGTAATGAACTTGATATCGTTGTAGAATCGAGTGATTTTTAAATGGAGTGTTTTTGAGGCCTTTCTAGTTTTGCGAAAGGGGTCACTCCCGGTGAATGGATCGTCGGCCCTTTCCTCATCGAATAAGGTGCAGGATATATCATATATACCACTATGCAAAGCAAGAACTATAGAAGCAATCAAAAGACAAACCGAGTTTGTAGCATCTGCCAGTTATTGCTAAAGGAGTCACTCCCGGTGAAGGGATCTCGGTCCTTTCCTTATCGAATAAGGTGCAGGATGTTCTACAAGGAACACCGCGATGCAAAGCAAGAACTAGAGCTACCAGTTTTTAAACAAGTTTCTACAACATCTTTAGGTTTCTTTTAATTTCATTAATCTCATTAATGAAGTCCCATTTTATTATGCTTCATAAGCATCTCATTTGAAACGAAATCTGCAATATAACATATATCTCATATATATAATATAAACATTCATCTCAGGCAGTAATATGATCTCATCACAGAACATTGCAGCAGAAGAACATATATGAAATATTGGATATACTAGGATGTCCGTGTTTTTAATACGAGCCTGTATAAAACACGGATTCCACGGTCATGATGAATAGCCAAACCCACATCCCTAGACCCCTACGAGAGCGGCAAGCAACACTGCCAATTCTAGGGTTAGGAGACCCTGTCTCGACTCCTCGAGATGGTCTCCCACTGGACCCTAGAACCCGGTTACTTGTGCTCCCCGCCTTGGGTCTATCTAATGCGGAAAAGTAAATAATATACAACGGTGACATCTTCCGCAACCTGGAAGTGCCCCATTAAAAGAATATTACATACAAAAGAATTTTATATGAATGAAAAAGAAAAAACTCTCATCTCACATAAAACCCCCGGCTATTCAAACGCGACGATCCAATATAACATATCACAGCAACACATAATATCTCATATCATCAACGTAAGCAAGTATGCGTATCCCGATTGTCGTTGATGTATAGCAACGAAGCCGGCGATACAACACATACTACGCTTACGGTCACAGAAAAGAAAGTGTAAAACTAAAACAGTTGGAATCCGCAACCTTCTTAGACATCGCATGCCTAACCAAAAGAATTCCTTAGACATCGCATGACTAACAATTATAAACCCCGCATTTTAGTCTCATTATCGAAAACTCTTTTCAATATCAAGTCGGACAATTCAACAAGATTCCCGACAACGTGATCGAATGCTCGTCGCAAACTTTAGTAGACGGCCGCACCCCCAGATGCCGTCCACGAAGTGCACTAAGGCGGAACACCGCTGCCGCGAGCACCCGAACGGATGCTTTCGGCGACGGGGTTCTCCTACAGTCACATGGTCGGGGCTATGGGGCGTGGCTGTCTATTAAATTTACCCGGCGAGTATCCGCGTACGCTACGTGATTGCGACGGACTTTTGATCACATCAAAATTCCGTGGCAACCGATCATCTGAGACTAAACTGCTACGTCTATAATATTCAAATCAGTTATCTCATAACAATTTGTGGATTCCAAATATTGTATCACAATCCAGATAAATAGACAATGTTAAACTTTCCGATCGAATAATCAAACACCCAAGTTTTCCCCAATTTATCTCAACACTTGAAATCAGTTTAAAAACATCCATCACATGCCATAGTACCAATGGCCCAGCCGTAGAAGGGTCAAGCCAATGCCTCACATGTGGCACGCCGTACTGCCGCAAACCCTAAGGTCTAGAGGTAGTTCAAGACGGTCACATAATCGAGTTAAGGTTTGTTGTCTTCTAGAGGGTCCACCGCGTTACTTGCACGACTTAGAACGTTCTTAAACACGAGAAAAAGTCCAACTTTTGAAAAAATTTCCGACAGGGGAAAAAGTGAGTTATTGATATCCGTTCGAACTTTTTAACAGTTTCTAAAAATTATCCGGACAAAACTAAACGAAGTTAAATTATTCGATCGAAACATCGAGTCCCCAATACAACCCTTGAAAACTCAACACTTGAGTGGAATTAAAATATTCCCATAAAAAATTAACAAGAAAGGGCCTAAAAATAATTACATGAAATTTCAGGGACTAAGTCCAAAATTTTGGCCGCGGAACCGCCGCAATATCCATGGTTTCGCCGCGGTTACGCGGTCAAATTTTTGAGTTAGAGGTCCGTACTTCACAGTAATTCTTAGTGTTTCCTGCTTAATTTTCTGAGAATTTTTAATTCAGAAAAAACCACATTTTTGAAAAATGTACAGAGAGGGTTCCGTGTCGGGGTTTCGGCGTTCGATCGGACTTTAAACTTCGTCTAGACTTCGCCTAAAGCTCTAGCTTGGCTCTGATACCACTGTATGGTTGCTGGGCACTGCCACAAGGGTCTACGAGGCATCGACCATGCCGGATTAAAATTTTAGCCGTGCCGAACAACCCGAAGCCGGATCTTTAAACTAGAGATTAGGCGAAAACTAACATGTTAACACTTTAACACTAAGTGAGAGGGATTACAACCTTTGTAGATCCGGTCCTTCACTTCATAAGCTCCGTGTTGAAGTCCCGTCGCTGCGATCATCATGCTCCGGACTCTCGAGAGGCTCCACGAAGAGAAAGGTGCAGTCTTGCTTCCGATCTTCGTACAAAGATGATCTACATTGAAGTTTCATTAACACAAGCTAACACTCAATAAAATTGAGTGAACACTCTCATCTAAAGGGCAAGGGAAGATGAGGATGATGAAGTAGGATTTTTGCTCTCTTTATTTATCTTTTTCTCACATATTTTCATCACAAATATCAAAACTAGAAAGCTTTGCATGAAGAACTCAAGGAAGAAGAAGAATAGTGATCCAAACCTTTTGTGATGAATAATGAAAGGATTAATATGAAGAATAATGCAACCATGGTCAAGTAACCATTGTAGAGATTGAACTAGGGTTAAAGGGTGTGGTTGGGTTAAGAAATATCATGCAAAAATATCTTTTCCAAAACAAAAAAGAAAACCTTCTAGAAACATCTAGAAAGGTTTAACCCTAATCAAACCCTAACCATGTTTAATCTCTACTAAACATGTTGCATTAGTAATCATATCATGTTACAATATTATATATCACATATATAATATTTATCGTAACAAAATAAAATAATACATTTAACATATATCGCATATATATCAATGTATTACCCGAGTGAGAAAAAGAATCTTTTAGTGAGCTAATATTAGATAATGTAATTTAATATATCATATATTTTATTATACATTAAATTATCGAATCAACACTTGATCCGACAATCCGGCTATATCGCATATAACCGACTAATATTTATCTGTACCGATTCATCGAATCAACACTTGATCCGATGACCCGGCTGATATCAAATATCGCGAGAATAGAATACGGTATCTCATATCGCATTATCCTCGTTCCCGCACATATCACATACGTGCCCCTACTTCGTTTTGTCTGAGTCAAGAAACCTCTGTGTAGGACTCTAAAGAATCGTCAATACGCCGGCAGTAGGTGATGATCATATCAAACACCCACAAGCTGCAAGCGGTCAGCTAAACGTAACAGCTACCCAGGTATTGAGCGCTCAGAAGATCAACAAGCAAGCATGTATATTCTCCTGTGAATCCAAACAGTAACACTCCCGTACAGTCCGGTCTCGTCGTCTGATATGTTGCATATCTCGCCTAGTGGTGGTAAACGTCAGACCCCAGTAGCTCGATAAGTCGTGTCAATATGAGGTCTATAACATTTCGAGAAACTACTGATAACACTTACCAGTAAATCTCAGCAACCCTGGTCACGGATTTCCGGTTATAGCCAATCGAACACAACACAACATCAACTCCCTATACCGGGAGAGACGAATCCCCTCCTATCGCTCATTGCCTCCATGTGATTCGGGACTGTACCCAAAAGCCACCTTTTTGCACGCCCTCTTGGACGTGGTATGATGGAAATCAAAGCACAGTGGGAATTACACAAGACTCTATGACGATCTCGGGTCAACAGACTACTCTGTACCAGTGTCACCGGAGAACTGCCATCTGACGTATGGTATAATACCATCTGGGAGTTCTCCGCGAGTCCATCCAGTGTACCTAGTCTCTACTGAGCACCTGTACACCATCCTTGATGTCAAACACCGATGGATATGAGATCATCCATCGCCCATCATATGGGTCAAGATGCGTATACGCTAGTCTACTCTGGTGTATCGATGCCCTGTCTCGATACACCCTCAACTAGGAACAGTTATAGGATGTACTCGTCGACTACCGTGGCCCCACTAGTATGATCTCATCATAGTCTCAGTAGTCGAGTACATATCCTAAGGGCTTTATCAACATGTAATATAGAGACAATCAGAGTACATGTTAAGATAAAGTACAACCAGATAGCATACTATCATGTCGAGCAAGAAAGTCCTCCCTATATATGTCCAAGCATCCATTACAATATATATCGTATGTACAGTAATGGCCTCTAGGGCATACATATAACTAACAATATCAAATCTTCAGTAATCGTTTGTGGTTCTGGAATCACTTCCAGTTCTACCATACTCCCACTACTGTTTTCTGAAAAAATCCATTTTTATTAAAACTGTGGCGAGTCTAGAACAATATCACTATTGATCTTCCAGATGGTAGAAAGTCAACCCTCGTCATAGCCTGGGTCAACCCACAAACAGCCATTACAGAAACGTGCCTTGAGTTATCCAGAGTCTGGTTTTAATCATAAGCCAGGCAACTCCTCATACCTTAACATCGTTAAGATATGAAATGTTCTATATCCAATATAGAACCAGAGGCACCGATTTAATTGAACCTGATTCAAATCATGCAGCTATCTTCAGTGCATGTCAACTAAATGGAAGGAGGCCGATCAGCGTTACTCAACTTAGGAATGCTTCCAATTATGAGTAACCTGAAAGAGAAGCAAGTTCTCTTAATCATTACTATCAACTGAACACCATACACAAGTATCTATATCTTCGATCACTTTGAAGAATCCCGATACTTGCAATACGTGGTTCTCTACTTTATTCAAATACCTATAACTTCTCAAAATTCAGACCCTGTGTTTCCACGAAACACCTGTCTAAAAACTAGAGAAGTCATAAGTAAACTGAATATAGTACGAGGACCAACCCCTCTGTCCTGTTGGACCCTGGACAACATACAATACTCTGTATAAGTCCCTTGAGTCTGATAACTCATTCACTGTGTGTCGTAGGTTGAAAACTGTACTTATGGTTAAGAAGAATTACACCGCTGTTTAATGCTCCTTACCTAACTATCCACTGATATAGCTAAATGTCACAGACATAATTTCAATAAGGTATATCTCACTCTATGAAAATAGACGTACAGATATATCAATTTGAAATTGGTGCATAACAGCGGATATTCAAAACCAAATATTTGCCGTCCGGCAAACAACCCAGGTGACTTCCTCAAATATCACCGATTACAACGAATCCCGATATAATGAGGATGATCACCCAATTCCCAATAATTTACTCCCACTCATCATCTGCAAAACCATACAGATGTGAGACTCATACCTGGTAAATACATACCCTGGAGTAAGTATTAATTGGGAAATCAGTTTCCTTTAACAGTACACAGTGAAACTGAAATATTGAAACGTTTCGATGGGGTATCCCGGTAGTCCTAGTAATGCCTCTTCCAGATTCACGACTGTAACCGTATAATTCTTTTCCACCTCTCCAAATCCCTTTATATGTCTTTAGTCATTACCTTCTGCACACCCCTTAGGCCAAATGGTTTTCTTCCTTCCCTACCGTTCGGCACTAGCCTATGGTTTGGAAGAAGACTATCCAATAAGCATAATGGGTGTACTGTCCTAATCCTAGGAGCACTCGCAATGCGAGAGAAGGTGAAGATAAAAGACAACCGAATAAATCTTATTCCTATTTCTCCTGAACCAGAATCCATCCCCGAACTGGAACAAGTTCCTTTCGAGTTCGTATATAACCATACGGTGGAGTATCCAATAAACTGTGGATCTTCGTAGTGATACGGAGTGTCCTAGAGAAAAACAAAGGTGAAGTGGGAGTGGTAATGAAATACCTGGTTTTGTCGTGAATATCAGTCGCAATTTACTTTGCCCTCTTACTAATCCATTGCTTTGTCTTAACTTAATACCTTCTGCACACCATCGTTATGCTAATTGGTTTTCTTCATTCCCCACCGTTCGGCACCTGCCTATGGTTTGGAAGAAGACTATCCAATTTGCGTAATAGGTGTACTACCTCCTAAACCAAGGAGTACTCGCAACCTGAGAGAAGGTAAAAGGAAAAGACAACTGAATAGTCCTATCCGTTTTCTCCAGAACCGGAAACCATCCTCAAATAAATTCCTTCGAGTTCGTATATAACCATACGATGGTTTTTTCCAATGGAAGTGGACGTTCGTAGTAATACGAGGTGCCCTGGAGAAAAAGGTAAAAGTAGGAGTGGCAATGAGGTTTGCAACTCTGACAATCCAAAAGCCAGTGTTTAAGAAGGTTCGGTTAATTTTGGTCGCTGAGTCATAGTTTTAGGGTCGGGTCAATGGTCGCTGCCAAAGAGTGAGAGAAAAGAAACACTCAGCGTGCACTCTAACCTAGATCAGAATGGTTACCAATTTATCTAATCTGGAAACCTCCCACTGTACCTCAAATTCTCCTCCAAACCTGAAAGAAGAATTAGTCGGGGTCACCCGAGGAGTAAACTAACTCATCAGTGGGAATCGGGATCCAACTATCATCGCATGATAAAGTGACGGAATCCGCTCACGCTATCACACTCCAGAAGGTATGCGCATATCCGGCAAGTTTCAGTTTCTTTAGAAACTCCCGATGTGATTTTTGCCCCATGCTCTTTTGACCTTGACTTTGGCCAACATATCATAAGTCACATGTCAAGTTCTACCCGTCAATCTCCAGGTTAATTTGAACCCACCCGTACCTACCCTTGACTTTGGCCAAAATGGCAATACGACTGTCCCAAACCAACGCATCTATCTATGCTGCATATGAATACCCCAATAGCTACCAATCACTGTGCCTTGACTTTGGCCAACATACACAGCTTGAATACTACTGACCACCCATATGAAATGACGGAGGGCTACGAATGGTTTCTGGCGAAAACCTTTAACGTAATGAACTTGATATCGTTGAAGGAACGGATAGCTTTTAAAAATATAGTGACGAAAACCTTTGCTAAAGAGGTCACTCCCGGTGAAGGGATCTCGGCTCTTTCCCCGTAGAATGAGGTGCAGGATATTCCAACTGAATACCACGGTGCAAAGCAAAAGTAATCGGCTATAGTGAAGTTATTGCCCTGACGCAAACCTTTTGTCCAAGGGGTCACTCCCGGTGAAGGGATCTCGGCCCTTGCCTCGTCGACTGAGGAGCAGGATATTCCAACTGAATAGCACGATGCAAAACAAAAGTGAACGTCCTTGCAATAACAGCCTTTTGAAAAGTGTTCCAACAACATCAGAATAAGTTTGTTTAACTTGCATTGATCCGAATCAACGCAGTCCCATCAATTGATCACACCACAAAGAACGAAAATATACTTATGTACGTATATGCCATCCGCATTCGCCACTGGGTCCCGTCATTACCCGTTAGGTTAGCTAACTAACGACAGAGCGGGGACTGGACTAGCGCGGATGCAAAACATATACAACATATACTAATATATATATACCAATATATAATATTTCGCTCAAGGCGTGATAAAAATGCAACATCACAGCACAATACAGATATCTGGGATCCCCGGGTTTCACAGAGCCACTACTGAAACCCGACGTTCCCCTGGTCGTGTGGATAGCCTGTGCAATGAAATCCTAGACCCCTACGGGCGCGGCAAGTTACCCGCCAAAACCTGAAGCGAGGCAGCCCCCTTCAGCAACGTGAATGGACCACCCAGCACTTCACGGAATCCGGTAACTTGGGCACCCCTCCTGGGTCAACCTGTACCCCCTACGAGTGTAGCGAACAGCCCGCCAATTCTAGAGTGAAGCCCCCTCCGTCCCAATGCCATGAGATGCGGGCTTGTTGCCTTCTAGAATCCGTCTATCCGTGCACCCCGCCTTGGGGTAATCCTAGTACAGAAAGTAAAATATACATACAACGGGTACATCGACCGCAACCTGGTCGTGCCCCAAAATAATAATATACAATCAGGCAGTGACGGCAGTCCACATGTCGGACGCTCGCCCCGCAATATCAAATGTACATAATACAACAAAACCAACTGTACTAGCATTGCATCCAGGCTATCCCCCACGACCAATCCGCAACATCACAGCAATACACAGAACATCAACTTGAAAGTCACGTTCGCAAATCCGTCTAACTGGGCTATAGCAGTTAGACAGGATTTACCGATCAAGTGACATTCACGGTCGCAGATATAATGTAAATACTGTGAAATAATGTGTTTAAAATATCCGATCGATTAAATTTTATCAAGTGGGCCCCCAAGTATTACTGTAGCACATCAAGAAATTCTGGGCCCAAAAATAACATTCCAGAAACCACATTTTCAAGTCTGGAGGCCTCTGTAAAAAATTGGTGTACCGATCTGTCAAGACAGCGGCGGAACCGCGGCCCAAGCAGGGGTTTGTCCGCGGTTCCGCGGTCGAATAATGAGATCTCGCAACCAAATTTTTTCAGTAGGCTTATACTTCCCTGCACAGTATTCTGAGACTACCTGAAAAAATTTTCGAGCCAAAAAAAAATCGACAGAAAACTGATGCGGTGAAAAATGCGGTTTTGGGATTTTTGTTCGATCGGAAACGTAAACACATTAGACAAAGCTAGACTATGTTAATGGCGAGGCTCTGATACCACTGTAAGTGCACGGCGGCGCCCCGGCCTCCATCCCGAGGCCAAATGCGGAAGCGATGGTTAACTTTAATTTTCTTGAACCGGCACCACCACGCACTAAAACCCGGATCGTGCCATTAACTAGTCCTAGCTAACTACAAGATAGGGAAGAGATATACCGAGCGATCCGTGTCCTCCGGTCTTCTCGTCGTCGTCCCGATCTTCCGCGGAATGTCCGGTCTCCACCTCCTCGCCGGAAAAGCACCACGTCGCCGGCTTCTTTTACGGGCTCCCACCTCTATACCGAGGCAACTCGGGCACGAAGTTGGCGAGCCGACGTGCCCAAGATTTGCTGTAGAATATAGTATAGAACCATGTCTCATTTTGGGGTTGTGGAGGTTGCCATATGGTGGAGAAAATGATATAAGCTTTTGGAGACGGAGTTGTAGGGATTTTACAAAGCCAAATATACAAAAAAATCCCCACACATGAAAAATGGGTAGCCCCCATCTCCTATGGCCGGCCATGACTTTGGGAATGAGAGAATGGGGTAACAAAAATGAGGGAGACCAATAATAATGCAAGGGAGAGGAAAAAACTTATCATGAAACATGATCACAATCAAAACCCACACTCCACCAACCAATCAACAATCATGATTGCTTCAAAAAGTCAAGCAATCATGAACTCAAGAAAGTCAAGGTATGGTGCAATTATCATGACATTACATCTTGCAAAAACAACCCTCCAAATTGCCAATTTGCACAAGTGCAAATTAGCCCTCCTCCACCAAACTTCGGCCAATGAAAGATACAAGGAAATATATCCGAAATGGAAAACAAACTGGCAACTCCAGAAAACTGATCCCGTAATAAATTACAGGAAAAACCTCGATACTGTGTATACACACCCGCATCTGTATTCCGACTGGATACAAATGCAATGAGACAAAATCTACACTGTACTATACTAGGATCCGGCTTAAACCAAAGCCGGCTAGTAATATCCGTTCGATCCTGATCCGTGCAATACCGCACGTATCTGATCGAACCCTGTCATATATCCATACGGCCTCAAGTACCAACTGTCCGATCCTGATCCGTGCAATACCGCACGCATCTGATTGAACCCTGCCATATCTCCATACGGCCTCTACAGCGTTTCGCCCGAAAGCTTGAGTAACTGAATGTGGGGGACTCTAAAGACTCGTTAATACTATGGTTGTGGATTTAACCACTAGCACGTCAGAGGTATTAGCCATACATGACGGGCCACTAGCTATTGACCGAAAGGGACGTCGATGAGCGAACTCATCCTGACACCCTACTGAGCCTGTCAGTGACAATATCCGTACAGTCCGGTCCGTTCGTCTATGAGCATCACATGGCGGGCTTAGGGGTTGGTAAAAGTCAGACCCCCAAAAGAGGTACAAGTCGTGTCGGAGTGTAGCCAGAACACCCTGAGATACTACTGGAATACCTACCAGTAAATCTCCTGCCTCGGCCGAGGGCTTCGTGTAATGGCTCTCCTAGACACAGCACGACCTCACCCCCAATACCGGGAGAGACGAACCCCTGAAGATCCGCTCACTGCCTCCATGTGGCTCGGGACTGTACCCAACTAAAACCTGTTTGCACGTCTCCTTTGAGCGTGGTGGGTAGTAATCAAAGTACAGTGGGAACTCACATGAGACAAATGACGATCCCCAGGTCGATGAACTAACCTGTACACATGTCACCAGGGAACTGCTATCTGACGTCAGGTATAAGACCAACTAGCATGTTCCCGGCGAGTCCTGTCCGGTGTACTCATAACCCAATGAGCACATGTATACATCTTATGTGATCCAACTGACACTAGTGGCTTGTGAGACCGGCCACCGCCCCTCGTCGGGGTCTCGAATGTACACACTAGTCTACTCTGGAGTATCGATGCCCTGTCTCGAAACTCCTACGACTGGGGACCTTTTAAGGATGTGCTTATAGACCCCGGCTCCCACTTATATGATCGCTCTCATACTGCTGGTGGTCAAGCAAGATCCTAAGGGCTCTATCAACGTGTAATAGCGATATGTTTGGTCACCTAAAGCAGTACACGATGATAAAGATAAACCAGATAGCATACTATCATCTCGAGTAAGACTGTCCTACCGGGATAGGTCCTCCCTCAATCATTGCAATCACGTGCCTGTGATCCAATAATTGACTCTGAGGGCACTATCTCCAACAAGATTTCGACGAGATGACGTCCCACTCCACTGACATCAGAGATGTGATACGCACCCAGAGGCGTTGTATATGGATATATCTTCCAGAAAGAGGCGAGATAAGTATGCAGCCGTTCCGGAATGAGAATTAGCTTCAGCAATGGATGATAACTTCCGGGAAATTCGGCAGGAATGAGATTTGAGAGAGAAACCTCGACAGGACCTTTCTGGAAAACGATATGAGAAGACCTAGACCCAGGAGTGGTCATATTGCGCACACCCAGCAGGCCAGAGGTCGGCATCATCGACGAGGTAGTTGACCAGGTTCGGATAAAAGAACTTACCCAGATGCGTTGCGAATTGATCAAGGACGGACGAGTATTGAGTATTCCTCCGATGGTTAGGACGCGTTCCCGAGGACCTGTTCGGCCAGACATCTTCTATAGAATGGTGAAGCTATAGAGTACGCGATTTCGAGTCCGTGCGAGAGACTTCGGATTGACCGTGTCCGAGAACAGTGCAGTGCGTAGATAGCATGGCGTGACGTCGAAGTGGACGGAAATACAGACAAGCGGACAAGAGGTTCGTGCGAGACGCTGACGAGCTGTTATTACTTCCCGTCGAGACCAGAGGTCAGATATGCTTACAGAAGCGTTGGGATGCAACCAGATTCCGAGAAATGTTGTGCTGAGGACACAGATGTCCATTGAACGAAAAGATATTATGCAAGAGTACCAACCTCCGTACAGATCGGCATAGGCATGATTGGAAGAGACCCTGAGCAGGATTCCTTCCAGGACACTGCTGCAATGATGCTTGCACCCAGGATCAGATGTGTGATGTGCATTCAGAGAGCCAGAGGCCGACGTCAGTGATAGGATGCTTTATGAGTGGTCGTGAGGATTGACCGAGAGATGACCAGAGAAGTGCCAGAACGGAATCTTCCCCGTTAGCACACCTGATAGGGCCGATGAGCCGATTGACTGCGAGATAGGTAATCCGCAGAGAAGATAAGGACCCAGAGTCAGAGGACGCCAGACCGTGAGCAAAAGGCAAGTAGATATCTTGCGCTACTAGCATTGGATGCACCGACTCCTTCTCGACCTTGAAGGAGGAACTACCGACGACGATATTTATGATTTGTGATTTTGTGATTCGATTATCACGTATCCGTCATCTTGGAATTTTGGTATTTTGGGCGTTCTATTGCATGATTTAGTTTTGATGACTGAGTTTCATGATATTGTTTCATGCACCCACTGGATATTTATATTTTGCTCATAAGTTATTACATTTGAGCTATTGATTGTGATTTCACGCCTATCTTATGCAGTGATTTGATTTACACTTCCAGCATAGTTTTCATGCACCTTTAGTGTTTTGATATACGATTTTGGTGTACGCTAGATGCACTAAATCGGGATTCTTCGTGCATGTCACATGTACCTGATTTTGCTGTCAGGCACACACGTTGCCTATGACAGATGTTTCGTGCACACCAGTTGCACCTAGATGTTGTTTTGTACACCTGTGTGACACATATATGGATTTTATTTCAGTGAGCACCAGACGCACCGGATATTCTTATATACATTTTTGGGGATTGATTTCTTATAGAGTAGTACATTTTTATGATATTCGCTACGTATTGATGTTTTCGGAACCCCGACAATTTGGATTTTACTGGAATGTTTTGGTATTTGGGGGTTTAAATTTAAATTCGGGGACCGAATTTATATAAGGGGGGTAGATTGTATCATTTCAAAAAGATAAAATATTAATTTTGGGAATTTTTTTAATTTAATATTATTTTATTGAATATTTTAATATTTCGGTATTATTAAATACAAATAAATGGGAAAAATTATGGAAAATTATAAAATAGGGTATTTTATAGAATTATGCCATTTCTAAGTTTAATTGATTAGTTATATGCTAATTTAGTGCTAATCGCGATTAAAAATCGCTAATCGGTTTTTTAGCATTTTTGTGCAAAACATGCACATATCACTTTTTCACACTTGTGCATTTTCTTGCCATGGTTCACTTTGGGTTTACTATTCTTGGGAGAAGGATTTTGAAAGAATAAGAAAAAGAAAAGGAAAAGAAAATGGGAAAAGAATAAAGAAATGAGGTATGGTGAGAGAGAGATAGGTATGGGTTTTCTTTGACTTTGGACTTAGCTATTCTCTTCATTCCTCATTCATTTTCCCTCCCTCTCCCTCCATTGCTGCTGCTGCTCCTGCACCTCACCTCCCTCTCCTCTTCAAGCCCTCTAAACACCTCTAAAACAACTCCAATACCCCACTTTCATTTCATTAAAAGTGTGCATAAGCTCAAGATCTACACTTGGAGCTAAAGAAGCAAGGATTTTGGCCACTAGGAGCAACTCAAGAAAATTCTTGAGTTGCCAAATGAGGTATTTTCTGTATCATTAACTTAGTTTTAGCATTTCCTTTACCCCCATGTTTAGATTGAACCGATATTGTGTGATATTGTGGAGTTAAGGAAAACCTAGTTAGGGTTTGAGGAAATTATGAGTTGTAAATGTGAAATTGAGTTCAGTAGAGGCTACAGCAACACCCTAGTGTATGAATTGAGACCCTAACCTGTGAATTGAAACCCGAAATACGGATTTAGAAACCGATATCGGAGAATTTGTGGAATCTGTGAAGGGTATATTGAATCTGCTATCACCCGAGACATCCTAAATTAAAATTGATTGGACAGTGACATGTGCAGGCACCCAGGAAGCTACCACCAAGACCCCAACCCCTAACTCATTAAGACGGCCGCAGATTTATCCATTCTGGCCGCAGTTTGCGGCCAGACCATGGTGGATTTGCCTCGTTTTGGTTTTGGTGTTCTCTTATCTGTAGATTAGGCCCCTGGTATATATAGATTTGTCCAATTTGACCTAGGGTGAAATCTGGAACATATTTCCTAAGTTGCTGTTTTGGATTCGTGTTTCCGTATTCCGTATTCTTAAGTTTGAATTTGTGTCTTGTGTTTTACCTCGACTATTTGGTGTTTATACGACGATATAGAGGATTTATTGATGGTTTTGAAGGCGTGCCATAGGTTCTAACCTATATGCCCCTTATCGTATCGTTTTGGGATTCGTATGCCGTTTTAGTTTTGAATTGGTTTTAATGCGCATATACGACACTTTGATGTGTAGGTACCCCATGAAGACTTCGGGACGACAAGAAAACGCGTGGTGACATCGAAAGATAAAGACGCAAGGTGAGTAGATTATATCTACTGGGGGAAGTCGGGTGGATGGCATATAGCTCCCCCGCAGTCCGTAGTTGTTATTATATATGATAGTTAGGTGTATTATGGATAGTGTAGGGTTAGAAGTGACTAGTGTAGTTCATAGTCGCGAACCCTAGAATAGATTTAGACCTACACGCACACCCTTAAATATTCCTTTCACTTGCACTGTGTTTGATGATATTGGATGACTTTGGAGATGAGTCGATGATGTTGGGCATTGTGCCGCGAGATCGGTGATTTGATTTGATTCTTATTTGGGATACGATACGTGATCTCTAGCGGGCCTTGGGACGTGTGCTTGCACACGCAGTATATAGATGGTATCGATTTGTAGTAGACTTAGATCAGTACCCCAGATATGATGATAAGGATACCTGATATCTGATGAGAGGAATGTGATATTGACCAGTACCCAGCTATTGGGATGTCGTACGATGATTTACCGTACGAGCCTATATTGATGATAGATCTGCGCTCATGACTCGAGGATGTCTTACAATATACTGTATCGTACGCGATATTATTGAGGCGGGATCACCGACTAGTATATCTATATATATCGACTCAGATTTAGGTGGTTTCCATACTTCTCCCGATTGACTTGATACTTAGATCTGTAGTTTGCATAGTAGATTCTTCACTGTGGTGTTGATTATTTGATTTCCGCATATTCATGCTATTCGCATTGCTTGCATATGTTTATTGCTATATTATTATCATGCTGTTAGGACACCAGCACCATTATCGATGATGCGTATGTTCCACGTACACTATTTGCCGGCTCACACACTTCATCATCGATAATTGCCATGCTACTACACTGAGTACTGTTGCATTCATGATATGACTCTTGCATGGCATATTGTACGCTTATACCTGTACACAAACATGGATGATTCTGACTTGATTAGAGATTTGGGAACCGCAAGATGTTCTTCAAACTGATTCGTTTTAAAAGAGCGGTTTCCCTCGACATGTGCACATTACTATTCCATGTTGCATGACTTCTGATATGCTTACCTTTCCTTACATGTCGCATACATCATGTTTTGATTATACGCATTGAGATATGTTGTTTCCATGATATTTCTGGATTTGGGAACCGTGGGTATTTCAAAAGAGAATATATGATTGTTTTAAAAACCCGGTTACCCTTGATATGATATTTCAGTGCGTCGACCATGTGTTTTCTCGGTGCTGAGAGCGACATGTGAAACCCGATTCGAGGAGGCGGATGAGGCCGATTGCGGGTACATGGTGGACCCGGTATGGTACCCCGGGGCGAGAACGGTTTCGCTGTGTAGGAGACTGTGAGCCTGGCAGAGGGACTACTACCTACCGGTGATTGTATTTGAGCTCGGCGGATATCGGGAGGGATACCGACCGGAGTTGAGAGATGGACATGGGCTGACCCGTACTGCCGGGGGTGAGGGACGATATCGCAGACGGAGCCCCGTATGGATGAGGATTTACGTGTCGATGCTAGGCACGGGTTTCATGACGATTTCCATGATTTTGATTATATCCTCATATTTGCATGCATGATGCTTATTGTCATTGGGTGACGGGTGGACGGGTTCCGCGTTTATACAGACTTGATCACATACAGACTGGATCTACATTGATCATACTTCATGCAGACATACCTTATACTGATGATATGTTATTACCTGAGTACTTGGCACTACATGCATGCTTAGATGTTACATTGCCACTTTATCATGCTTCAGACGTACTCTTGTGGTTTATATTACTGATTGTTTGACCTAGGTTTATGTCTTGCATTCGGTTTCTGCTTGTAGATATTTCTGTTCACGAGTTGGCAACTCACCCCCGTTGTGCCACAGTTCTTGCAGGTTTTGCCGTACATGTTCTATTGCGGCATTTCTGGCACACTGCTTCCTTGCGGGTGAATTGCTTTTGGTAGGTGGATTCTTTTGCATCAAGAACTACCATTGTTCTTGTATTATTCATTGTATATAGAATTTCCATCAACCAAAACTTGTATATTATTTCAGACTTAGATACTAGTGATGTATTATTCGACCTTAGAGTCGCGCTTAGCAGTATTACGGTTTTCATGTTATTATGAGTTTTCTTTTGAGTTTTGATCCTCGCCCTTCGGCGTTGTATATTATATTGCTTGTATGGTTGTGACCATCGATTGACGAAGAGCTAGCTCCCGCTTGGGGATGCCTTTTATCATTGCATATATGTTGTTCTTGTTGTAGCCCGTTCGGGGCCAGTATTTACAAAAGAAACTCTGCCGAAATTTTTAGAAAAGACTTGACATTTTAAAATGCATATTCGGCTTAGTTATTTAAAAACCTTGACTTCAAACATGTTTTCCTTCACTTCTTTAAACCAGTTTTCTTTACTTACTCTTAAAATGGTTTTAGATTTCTGGGCTTTTGGCTTACTTGGATCAGATGGAGTCCTATAGACTTCATATGGTTCAAGGGCCAGTCACGTGCTCTTTCGGGTCGTGACAGTTGTGGTGTGTATGGAAGAGTAACCTGAGAGAGAATTCCATTCTCTTTTAAGTATCCCAGGAACTCGGCACTTAAGTATTCACCACCTCGATCAGATCTCAGTGTCTTGATACTTTTGCCTGTCTGTTTTTCCACTTCATTCTTGTGCTCTTGGAATTTCTCAAAGGCTTCGGATTTATGCTTCATTAAGAAGATTTATCCATACCTAGAGAAATCATCCGTAAAAGTAATGAAGTAGGAATAACCACCTCGGGCATGTGTAGACATTGGACCGCACACGTCACTGTGTACGAGTCCTAAGAGCTCGCTCACTCTTACTCCCTGTCCAGTAAACGGAGTCTTTGTCATCTTTCCCATGAGACAAGATTCACAAGTGGCATAAGATTGATATTCGAACGGATTCAAATATCCTTCTCTATGTAACTTCGTTAATCGTATTTCATTAATGTGACCTAGTCTACAATGCCATAAGAAAGCCTGATTTATTTCTGGAGACTTTCTTTTAAGTGTGTTCTGGACATTGAAAACCTGAGCTTGATTCAATACGTATATACCGTCATCTAATGTACCGGACCCAATCAGAACTTGATTTAGGTGGATGTGAACTACATCGCTTACGAATGTAAAGTCATATCCCTCTCTCGAAAGTGAGGATACTGATATGATATTACAAGTCAAACTAGGTACATACAGACAGTTACGTAGAATCAATATCTGCCCACTTGTCAAACCTAGGCGATATTCTTCCACGGATTCAGCGTCCACGCTCATTCCGTTTGTAACTCTGAGAGACAAATCACCTATCCTTATATCTCTACGGTTTCTCAAAGCATGTAATGAATTACAGATATGAGATCCTGCTCCGGTATCTAGTACCCAGGAAGTAGAGTTAATTGACAAACAGTTCTCAATTACAAACACACTTGAGGCCGATGCCACAACATGCTTCGAATCCTAGCTACTGGCTTCCAAAGCACTGCAATCCTTCTGCTAATGCCCGTTCCCATAACAATAGGAACATCCCTCCTTAGCTATATCAAGTCCCGAAACTTTTGCTCTTCCCATTCCTTCTACTTTGTTGACACCGTATATCGGCTTTGTAGAGGTCTTCTTCTTTTCACCGTTTGCTCTCGCCCTGGATGTAGAAGAAGAAGGTCCCCCATTAAGCAGAGCTTGTGTCTCCCTGGTTTCTTTCAGGGTGTAAGTAGAGGGTAGGGACTGTGGAAATAAGTCAGCGTATGACATGTTTCCCAACGTGGTCTCCAGGTCCTTGAGTTCATCAATATAGCTAGTCATTGTAAGGACGTTGTCCCCTACAGATGACCCGACAGCCAACCTCGCTTGATTTAAATCGTTCAAGGTCTCATATCTTGCGATATGAGATTGATCTCCATATAAATCATTGTTATGGAGAAAGATGGAAACTAAGTCTATATTCTCGTGTTGCTTCTGGTTTACACCATCAACTGGAGCCAACACGAGGCACTTAGCTTTTGCTTTATCCTTTTCCCTTGTCTGACGGATATCCATATCCGCGACGGTGGAAACTGGACCTGGGACGGCGGGATCTTGAGTAGTAATAGGGTGGTCCTGCTTGTCATAGGCAATGAACATCTGGACAGACCTTTGCCAGTCATATAAGTTAGATTCAGTCAACTTGTTATGTAGATGTAACCTAGTAATGGTCACAAGGTCGCTGCAATGAGAGAGAGAGAGAGAAGAAAAAACTTTAGCATGATGCTCTTGCAAGTTTAGATTGGTTTTTAATTTATCTAAACTGGATGGCTCCCACTGTTTCTCGAATCCTTCCTCAAACCATAAAAGAAGAATTAGCCAGGACTATTCTCACTGTACAATACTTGCTTAACCGTTCAGCCAGGCTAGTGTCGGTACTTTGAGGGAGGTTTTCCAACGCTTTCGCGAAGTTCCTTAATTAAATAACCTCTTTTCTCTGGGGGCGTAGCCCCGCTGACACCTTTCTCGACACCTACTTGGTTTATAACATTGATCGTTAAGTGACGAATCTCCTGATAAGTAGCATATACTCACAGTAGGATCGGGATCCAAATATCATCGTATAATAATGTTAAAGGAATCCTACCAACATTCATCAAACTCTAAATGGTATGCAACACTAGCAAGTTTTAGTTTCTTTAGAAACTCCCGATATGGATTTTTGCCCCATGTTCTTATGACCTTGACTAAAGGCCGACAAATCATAAGTCACATGTCAAGTTCTGCCCATCATTATCTTGTTGATTTGAACCCATCCGTATATACTCTTGACTAAGAGGCATACAAAGTAATACGACTGTCCCAAACCAACTCATTTATCTATGCAACAAATGAATACCACAGCAGCTACCAATCACTATGTCTTGACTAAGGGCCAAACAAAAATAGCTTGAATACTACTGACCATTCATAAGAAATGACGGAGGGTTACGACTGGTTTTGGCGAAACCGTGAACGTAGTGAACTTGATATAATCGAAGGAACCTGATAGCTTTTTTAAAAGGAGTGGTTAAAGCTCCGCAATTAAAAAATTCTGCTCTTTTAAAATAACCGAGTGGTTTCTTTTAAATTTGTTCCAACGATTCAACTTTGGTTTATTTTCTTTGCATTATAAATAATGCGTCCCATCATTAACCTATCATTGCAAAAAACAACGAAAATACAACGTCCTCTTATGCCATCTGCATTCGCCACTGGGTCCCGTCATTACCCGTTAGGTTACTTAACTAACGACAGAGCGGGGGCTGGGCTAGCGCGGGTGTAAAACATAAGTGACGTCTAAATAGCTATCATATATAGATATTGTACATTCGTCAGACGCAATAATAGGCATTCCAGATCTCAGATGAACATTATTGGATATACAAGAAATCCGAGTTTGCTTTGAGCCAGCAACAAAAGACGGATTCCATAGTTGTGATGAATAGCCTTTACCCCACCCGGGACCCCTACGGGTACGGCAAACTACCCGCCAAGTACCCGAAGTGAAGCGGTCTCCCTCAACAACGTGAGTAGGCCACTAAACACTTCAACGTACCCGGTAGTTTGTGTACCGCACCTTCGGTCTATCCTAGGAGCAAAAAACAATAAATGAAATAATACAACGGTGGCAACAACCGCAACCTGGATGTGCCCCGCAAAAGAATATTACATCATATTACAATTTACATCGAATGAATGAATATTAAAACCCATCTCAAACCCCGGCTAATCATCACAACGATCCAATCAAGTTCATATACATAAACAGTAAACATTACAGAAATGTGCAGCCCCCGGCCAACCGACATACTAGCAGTTAGGGGAGGTTTACGAACACATTAACCATTACAGATAAAAACCCTATTAGCAAATAACTTAGAATATCGATCGACAACCTTTTTCCGTGTCTACCCCAAATGCAAGCCTGCACAGAAGTAACCTAGGTAGAAACAGAATATACAGGAAACCAAAACACCAAAAATTATGAATAACAGAGCAAATCCGAGTCAACTCGGCGTTGACTTGGCGGCGGATCAGCGGCCAAAAGCACCTTCTTGCAGCGGATCCGCGGCCGTCTTGCCGAGTTAGGGTCTCGTATTTTCTCAGTTTTCTTATAATACCCTGCTGTGAATTTTAAGGCATATCAAATAATTTTTCTGACACTTTTAAAATCAACAGAAACTGTTAGGGTGTTCGGGTGTTGTTTTCGTGTTATCCGTCGATCGAAGTTCTAATTAGTTGCTAACAAGCTAGTAATGGTTTAGTTAGCTCTAATACCACTGTAAGTCCATGTCACGCACCCCACGAACTTGCGGGGAGGCGGAATATATGCAAAACGATCATCAAAGTTTCGTAACACGGACTTGAGCGCATGAATCGTATCTAAACCGTTTCTAGCAAACTACGAAAGGTTTAACTGCTCTGATTCGAAGTTATACCTCACGTTACTTGTCCTTCGGGTCTTCATCACTATCCTCCACTCCTTGTAGGCTCTTTGGAACGTCGGCACCTCAACGGCCTCCTCGAGTCAAAGACGATCCACCCGAGAGCTCCTACTCCAAGCTTAACCTCTAACTTGAAGTAACTAGGTTACACAAAGTGCTAATCTAAGCAACCTAGGTGATATAGAGTTAGATTATGGAAGTATTAGTCTAGCTAACCCTTGAACTCAACACATGAGAGGTTAGGGTTAGGGTTTGAAGAGAGAGAGCTTGAGGAGAGAGAAAGTGAGAATGAGAATCCTTTTGGATGAATAGATCATATGTGTATATATGAAGCATATCATATATATTAAATGAATAACAAATAATGATATATCATCATGTTTCATTAATACACTAAGTGATTCATCACATGATTCATATAAATCATAATTGATTCATTAACTCCATGTATGAATCACACCATGACTCATTTATCCAATTAATGCATATGCCACCTTAACCCCCAAGTCACCATGCTTCAAGAAGCTTCCCGACAAATTACGAGAACGCCCTTCCTACCCGTGAAAACACGGAAAAACTTTAGAATGTATAAATCCAATAATCCGATACTAGAATCTGGCTTAAACCAAAGCCGACTAGTAAAAACTGTCCGAACATCGTACGTGCGTAAAAACACGTATGCGTCCGAACCCTGTCGTAAAACCATTCGACATCTATATCGTTTAGCCCGAAGCAGGGAAACTCTCTGTGTGGGACTCTAAAGACTCGACATTACACTGGCAGTGGGTTTAACCACAGACCGCAAGCCGCACTAGCTGTACGTAACGGTCCCTAGGTAGATGTCGATAAGAAGGCCGATGAGTACACCCATCCGAACTCCAACTGAGCCTGCTGTGACAATCTCCGTATAGTCCGGTCTGTTCGTCTAAGACTATCGCATATCGGGCCTAGGGGGCGGCAAGCGTCAGTCCCCTAAAAGCGGTATAAGTCGTGTCGGAGTGTAGCCTATTACACCTTGAGAAACTACTGGAAAACCTACCAGTAAATCTCGCTTGCCCTGGCCAGGGACTTTGCGTAATGGCTCTCTGACACAACGTGATATCAACTCCCAATACCGGGAAAGACGAATCCTGTCTGACCGCCACTGCCTCCAAGTGCTCGGGACTACACCCAACTGCTACCTGTTTGCACAACTCCTTTGAGCCGTGGTAGGGTAGCAATCTAAGAACAGTGGGACACACTCGAGGCGAAGTAGCAGTGTCAAGTCTGCGGACTATACTGTACTCATGTCACTTGGGAACTGTTAACTGACAATGTGTATAATCCCAACCAACAGTTCCCCGTGAGTCCTTTCCGGTGTACCCGTAACCTAACGAGCACCTGTATACTATCTCCAGTACGACGTACTGATAGCTGTGGGACAGACCATCTTCCCAACTAGGATGAGAAGCGTACACACTAGTCTACTCAGGAGTATCGATGCCCTGTCTCGATAATCCAACGACTAGGGACCTGAAAAAGGATGTGCTTGTAGACTACCCATCCCCCAGTAGTGTGACTGCCATCACAACGCCGGTAGTCAAGCAAGATCCTAAGAGCTCTATCAATACGTATACTCACATATTATGATAGATAAAACCAAGTAGCATACTACCATGTTTAGCAAGACTGTTATATAATTGTGAATATCCCAAGCTTCCATTAAGTAATATACAAACTATTATGATACAGTAATGTCCTTCTAGGGCATAAACACTAACAGACTTAAGGTCGTCATTTGTCTCGTGTGAGTTCCCACTGTGCTTTGATTACTACCCTACCACGGTTCAAAGGAGTCGTGCAAACAGGTTTTAGTTGGGCACAGTCCCGAGCCACGTAGAGGCAGTGAGTGATTGTTAGGGATTCGTCTCTCCCGGTATAGGGAGTTGATATCGCACGGTGATCGGTTGGTCATTACCATAAGTCCCTGGCCAGAGCTGATAGACTGATCAGTAGATTCTCGGATGGTAATTGAGCCATGCTGACACGACTTGTACGGTTATTAGGGGTCTGACGTTTACCACATCGCTAGACCATACATGTGATACTCTTAGACGAACGGACCGGACTGCACGGATATTGTCACGGACAGGCTCAGTAGGAGTTCGGATGGGTTTCCTCATCGGCCTTCTTATCGACATATACCTGGGGACCGTTACGTACAGCTAGTGCCACTTGCGGTCTACGGTTAAATCCACTGCCAGCGTAGTAGTCGAGTCTTTAGAGTCCCACACAGAGTTTTCCCAACTCCAGGCGAAACGATATAGAGGTCGTACGGTTTTACGACAAGGGTTCGGACGAATACGTGTTTAAACGCACTTACGACATTCAGACAGTTTTTTCTAGACGGCTTTGGTTTAAGCCAGATTCTAGTATCAGGTTATTGGATTTATACAGTCTAAAGTTTTTCCGTGTTTTCACGGATAGGAGGGGCGTTCTCGTAATTTCCGGGAAGCTTCTAGAAGCATGGTGACTTGAGGGTTTAGGTGGCATTGTCATTAAATGATATTGTGACTCATAATGTGTGATTCATTATGTCATTATTGCATTATTAAATGCTTAATAACTCACATAGTGAATCACTCATAATGCATTAATGTAGCATGATGAATAATCTCATTTTATTCATTTATTCATTTATTCATTATGCTTCATATATCAAGTGAGAAACAATATCATTATCATGATTCTAGTTCACCTTCTCTCTCCTCAAGCTCACTCTTTCTTCAAACTCTAATCCTACTACTCATGAGTTGAGAACAAGGATTAGAATAGACTAAACATCCTATAACCTAACTCTATATGATCTTAGTTCCTTTGATTAGCAACTAGAGAAACTTAGTTACCTCAAGTTTGGAGGTGAAGCTTGGATTAGGGTTCTCGGGTGGATCATCTATCACTTAGAGGAGGCCGAGGAGGACGTAGAGATCGTAAAGAAGAAGGACACGATTCACTAGGTATAATCTCTTTACATAGTAGCTAAGAACTTCTATGGTTGTTGTTAATTATCGTTTAGCAAAGATCTTCGGTTAGTCGATGTATGCTTAAAGAACAAGATCGTTTTTCATATTTCCGCCTCCCCACAACTCGTGGGGTGTTGCACATCGACTTACAGTGGTATCGGAGCCTCACTAAACAATAATTAACTCACTTTCAAAGTCGTATGAATTTCGAACGCAAAACGAACCGGAAAATATATCGTATTCACATAGTTTCTGTCGATTTTAAATTGCGGTCCAAAATTTTTTTAGGGACCTCCAGAATAACCTACAGGGAAACCTAAGAACACTGGAGAAATTTGGGTGCATGAATCGGCCAACACACCGCGGAACCGCGGCCGATCCCACCGATCCGCAACAGATCCGCGGCCGAGTTGAGCCCGATTCCCCCCAAATCTCCCCAGTAACTCTTCTGTGAATATTTTGTCTTTTCTGGAATGTTTATTTTTTGCTCAGGTCTCAGGTTTACAGAGAAGTTTGGGAGCAGAATCTAATGGGTTTGATCGATCAAAATTATACGATGTTTGCTTGTTTGATTATATCTGTGAACTGTATTATGTGTCGTAAACCTCCCCTAACTGCTAGTATGTCGGTTGGCAGGGGGTTGCACATATCTGTAATGTTTTAACTGTTTGTGATTATGAACTCTATTGGATTGTTGTGATGATTATCCAGGGTTTTGTGATGGGTTATTGTATTAATTCATTCGATGTAATTGTAATAAGTTGTAATATTATTTTGCGGGGTACATCCAGGTTGCGGTTGTTGGCACCGTTGTATTATTTCTTTTTACTGTTTTTTCTCCTAGGATAGACCCAAGATAGGGTGCACAAACTACCGGATATTTCGAAGTGCTTAGTGGCCTACTCTCGTTGTTGAGGGAGACCGCTTCACTTCGGGTACTTAGCGGATGTTTGCCCTACCCGTAGGGGTCTGGGGTGGGTAATGGCTATTCATCACAACTGTGTAATCCGTCTTTCGTTGCAGGCTCAAAAGAAACACGGATTGCTTGCATATCCAATAAAGTTTATCTGTGATATGGAATGCCTATTATTGCGTCTGACGAATGTACAATATCTATATATGATAGCTATTTAGACGTCACTTATGTTTTACACCCGCGCTTGCCCATCCCCCACTCTGCCGTTAGTTAAGCAACCTAACGGGTGATGACGGGACCCCGTGGCGAATGCGGATGGCATAAGAGAACGTTGTATTTTTGTTGTTATCTGTAATGATAGGTTAAAGATGGGACACATTATTTTTAATGCAAAGAAAAATAAAACCTAAACTGAATCGTTGGAACAATTTCAAAACCACTCGGTTTTCTTCAAAAAGCAAATTTTAAATGCGGAGCTTAAACCACTCCTTTTAATAAAGGCTATCATGGTATTTTCGATCATATCAAGTTCACTACGTTAACGGTTTTTTTTGTCAAAAACCAGCCGTAACCCTCCGTCGTTTCAAATAGACAACACATCTTATTCATGCTATGCTTGTTGGCCTACGTCAAGGCATAGTGAATGGTAGCAGTGTGTTTGCTTATTTGTTGCATAGATAGATGCATTAGTATAGGACCGACATACAACCTTGTTGGCCTACGTCAAGGGCATGTACGATGTACCTAAATTAATCAGGACAACGACGGGTAGAACATGACTTGCGTCTTATGATTTGTTGGCCTACGTCAAGGTCATAAAAGCTTGGGGTAAAAATTCACATCGGGAGTTTCAAACGTAAAGGAAACTTGCAGATTTAACATACCTTCTGGAGTGTGGTGACTAGAGTGGCTTCCATCTAGTGGATCATGCAATGATAGTTGGATCCCGATCCCACTGATGAGTAGGATTGCTCTCGGGAAATTTTCTCACTTAACAATCAATGCTATAAACCAAGTAGGTGTCCAGAAAGGTGTTAGAGGGGCTACGCCTCCAGGGAAAAGAGGTTATTTAATTAAGGAACTTCGTGAAAGCATTGGAAAACCTCCCTCGAAGTACCAACACCGGCCTGGCTGAAAGGTTAAGCAAGTATTGTGACGTGTGATTAAAACCTGACTAGTTCTTCTTTTAGGTTTTGAAGAAGGATTTGAGGGAACAGTGGGAGCCATCCTGTTTAGATAAACTAATAACCAATCTAAATTTGCAAGAAGCATATGCTGAGTGTTTTCTTTTCTCTCTCTCTAGTAGCTACCATGACAGGACTAAAACTATTACTTGAAAAAAATATACTGACCGGGCAGAACTATAAAGATTGGCTATGGAACGTCAACATTGCACTGACTTATGACAAAGTAGCATATGTTACCACCGCTGTTCCTCCCCTTATCCCAGGACTAGATTCCTCAGTTGTGGACAAGGAAGTTCGCAAAACCTGGGATCTAGACTGTGAGCGAGCTAAGTGTATCGTGCTGGCGTTCATGAACAATGAACTCCAGAAACAGCACGAGAGTATGGATATTATATCCATCTTTCTCCATGTCAAGGAATTGTATGGAGAGCACTCCCGTATCGCGAGGTACGAGACCTCAAGGAAACTCTTCCAGATGAGGTTACCTCCAGGATCGCCTGTAGGAGAGCACGTCCTCAAAATGATCAGCCTCATTGAGGAACTCGCAAACCTGGGATGCGTGCTAGAGAATGATTTGTATATCGACTTGATCTTGCAGTCCCTTCCCCACACCTTCTCTCAGTTCGTGCTAAGCTTCAACATGAACGAAATAGTAGCTGATCTTCCAAAGCTCCTCAACATGTTGAGGGTAGCAGAAATCTCCTTGAAAAAGGAGAAGACCCCCGTTGTGTATGTTGGCCAATCATCCTCTTCTAAATCTAAAGAGAAATCTAAAGGGAAGAAGAAGATGAAAGCCACCAAACCGAAAGGTGGGGTCAAGAAGGTGCAGGGAACGAACAAGGTAGGAAGGGTGAAAGAGGATATAAACGAATGCTTTTATTGTCACAAGCAAAGGCACTGGAAGAAGGACTGTATAGCCTTCAAAGCCAAGGACAAGAAGCAAGCTGTTGCTTCTGCTTCAGGTGTGTTCGTAATCGAAAATTGTCTTTCAGTAAACTCTACATCATGGGTACTTGATACCGGTTCTGGTTCTCACATCTGTAATTCATTGCAGGATCTGAGAAATAGTAAAGTACCGGGGACAGGTGATATGACTCTCCGGATGGGTAATAGAATGCATGTAGATGCTATTGCAATAGGGGAATATCACCTAGGGTTGACTAGTGGGCACATTTTGGTGTTGTACAGCTGTTTTTGTATTCCCGGTATGTTGTGTAATATTATATCAGCATCTTTGTTATCTAATGAAGGATATAATTTTGCGCTTGAAGGAAATTTCATGAACATTCTCCTAAATCAAGAACTGATTGGGTATGGCACACTGGAAAACGGCATATACATACTTAATCAACCTCGAATTTTCAATATTCAAAACACACTTAAAAGAAAGGCTCCAGATTCAAATCAAGCCTTCCTATGGCATTGTAGACTTGGTCATATAAACGAAACAAGGTTGACTAAGTTACATAAAGATGGATATCTAGATCCGGTTGAATATTCATCATATGAAACTTGTCAATCATGTATCAAAGGAAAAATGACCAAATCTCCGTTCACCGGACACGGAGCAAGAGCCACAGAACTTTTGTGTCACGACCCGAAAGTACGGAACATGACCGGCACTTAGACTACGAACGTCTCAAGGCGTACGTAAGCTAAGTAAGCCGAACCCAGAAATCCAAACCAAGAGAAGTAGTAGAGTGTAGGAAGAACCATATCAAAACAACCTGTATGCAACAAAATATACAACGCCTAAAGGCGAGGATCACAACAGAAATGAAACTCAACCAGCAAGAACCCATGGAAATATAACACGCGACTCTAAGGTCGAAAGAATAACATCACTGGTCTCTATCTCAAAAATAAAATACATGTTTGGTTGATGGAACTTCTAGATACAACTGAATATAATATACAATGTATAATGATGGGTATGATGCAAATAACCCACCTACTAGCAAGTCACCTGAAAGAAGCTGTGCCCGCAAAGCCGTAACAAAACCCGTACGGCAACACCTGCAAGAAACTGGGGCACAACGGGGGTGAGTTGCCAACTCGTGAGTAGAAAAAGATCTACGAACAGAAATCGCATGTATGACGCAATCCTAAGTCATACGATCAAAATATATAATCCTCAAATATATAACCAGCAATCTCTAACCATGTCTAGGGTAAATATCTAACCCAAGTGTAAACCCATGTGCCTGTGTCAGTGCATCAGGTGGCAATATATCATATGAATGATGTATGAATGCATGAAACAGAATGCATGTACTGAAGAAAACTGCTTTCGTAAATTTGTGAGATTTCTGTATTTAAAAATGAGGTACCATAAAAGAAATCAGCATAAACAGTGCCTAGTATCGGCACAAAACATAAATCCCAATATCTCGATATCTCTGTGTCACAATCTCTGTACCTCAATATCTCAAATCTCAATGTCTCAATCATATAAATCCAGGGCGCCGTCAGTCCAGATCGGCCCCTACCATCCATCTCATGACTATGACGGTATCCTCCGGATATGCGACATGTCGGGTAAAGTCACCGGTCGGTAGTGCTCCCCTGCCAGGCTCAATGCCATCTCCTGCGATCTTCTTGCCCCGGGGTACCGCACCGGGTCCACCATGTACCCGCATTCGGTCTCGTCCGCCTCCTCGAATCGGGTTTCACATATCGCTCTCAGCACCGAGAAAACACATGGTGGACACACTGAAATATCATATCAAGGGTAACCGGGTTTTTAAAACATTTACATAATCTCTTTGAAATATCCACGGTTCCCAAATCCAGAAATATCATAGAAACGGTATATCTCAATGCGTATAATCAGGAAGCTTGATGTATGTGACATATAAATGAAATGCAAGTATAACAGTATATCATGCAACATGGAATAATAGTATGCACATACAAGGGTTATATCCTGATGCAATAATACTACTGTGTAGTGACATGGCAATTACCGATGAAGATGTGTGTGAGCTGGCAAGTAAGTGTATGTGGAACATACGCGTCATCGGTAATGGTGCTGGTGTCCTAACAGCATGATATCAATAATGAAATATGAATCACAACAGTATGCAATGCAGAGCAACAACAGTAATATGCGGGAGCTGAATGCTAAACACAAAGATAGCTAAACTGCATCTAATGTCATAAGAGTCCCATAGCTACACCACTATAAGGCTGAGCTAAAGCTAACAGTAGGTAAGGGAAACCGCCTAACCTCTGAGTCGATACAAATATATACACATATATATATAGTCGGTGATCTGCCTCGATAATATCACATCCGATACCATATCCCTATAATCGGTTATCCACAAGTCAAGAGGTCGGATCAAACATCAATTTATAGCTCGTACGTAAATCCGTCGTACGGCATCCCCAAATCTGGGTACGGGTCAATATCACATTTGTCATATTATTCATCAAGTATTCTCGTATCAGATATCATAATCTGGGTACTGACCTATGTCTAGTACCATGATAACATCATCACTATAATCAAGATCTGATCACTGATCGACAGTCTCCTATAAATCAATATCATCATCATATATCGTCAATATAATCATAATCCAGCTTCTGATTTACAGCCTCTAGCAAAAACGATATCATCAGCCCTAATCATCTCAATGAGTATACATCGCCCAAGGCGGCCTATCACAAATATCCTGTCATATCATATCATATCACATCCTATCTCGTATCATAATCACATGTCGATCATATAAAATATATGTATCACTATTCCTATGGCATCATCATCCCAAAATCCGCTAAAGCATCAAGACGTATCCCAAATATGAATTTTACCATATCACCGATATCATAATCTTGGATCAAAATCATCGACTCAACTCAATCCCATGTCTCATCCCCAAATTTGTATGTGAACACGTAGTCCCATACCTATGTGAACACATATCTATATAGAATCCCATAACCACATATGAACAAGGAGGTATGCAAGTATGTATGTGTGTAAATGTATGTGTAGTGCACCCACTACCTAAGGTTCGCGACACTAAATCATCCAACACACCAATTATCCATCCTAAACATCAAATAATTTCCCAAACAACATATAATAAAATGTAGGTGTGTATACGCATCCGTATACATCACCTCGGACTGCGGGGGTGCTATACGCCATCCACCCGACTTCTCCCCGTAGATATAAATCTACTCACCTAGTTATGTGTGCCGGTGTCGATGTCGCTGTTTGCATCTCCAACGCCTCGACGCCACGTGGGGTACCTACAAAGATATCAGACGCTAAAACACATGAAAACCATGTCGGAAACCAAAATGGTGCACGTTACGCCAATAAGTAAATCCTATCGCCTTGCGTGCAAACACAGTCAATGCTCACTGGTCGTTGGCGTTCAAACGCCACCCGACGGAAACGAATCTCCAAATACCCAAAATCCATACGAAATCAAGTCGTAAATCATACGCCAACTCATGAAAATCAACTCAGATTCTATCCAAAATGGAATCAGTCAAAACTAGACATACAGGGGGTCAAATTTATATGAAATAGGGCCGTGCACGCAAAACGAGGCAGTTCCACCCCGGTATGGCCGCAAATTGCGGCCGGAAGGAATTAAATGGCGGCCCAAAAATGGTGGTTGGTGCTAGGGTTTTGGGTGTTGGTTCCTATCTACCTGCACGTCTCACTGCCAAGTCAATTTTCTTTTAGGAGGTCTGGGTTGATAGCAGTTTCTAGAAAGGTCCGGAAGTCGACAAAATTGCTAAATTATGCCAAGTATAAAAAATCTGGTATCTAACTAGAAATCTGGGGTTTCTTGGTTAAACTGGCCTCACACACTCCTAATAAGACTATACTAACATTCAAAACCATCTCTTGGCCAAATCTCACTCAAAATCCCTAAACTAGCACTAGATTATAGACATAACAGTAAATTTCAGTTAGATAACCATGATAAAGGAGTTGGGTTGCAAGATTATACCTCAAGGGGGTCTTAGAATGTAGGAGAATAGAGGATGAAGGAAGGAGGGTGAGATGGAAGGGTAGGTTTGCTGCTGCTGAGCTCCTGCTGGTGGCTGTTCTCTTTCTTGTTGCTGTTGCTGTTTTCTGGGCTGAACTGCTGCTGATGGTGTTGATGCAGGACTCTAAGGGTTGTTGTGGTTATATTTGTGTTGTGTTGATGTAGTTGTGTTGGTGTTGGGGTGTGATGTGGTGTTGAATGGATTTGTTGTTGCTGTGGCTGTTGGGAGCAGCAGAGGTGAAGAAATTGGGCTGAAGCTGTTTTTAACAGCAGTTTGTTGCTGTAGCTGGGGATATTGGGGTTGTTTCTGGTGTTTTGAAACATGCTATTGCTGCTGCTGTGGGTAAAGTAGCAGCTAGTGTTGTGGTTGTAGGTGGGTGATGGTTTTGTGGCTGTTTTTATGGAGTTAGGATGGCTGTAGCAGTAGATGTAGGGTGGCTGATGGGTGTTATCAGCTGATGTGAGGGATTTGGGGCTGATGTTGTGTAGATGTGAGGGTGTAGGTATGGGGCTATGATATTGCAGCTTGTAGAAGCAGCTAGGGGCTGATGTGTGGGTGAAGGGACCTGATGCAGCTGCCGCTGGAGTTTGCTGATGCAATATTGGGGTTGAAGTGTGCTGAGCTGAAGCCTTAGCTGATGTAGGGTGTGTAGATGTTGGCTGAAGTGTTAGGGGCTGGTGTATCATTGTGTGAGGGTGAGAGGGAGAGATGTGAGGGAAAGCAAGAACTTTGGAATGAGATGGAACACGACCCATCCTAGAGCCACCTTTCTCTCTCTCTCTCAAAGCTAGCACACACAAGCCAACAAATCCTTTCTCACTACACTAGGTCAGCTAACACCAATCACCCTTAACCAAGCTAAGACCCTTAATTAAGCCAATTAACCTAATCAAATGGTTCAACCCACCATGGTCATCTAAGCATGGTTCAACCCTAGGCCACCATAAGTCCAAAACATAACACAAGTGTGGAAAATGATATGTGCACATTTTGCACAAAAGCCAAAAATCCACTCAGCGATTTTTAATCGCGATTAACACCAAATAACATATAATTCATCATAAAAACAACAAAAATGGCATATTTTCACAAAATAAACTATTTTAGTCTTCCCTCCTTAAAGAAATTCGGTCCCCGAATTTAAATTTAAACCCTCAAATTCTAAAACATTTCAATAAAATGTCCAAACCAATGGGGCTCCGAAATCATCAATACATAAAAGGCATCATAGCGCAATACATGCGCACGAGTAACGAGCAGATAACTCGAAATCAATCTCCGTCAAGCATCTCGCGATCATCGGAGTCGAGGTGAAAACACGAATGCCAAATCCAAGGCAAAAACCGATATGCTAGAAATCAAAACTATGCATATCAATATATGAAGGAAATGCATGCCCAAATTTTCTTTAAAGTCGATGTACAATGCGCATAGCACTGCACAGTGGCGGACATCATTGTAAGAAAATAGCCATATACGTATATATCTTTTGTTTAGTATGCACGATCCGCCGTTTTGAAAATAATTTAGAAGTGTTCCCTCGTTTTGAACGTTTCGTGTCATATAAGACACGTATGTAAACAATGATACTATAGCTCGCTTTTGGAAATCCCTTTGAAATCTATCAGTTCATGCAAAACATACTCAGGTACCGTCATCTGACCAGTCCTGCTCAGTACGAAAATAAATCACATCAACACATGAAAACTGTACTGCTCCATAAGAAATCAATCCCAAAATGTACATATGAAAACTACGTGCTTCTGGTGCGCACGGAAATCAAAATCCATAAATGTGCCAAGCAGGTGCGCAAAAACGACATCAAGGTGCAATGGGTGTGCACACAACATCGGTCATAGGCAACGTGTGTGCCTGACCGCAAAATCAGGTGCATCTGACATGCACGAAAAAATCTCGATTTAGTGCCTCTGGTGTGCACCAAATCGCATCTCATAACCTGCGCCCATTATGCGCTAAAAAATCCAAATCCGGTGCATCCATCATGCACCAAATCATGAAATCCAATATCAAGCGCCGAACATGTGCAAATCCAATCAGGTGCATAAGTGCACAAAACAAATATCGAGCATCACCATCGAAATCGAAGTCCAGTGCATCCAAGTGCACAAAATACGTGTCACTGCACTACAAGCATAAGTGAACTATTCCGAGTGCAAAAACCAAATCGTGTGCGTGCATACGCACAAAATCAACTCAAATGTCTAAACCCCATAAAATCACAAACAAGTGAAACCAAGGCACGAAACGATATCAAGTGCAACAACTGTGCAAAAATCGTAAATCCTCAATCATCAAAATCAAGTCATACGAATAAATCGCCAAAATACCGAAATCAAGTATGGCGGAATAGTTCCGCTCAAGCGCATCCTCCACGAATCTCTGGCCAACTGTCGTGCTCACTCATAGCATGTCTCGTCGACGATCCTGAACTCTGGCCTGCTGGTGTGCGTAACATGACCACTCCTGGGTCCAAGTCTTCTCGTAATTCATTCCAGAAAGGTCCTCGTCTTCCCTGTAGGTTATCAATCTCACGATCCATCGGCTCATCGCCCCTTTCAGGTGTGCTAACGGGGACGATTCCGTTTTGGCACTTCTCTAGTCATCTCTCGGTCAATCATCGCGACCACTCGTAAGGCAGCATGTCACCGGCGTCGGCCTCTGGCTCTCTGAATGTACATGGCACATCTGATCCTGGGTGCAAGTATCATTGCAGCAGTGTCATGGAAGGAATCCTACTCAAGGTCTCTTCCAGTCTCATCTCTGCCAACTGTCCGGAAGTCATCGTCCTTTACTATATCTGCTTCTTGTTCCGGAACGGCTGCATACTCATCGTGACTCCTTCTAGAAGGTATATCCAGTTACAATGCCTCGGTATGCGCATCGCATCTCTGGTGTCGGCGGAGTGGAACGTCGCCTCATCCTGATCTGGTACAAACCTCTTACTCCACTTTTCTCTAATGTCGACTGCTTCGGACTCGTCTCGTCGTGGCTGCATGGACTGAGCTCCAACGGCTATCCTCGTATCTGGAGTCTCCAAAGAAATGTATCTCACCTCCTAGCATCCGAATTAAGTCGATCCATCTGATCGAGTCGTCAAAACCTCATAATCCCCCAAGAGCTCAACATCTTGGGTACAGTATAAGAGTATCGAGTACATACCACAACATCGGTGGTCCAGCCGTAGAAGGGCAAACCCAAGCCTCACTAATGGCGCCGCAGAACTGCCGTAAACCCTAAGGTTCAAAGGCTTTCACACGGTCATTAAGTCGAGTTAGGGTTTCATTCTTCTAGAGGGACCATAGAATTTCCTGCATGTCTTTCCGAATACTTTAAACTTGGAATAATAGGTTTCTGACATTCGATCGTCTCTGTCGACTCTCAACGTCTCCTCGTGAAGTCGTCTCAGCTGGAATCAATCTATCTGATGACCTCGCATCGGTGTAGCGAAAAATCCACATGTCCTAGTTATTCACCCTCGTTGACTAGCAACCTTCTATCATCTCTTAGTACAATCTCGTGCTGCAATAGCTCCAACATCTGGGGCGATATCCCGTCGTTCTCGGCAATAACTGGCTTACTCGTCTGCACGCTGGACGGTGCCTCAATCATCATGAGTATGCAATACACCAACGGTCATCAATATCTGGCTGGCCTCTGTCAGTGGCTCAATCCTCTGGTGCTAATCCGCACGTCCGAGTAATCTCATACAGCGATCCATCCAATGCTCGTGGCGTAAGAACAAAATCAAAAGACACATCTCTGCAATCGTGTGTCGCCGGAATTATGCTCTGGTCAGTCCTCGTTCGCAACGAGCTCATGCTGACCGCAACTCTTAGCCGTAGCTCTCCCTGCCCGTAATCGTGGCAGCAAAACCATAACTGGTACCGATGAAGCTAGATCAGGAAGGAATATGATACTGGACAAGAAAATGTACATCCTAAGGCTTCTTAAGTGGAGTGGCGTATCGTAAATATGCCGCGGACATACCACGGTACGTCACTCTACTTTAGTCACCTATTCCATCAACCAAGGGTCATCCTATACTCCGAAGGTAAAACCTAACGCTCTGATACCAACTTTGTCACGACCCAAAAGTACGGAACAAGACCGACACATAGACTACGAACGTCTCAAGGCGTACATAAGCTAAGTAAGCCGAACCCAGAAATCCAAACCAAGAGAAGTAGCAGAGTGTAGGAAGAACCATATCAAAACAACCTGTATGCAACATAATATACAACGCCTAAAGGCGAGGATCACAACAGAAATGAAACTCAACCAGCAAGAACCCATGGAAATATAACACGCGACTCTAAGGTCGAAAGAATAACATCACTGGTCTCTATCTCAAAAATAAAATACATGTTTGGTTGATGGAACTTCTAGATACAACTGAATATAATATACAATGTATAATGATGGGTATGATGCAAATAACCCACCTGCTAGCAAGTCACCTGAAAGAAGCTGTGCCCGCAAAGCCGTAACAAAACCCGTACGGCAACACCTGCAAGAAACTGGGGCACAACGGGGGTGAGTTGCCAACTCATGAGTAGAAAATGATCTACGAACAGAAATCACATGTATGACGCAATCCTAAGTCATACGATCAAAATATATAATCCTCAAATATATAACCAGCAATCTCTAACCATGTCTAGGGTAAATATCTAACCCAAGTGTAAACCCATGTGCCTGTGTCAGTGCACCAGGTGGCAATATATCATATGAATGATGTATGAATGCATGAAATAGAATGCATGTACTGAAGAAAACTGCTTTCGTAAATTTGTGAGATTTCTGTATTTAAAAATGAGGTACCATAAATGAAATCAGCATAAACAGTGCCTAGCATCGGCACAAAAAATAAATCCCAATATCTCGATATCTCTGTATCACAATCTCTGTACCTCAATATCTCAAATCTCAATGTCTCAATCATATAAATCCAGGGCGCCGTCAGTCCAGATCGGCCCCTACCATCCATCTCATGACTACGACTGTATCCTCCGGATATCCGACGTGTCGTGTAAAGTCACCGGTCGGTAGTGCTCCCCTGCCAGGCTCAATGCCATCTCCTGCGATCTTCTTGCCCCGGGGTACCGCACCGGGTCCACCATGTACCCGCATTCAGTCTTGTCCGCCTCCTCGAATCGGGTTTCACATATCGCTCTCAGCACCGAGAAAACACATGGTGGACGCACTGAAATATCATATCAAGGGTAACCAGGTTTTTAAAACATTTACATAATCTCTTTGAAATATCCACGGTTCCCAAATCCAGAAATATCATAGAAACAGTATATCTCAATGCGTATAATCAGGAAGCATGATGTACGTGACATATAAATGAAATGCAAGTATAACAGTATATCATGCAACATGGGATAATAGTATGCACATACAATGGTTATATCCTGATGCAATAATACTACTGTGTAGTGACATGGCAATTACCGATGAAGATGTGTGTGAGCTGGCAAGTAAGTGTATGTGGAACATACGCGTCATCGGTAATGGTGTTGGTGTCCTAACAGCATGATATCAATAATGAAATATGAATCACAACAGTATGCAATGCAGAGCAACAACAGTAATATGCGGGAGCTGAATGCTAAACACAAAGATAGCTAAACTGCATCTAATGTCATAAGAGTCCTATAGCTACACCACTATAAGGCTGAGCTAAAGCTAACAGTAGGTAAGGGAAACCGCCTAACCTCTGAGTCGATACAAATATATACACATATATATATAGTCGGTGATCCGCCTCGATAATATCACATCCGATACCATATCCCTATAATCGGTTATCCACAAGTCAAGAGGGCGAATCAAACATCAATTTATAGCTCGTACGTAAATCCGTCGTACGGCATCCCCAAATCTGGGTACGGGTCAATATCACATTTGTCATATTATTCATCAAGTATTCTCGTATCAGATATCATAATCTGGGTACTGACCTATGTCTAGTACCATGATAACATCATCACTATAATCAAGATCTGATCACTGATCGACAGTCTCCTATAAATCAATATCATCATCATATATCGTTAATATAATCATAATCCAGCTTCTGATTTACAGCCTCTAGCAAAAACGATATCATCAGCCCAAATCATCTCAAGAAGTATACATCGCCCAAGGAGGCCTATCACAAGTATCCTGTCATATCATATCATATCACATCCTATCTCGTATCATAATCACATGTCGATCATCTAAAATATATGTATCACTATTCCTATGGCATCATCATCCCAAAATCCTCTAAAGCATCAAGACGTATCCCAAATACGAATTTTACCATATCACTGATATCATAATCTTGTATCAAAATCATCGACTCAACTCAATCCCATGTCTCATCCCCAAATCTGTATGTGAACACGTAGTCCCATACCTATGTGAACACATATCTATATAGAATCCCATAACCACATATGAACAAGGAGGTATGTAAGTATGTATGTGTGTAAATGTATGTGTAGTGCACCCACTACCTAGGGTTCGCGACACTAAATCATCCAACACATCAATTATCCATCCTAAACATCAAATAATTTCCCAAACAACATATAATAAATTGTAGGTGTGTATACGCATCCGTATACATCACCTCGGACTGCGGGGGTGCTATACGCCATCCACCCGACTTCTCCCCGTAGATATAAATCTACTCACCTAGTTATGTGTGCCGGTGCCGATGTCGCCGTTTGCATCTCCAACGCCTCGACGCCACGTGGGGTACCTACAAAGATATCACACGCTAAAACACATGAAAACCATGTCGGAAACCAAAATGGTGCACGTTACGCCAATAAGTAAAAACCTATCGCCTTGCGTGCAAACACAGTCAATGCACACTGGTCGTTGGCGTTCAAACGCCACCCGACGGAAACGAATCACCAAATACCCAAAATCCATAGGAAATCAAGACTTAAATCATACGCCAACTCATGAAAATCAACTCAGATTCTATCCAAACTGGAATCAGTCAAAACTAGACATACAGGGGGTCAAATTTATATGAAATAGGGCCGTGCACGCAAAACGAGGCAGTTCCACCGCGGTATGGCCGCAAATTGCGGCCAGAAGGAATTAAATGGTGGCCCAAAAATGGTGGTTGGGGCTAGGGTTTTGGGTGTTGGTTCCTATCTACTTGCACGTCTCACTGCCAAGTCAATTTTCTTTTAGGAGGTCCGGGTTGATAGCAGTTTCTAGAAAGGTCCGGAAGTCGACAAAATCGCTAAATTACGCCAAGTATAAGAAATCTGGTATCTAACTAGAAATCTGGGGTTTCTTGGTTAAACTGGCCTCACACACCCCTAATAAGACTATACTAACTTTCAAAACCATCTCTTGGCCAAATCTCACTCAAAATCCCTAAACTAGCACTAGATTATAGATATAACAGTAAATTTCAGTTAGATAACCATGATAAAGGAGTTGGGTTTAAAGATTATACCTCAAGGGGGTCTTAGAATGTAGGAGAAGAGAGGATGAAGGAAGGAGGGTGAGATGGAAGGGTAGGTTTGCTGCTGCTGAGCTCTTGCTGGTGGATGTTCTCTTTCTTGTTGCTGTTGCTGTTTTCTGGGCTGAACTGCTGCTGATGGTGTTGATGCAGGACTTTAAGGGTTGTTGTGGTTATAGTTGTGTTGTGTTGATGTAGTTGTGTTGGTGTTGGGGTGTGATGTGGTGTTGAATGGATTTGTTGTTGATGTGGCTGTTGGTAGCAGCAGAGGTGAAGAAATTGGGCTGAAGTTGTTTTTAACAGCAGTTTGTTGCTGTAGCTGGGGATATTGGGGTTGTTTCTGGTGTTTTGAAACATGCTACTGCTGCTGCTGTTGGTAAAGTAGCAGCTAGTGTTGTGGTTGTAGGTGGTTGATGGTTTTGTGGCTGTTTTTATGGAGTTAGGGTGGCTGTAGCAGCAGATGTAGGGTGGCTGATGGGTGTTATCAGCTGATGTGAGGGATTTGGGGCTGATGTTGTGTAGATGTGAGGGTGTAGGTATGGGGCTATGATATTGCAGCTTGTAGCGGCAGCTAGAGGCTGATGTGTGGGTGAAGGGACCTGATGCAGCTGCCGCTGGAGTGTGCTGATGCAATATTGGGGTTGAAGTGTGCTGAGCTGAAGCCTTAGCTGATGTAGGGTGTGTAGATGTTGGCTGAAGTGTTAGGGGCTGGTGTATCATTGTGTGAGGGTGAGAGGGAGAGATGTGAGGGAAAGCAAGAACTTTGAAATGAGATGGAACACGACCCATCCTAGAGCCACCTTTCTCTCTCTCTCTCAAAGCTAGCACACACAAGCCAACAAATCCTTTCTCACTACACCAATCACCCTTAACCAAGCTAAGACCCTTAATTAAGCCAATTAACCTAATCAAATGGTTCAACCCACCATGGTCATCTAAGCATGGTTCAACCTTAGGCCACCATAAGTCCAAAACATAATACAAGTGTGGAAAATGATATGTGCACATTTTGCACAAAAGCCAAAAATCCACTCAGCGATTTTTAATCGTGATTAACACCAAATAACATATAATTCAGCATAAAAACTGCAAAAATGGAATATTTCCACAAAATAAGCTATTTTAGAATTTCTTTAATTTTCTCCAGAATTTTCCCCATTTATCGGTATTTAATTATACCGACTAATAAAATATTCATTAAAAATTAATATTTAATTATGAAAATTCCAAAAAATAATATTTTATTTTTTTGAAATGTTACATTTTGGGACTTGTACACAGTGATGTATGTGGTCCAATGTCTACACATGAGCGAAGCGGTCAATCCTACTTCATCACTTTTACTGATGACTTCTCTAGGTTTGGACATGTGTTCTTAATGAAACATAAATCCGAGGCCTTTGAGAAGTTTAAGGAGTATAAAAATGAAGTAGAGAAACAAACTGGTAAAAGCATCAAGACACTTCGATCTGATCGAGGTGGAGAATACTTAAGTACCAGTTTCCTTGAATGCTTAAAAGAGAATGGAATTCTCTCTCAGCTTACTCCGCCTTATACACCTCAGCATAATGGTGTATCAGAAAGGAGGAATCGCACGCTATTAGATATGGTGCGTTCAATGATGAGTAGTGCTGAGTTGCCACTTTCCTTCTGAGGATTTGCTCTAGAATCAGCAGCATACTTATTGAATAGAGTTCGAACTAAGTCTGTGCCTACCACTCCATATGAAATGTGGAGCTGGAAGAGACCATATCTCAAGTATATGAAGATATGGGGGTGTCCGGCATATGTTAAAAAGCATAGTCCAGACAAACTCGAGGCACGATCGGTTTTTTTGCAAGTTTGTTGGATACCCCAAACATTCAAGGGGGTACATGGTCTACCACAGTGAAGAACAGAAGGTGTTTGTCGCTCACCACATTGTCTTCTTAGAAAGCGAATTTCTTGCTAAAGAAATTAGTGGGAGCGCGGTAGAGCTGGAAGAAATTCCAGAACCTCAAACTGCTACCGAGGACTTAGTAGAACCTCATATTTCAATAGAACATGACGAACCAACGCCACTCCGCAGATCTAGTAGGCCTTCTCATCCTCCTGAGAGATACTATGGTTTTCTTCTAGATGGGGATCGAGAGGATTGCATCATCGATGATGATGAGCCTACTAGTTTTCAGCAGGCTATCACGAGTATTGACTCGGTGATGTGGCTGGATGCTATGAGATCCGAAATGGAATCCATGTACACCAATAAAGTATGGACTTTAGAAGTTGCTCCTCCTGGGGTGAAACCAGTTGGATGCAAATGGATCTTCAAAAAGAAGATTGGTGCACTTGGACAAGTGGAAACCTACAAAGCTAGACTCGTTGCAAAAGGTTTTCGTCAAAGACCAGGATTGGACTATGATGAAACCTTTTCACCTGTAGCTATGCTTAAATCCATTTGGATCCTGCTTGCCATTGCTGCCTTCCATGACTATGAAATCTGGCAGATGGACGTAAAAACAGCTTTTCTAAATGGACATTTAGAAGAGAGTGTTTACATGGATCAACCAGAAGGTTTCTTAGACAGTTGGAGCAGCGGAAGAGTGTGCAGGTTGCTTAAATCCATCTATGGATTAAAGCAAGCATCGTGAAGTTGGAACATCTGCTTTGATGAGACAGTCAAAGAATTTGATTTTATCAAAAATGTAGATGAACCATGTATTTATAGGAAGATTGTAGAAAGAGCAGTAGTCTTCCTCGTTTTGTACGTCGACGATATACTACAAATAGGAATGATGTCCCTATGCTACAATCAGTTAAGCTCTTCTTGTCACAGAAATTCTCCATGAAAGACTTGGGTGATGCAACCTACATTTTAGGCATTAAGATCTATCGTGATAGATCTAATAGAATGTTGGGACTTTCACAGTCCAGGTATATTGACACTATACTAAAGATATTTAGTATGGAAGATTCCAAGCGCGGTAGTATGCCCGCTTGTCACGTGATCACCCTCTCAAAAGAGATGTCTCCAAAGACTGATGATGAGAGGGCTCGCATGGGCATTATACCCTATTCTTCGGCAGTAGGATCTATAATGTATGCGATGTTATGTACAAGACCAGATGTAGCTTACGCACTTGGTGTGGTAAGCAGGTATCAATCTGACCCAGGTGAGAAACATTGGATAGCGGTAAAGAACATTCTCAAGTACCTGAGAAGGACTAAGGAGATGTTCTCAGTTTACGGTAATGGTGACCTCCAGGTTGAGGCTTTTACCGACTCCGGATTCTAAAGTGACAAAGATGATTCTAAATCCATTTCGGGTTTTGTGTTTACCCTCAATGGAGGGGCGGTATGTTGGAGGAGTTCCAAACAGGATACCGTCGCAGACTCAACTATGGAGGCTGAGTATATAGCTGCTAGTGAAGCCGAAAAAGAGGCTGTCTGGATAAGGAAGTTCATCTCTGAACTTCAGGTGGTTCCGTCCATTGCCAATCCAATACCTTTGTATTTTGATAACAATGGGGCTGTAGCATTAGCGATGGAACCGAGGTCCCATCAGAAATCCAGGCATATCTTAAGGCGGTTTCACCTGATCAGGGAGATCGTGGATTGTCGGGAGATCGAGGTACGGAGAGTGGACACAAAAGACAACACGGCAGATCCATTCACCAAGGCCATCCCTCAAGTCCAGTTCGAGAGGCTGTTTGAGATGTTGGGCATGCGGTACGCCATCAACTGGATCTAGTACAGACAGTGGGTACTCATTGCGCCAATTATAGGCCTTAGTGCAAGTGGGAGATTGTTGGATATATATGCCCTAGAGGCCTTCATTATATAGGATGCTAGGGATATGTATGTACATGACTGTCTTGCTTAATATGATAGTACGCTATTTGGTTTGTCTTTATCTTAACATATAATATATTTTGCGTAGTATTCATATATATATATATATACATGTTGATAAAGCCCATAGGGTGTTTGCCTGACTACCGGCGTTGTGATGGCAGTCATACTTGTGGGAGCTAGATAGTCAATAGGCACATCCTTAGATGTCCCTGGTCGCAGGAGTATCGAGACTGGGCATCGACACTCCGGAGTAGACTAGTGTATACATATCTAGACCCTGAGGAGGGGCGATGGATTGGTCCCACAACCATTGGTGGAGTGCACCTAAGATTGTATACAGATGCTTACTGGGTGTGAGTACACCGGACAGGACTCGCCGAGAACTGACTGGATGGTATTTATACCTAACTTCAGATAGCAGTTCTCAGGTGACATGTTTGCAGATAGTCCGTTGACTTAAGGTCGTCATTTATCTCGTGTGAGTTCCCAATGTGCTTTGATTACTACCCTACCACGGTTCAAAGGAGTCGTGCAAACAGGTTTTAGTTGGGCACAGTCCCGAGCCACGTGGAGACAGTGAGTGACTGTTAGGGATTCGTCTCTCCCGGCATAGGGAGTTGATATCGCACGGTGATCGGTTGGTCATTACCATATGTCCCTGGCCAGGGCTGATAGAGAATTACTGATAGACTGATCAGTAGATTCTCGGATGGTAATTGAGCCATGCCGACACGACTTGTACGGTTATTAGGAGTCTGACGTTTACCACCTCCCTAGACCATACATGCGATACTCTTAGACGAACGGACCGGACTGCACGGATATTGTCACGGACAGGCTCAGTAGGAGTTCGGATGGGTTTCCTCATCGGCTTTCTTATCGACATCTACCTCGAGACCGTTACGTACAGTTAGTGCCGCTTGCGGTCTGTGATTAAACCCACTGCCAGCGTAGTAGTAGAGTCTTTAGAGTCCCACACAGAGTTTTCCCAACTCCAGGCGAAACGATATAGAGGTCGTACGGTTTTACGACAAGGGTTCGGACGAATACGTGTTTAAACGCACGTACGACATTCGGACAGTTTTTTCTAGACGGCTTTGGTTTAAGCCAAATTCTAGTATCAGGTTATTGGATTTATACAGTCTAAAGATTTTCCGTGTTTTCACGGATAGGAGGGGCGTTCTTGTAATTTCCGGGAAGCTTCTAGAAGCATGGTGACTTGAGGGTTTAGGTGGCATTGTCATTAAATGATATTGTGACTCATAATGTGTGATTCATTATGTCATTAATGCATTATTAAATGCTTAATAACTCACATAGTGAATCACTCATAATGCATTAATGTAGCATGATGAATAATCTCATTTTATTCATTTATTCATTTATTCATTATGCTTCATATATCAAGTGAGAAACAATATCATTATCATGATTCTAGTTCACCTTCTCTCTCCTCAAGCTCACTCTTTCTTCAAACTCTAATCCTACCACTTATGAGCTGAGAACAAGGATTAGAATAGACTAAACATCCCATAACCTAACTCTATATGATCTAAGTTCCTTTGATTAGCAACTAGAAAAACTTAGTTACCTCAAGTTTGGATGTGAAGCTTGGATTAGGGTTCTCGGGTGGATCATCTATCACTTAGAGGAGGCCGAGGAGGACGTAGAGATCGTAAAGAAGAAGGACACGATTCACTAGGTATAATCTCTTTACATAGTAGCTAAGAACTTCTGTGGTTGTTGTTAATTATCGTTTAGCAAAGATCTTCGGTTAGTCGATGTATGCTTAAAGAACAAGATCGTTTTTCATATTTCCGCCTCCCCGCAACTCGTGGGGTGTTGCACATCGACTTACATTTTTAACAAAAGGTGGACATCCCCATGTCTTCAGGTACTGAAGATAGGGTTTCTTCCCACTCCACATCTGATATGGTGTGGTAGGCACAGTCTTGGTTGGAACCTTGTTCAAAAGATATGCAGCTGATTCTAATGCATAACCCCAGAAAGATCGCGGTAACTCAGCCTTACTCATCATGGAACGAACCATATCCAATAGGGTTCGATTCCGCCTTTCTGATACACCGTTGTGTTGTAGTGTGTATGGAGGAGTAAGCTGAGAGAGAACTCCATTCTCTTTTAAGTAACCCAGGAACTCGGCACTTAAGTATTCAACACCTCGATCAGATCTCAGTGTCTTGATACTTTTGCCTGTTTGGTTTTCCACTTCATTCTTGTATTCCAGGAATTTCTCAAAGGCCTCGGATTTATGCTTCATCAATAACATATTTCCATACCTAGAGAAATCATCCGTAGAGGTAATGATGTAGGAATAACCACCTCGCGCATGTGTAGACATTGGACCACACACATCGTTGTGTATGAGTCCCAAGAGCTCGCTCGCTCTTTCTCTGTGTCCAGTAAACGGAGTCTTTGTCATCTTTCCCATGAGACAAGATTCACAAGTTGCATAAGATTGATATTCGAACGGATTCAAATATCCTTCTCTATGTAACTTAGTCAATCGTGTTTCATTGATGTGACCTAGTCTACAATGCCATAAGAAAGCCTGATTTATTTCCGGAGACTTTCTTTTAAGTGTGTTCTGGACATTGAAAACCTGAGCTTGATTCAATACGTATATACCGTCATCTAATGTACCGGACCCAATCAGAACTTGATTTAGGTGGATGTGAACTACATCGCTTACAAATGTAAAATCATATCCCTCTCTCGAAAGTGAAGACACTGATATGATATTACAAGTCAAACTAGGTACATAGAAACAGTTACGTAGAATCAATATCTGCCCACTTGTGAAACCTAGGCGACATTCTCCTACGAATTCAGCGTCCACGCTCATTCCGTTCGCAACTCTGAGAGACAAATCGCCTACCCTGATAACTCTACGGTTTCTCAAAGCATGTAATGAATTACAGATATGAGATCCTGCTCCAGTATCTAGTACCAAGGAAGTAGAGTTAATTGTCAAACAGTTCTCAATCACAAACACACTCGAGGCCGATGCCACAACATGCTTCGAATCCTGGCTACTGGCTTCCAAAGCCCTGCAATCCTTCTGCCAATGCCCGTTCCCATAACAATAGGAACATCCCTCCTTCCCTACACCAAGTCGCGAAAGTTTTACTCTGCCCTTTCCTTCTACTTCACTGACACCGTATATCGGCTTTGTGGAGGTTTTCCTCTTTTCACCCTTTGCTTTCGCCTTGGATGCAAAAGAAGAATGTCCCCCATTAAGAAGAGAGGGTGTCTCCCTGGTTTCTTTCAGGGTGTAAGTAGAGGGTAGGGACTGTTGAAATAAGTCAGCGCATGACCTGTTTCCCAACGTGGTCTCCAAGTCCTTGAGCTCATCAATATAGCTAGTCATCGTAAGGACGTCGTCCCCTACAGATGACCCGACAGCCAACCTCGCTTGAAGTAATTCATTTGAGGTCTCATATCTTGCGATATGAGATTGCTCTCCATATAAATCTTTGTTATGGAGAAAGATGGAAACTAAGTCTATCTTCTCGTGCTGCTTCTGGTATATACCATCAACTGAAGGTAACACGAGGCACTTGGCATTCGCACTCTCCTTTTCCTTTGTCTGACGGATATCCATATCTGCGACGGTGGAAACTGGACCTGGGACGGCGGGGGATTGAGTAGTAATAGGGTGGTCCAGCTTGTCATAGGCAATGAACATCTGGATAGACCTTTGCCAGTATTAAAAGTCAGATTCCGTCAATTTGTTATCTAAATGTAACCTAATCATGGTCACATGGTCGCTGCAGTTGAGAGAGAGAAGAAAACACTTTAGCATGCTCTTGCAAGTTTAGATTGGTTTTTAATTTATCTAAACTGGATGGCTCCCACTGTTTCTCGAATTCTTCCTCAAACCATAAAAGAAGAATTAGCCAGGACTGATCTCACCGTACAATACTCGATTAACCGTTCAGCCAGGCTAGTGTCGGTACTTCGAGGGAAGTTTTACGACGCTTTCGCGAAGTTCCTTAATTAAATAACCTCTTTTCTCTGGAGGCGTAGCTCCGCTGACACTGCTCTAGACACCTACTTGGTTTATAGCATTGATCGTTAAGTGACGAATCTCCTGATGAGTAGCGGATACTCACCGTACGATCGGGATCCAAATATCATCGTGTGATAATGCTGAAGGAATCCTACCAACATTATCAAACTCCAAATGGTATGCAACACTAGCAAGTTTCAGTTTCTTTAGAAACTGCCGATGTGGATTTTTGCCCCATGCTCTTATGACCTTGACGAAGGCCAATAAATCATAAGTCACATGTCAAGTTCTGCCCATCATTATCCCTGTTAATTTGAACCCACCCGTACATACCCTTGACGAAGGCCAACAAGGTAATACGATTGTCCTAAACCAACGCATCTATCTATGCTACATATGAATACCCCCAGTAGCTACCAAACACAATGCCTTGACGAAGGCCAACAAACATAGCTTGAATACTACAGACCATCCATATGAAATGACGGAGGGCTACGACTGGTTTTGGCGAAACCGTGAACGTAGTGAACTTGATATAATCGAAGAAACCTGATAGCTTTTTAAAAGGAGTGGTTAAAGCTCCGCAATTAAAAATTCTGCCCTTTTTAAAATAACCGAGTGGTTTCTTTTAAGTTTGTTCCAACGATTCAACTTTGGTTTGTTTTCATTGCATTAATATAATACGTCCCATGAATTATCCTATCATTGCAGAAAACAACGAAAATACAACGTCCGCTTCTGCCATCATCATTTGCCACTGGGCCCCGTCATTCACCCGTTAGGTTACTTAACTAACGACAGAGCGGGGGCTGGGCTAGCGCGGATGCAAAACATAAGCAACGCATACTAGATATCATATATAGATATTGTACATTCGTCAGACGCAATAATAGGCATTCCAGATCACAGATGAACATATTGGATATACTAGGAATCCGCGTTTCGTTTGAGCCTGCAACAAAAGACGGATTACACAGTCGTGATGAATAGCCAAACCCCACCCTAGACCCCTACGGGTGCGGCAAACTACTCGCCTAGTACCAGAAGTGAAACAGTCTCCCTCAACGACGTAAATATGCCATTAAACACTTCAAAGTACCCGGTAGTTTGTGCACCCCATCTTGGGTCTATTCTAGGAGCAAAAAACAGTAAATGAAATAATACAACGGTGGCTACAACCTCAGCCCGGATGTGCCCCTCAAAAGAATATTACATCATATTACAATTTACATCGAATGAAAGATAAAAACTCTCATCTCACATCCCCGGCTATTCAGCCACGACAATCCAATGAAGTTCATATCCACAGACCAATATCCATTACAGAAGTGTGCAACCCCCAACTAACCGACATACTAGCAATTAGGGGAGGTTTACAAACACATTAAACATCACAGATAAAACTTGATTAGCAAATAACATAGAATTTCGATCGACAACCCTTTTCCGTCTCTACCCCAAATGCAAGCCAGCACTGAAATAACCTGGGAAGAAACAAAATATACAGGAAAACAGAACACCAAAAACTAAGAGTTACTGTGTAAATACGAGTCAACTCGGAGTTAAGTCGGCCGCGGATCCGCGGCGGATCGCACCAATCCGCCGCACTTCTGCGGCAGTCTAATCGAGTTAGCACCTCGTCTTTCTACAGTATTCTTAGAATTCCCTGCTGTGAATTTTCTGTAAGTCCATGCTACCTCTCCCGGTACTTTCGGGAATGCGGAATATGGTAAAAAACGATTTTTATCGAGGTGGTAACATGGACCTATAACCCGGATCTTGGTTAAACATCTATCTAACAACCTAACTACGAGTTTCTAGCTACTCGGTTAGGGGGTTATACCTTGCTTGTCTTGAACTCCTTCGTCTTCAAGCTCCGATGGTGGTCCGGATTGGCTTCTTCCCGTCGTCTCCGTACGCCGAAGATAGATCCACCTGAAAGCTCCAACCTTTGGCTCCTTCTTCGTTCTGTGAAGAAAACTAGTTCACTCGGTTTGCTAAACCTTGTGAACTAGAGTGAGTAGAGAAGAATTTGTATGGGATTTTATCTATGGTTCTTGATTCTCAACTCATGAGACAAGAGAACCATAGAGTCAAGAGAGGGAGCAAGAGGAAGAGGGTGAGAGCAAAACAAGAGAGCTCAAGAACAAGAGAGAGAATGAGCAAGAAAGAATGAATAACTCTTTTGTCTCTCACCCTCTCATAATCCAAAGTCATGATAACTCATCATACCAAAAAAAAGTCTTATGTGATGGTTGAAGCAACCATAACCATATCATTTCATGCACTCATTTTACACAAATGAGCAAGCAAGCAAAAGTCTTTGCCATGAAATGATGGCTATGGTTATCATGATGGTCAACTAGTCAAGCCTAGTCAACCGGTCAACAACAATGTCACCATAATACTTAATTAATATAATAGTTAATCACATATCATATTCTCATTAGGGTTGAGCAAAAAGCCAAATAGTAAACGGTCAACTGTCAACAACCCTAATGAGAATCCGCTGCCTCTGCCTCCCTGTCAACTGTGCATACACACCCGCATCCGCGTTCCGAGGAACACGAATGCAAACTGGATAAATCCAATCCCAAAAGGTACACTAGGATCTGGCTTAAACCAAAGCCCGCTAGTGTAAACTGTCCGGACACTGTATGTGCACAAGTGCACGGGTGTGACCGAACCCTGTCACAAAACCATGCAACCTGTCGCAAAACCATGCGACCTATCGCAATACCATGCGACCTCTACTCTTTTGCCTAAAGGCGAAAAGCTTTCTGTGTGGGACTCTAAAGACTCGACACTACGCTTGCAGTGGGTTTAACCACAGACCGCAAGCTGCACTTGTTGGAGATAGTGCCCTCAGAGTCAATTATTGGATCGCAGGTACGTGATTGCAATGATTGCGGAGGACCTATACCGGTAGGACAGTCTTACTCAAGATGATAGTATGCTATCTGGTTTGCCTTTATCAGTCGTGTACATGTTCAGGTGACTGATTACATGTTACACTTTGATAGAGCCCTTAGGATCTTGCCTTACTACCAACAGTATGATGGCGATCATATACGTGAGAGTTAGGTAGTTTATATGCATATCCTTAATTGTGGTCCCTAGTCGTGGGAGTTTCGAGACAGGGCATCGATACTCCGGAGTAGACAAGTGTGTACAGTCGAGACCCCGACGAGGGGCGGTGGCCGGTCTCACAAGCCACTGGTGTCAGTTGGATCACCTAAGATGTATACAGGTGCTCATTGGGTTATGAGTACACCGGACAGGACTCGCCGGGAATCTGCTAGTTAGTATTATATCTATCGTCAGATAGCAGTTCCCTGGTGACATGTGTACAGGTTAGTTCATCGACCTGAGGTCGTCATTTGTCTCGTGTGAGTTCCCACTGTGCTTTGATTTCTACCCTACCACGGCTCAAAGGAGTCGTGCAAACAGGTAGTTTTTGGGTACAGTCCCGATCCATATGGAGGCACGTGAGCGGATCGGCAGGGGATTCGTCTCTCCCGGAATTGGGGGCGAGGTCATGCTGTGTCTAGGAGAGCCATTACACAAAGTCCATGGCCACGGCAAGAGATTTACTGGTAGGTACTCCAGTAGTATCTCAGGGTGTTATTGGGCTACACTCCGACACGACTTATACTGCTATTGGGGGTCTGACGTTACTAGCCACCTAGGCAGATATGCGATACTCATAGACGAACGGACCGGACTGTATATACATTGTCACTGTTAGGCTCAGTAGGGTTTCCGGATGAGTTCGCTCATCGGCCTCCCTTGAGGTCAGTCCATGGGCAGCCGTTACGCATTGCTAGTGCCGCTGACGGTTTGTGGTTAAACCCACTGCCAGGGTACTGACGAGTCATTAGAGTTCCCCACAGATAGTTTCCCAAGTTCGGGCAAAACGTTGTAGAGGCCGTATGGTTTTATGGCAGGGTTCGGAAAATGCACGTGCGTTTACGCACGTGTTATTTTTCGGGCAGATGATACTGGTCGGGTTTGGTTTAAGCCGGATCCGAGTATTATATTGAGTAGGTATAATATCTTTGTCTCATTTGCATTTGTATCCGGTCGTAATACAAATGCGGGTATATTTATACAGTTACGGGGTTATCCTGAAAGTCGTTTCAGGATCACTTTTGGAAGTTGCCAGTTTCCAGTTTTCTATCAGCCGTCTTTTAACATTCGGTTAAAGACGGATTTATCTTTTCTTGGATGTGGGTGAGTCATGCTTCTAGAAGGTTCTAGAAGGTGATGACTAGGTTAAATGGTGTTGTGTTTTCATTGGTTGCATTAATGAATGGATGACTAGGTTTAGTGAGTCATTCATTTCATTAATGAGTTTTGTTATGCTTAAGGATATTTGTTGTTGATATTTATCCTTATGCTCACCCCCTTTGCTCCTACACTCACCCTCCTCCTCCCTATATATGGCCGGCCCCTTCCCCCTCCTCTCTCTCACTCTCTGACTTGAAAAAGATGGTTGACAAAGATATGATAGATTTTGGGGTGTATGGAATTCACAGCTCATTTCATTCCATCACCCGATTCCCTCGGCAACTTCATTAACCGATCGTCCATGGATTTGGACGAAGTGAGACAAAGTCATCTACTCATTCTCTACATCATTCTTGGTCGTCTCTTTTAGCAAACTTGATGACCGAGTTGCCTCAAGTCAGAGGCGGGAGCCCGTTTAAAGAATCAGTGACGTGGTGCCACCTAGACGAGAAGATCGGAGATCGACGAGATCAAAGAAGCCGCAACGGAGCGTGGGATGATGGTTAAAGAACGAAGGACTCGGATCGTTCGGTATAACCTTTCTACACTCTTTACAGTTTGTTAGTTTAGCAATAATGGCAGATCCGAGTTAAAGTATACGATAGCGCCAGTTAAAAGTTTTTTGTTCCGCATTTGGCGTCTGTAGACGGCCGGGGCGCTACCGTAGACTTACAGTGCTATCAGATCCTCACCATTTTGCTATACTAACTTGTGCTAATGAGTTTAAAATATCGATCGAACCGGAAATCAAAAACCGCATTTTTCATTTTCACAGTTTCTGTAGATTTTAAATGATGTCCTAAAATTATTCTACATATCTCAGAAATCTGTGCAGGGTTATATTAGAACTCCGTACAAATTTGGGATCATGATTCGACAAGACTGCCGCGGAAACGCGGCCAAACCCATGGTTTAGCCGCGGATCCGCGGCCATTCTGTGTCATCATGCCCCCAAATTTGCTCAGTGGGTTCTTCTCTGGAAATTGGGGGTTTTGGTATATATCTTTTGGGCCCAGATTTTGTTACTGTTCAACAGATGTTCGTGGGGCCCACTTCTTGATATTTAGTCGATCGAAATTTAAACATGTTAGATTGCTGTGCTTACATTATATCTCCGACCGGGAATGTCATTTGATCGGTAAACCGCGTCTGATTGCTATAGTTCTTTTAGACGGGTTTGCGAACGTGACATTCGCGTTGATGTTCTGTGTTGTGCTGTGATGTTGCGGATTTGTCGTGGTGGATAGCAGTGTGCAATGGTAGTACAGTTTGAGTTTATTTGTACATTTGATATTGCGGGGCGAGCGTCCAACTTGTGGACTGCCGTCACTGCCTGTTGTATAATATTCTTTTGGGGCACGACCAGGTTGCGGTCGATGTACCTGTTGTACTATTTTTCATTACTGTACTAGGTTTTGCCCCGCGACGGAGTGCACGAATAGCCGGGTTCTGCAGGGGCAACGGGTCCGCATCTCATGGCTTTGAGAGGCAGAGGGGCCCCACTCTAAAATTGGCAGACTATTCGCCGCACTCGTAGGGGGTAAAGGTTGACCCAAGGAGGGGTGCCCAAGATTACCGGATTCCGTGAAGTGCTGGGTGGTCTATTCACTATGCTGTAGGGGGCTGCCTCCCTTCAGGTTTTGGCGGGTAACTTGCCGCACCCGTAGGGGTCTAGGTTTCATTGCACAGGCTATCCACACGACAGGGGAACGTCGGGTTTCAGCAGCGGCTCTGTGAAACCCGGGGATCCCAGATTATCTGTATTGTTCTGTGATGCTTATTACTTTTCTGTAATGTTGCATATTATCACGCCTGGAGCGATTATTGTATATTGGTTTTATACTATTAGATGTTGTATATGTTTTACACCCGCGCTAGTCCAGTCCCCGCTCTGTCGTTAGTTAAGTAACCTAACGGGTGATGACGGGACCCAGTGACGAATGCGGATGGCATATACGTACATTTTATTTTCGTTCTTTTTTGGTGTGATAGATTGATGGGACTGCGTTGATTCTGATCAATGCAAAGTAAAGCAAACCTGTTTACAGTTGTTGGAACAAATTTAAAATGTGTTATTGCAAAGACGTTTCCTTTTGTTATGCATAGCGGTATTCAGTGGAATATCCTGCACCTCATTCGACGGGGCAAGGGCCGATATCCCTTCACCAGGACTGACCGCTTGGACAGAAGTTTTCGTCAGGGTAATAACTTCACTATAGTCGATTACAAGTTGCTTTGCATAGCGGTATTCAGTGGAATATCCTGCACCTCATTCCACGAGGAAAGAGCCGAGATCCCTTTACCGGGAGTGACCTCTTTAGCAAAAGGTTTTCGCCACTATATTTTAAAAAGCTATCAGGTTCCTTCAGCGATATCAAGTTCACTACGCTAAAGGTTTTTTGCCAAAAACCAGCCGTAGCCCTCCGTCACTTCTTTTGGGTATTCAGTAGTATTCAAGCTGTGTATTTTGACCAACGCCAAGGCATAGTGTTTGGTAGCTGCTGGATATTCAATTGTTGCATGGATAGATGAGTTGGTTTGGGACAGCCGTTCTGCCATTTTGACCTAACGCCAAGGGCATGTGCGGGTGGGTTCAAATTAACAAGATAGTGACGGGTAGAACTTGGCATGTGACTTATGAAATTTTGACCTAACGCCAAGGTTATAAGAGCATGGGGCAAAAATCATATCGGGAGTTTCTAAAGAAACTGAAACTTGCCAAGTATGCGCATACCTTCTGGAGTATGAGTAACATGGATGCATTCCATCACGTTATCATACGATGAGAGTTGGATCCCGATTCCCACTGATGAGTTGGTTTACTCTTCGGGTGATCCCGATTGATTCTTCTTTCTGGTTTGGAGGAGAATTTGACAGGACAGTGGGAGGTTTCCGGATTAGATAAAGTGATAACCATCTGATCTAGGTTAGAGTGCACGCAGAGTGTTTCTTTTCTCTCTCTCTTTAGCAGCGACCTTTGACCGACCATAGACTATGACTCAGTGACCAGGTTGACCGAACCTTCTTAAATTACTGGCTTTTGGATTGTCTATGTTGCATAAATCATTGCCACTCCTTCTTTTACCCTTTGTATTTCTCAGAACACCCGTATTACTACGGACATCCACTTCCATTGGATAGATCCATCGTATGGTTATATACGAACTCAAAGGGACTTCTTCGAGGATGGATCCAGGTTTAGGAGAAATAGAATTGGTTTATTCAGTTGTCTTTTATTATCACCTTCTCTCAGGTTGCGAGAGCTCCTTGGTTTAGGAGAGTACACCTATTACGCTTATTGGATAGTCTTATTCCAAACCATAGGCAGGTGCCGAAAGGTAGGGAATGAAGAAAACCAATTAGCCTAAGTAGGGTGTGCAGAAGGTAATATGTAGAGACAAAATAAAGGGATTAGAAAGAGGGCAAAGAAAATTGCGACTAATATCATTCACGACCAAACCTCGTACTTCATCGCCACTCCTATTTCACCTTTAAAAGAATAAGGTATTATTCAGTTGACTTTTATCATCACCTTCTCTCAAGATATGAGTACTCCTTGGTTTAGGAGGGTACACCTATTATGCTTACTGGATAGTCTTCTTCCAAACCATAGGCTGGTGCCGAACGGTAGGGAAGGAAGAAAACCATTTAGCCTAACGATGGTGCACAGAAGGTAACGACTAAAGACAAATAAAGGGATTTGGAGTGATGGCAAAGAGATATACGGTTGAAGTCATGAATTGGATTATGGAAGAGGCATTGCTATGAATACCAGGATACCCCAACGAAACATTTTCATGTTTCAGTGCATTGTTAAAAGAAAACTGTTTTCCCGATTGGGTACTTACTCCAAGGGTATGTATTTACCAGGTTTCATTCTCATATCTGTATGGTTTTACAGATGATGAGTGGGAGTAAGTTATTGGGAATAAGGTAATTATCCTCATTATATCGGAATTCGTTGTAATTGGTGATATTTGACGAAATAGCCAGGGTACAGTTTTCAACCTACGACGAACAGGTTTTGAGTTGTTTAAACTCAGCGGACTTATACAGAGTATTGTATGTTGTCCAAGTGTCCATCAGGACAAAGGGGTAGGTCCTCGTACTATGTTCTGTTTACTTATGACTTCTCTAGTTTTTAGACAAGTGTTTCGTAGAAATACAAGGTCTAAGTTTTGAGAAGTTGTGGGTATAAGAATAAAGTAGAGAACCAGGTGTCACAAGTATCGGGATTCTTCAAAGAGATCGAAGATGTAGATTCTTGTGATTGGTATTTAGATAATAGTGATGGTTTTGAGAAACGTGTTTCTCTTTCAGGTTACTCATAATTGGATGGATTCCTAAGTTGAGTAATGCTGATTAGCCTCTTTCCATTAAGTTGATATGCACTGGAGACAGCTGCATGATTTGAATCTGGTTCCAATTAAATAAGTGCCAAAGTTTCTATATTGGATATAGAATAGTTCGTACCTTAAAAGATATTAAGGTACGGGAAGTTGTCCAGCTTATGCTTAAAACCAGACTCTGGATAACTCAGGGCACGTTTCTGTAATGGCTGTTTGTGGGTTGACCCTGGCTATGACGAGGGTTGATATTCTACCATTTGGAAGATCAATAGTGATATTGTTCTTGACTCGCCACAGTTTTAGTAAAATGGATCTTTTTCAGAAAACAGTAGTGGGAGTATGGTAGAACTAGAAGTGATTCCAGAACCGCGAACGATTATGGAAAATTTAATAGGACCTATATATTCAATCAGGTTTGACATTCCAATAGCCATTCCGCAGATATGATGGGTAACCTCAGACACCCGAGAGGTACTCCGGTAGCCTCAAGGACGGTGACATGGAGGATCTTGTTTACCCAGACTCGACACTACTGTTGTTCCAGGATATGAGACCCGGTAGGAGGGTTGTCGTAGTCAGTGGGAGCAGCGGAAGCATAGTGGGCAAGATGCTTATATCTATTTATAGACTTGAGCAGTTATAGCAGAGATAGATCATCTAATTTTGATGTGACAGTCATGGGTTTGACTTCAATCAGGATAGGGGATGGATTTGTTAAGAAGGTAGTAGGGTGTGATGTCATGGTATCTGGATGACATACACAGAGTAGGAAGTAAAATTCCTATACTACGATCGGTTGTACTGTGGTCGTCACACAGTTGTTTCTCCAGACAGGATATGGATATAATATTTGACATTCTGGTTTCTAGATCTATGGTTTTAGATCTGGATTTGGGTAGTTTCCCAATGTAGGTACTTTGACAGTATTCTAATGGTTTTTAGAATAGATGACTCCTAGCATGGTGGTGTACCTGCAGGTGATGGAGTCACCCTCTCTAAAGGTGTCTTACAGACTGAAGGGGAGAGGGATGTGCATGATTGGCAGATCACTTGCTTAGGCAATTGAGTCAATCATGAGATGTCAAGTACCACACCAGATGTTGTTTTTGCACTAGATGCAATAAGTTTGTATTAATCCAATCCTGGAGAAACATAAGGAAGCAATTTTAGAACATAAGTACATGTTCTACGGATTTGATGACGGCAGCCTCCTTCGGGAGACGATTATCATTCCAGGCTTCAAAGGTGACATGGTTGACAGAGTGATTGTCAGAGTTATAGTTTTTCCCTCTGACGATGAGGGACAGTATTATGGACAGGTGGTCCAAGAGGATACTGTGGGTGGCATGGTGCCGGATACTGATTAGGTTCAGTGATCGATACAGTCTAAGAAGTTTGGATTTGGAGTTCATTTATGAACTAGGTCCCATCAGATATCCATACATATTCTAAGACAGGTATTACTCAATTCGGGAGATGGCTTTCTCCGCAAACTTGAGATTAAGAGAGATATAGAAAGAAACATCTAGGCGGATCCACTCACTGAGGCTATTTCTCGAACACAATAGTTTTACAAACGGGCTTTGTGAAACTGATTAGTAGAGGAGTTGGATGTTCGGTTTCACACGGGCTGTGAGTAGTCGACATTGCAATAATTAGCCTTAAGTGCAAGTGGGAGATTGTTGGAGATAGTGCCCTCAGAGTCAATTATTGGATCGCAGGTATGTGATTGCAATGATTGCGGAGGACCTATACCGGTAGGACAGTCTTACTCAAGATAATAGTATGCTATCTGGTTTGCCTTTATCAGTCGTCTACATGTTCAGGTGACTGATTACATGTTACACTTTGATAGAGCCCTTAGGATCTTGCTTTACTACCAATAGTATGATGGCGATCATATACGTGAGAGTTGGGTAGTTTATATGCATATCCTTAATTGTGGTCCTTAGTCGTGGGAGTTTCGAGACAGGGCATCGATACTCCGGAGTAGACTAGTGTGTACAGTCGAGACCCCGATGAGGGGCGGTGGCCGGTCTCACAAGCCACTGGTGTCAGTTGGATCACCTAAGATGTATACAGGTGCTCATTGGGTTATGAGTACACCGGACAGGACTCGCCGGGAATCTGCTAGTTAGTATTATATTTATCTTCAGATAGCAGTTCCCTGGTGACATGTGTACAGGTTAGTTCATCGACCTGAGGTCGTCATTTGTTTCGTGTGAGTTCCCACTGTGCTTTGATTTCTACCCTACCACGGCTCAAAGGAGTCGTGCAAACAGGTAGTTTTTGGGTACAGTCCCGAGCCATATGGAGGCACGTGAGCGGATCGGCAGGGGATTCGTCTCTCCCGGTATTGGGGGCGAGGTCATGCTGTGTCTAGGAGAGCCATTACACAAAGTCCATGGCCATGGCAAGAGATTTACTGGTAGGTACTCCAGTAGTATCTCAGGGTGTTATTGGGCTACACTCCGACACGACTTATACTGCTATTGGGGGTCTGACGTTACTAGCCCCCTAGGCAGATATGCGATACTCATAGACGAACGGACCAGACTGTATATACATTGTCACTGTTAGGCTCAGTAGGGTTTCCGGATGAGTTCGCTCATCGGCCTCCCTTGAGGCCAGTCCATGGGCAGCCGTTACGCATTGCTAGTGCCGCTGACGGTTTATGGTTAAACCCACTGCCAGGGTACTGACGAGTCATTAGAGTTCCCCACAGATAGTTTCCCAAGTTCGGGCGAAACGTTGTAGAGGCCGTATGGTTTTATGGCAGGGTTCGGAAAATGCACGTGCGTTTACGCACGTGTTATTTTTCGGGCAGATGATACTGGTCGGCTTTGGTTTAAGCCGGATCCGAGTATTATATTGAGTAGGTATAATATCTTTGTCTCAGTTGCATTTGTATTCGGTCGTAATACAAATGCGGGTATATTTATACAGTTACGGGGTTATCCTGAAAGTCGTTTCAGGATCACTTTTGGAAGGTGCCAGTTTCCAGTTTTCTACCAGCCGTCTTTTAACATTCGGTTAAAGACGGATTTATCTTTTCTTGGATGAGGGTGAGTCATGCTTCTAGAAGGTTCTAGAAGGTGATGACTAGGTTAAATGGTGTTGTGTTTTCACTGGTTGCATTAATGAATGGATGACTTGGTTTAGTGAGTCATTCATTTCATTAATGAGTTTTGTTATGCTTAAGGATATTTGTTGTTGATATTTATCCTTATGCTCACCCCCTTTGCTCCTACACTCACCCTCCTCCTCCCTATATATGGCCGGCCCCTTCCCCCTCCTCTCTCTCACTCTCTCACTAGAAAAAGATGGTTGAAAAAGATATGATAGATTTTGGGGTGTATGGAATTCACAGCTCATTTCATTCCATCACCCGATTCCCTCGGCAACTTCATTAACCGATCGTCCACGGATTTGGACGAAGTGAGACAAAGTCATCTACTCATTCTCTACATCATTCTTGGTCGTCTCTTTTAGCAAACTTGACGACCGAGTTGCCTCAAGTCAGAGGCGGGGGCCCGTTTAAAGAATCAGTGACGTGGTGCCACCTAGACGAGCAGATCGGAGATCGACGAGATCAAAGAAGCCGCAACGGAGCGTGGGATGATGGTTAAAGAATGAAGGACTCGGATCGTTCGGTATAACCTTTCTACACTCTTTACAGTTTGTTAGTTTAGCAATAATGGCAGATCCGGGTTAAAGTATACGATAGCGCCAGTTAAAAGTTTTTTGTTCCGCATTTGGCGTCTGTAGACGGCCGGGGCGCTACCGTAGACTTACAGTGGTATCAGAGCCTCACCATTTTGCTATACTAACTTGTGCTAACGAGTTTAAAACATCGATCGAACCGGAAATCAAAAACCGCATTTTTCATTTTCACAGTTTCTGTAGATTTTAAATGATGTCCTAAAATTATTCTACATATCTCAGAAATCTGTGCATGGTTATATTAGAACTCCGTACAAATTTGGGATCATGATTCGACAAGACTGACGCGGAAACGCGGCCAAACCCATGGTTTAGCCGCGGATCCGCGGCCATTCTGTGTCATCATGCCCCCAATTTGCTCAGTGGGTTCTTCTCTGGAAATTGGGGGTTTTGGTATATATCTTTTGGGCCTAGATTTTGTTACTGTTCAACAGATGTACGTGGGGCCCACTTCTTGATATTTAGTCGATCAAAATTTAAACATTTTAGATTGCAGTGCTTACATTATATCTCCGACCGGGAATGTCATTTGATCGGTAAACCGCGTCTGATTGCTATAGTTCTTTTAGACGGGTTTGCGAACGTGACATTCGCGTTGATGTTCTGTGTTGTGCTGTGATGTTGCGGATTTGTCGTGGTGGATAACAGTGTGCAATGGTAGTACAGTTTGAGTTTATTTGTACATTTGATATTGCGGGGCGAGCGTCCAACTTGTGGACTGCCGTCACTGCCTGTTGTATAATATTCTTTTGGGGCACGACCAGGTTGCGGTCAAAGTACAGTGGGAACACACTCGAGGCGAAGTGACAGTGTCAAGTCAGCGGACTAAGCTGTACTCATGTCACCTGGGAACTGATAACTGACGATAGGCATAATACCAACTAGTCAGTTCCCGACGAGTCCTGTCCAGTGTACCTGTAACCTAACGAGCACCCGCATACTATCTCAAGTACGACGTACTGACGGCTGTGGGACAGACCGTCTCCCACACTGGGATGAGAAGCGCATGCGCTGGTCTACTCCGGAGTATCGATGCCCTATCTCGATAGTCCTGCGACCAGGGACCTGCATAAGGATGTGCTTATAGATTACCCAGCCCCACTAGTGGGATGGCCATCACATCGCTGGTAATCAAGCAAAGATCCTAAGGGCTCCACTAATGTGTATAGGCGATATACAAAAATAAACACATGTACACATTGAAGTAGAAACAAACCAAGTAGCATACTACTATTTTGAGCAAGATTGTATATACAAGGTGAATATCCCAAGCTTCCATTAAGTAATATACAAACTAGTATGATACAGTAATGGCCTCTAGGGCATATACACTAACAATCTCCCACTTGCACTAAGGCCATGTACTGGCGTATCGAAGACCTATCATCTCGATCAGCCGCTCGAACTGAGTCTGGGGCAGGGCCTTAGTGAATGGATCTGCAGTGTTATCTTCTGAAGCGACTCTCCGAACCTCGATCTCCTGGCGATCCACGATCTCCCTGATCAGGTGATACCGCCTCAAGATGTGCCTGGATCTCTGATGGGACCTGGGTTCCTTCGCTAAAGCTATAGCCCCGTTGTTGTCACAATACAGAGGTATTGGATCAACAATGGACGGAACCACCTGAAGTTCTTTCAAGAACTTCCTCATCCAGACAGCTTCTTTCGCGGCATCAGATGCAGCGATGTATTCCGCTTCCTTCGTCGAGTCTGCAACGGTTTCTTGTTTGGAACTCTTCCTACACACCGCCCCTCCATTGAGGGTAAAGACAAAACCCGACATGGACTTGGAATCATCCTTGTCACTCTGGAAGCTGGAGTCAGCAAAGGCCTCGATCTGGAGGTCTTTTCCGCCATACACCAAGAACATCTCCTTAGTCCTTCTCAGGTACTTGAGAATGTTCTTTACCGCTATCCAGTGTTTCTCCCCAGGGTTTGACTGATACCGGCTTACCACACTCAGTGCATAAGATACATCCGGTCTGGTACACAACATCGCATACATTATAGAGCCTACCGCAGAAGCGTAGGGTATAATAGACATGCGATCCCTCTCCAAATCAGTCTTAGGAGACATCTCTTTAGAGAGGGTGATTCCGTGACAAGCCGGTAGGTTACCGCGCTTGGAATCTTCCATACTGAATCGTTTCAGTATGGTGTCGATGTACATGTGAAAGTCCTAATATCCTCTTGGATCTGTGACGGTAGATCCGGATACCCAGAATGTATGAGGCATCACCCAGGTCTTTCATGGAGAACCTGTGTGACAAGAACCCCTTGACAGATTGTAGCATAGGAATGTCATTTCCTATTAAGAGAATGTCATCCACGTATAAAACGAGGAATACTACAGTTCTCGCTACAAATCTACTATAGATGCATGGTTCATCTGGATTTTTGATAAAGCCAAATTCCTTGACCGTCTCATCAAAACAGATGTTCCAACTCCGCGATGCCTCCTTTAGTCCATAGATGGACTTAAGCAACTTGCACACCTTTCCGCTGCTCCCACTCTGAATGAAACCCTCTGGCTGGTCCATATAGACACACTCCTCTAAATTTCCATTTAGAAAAGCTGTCTTTACGTCCATCTGCCAAATCTCATAATCGTGGAAGGCAGCAATGGCAAGAAGGATCCGAATGGATTTCAGCATGGCTACTGGAGAAAAGGTTTCGTCATAGTCCAAGCCAGGTCTTTGACGAAAAACCTTTGCTACCAGCCTAGCTTTATAGGTCTCAACCTGTCCATCTACACCAATCTTCCTTTTGAAGATCCACTTGCATCCTACGGGTTTTACCCCGTCTGGACCAATGTCCAACGTCCATACCTTGTTGGTGTACATGGACTCCATTTCGGTCCGCATTGCATCCAGCCATTTCACCGAGTCAACGCTCTGAACGGCCTGCTGGAAGCTAGTAGGCTCATCATAATCTATGATGCAATCCTCTCTATCCCCGTCTATGAGAAAACCGTAGTATCTCTCGGGCGGATGAGTCTGCCTACTACTCCTGCGGAGCGGCGTAGGAATGTCCTGTTCTTCCGAACCCTCTGGTTCCACTAAACTTTCAGTAATAGTCCGTGGTTCTGGAATTTCTTCCTGTTCTACTGCGCTCCCACTTATTTCCTTTTCCAAGAACTGGTGTTCTAGAAAGTGGGCATTACGAGAAACAAGGACTTTTTGTTCCTCTGCGTAGTAGAAAAGATACCCCCTGGTGTTCTTTGGGTATCCCACAAACTTGCACAGTACTGAGCGTGCCTCGAGTTTGTCTGCATGCTGCTTTTTGACAAAAGCTGGACATCCCCAGATCTTCAGATATTGAAGATAGGGTTTCTTCCCACTCCATAACTCATATGGTGTGGTAGGCACAGTCTTAGTGGGAACTCGGTTCAAAAGGTATGCGGCTGATTCTAGCGCATATCCCCAGAATGATCGCGGTAACTCAGTGTTACTCATCATGGACCGAACCATATCCAATAGGGTTCGGTTCCGTCTCTCCGATACACCGTTATGTTGCGGAGTGTATGGAGGAGTAAGCGAAGAGAGAATTCCGTTCTCTTTTATATAGTCCAGGAACTCGGCACTCAAGTATTCTCCACCTCGATCCGATCTTAGAATCTTAATACTTTTTCCGGTTTGTTTTTCTACTTCATTCTTATACTCCTGGAATTTTCCAAAGGCTTCGGACTTATGTTTCATTAAGAAGACATAACCGTACCTTGAGAAGTCATCCGTAAAAGTAATGAAGTAATAATGACCGCTTCGCGCATGTGTAGACATTGGACCGCACACGTCACTGTGTACGAGTCCTAAGAGATCGCTCGCTCTTACTCCATGTCCAGTAAACGGAGTCTTTGTCATCTTTCCTTTGAGACAGGATTGACAAGTGGCATACGACTGATATTCGAACGCATTCAAATACCCTTCTGTGTGTAACTTCGTCAACCTTCTCTCATTGATGTGACCCAGTCTACAATGCCACAAGAAAGTCTGATTTATTTCCGGAGACTTTCTTTTGTGTGTATTCTGGACATTGAAAATCTGTGGTTGATTTAATACGTATATACCATTACTCAATGTACCTGACCCAATCAGAACTTGATTAAGGTGAATGTTTACAACATTACTTACAAACGCAAATTCATAACCTTCTTTATAAACTAAAGATACAGAAATGATATTACAAGTTGCGTTGGGTACAAAAAAGCAATTACGCAAAACCAAAACATGTCCATTTGACATTCCCAGGTGATAGTCCCCCACGGCTTTAGCATCCATGCTAGCTCCGTTCGCAACTCTGAGGGTCATGTCACCTGCCTTCAAAACCCTACGGTTTCTCAACGCCTACAAAGAATTACAGATATGAGATCCTGATCCGGTATCCAATACCCAGGAAGTAGAGTTTATTGAAAGACAGTTTTCAATAACATACACACCTGAAGCTGAAGCTGCAACCTGCTTCAATTCCTGTGTCCTGGCTTTCCAAGCCCTGGAATCATTCTTCCAGTGACCTTTCTTATGACAATAGAAGCATTCTTCCTTATCCACAAGCTTCCCCGCTATCTTTGTTGCTTTAGTTTTTCCCTTCGTATCCACTTTACTAACACCGCCCTTTGGTTTGGCGGGGGCTTTCTTCTTCTTTCCCTTGGCTTTCGCCTTGGACCTAGAAGAAGATGATCCTCCTACAAACAAAGTGGATGTTTCCCTACCCTTCTGTAGGGTGCCCTCTGTGCTCCTCAGCATGTTGAGGAGCTCTGAAAGTTCAACCTCTTTTTCTTGTAAGTTGAAGTTCAGTATAAACTGGGCGTAAGTGGAAGGAAGGGACTGGAGAACTATATTCGTATAGAGTTCACTCTCCAATGTGGTCCCTAGGTCCGCGAGCTCCTCAATGTAGCCGATCATCTTTAGCACGTGCTCGGCTACTGATGATCCGACGGCCATATTTGCCGAAAATAACTTTTTCGACGCTTCGTATCTTGCGATATGAGATTGCTCTCCATACAGTTCTTTTGTATGGAGAAATATGGATTCAAGGTCCATATTCTCGTGCCTCCTCTGATGTTCGTTGTCCATCGAGGCAAGTACGAGGCACTTGGCCTTCGCGCTATCAATCTCCCAAGTCTTGCGGATTTCCTTATCCGCGACGCTGGAAGTGGGACCAGGGACAGGGGGAGCTTTGGTGGTAAGAAGATACCCCAGCTTGTTGTAAGTGATTGCCATTTTGACATTCCTGAGCCAATCTTTGTAGTTTGGCCCTGTCAGTATATTTTTATCTAGAAGTAACTTAAGTCCAGTCATTTCAATTGGTCGCTGCAATTAGGAGAGAGAAGAAGAAACACTTAGCATGATGCTCTTGCAAGTTTAGAGTGGTTTTTAGTTTGTCTAAACAGGATGGCTCCCACTGTTTCTCGAATCCCTCCTTAATACCCAAAAGGAAGAATTAGTCGGGATCAATCCCACCGCACAATTCTTGCTTAACCGTACGGCCAGGCTGGTGTCGGTACTTCGAGGGAGGTTTTCCAACGCTTTCGCGAAGTTCCTTAATTCAAGAACCTCTTTTCCCTGGGGGCGTAGCCCCGCTAACACCTTTCTAGGCACCTACTAGGTTTATAGCATTGATCGATTAGTGAGAAATTTCCCGAGGAGTAGCATATACTCACAGTAGGATCGGGATCCAAATATCATCGCTTGACGAAACTGAAGGAATCCTACCAGAATCATCACACTCCAAATGGTATGCAAATCTAGCAAGTTTCAGTACTTATGAAACTCCCGATGTGGATTTTTGCCCCATGCTCTTATGACCTTGGCGTGAGGTCAAAATGTCATAAGTCACATGTCAAGTTCTTCCCATCATTATCCAGGTTAATTTGAATCCACCCGTACCTACCCTTGACGTAGGCCAAAATGGTAGTACGGCTGTCCCAAACCAACGCATTCTATCTATGCAACAGATAAATATCCGGCAGCTACCAATCACTTTGCCTTGGCGTGAGGTCAAAATACATAGCTTGAATACTACCGAATATTTAACTGAAATGATGGAGGGCTACGAATGGTTTTGGCAAAACCGTGAACGTAGTGAACTTGATTTAGTCGATGGAACGAGATAGCTTTTAAATGGAGTGGCTCAATCTCCGCATTTTAAAAGTTTGTTTTGAAAAGAACCGAGTGGTTTTTCGAAAGTGTTCCAACGACTTTTACTTGGTTTATTTTCTTGCATTAGTTCTTTTAATGCGTGATATTCTTGCATTAGTTCTTTTAATGCGTCCCATCAATTAATCCTACCATTGCAGAAAACAACCAAAATATGACGTACGCTTATGCCATTCGCATTCGCCACTGGGCCCCGTCATTACCCGTTAGGTTACTTAACTAACGACAGAGCGGGGGCTGGGCTAGCGCGTCTGTAAAACATAAGCAACGCCTAAATAATATCATATATAGATATACTGCAATGATAAACATTTCAGATCACAGATGAATACATTGGATATACTAGGAATCTGTAATTCGTACGAGCCTGTAACGAAAGACAGATTACACGGTCGCGGTGAATAGCCAATACCCCACCCAAGACCCCTACGGGTACGGCAAACTACCCGCCAAGTACCCGAAGCGTAGCAACCTCCCTCATCTCCATGAGTAGGCCACTCGACACTTCGGCATACCCGGTAGTTTGTGCACCCCCTCCATGGGTCTATCCTAGAAGCAAAAACAGTAAAAAGAAATTATACAATGACGGCTACAACCCCGACCCGGTTGTGCGGCCATACAAATAATTATTACATCAATTTACAAATTTACATGAATTGAAAGAAAAGAAAACTCTCGTCTCACAACCCCCGGCTATTCACCCGCGACAATCCAACATATTCATATACACATTCCAGCAACATTACAGATCACAGATTTGTATAACCCCCACTAATCGACATATAGCGATTAGTAGACGTTCAATACAAATATCACATCACAGAAAAACCCGTTAGCTTAAGTCTTTTAGATGTTCGATCAAAAATACGGATTTTCGGGACCCCAAAAATAAAATTTTCGTTCTGGAAAATCTGGGCAGAAAACACATATACCAAAAATCCTAAAATACCCCCAGAATAACACTGCACCAAACTTGGACCTCGGCCGAGTCAACTCGGCCGCGGATCCGCGGCGGGAGCGTGCTCCCGCCGCGTTTCCGCGGCACTTTGACTCGATCGTTGGACCAATTTTGGTGGGTGTTCACACAAAAGCCTGAGCCGATTTTAGGTGTGAAAATAATCAACTTTTGAACAGTATAAAAATCGACAGAAAGTTCGAATTTCGGGGTTCGTTTTCGGGAATTTTTCTTTGATCGATCTTCTAGTTACTTGCTAACATGTTAGATAAAGTTTAACTAGGCTCTGATACCACTGTAAGTCCATGCTACCTCTCCCGGTACTTTCGGGAAAGCGGAATATGGTAAAAAACGATTTTTATCGAGGTGGTAACATGGACCTATAACCCGGATCTTGGTTAAACATCTATCTAACAACCTAACTACGAGTTTCTAGCTACTCGGTTAGGGGGTTATACCTTGCTTGTCTTGAACTCCTTCGTCTTCAAGCTCCGATGGTGGTCCGGATTGGCTTCTTCCCGTCGTCTCCGTACGCCGAAGATAGATCCACCTGAAAGCTCCAACCTTTGGCTCCTTCTTCGTTCTTTGAAGAAAACTAGTTCACTCGGTTTGCTAAACCTTGTGAACTAGAGTGAGTAGAGAAGAATTTGTATGGGATTTTATCTATGGTTCTTGATTCTCAACTCATGAGACAAGAGAACCATAGAGTCAAGAGAGGGAGCAAGAGGAAGAGGGTGAGAGCAAAACAAGAGAGCTCAAGAACAAGAGAGAGAATGAGCAAGAAAGAATGAATAATTCTTTTGTCTCTCACCCTCTCATAATCCAAAGTCATGATAACTCATCATACCAAAAAAAAAGTCTTATTTGATGGTTGAAGCAACCATAACCATATCATTTCATGCACTCATTTTACACAAATGAGCAAGCAAGCAAAATTCTTTGCCATGAAATGATGGCTATGGTTATCATGATGGTCAACTAGTCAAGCCTAGTCAACCGGTCAACAAAGTCAACAAGTCAACAAAAGTCAACAAGTCAACAAAGTCAACAAGAGTCAACAACCATGTCACCATAATACTTAATTAATATAATAGTTAATCACATATCATATTCTCATTAGGGTTGAGCAAAAAGTCAAATAGTCAACGGTCAACTGTCAACAACCCTAATGAGAATCCGCTGCCTCTGCCTCCCTGTCAACTGTGCATACACACCCGCATCCGCGTTCCGAGGAACACGAATGCAAACTGGATAAATCCAATCCCAAAAGGTACACTAGGATCTGGCTTAAACCAAAGCCCGCTAGTGTAAACTGTCCGGACACTGTATGTGCACAAGTGCACGGGTGTGACCGAACCCTGTCGCAAAACCATGCGACCTGTCGCAATACCATGCGACCTCTACTCTTTTGCCTAAAGGCGAAAAGCTTTCTGTCTGGGACTCTAAAGACTCGACACTACGCTGGCAGTGGGTTTAACAACAGACCGCAAGCAGCACTAGCTGTGCGTAACGGTCCCCAGGTAATGCCGACAAGAAGACCGACGAGGCAAAACCCATCTGAACTCCTACTGAGCCTGAGTGTGACATTCTCCGTACAGTCCGGTCTGTTCGTCTGATACATCGCATGGCTGGCCTAGGGGGCGGTAAACGTCAGTCCCCCAATAGCGGTACAAGTCGTGCCGGAGCGAAGCCCAAAACACCCTGAGATAACACTGGAAGCCTACCAGTATATCTCGTTTGCCCTGGCCAGGGACTACTCGTGTAATGGCTCTCCTAGACACAGCGCGATGTCAACCCCCAATACCGGGAGAGACGAATCCTGTCTAACCGTCACTGCCTCCAAGTGCTTCGGGACTGCACCCAACCACTACCGGTTTGCACGACTCCTTTGAGCCGTGGTAGGGTAGTGATCAAAGTACAGTGGGAACACACTCGAGGCGAAGTGACAGTGTCAAGTCAGCGGACTAAGCTGTACTCATGTCACCTGGGAACTGATAACTGACGATAGGCATAATACCAACTAGTTAGTTCCCGACGAGTCCTGTCCAGTGTACCCGTAACTTAACGAGCACCCGCATACTATCTCAAGTACGACGTACTGACGGCTGTGGGACAGACCGTCTCCCACACTGGTCTACTCCGGAGTATCGATGCCCTGTCTCGATAGTCCTGCGACCAGGGACCTGCATAAGGATGTGCTTATAGATTACCCAGCCCCACTAGTGTGACGGCCATCACATCGCTGGTAATCAAGCAAAGATCCTAAGGGCAACACTAATGTGTATAGGCGATATACAAAAATAAACACATGTACACATTGAAGTAGAAACAAACCAAGTAGCATACTACTATTTTGAGCAAGATTGTATATACAAGGTGAATATCCCAAGCTTCCATTAAGTAATATACAAACTAGTATGATACAGTAATGGCCTCTAAGGCATATACACTAACAATTTCATACCTCTGAAATAATTTTTTCAACAGGTTTAAAATCGACAGAAACTTGAGGGGTCTGGGGTTAAGTTTTCGTGTTTTTCCGACGATCGAAGTTCTAATTAGTTTCTAACAAGCTAGTAAAGGTTTATGATGCTCTAATACCACTGTAAGTCCATGTCACAAAACCCACGTGACAGCGGGGAGGCGGAATATATGAAAAACAATTATCAAAGCTTCGTAACACGGACTTGAGCACACGGATCGTGTCTAAACCATTACTAGCAAACTACGCGAGGTTTAACTACTCTGATTCGAAGTTATACCTCACGTTACTTGTCCTTCGGGTCTTCATCGCTGTCCTCCACACCTCGTCGGCTCTATGGAATATGGGTACTGTAAGTGCACGGCGGCGCCCCGGCCGTCAATCCGACGGCCAAATGCGGAAGCGGTGATAAACTTTAATTTTTACTGAACTGGCAAACCGCCGCGCACTAATACCCGGATCGAACCACTAACTAGTCCTAGCTATCTACAAGAAAGGGAAGAGAGATATACCGACAGATCCGAGTCCTCCGGTCTTCTCGTCGTCGTCCTGATCTCCTGCGGAATGTCCCGTCTCCTCCTCGTCGCCGGAAGTGCACCACATCGCCTACTTATTTTACGGGCTCCCACCTCAATGCCGAGGCAACTCGGGCACGAAGCCGGCTACTCGACGTGCCCAAGATATGCTGTAGAATATCTAGAGAAGAAGTCTCATTTGGGGTTTTTGGAGCTTTGCCATTTTGGTGGAGGAAGAAGAACTTGGAGAGAGGTGAAGGAAAAATGTGATAGACCAAGAAGAATGAAAGTATCATCTTTTCTCCACACACAAGAGAAGCATTTCCCTCATCACATTCAAAAGTGGCCGCCCCCCCCTTTCATGTGTGATTGGAGAGAGAAAGAGTAAGGTCAAGGGGGTGGGTGGAACAATAATGAAAAAAGGAATCATGAAAGAACATGATAACAAATACATCCACACACAACCAACCTCACCCCTCATCATCATCAACAATCATGACTTTAAAAGTCAAGTCATGATGGAGTCAAAACAAGTCAATGATGGTGCACATCATGAAAGCCATCATGATGCAACAAGATGCAAAGAACCCCCTCCACTAATGCCTATTTGCAACAATGCAAATAAACCCTCCTCCACCAATCTTCGGCCAATGAACGGAACAAAGGAAATCGGCCGAAACTAAAAGCAAACTGGCAACTCCAGAAAACTGGTCCCGTAATAAATTACAGGAAAACCCCGATACTGTGCATACACACCCGCATCTGTATTTCGACCGAAATACAAATGCAATGAGACAAAATCTACACTGTACTATACTAGGATCCGGCTCATACCAAAACCGGCTAGCAATATCTGTTCGATCCTGATCCGTGCAATACCGCACGTATCTGATCGAACCCTGCCATATAACCATACGGCCTATAGTACAAAGTGTCCGATCCTGATCCGTGCAATACCGCACGTATCTGATCGGACCTTGCCATATCTCCATACGGCCTCTACAACCTTTAGCCCGAAATCTGAGTAACTGAATGTGGGGGACTCTAAAGACTCGTCAACACCTTGGTTGTGGATTTAACCACTAGCACGTCAGAGATATAAGCCAATACGTAACGGGCTACCAGGTATTGACTAAAAGGGACGTCTGTGGGCGAACCCAGCCTGACAACCCTACTGAGCCTGTCAGTGACAATATCCGTGCAGTCCGGTCCGTTCGTCTATGAGCATCGCATGGCGGGCCTAGGGGGTTGGTAAAAGTCAGACCCCCAAAATCGGTACAAGTCGTGTCGGAGTGTAGCCCAGAACACCCTGAGATACTACTGGAATACCTACCAGTAAATCTCCTTGCCTTGGCCAAGGACTTCGTGTAATGGCTCTCCTAGACACAGCACGACCTCACCCACAATACCGGGAGAGACGAACCCCTGAAGATACGCTCACTGCCTCCATGTGGCTCGGGACTGTACCCAACTAAAACCTGTTTGCACGACTCCTTTGAGCCGTGGTAGGGTAGTAATCAAAGTGCAGTGGGATCTCACACGAGACAAATGACGATCCCCAGGTCGATGAACTAACCTGCACACATGTCACCAGGGAACTGCCATCTGACGTCTGGTATATGACCAACTGGCATGTTCCCGGCGAGTCTTGTCCGGTGTACTCATAACCTAATGAGCACCTGTATACATCTTAGGTGATCCAACTGACACCAATGGCTTGTGAGACCGGCCACCGCCCCTCGTCGGGGTCTCGACTGTATACACTAGTCTACAATGGAGTATCGATGCCCTATCTCGAAACTCACACGACTAGGGACCATTTCAGGATATGCTTATACACCCCAGCTCCCACTTATATGATCGCCCTCATACTGCTGGTGGTCAAGCAAGAATCCTAGGGGCTCTATCAACGTGTAATAGCGACTTGTCAGGTCACCTAAAGCAGTACACGATGATAAAGGTAAACCAGATAGCATACTATCATCTCGAGTAAGACTGTCCTACTGGGATAGGTCCTCCATCAATCATTGCAATCACGTACCTGTGACCTAATAATTGACTCTGAGGGCACTATCTCCAACAATCTCCCACTTGCACTCAAGGCCAATTATTGCGATGTCGCATACTCACAGCCCGTGTGATACCGAACACCCAACTCCTCTACTAGTCAGTCTCATAAAGCTCGTTTGTGAAACTATTGCGTTCGAGGAACAGCCTCAGTGAGTGGATCCGCTCAGTTGTTTCTTTCTATGTCTCTCTATATCTCAAGTTCGCGAAGAAAACCATCTCCCGAAATGAGCAATACCTGTCTTAGAATGTGTCTGGATGTCTGATGGGACATAGCTCATAAATGAACTCCAAATCCAAACTTCTTAGACTGTATCGACAACTGAACTTAATCAGTATCCTGCTCCATGCCTCCCTCAGTATTGCCTTGGATCACCTGTCCAAAATACTGCCCCTCGTCAGAAGGAAAAACTATAACTCTGACAACCTCCTTGTCGTCCTTGTCACCTTGGAAGCCTGGAATGATAACTGTCTCCTGCATGAGGCTGTCGTTATCATATCCCTAGAACATCCACTTATGTTCTAAAACTGCTTTCGACTGCTTCTCCAGGATTGGATCAATGTCAACTTATTGCATCTAGTGCAAGAACAATATCTGGTGTGGTACTTGACATCTCATGATTGACTCAATTGCCTGAGCAAGTGATCTGCCAATCATGCACGTCCCTCTCCCCTTTAGTCTGTAAGACACCTTTGGAGAGGGTGACTCCATCACCTGCAGGTATACTACCGTGCCAGGAGTCGTCCATTCTAAATACTCTTAGAATGCTGTCTAAGTACCCTGATTGGGAAACCACCAAAATCTAGATCTAAAACCATAGATCTAGTAACCCGTATGTCTGATATAAAATCCATTTCCTTTATGGAGAAACCATTGTGTGACGACCAAAGTATAACCGACTGTAGTATAGGAGTTTCATTTCCTACTCTGTGTATGTCATCCAAATACCAGGATATCACACCCTACTACCTTCTCAACAGATCCATCCCCTATTCTGATGAAGTCAAACCCATGACTGTCACGTCAGAAATAGATGATCTATCTCCGCTACATCTGCTTTAGTCTACAAATAGACATAAGCTACCTGTCCACCAATGCTTCCGCTGCTCCCACTGACTACGGCAACCCTCTGGCAGAGTCATATAGACGTACACTTCTGAAGCGAGTTCAGAACGACGCTATACTCATCCTCCTGCCGGGTCTCGTAACCTGGAACAACAGCAATGGCAATTGTGGGTAAACAAGAACTTCCCTGTCACCGTCCTTGAGGCTACCGTAGTACCTCTCAGGTGCCTGAAGTTACCCACCTTATCTGCGGAGTGGCCAATGGAATGTCAATCCAAATTGAATCTTTAGGTTCCTATCAAATCTTCAGTAATCGTTTGTGGTTCTGGAATCACTTCCAGTTCTACCATACTCCCACTACTGTTTTATGAAAAAATCCATTTTTAATAAAGCTGTGGCGAGTCTAGAACAATATTTCTATTGATCTGCCAGATGGTAGAAAATCAACCCTCGTCATAGCCTGGGTCAACCCACAAACAGCCATTACAGAAACGTGCCTTGAGTTGTCCAGTGTCTGGTTTTAATCATAAGCCGGACAACTCCCCGTACCTTAACACCGTTAAGATATGAACTGTTCTATATCCAATATAGAACCAGAGGCACTGATTTAATTGAACCAGATTCAAATCATGCAGCTGTCTCCAGTGCATGTCAACTAAATGGAAGAAGGATGATCAGCGTTACTCAACTTAGGAATGCTTCCAATTATGAATAACCTGAAAGAGAAGCAAGATCTCTTTATCATTACTATCAACTGAATACCATGCACAAGTGTCTACATCTTCGATCGCTTTGATGAATCCCGATACTTGCTACACTTGGTTCTCTACTCTATTCAAATACCTATAACTTCTCAAAATTCGGACCCTGTGTTTCCACGAAACACCTGTCTAAAAACTAGAGAAGTCATAAGTAAACCGAATATAGTACGAGGACCAACCCCTCTGTCCTAATGGACACTGGACAACATACAATACTCTGTATAAGTCCCTTGAGTCTGATAACTCATTCACTGTGTGTCGTAGGTAGAAAACTGTACTTATGGTCAAGAAGAATTACACCGCTGTTTAATGCTCCTTACCTAACCATCCACTGATATAGGTAAATGTCATAGACATAATTTCAGAAAGGTATATCTCACTCTATGAAAATAGACGTACAGATATATCAATTTGAAATTGGTGCATAAAAGCGGATATTCAAAACCAAATATTTGCCGACCGGCAAACAGCCCAGGTGATTTTCTCAAATATCACCGATTACAACGAATCTCGATATAATGAGGATAATCACCCAATTCCCAATAACCTACTCCCACTCATCATCTGTAAAACCATACAGATGTGAGAAACAAACCTGGTAAATACATACCATGGAGTAAGTGTCTAACTGGGAAATCAGTTTTCCTTTAACAGTACACAGTGAAGCTGAAACATTGAAATGTCTTGATGGGGTATCCCGGTATTCCTAGTAATGCCTCTTCCAGATTCACGACTGTAACCGTATAATTCTTTGCCACCTCTCCAAATCCCTTCATATGTCTTTAGTCTTTACCTTCTGTATACCCCTTTAGGCCAAATGGTTTTCTTCCTTCCCTACCGTTCTGCACCAGCCTATGGTTTGGAAGAAGACTATCCAATAAGCATAATGGGTGTACTGTCCTAATCCTAGGAACACTCGCAATGCGAGAGAAGGTGAAGATAAAAGACACCTGAATAAATCTTATTCCTATTTCTCCTGAACCAGAATCCATCCCCGAACTGGAACAAGTTCCTTTCGAGTTCGTATATAACCATACGATGGAGTATCCAATAAACTGTGGATCTTCGTAGTGATACGGAGTGTTCTGGAGAAATACAAAGGTGATTTAAGATTGGCGAAGAAATACTTGGTTTGGTCGTGAATATCTGTTGCAATTTACTTTGCCCTTTTACTAATCCCTTACTTTGTCTTAACCTAATACCTTCTGCACACCATCGTTATGCTAATTGGTTTTCTTCATTCCCTACCGGTCGGCACCAGCCTAAGATTTGGAAGAAGACAATCCAATTTGCGTAATAGGTGTACTACCCCTAAACCATGGAGTACTCGTAACCTGAGAGAGGGTAAAAGGAAAAGACAACTGAATAGTCCTATCCGTTTTCTCCAAAACCTGAAACCATCCTCGAATAAATTCTTTCGAGTTCGTATCTAACCATACGATGGTTTTGTCCAATGGAAGTGGACGTTCGTAGTAATACGGGGTGTCCTGGAGAAAAGGGTAAAAGTAGGAGTGGCAATGAGGTCTGCAACTCTGACAATCCAAAAGCCAATGTTTAAGAAGGTTCGGTCAACTTGGTCACTGAGTCATAGTCTTAGGGTCGGGTCAAAGGTCGCTGCCAGAGAGAGAGAGAGAAAAGAAACACTCAGTGTGCACTCTAACCTAGATCAGAATGGTTACCAATTTATCTAATCTGGAAACCTCCCACTGTACCGTCAAATTCTCCTCCAAACCTAAAAGAAGAATTAGTCGGGATTACCCGAGTAAACTAACTCATCAGTGGGAATCGGGATCCAACTCTCATCGCATGACAACGTGACGGAATCCGCTCACGGTATCACACTCCAGAAGGTATGCGCATATCTGGCAAGTTTCAGTTCTTTTGAAACTCCCGATGTGATTTCTGCCCCATGCTCTTATGACCTTGACTTTGGCCAACAAATCATAAGTCACATGTCAAGTTCTACCCGTCATTCTCCAGGTTGATTCGAATCCACCCGCACAAGCCCTTGACTTTGGCCAACAAGGCTATACGACTGTTCCAAACCAACGCATCTATCTATGCTGCATATGAATAACCAACAGCTACCAAACACTGTGCCTTGACTTTGGCCAACAAACACAGCTTGAATACTATTGACTACCCATATGAAACGACGGAGGGCTACGAATGGTTTCTGGCGAAAACCTTTAACGTAAAGAACTTGATATCGTCGAAGGAACGGATAGGTTTTTGAAAATATAGTGAAGAAAACCGTTGCTAAAGAGGTCACTCCCGGTGAAGGGATCTCGGCTCTTTCCCCGTAGAATGGGGTGCAGGATATTCCAAATGAATACCGTGATGCAAAGCAAAAGTAATCGGCTATAGTGAAGTTAATGCCCTGACGCAAACTTATGTCCAAGGGGTCACTCCCGGTGAAGGGATCTCGGCCCTTGCCTCATCGACTGAGGAGCAGGATATTCCAACTGAATACCACGATGCAAAACAAAAGTGAACGTCCTTGCAATAACAGCTTTTTGAAAAGTGTTCCAACAACATCAGATTAGGTTTGTTTTTAAACTTGCATTGATCCGAATCAATGCAGTCCCATCAATTGATCACACCAAAAAGAACGAAAATATACTGATGTACGTATATGCCATCCGCATTCGCCACTGGGTCCCGTCATTACCCGTTAGGTTAGCTAACTAACGACAGAGCGGGGACTGGACTAGCGCGGATGCAAAACATATACAACATCTACTAATATATATACCAATATATTATATTTCGCTCAAGGCGTGAAAGAAATGCAACATCACAGAGAATGAACAGCATCACAGAAACAATACAGATATCTGGGATCCCCGGGTTTCACAGAGCCACTACTGAAACCCGACGTTCCCCTGGTCGTGTGGATAGCCCGCGCAATGAAATCCTAGACCCCTACGGGCGCGGCAAGTCACCCGCCAAAACCTGAAGCGAGGCAGCCCCCTTCATTACCGTGAATGGACCACCCAGCACTTCACGGAATCCGGCAACTTGGGCACCCCTCCTGGGTCAACCTGTACCCCCTACGAGTGCGGCGAATAGCCCGCTAATCCTAGAGTGAAGCCCCCTCCGTCTCAATGCCATGAGATGCGGGCTTGTTGCCCTCTGGAACCCGGCTATCCGTGCACCCCGCCGCGGGGTAATCCTAGTACAGAAAGTAAAATATACATACAACGGGTACATCGACCGCAACCTGGTCGTGCCCCAAAATAATAATACAATCAGGCAGTGACGGCAGTCCACATGTCGGACGCTCGCCCCGCAATATCAAATGTACATAATACAATCACAACAACTGTACTAGCATTGCATCCAGGCTATCCCCCATGACCGATCCGCAACATCACAGCAAAAACAGAACATCAACGTGAAAGTCACGTTCGCAAATCCGTCTAACCGGGCTATAGCAGTTAGACCGGATTTACCGATCGAGTGACATTCACGGTCGCAGATATAATGTAAATACTGTGAAATAATGTGTCTAAAATATCCGATCAATCAAATTTTAACAAGTGGGCCCCCAAACAATACTGTAGCAGATCAAGAAATCCTGGGCCCAAAATTAATATTCCAAAACCCATATATTAAGCCCACAAAGACACTGTAGAAATTGGGCGCAGAGATCTCAACAGTGCGCGGCGGAAACGCGGCCCAAAGGGGGTTTTGGCCGCGGTTCCGCGCCTGCACTGTCGACTGAACCTGTCGAATTTTTACAGTATCCTTGTAATCTCCAGTACATCAATTTTATACAACCTGAAAAAAATTTCGAGACCAAAAATTTTCAACAGAAACTGATGCGAACTAAAATGCAGTTTTAGAACATTCGATCGATCGAAACAGAAAAACACATTACACCAAGCTAGACTATGTTAATGGCGAGGCTCTGATACCACTGTAAGTGCACGGCGGCGCCCCGGCCGTCAATCCGACGGCCAAATGCGGAAGTGGTGATAAACTTTAATTTTTACTGAACTGGCAAACCGCCGCGCACTAATACCTGGATCGAACCACTAACTAGTCCTAGCTATCTACAAGAAAGGGAAGAGAGATATACCGACAGATCCGAGTCCTCCGGTCTTCTCGTCGTCGTCCCGATCTCCTGCGGAATGTCCCGTCTCCTCCTCGTCGCCGGAAGTGCACCACATCGCCTACTTATTTTACGGGCTCCCACCTCAATGCCGAGGCAACTCGGGCACGAAGCCGGCTACTCGACGTGCCCAAGATATGCTGTAGAATATCTAGAGAAGAAGTCTCATTTGGGGTTTTTGGAGCTTTGCCATTTTGGTGGAGGAAGAAGAACTTGGAGAGAGTTGAAGGAAAAATGTGATAGACCAAGAAGAATGAAAGTATCATCTTTTCTCCACACACAAGAGAAGCATTTCCCTCATCACATTCAAAAGTGGCCGGCCCCCCCTTTCATGTGTGATTGGAGAGAGAAAGAGTAAGGTCAAGGGGGTGGGTGGAACAATAATGAAAAAAGGAATCATGAAAGAACATGATAACAAATACATCCACACACAACCAACCTCACCCCTCATCATCATCAACAATCATGACTTTAAAAGTCAAGTCATGATGGAGTCAAAACAAGTCAATGATGGTGCACATCATGAAAGCCATCATGATGCAACAAGATGCAAAGAACCCCCTCCACTAATGCCTATTTGCAACAATGCAAATAAACCCTCCTCCACCAATCTTCGGCCAATGAACGGAACAAAGGAAATCGGCCGAAACTAAAAGAAAACTGGCAACTCCAGAAAACTGGTCCCGTAATAAATTACAGGAAAACCCCGATACTGTGCATACACACCCGCATCTGTATTTCGACCGAAATACAAATGCAATGAGACAAAATCTACACTGTACTATACTAGGATCCGGCTCATACCAAAATCGGCTAGCAATATCTGTTCGATCCTGATCCGTGCAATACCGCACGTATCTGATCGAACCCTGCCATATAACCATACGGCCTATAGTACAAAGTGTCCGATCCTGATCCGTGCAATACCGCACGTATCTGATCGGACCTTGCCATATCTCCATACGGCCTCTACAACCTTTCGCCCGAAATCTGAGTAACTGAATGTGGGGGACTCTAAAGACTCGTCAACACCTTGGTTGTGGATTTAACCACTAGCACGTCAGAGGTATAAGCCAATACGTAACGGGCTACCAGGTATTGACTAAAAGGGACGTCTGTGGGCGAACCCAGCCTGACAACCCTACTGAGCCTGTCAGTGACAATATCCGTGCAGTCCGGTCCGTTCGTCTATGAGCATCGCATGGATGGCCTAGGGGGTTGGTAAAAGTCAGACCCCCAAAAGCGGTACAAGTCGTGTCGGAGTGTAGCCCAGAACACCCTGAGATACTACTGGAATACCTACCAGTAAATCTCCTTTCCTTGGCCAAGGACTTCGTGTAATGGCTCTCCTAGACACAGCACGACCTCACCCCCAATACCGGGAGAGACGAACCACTGAAGATATGCTCACTGCCTCCATGTGGCTCGGGACTGTACCCAACTAAAACCTGTTTGCACGACTCCTTTGAGCCGTGGTAGGGTAGTAATCAAAGTACAATGGGAACTCACACGAGACAAATGACGATCCCCAGGTCGATGAACTAACCTGCACACATATCACCAGGGAACTGCCATCTGACGTCTGGTATATGACCAACTGGCATGTTCCCGGCGAGTCCTGTCCGGTGTACTCATAACCTAATGAGCACCTGTATACATCTTAGGTGATCCAACTGACACCAATGGCTTGTGAGACCGGCCACCGCCCCTCGTCGGGGTCTCGACTGTATACACTAGTCTACAATGGAGTATCGATGCCCTATCTCGAAACTCACACGACTAGGGACCATTTCAGGATATGCTTATAGACCCCAGCTCCCACTTATATGATCGCCCTCATACTGCTGGTGGTCAAGCAAGAATCCTAGGGGCTCTATCAACGTGTAATAGCGACTTGTCAGGTCACCTAAAGCAGTACACGATGATAAAGGTAAACCAGATAGCATACTATCATCTCGAGTAAGACTGTCCTACCGGGATAGGTCCTCCATCAATCATTGCAATCACGTACCTGTGACCTAATAATTGACTCTGAGGGCACTATCTCCAACAGGTACCTCCACAGCCTCCTCGAGTCAAAGACGATCCACCCGAGAGTCTATAGTCCGAGCTTCTATCTCGAATCTGAGATTACTACGGTTTCTAGTTTGCTAATCTAGAAGTCCTAGAGGGTGTAGAGTATTTAGATGGATTACTTAGTCACTTAAACCCTAGGTGTCTCAACTCATGAGAGCTTTTAGGGTTTGAGGAAGAAGATGAAAACTTGAGGACAGAGAAAGCTTTTGTGATAATGAAATGAATAATTCCTCATGATAGAATAATATCAAGCATACAAATATCTAGAAATATCTTGTAAGCTTCATTTAATCCTAATTGTGAATCACCTCATGAGTCATTAAGCATTTAATGAAAACCTACACCTCATCTCTCCACCTCATTTGTGTTTAATCCAAAAGAAATAAATACAAACGAGTCATCTTCTTCTAGAAGCTTCCCGACAAATTACGAAACTGCCCCTCCTATCCGTATTTCCGAAAAACACGGATAATCTTTGACTGAATACATCCATCTGTGTAATATTAGAATCTGGCTTAAACCAAAGCCCGCTAGTATTATCTGCCCGATCATAATACGTGCACAAGTGTACGTAAGTGATCGCGGCCCTGCCGTAAAACCATACGTCCTCTACACCTTTTTCCCGGTGCAGGGAAACTCTCTGTGTAGGACTCTAAAGACTTGACACTACGCTGGAAGTGGGTTTAACCACAGGCCGCATGCAGTACTAGCTGTACGTAACGGTCCCCAGGTAGATGTCGATAAGAAGGACGATGAGGAAACCCATCCGAACTCCTATTGAGCCTGATGTGACAATCTCCGTACAGTCCGGTCTGTTCGTCTAGGACTATCGCATATCGAGCCTAGGGGGCGGTAAACGTCAGACCCCTAATAGCGGTATAAGTCGAATCGGAGTGAAGCCCATTATACCTTGAGAAACTACTGGAAGCCTACCAGTAAATCTCGTTTTCCCTGGCCAGGGACTTTGCGTAATGGCTCTCCAAACACAGCGCGATATCAACCCCCAATACCGGGAGAGACGAATCCTGTCAAACCGCCACTGCCTCCAAGTGCTTCGGGACTGCACCCAACTACTACCTGTTTGCACGACTCCTTTGAGCCGTGGTAGGGTAGTAATCTAAGTACAGTAGGAACACACCAGAGGCGAAGTAGCAGTTTCAAGTCGACGGACTAAGCTGTACTCATGTCACCTGGGAACTGCTATCTGACGATGGGTATAAAACCAACCTGCAGTTCCCGGTGAGTCCTGTCCGATGTATCCGTAACCAAACGAACACCTGCATACTATCTCCAGTACGACGTACTGATGGCTGTGGGACAGACCATCTCCCTATGCTGGGATGAGAAGCGTATACACCAGTCTACTCCGGAGTATCGATGCCCTGTGTCGATAATCCTACGACTAGGGACCTGTATAAGATGTTTCTTATAGACTACCCAGCCCCCACTAGTGTGACTGCCATCACAACGCTGGTAATCAAGCAAAGATCCTAAGGGCTCTACTAATATGTATAAGCGATATGTTAAAAGAAACATATGCACATATTAAAGTAGATACAAACCAAGTAGCATACTACCATTTTTAGAAAGACTGTCAATACAACTGTGAATATCCCAAGCTTCCATTAAGTAATATACAAACTAGTATGATACAGTAATGGCCTCTAGGGCATAAACACTAACAGATCCGTGCACAAGTGCACGTATATGATCGAACCCTGCTATAATACCATACGGTCTCTACAACGTTTCGCCCGAACTTGGGAAACTTTCTGTGGCGGACTCTAAAGACTCGTCAATACGCCGGCAGTGGGATTAACCGTAAGAACGTCAGTGGCACTAGCTGTACATAACGACTACCCATGTATTGACTAAAAGGGATGCCGATGAGTGAACTCATCCTAGAACCCTACTGAGCCTGTCAGTGACAATATCCGTACAGTCCGGTCCGTTCGTCTATGAGTATCTCATGTCGGGCCCAGGGGGCTGGTAAACGTCAGACCCCCAAAAGCGGTACAAGTCGTGTCGGAGTGTAGCCCAGAACACCCTGAGATACTACTGGAATACCTACCAGTAAATCTCCTGCCTCGGCCGAGGGCTTTGTGTAATGGCTGTCCTAGACACAACGCGATCTCACCCCCAATACCGGGAGAGACGAAACCCTTGCCGGTCTGCTCACTGCCTCCATGTGGCTCAGGACTGTACCCAACTAAAACCTGTTTGCACGGCTCTTTTGAGCCGTGGTAGGGTAGTAATCAAAGTACAATAGGAACTCACACGAGAGAAATGACGATCTCAGGTCTATGAACTAACCTGTACACATGTCACCAGGGAACTGCTGTCTGACGCTAGGTATAATACCAACTAGCATGCTCCTGGCGAATCCGTCCGGTGTACTCATAACCCAATGAGCACCTGTATACGTTTTAGGTGAACCAACTAACACCAATGGCTTGTGAGACCGGCCACCGCCCCTCGTCGGGGTCTCGACCGTATACACTAGTCTACTCATCGAGTATCGATGCCCAGTATCGAAACTCCCACGACTAGGGACACTTTAAGGATGTGCTTATAGACCCCAGCTCCCACGTATATGATCGCCATCATACCGCTGGCAGTCAAGCAAGAATCCTATGGGCTCCACCAACGTGTAATAGTGATCTGTAAGGTCACCTAAAGCATGTACATGATGATAAAGGTAAACCAGATAGCAAACTATCATCTTGAGTAAGGCTGTCCTACTGGCATAGGTCCTATCTAAATCATTGCAATCTTGTGCCTGTGATCCAATAATTGACTTTGAGGGCACTATATCCAACACCTGTTTGCACGACTCAATAGAGCCGTGATAGGGTAGTAATCTAAGAACAGTGGGAACACACTTGAAGCGAAGTAGCATTCTCAAGTCAACGGACTAAGCTGTACTCATGTCACCTGGGAACTGCTAACTGACGATAGGTATAATACCAACCAACAGTTCCGGACGAGTCCGTCCAGTGTAATTCATAACCCAATGAGCACCTGCATACTATCATCAGCACGACGTACTGATGGCTGTGGGACAGAACATCTCCCATGCTGGGATGAGAAGCGTATACACTAGTTTACTCTGGAGTATCGATGCCCTATCTCGATAATCCTACTGTCACGACCCAAAATTGGCATGTCATGGCCCTTAAACTACGCAACATCTACAGGCGTAACGCAATTTAAATAAGCCGAAAACCCAGCAATCTAAACCATCAAAAGTAGTAAGAAATAAGAACATTGCTAAAACTTTGTAAATCTCAAACCAAATTCTTTAAAGTCCAACTTTTCTTCCTTTAAAATTTTGGCAGCACCTCCTTTGTGAAAACTAACCCCAAAAATGGGCACAACATAAATATAAGTAAAGCATCCCAAACGGGAGCAAAATCTATGCCCAACGACGGAAAACAACCACCACAACAGATATACGACGCCGTAGCGAAGAAATAAAAGACGATATAAGTAAAACTGCACAAAAGACCTCCAAGTCACAAAATAACATACAATATCGTCCTCACATCAAGTCTCTAAGTCATACATGAAAGTGGTAGATGGAGAGTACAGGATACAACGAATATACAATAAACATGAACGGATAACCACAAAACCCACCTAAAGCAAAACTGCACACTGTGAGCCGAAGCGGTGTCCGCAGCAAATTATGATAAGATAGATGAATAGCCTGCCTCGACTACTCTAGGGAACAACCTGCAAAACACTGTGGCACAACGGGGGTGAGTTGCCAACTCGTGAATAGTAAATAACATATGCAGGTAATCGCAAGTATGCACGTACAGCGCGAATCTAACATATGCAAACTAATAGCAATAAATGGGTCATATGAATGCCACTGTAACACCTTAGGATGTGTTTAGTGGATATTTATATTTAAATAAAGGGTTTTTAATAAAAAGTTTACCAAATTGAGTTTCAAATATTTTCCCCAATTTAACAAATATTTTTCTAGAATTTTCCTAGGCTTGCACACACATGTGCATGTAAACTAAGGTTTTAAAATGAGGTAATACCATGATTAACAACCATGGTGGGTTTAATCATGGGGATTAAGTCTTTTGGGTTTTAATTAAGTTTAATTAGTTATTTGATGGTTTCTTTAATTTAAATTCTCTTTTGAGTGTTGACTTGGTGAGAATGAGAGAGAGAATGCATCATGGCAAAAGCCATGCTTGCATTTAATGAAGAGAGAGAGTGGAGGGGTTGACATTTGGAGTTATGATTCCCTCCCATTCTTGTGTTCTTTTCTCTCAACCCCACTCTCACACCCACACACCCACACCATCTCAGCAGCAGCAGCAAGCATCCACAGCAGCAGCAGCAAGCATCCACAGCAACAGCAGCAACCATCTCAGCAGCAACAGCAAGCATCACAGCAGCAGCACCAGTGAGCAGCAGTAGCAGCAGTTAGAAGCAGCAACAGCCACAGCTCCAGCTGCAGCTCCTTCCCTCCACTTCTTCTTCTTCCTCCAGCTCCCAAGGGTCGAGTGTGGGGTATACTTCCTGAACTTACTCCCTAGTTTGCTTATTTAGTGTAGCTTAGCTTCGATTAGTGTTTTTGGTGTGTTTTAGTGCGATATGTGGTGATTAGTGGGAACCATGACCAAGTGATGTATGATTTGGTTTTAGTAAGTTGAGGGCCATATTAACCTAGCTTAGCCCCAATTGCACTAAAATACCACCAGATCCCTATTTGATGCAAATTCTTCGTTTTTAAGCAAATTTTGACCTTCTGTTAACTGTTATCGACCCAGTGGGTTCAGAATAATTTTGAGATGACTGCAGTATAGTGGTTAGGTGCTGATCCCCCAGGTGGAACCCGACCCCAATATGACTTGTTCAGGCCGCCGGAAAATTTGATCTGGCCGCAAATTGCGGCCAGATGGGGAGGGTTTGGTTTGGGGTTTGTCTCTAGTGGTGTCTGCTGCAACCCTTAGACTCGTGGCATGTATAATTTTGTGTGATTCTTGCTGTAGGAAAATCTGGAGCTAATTACCCTATTTCTCGTATTTTAAACCTTCGCGACACGCGTGATACGCTTGTGGTTTGGGGTTTCTGCGTATCGCGACGCGTCGGGGTAGTTTCTGGCGCATAATCACACGTTTTTGCGTATCGCGCACACGCGCGCTTGATTTGCGACACGGGTCTCTAGTTTAACCTTAATGTCACGATTTTGTGGATTTGAGCTTATGTGTGATATATTGTGTGATTCTAGGTTCGCAGGCGAGTGAGACGGACGCTGCGAAGAAAGGGAAGCAAGTCGTCGGCTACACTTAGCGCGAGACTTCGGTGAGTAGATTTAACATCTACGGGGATATCGCTCGCATGGCGTTATGCGTCAGGGCTGATAGGACCTTATAGTTATATATTGCATTTACCTACATTGACTGGCATCTATATTATTGTTGCATACTGCATTCCCTGCTATATGTGTGTAAACTAGAATTGATAGAACACCGCACTATTACTAACGGTTCATGTTGCACGAGCACTAATCTACATGTTACACACACACCGTTAGTAATTGCCATGATACACTCACTGTAGAATTGCCATGATTATATTGTTGTAGTTCATTTCATATATGATTCGTTAGGATTTTCATAGAAATTGGGAGCCGCAAGATGTCTTTGAAAACTGAAACTATTTTAAAAAGCGGTTCTCCCTTGTACCTACATTATGACTTGATGTACATAGCACATCGCATTTGATTTACTCATTGGTGTTGGATTTCCATGTGATTTCTGGTTTTGAGGACCGTGGAATTAATTAAAGAAAAGATGCACTATTTGAAAACCCGGTTCCTCGTGATATGATATTTTGGTGTGTCCACCACGCGTTTTCTCGGTGTTGAGATGTGTGCTTGAAACCCGATTCGAGGAGTTGGATGATCCGTTTGCGGGTTCGTGGTGGACCCGGTACGGTTCCCCGGGGCGAGAAATGTTTTTCGTGGAGTAGACGATGAGCCTGGCAGGGTGGCGAGTACCTACCGGTGATTGGTTGGACCTGGCGGTTATCCGGAGGATACTGACCAGAGTCGAGAGATAGATGCGGGATGATCCGTACTGCCGAGGCCGAGGGCCGATACCGCAGACGGAGCCCGTGGGCTGATCCGGACTGACGGAGCCCGATATATGAGGATTTGCGTGTCGATGCTGGACACGAGTATTTTATGATATTTTGAGTGCAGATGTTGGGAACTCGTGATTCTCAGAGATTTACAGGATTTGAGGGCCGAGGAGAGTGCCGGCGCCTGAGTTTATTTGGGATTTGGGCGCAGTTTGGGGCACCGATTATTTTTCCATGTTGATATTTCCATGTAGATGTTGTTTATCCCATGATCAGCATTGTTTATCATGCATTTCATCCTGTAGTCGTTTTACCAGATAGAGCATTTGCATGATTATTGCACCTACTGCTTGTCACATATAGATCTTACTTGCTGGCATATGATAGAGTAGCGCAGTACGTGCATGCTCGCGATTACCTTTATATGTTATCTCTATTCATGAGTTGGCAACTCACCCCCGTTGTGCCACAGTATTTGCAGGTTCCCCTTCAGACTAGTCGCGGCAGGCTGCCTTTTGCATCTTTTGGCTACAGATACCACTACAGTTGGTGCGAGAGCTGTTTCGCTTTTAGGTGGGTTGTGGTATCTGATTACTTTTATTGTACCCCTTTTTGTATCTAGTATTCTCCATCTACCATATATGTACTGGACTTAGTGACAGTGTGAAGACGATGATGTATATTTTTTTGGTATTCTGGTATCGAGCTCGTCGGAGCCGACTGTTTTTACATGCATTTATTATTCTGTGATGTTTACTATTGCTCATTCTTCGCTACGGCGTCGTATATTACTCTTGTGATGATGGTTTCCGCCGTTGGGCGTGATTGCTCCCGTTTGGGAATGTTTTGTTTCATTATATCTCATTTTCACTCATATCTTGTTTTATACCCGGTCTCGGGGTTACTTTTATAAAGGAAATGCTGCCAAAATTCTTTAAATGATGACGTAACTTTAAAAGAACTTATTGAACTATTTAAGGTTTTCTAAATGTCTTAATTAAATGTTTTTAACACTCGCTACTTTTAAATGGTTTTGATTTCTGGGTTCGGCTTACTTAGTCGCGTTACGCCTATAGACGTAGCGTGGTTAAGTGCCGGTCACGAGTCGAAATATTCGGGTCATGACAAAGTTGGTATCAGAGCGTATGTTTTACCTTTCGGAGTGCTGGATGACCTTGGTATGATGGAGTAGGTTGCTGAAGCAGAGTGGCGTAGCGTGTGTATGTTCCGCGGCATACTCACGACACGATACTCCGCCAAGGCGAACTTAGGACTTATTGATTTAAATTCCTTCTTGAGTATATATATTCTTGTGATTCGATTTCCGTATTCTTATCGAATCCTAATTTCCTTTCAGCCATTATGCCGCCAAAGACTTGGATGGCGCAGAGAGCGGCCGCGAGGGCCGAGATTCGAGTTGATTCGTCTGAGACGAGGACTGATCCAGGCAGTACACCGGTTGTTCTCGAGCAGGCTGTTCCTCCCGTAACAGATCAGATCGCCACGCTAGGGGCTGGTATGAAGGAGATGCGCCAGACGGTGGGATCCAGCATGCAGAAGATGCGCCAGATGATAGGATCGCTAGTTGAGACGCTTCGAGCGCAGCGACTAGAGGTAGCTCCACCCGTTCCAGAGACCGCGATGGTACCTACCGCACAGCCAGTTGCCCCTGCAGCCACGGAGGTGATTACAGTATCGCTATCAGAGTTCATGAGGCTGAAGCCTCCGGTCTTCATGGGAACCGATACAGCCGAGGACCCACAGTCTTTCATTGATAGGATGGCTCGGATATGTCGTTCCCTCAGATGCGCAGATGCGAGATAGGTTGAGCTTTCGCCTGGAAGGTCTTGCGCAGACGTGGTGTGATTCAGTTGAGAAGAGCATAGCGGCAGGTCTTCCTCCTATGACCTGGACAGAGTTTGTGACAGTATTTCTAGCCCGTTTCCTTCCCCAGAGTGTTAGGGATGCCCGAGCATGCAGATTTGAGTCCTTGCGCCAGACGCCAGAGATGACAGTGGCAGAGTATGACGTGCTGTTTACAGAGCTAGCAGTTTATGCCCCGTATTTAGTGGCTACCGAGGAGTTGCGAGTCAAGGGATTTGTTCGAGGCTTGCTTACACCACTGTTCCTTGCGATCAGCGCGCAGCATTACAAGACATAAGCAGCAGCTGTAGACGTAGCCCTATTAGTCGAAGAGTGCCTTGCTGAGACTTCGGTAGTTCCAGAGCCGAAGAGAGTTCGTACTAGTATATCCGCACGGAGACAGCCATTCAGACGCCGCAACAAGTATCGTTCAGGTACGGGGAGTCGCAGAGATTCGGGGAGAGGCCAGATGTTTAGTTCATATCCCCGGAAGAGTCAGCAGTCATCGCGGGGTTGCTTTAGATGCGGTAGTCTACTTCACCTCATTAGAGATTGTCCTGAGATACACCGGAGGGAGGTAGCAGCACCGCATGTTACCTTACCACCTTCACCACCAAGAGGGCGTTGCCTGTTGTACCTACCGTTGCTCCGCGTCAGACTCATACACAGAGAGGTCGTGGGCGTGGAGGAGTTGCTCAGAGAGGACGGGATGACCGAGGCAGGGGACAGTCAGTCGCAGGTGGTCGACAGGCGTGGGTCTTTGCTTTGACACATCAGGACGCACAAGCGTCCAATGCGGTGGTTTCAGGTATCCTTTCAGTATGTTCTGTTGATGCACATGTATTGTTCGATCCCGGATCCACGCACTCGTACATATCCACACACTTCGTGCCGAGTTTGGGTAGAGAGTCCGGTTTGCTTGATCAGCCGCTTGTTGTGACCACTCCTGTAGGAGAGTCGTTTGTTGCTAGGCACGTGTTCCGATCCTGTACCGTCTGTATTGGCGAGAGGGAGTTGCCTGTCGACTTGATCCTTCTTGAGATGTTGGACTTCAACGTTCTTTTGGGCATGGATTGGTTAGCCATGTGCTATGCTTCTGTGGACTGCCGTGAGAAGACAGTTTGATTCTTCTTTCCCGGCGAGTCGGTTTTTGTTGTGTTGGGGGACCGTGGTGCCGCCCCTCACAGTGTGATTTCTTCTTTTCGCACTGGACAGCTTATGAGGAAGGGATGTCAGGGATTTCTCGCCTATGTTTGCAATGCTAGCGCTACGGAGGTTCCATTGGATCAGGTTCCGGTTGTTAGTGAGTTTCCTGATGTGTTCCCAGACGAGCTTCCTGGGCTACCGCCCGAGCGTGACATTTCTTTCTGTATTGATCTGGTTCCTGGCACGAGGCCTATTTCCATACCGCCTTATCGGATGGCCCCGGCGGAACTTCGAGAGTTGAAGGGTCAGTTGCAAGATTTGCTGGATAAGGGACTTATTCGACCCAGTGTTTCTCCTTGGGGTGCTCCAGTCCTGTTCGTCAAGAAGAAGGACGGCAGTTTGCGTCTGTGTATCGACTACCGCCAGCTGAACAGGGTGACAGTGCGGAACAGATATCCCTTGCCACGTATCGACGATTTGTTCGACCAGCTTCAGGGGGCAGGATAATTTTTTAGGATCGATTTACGATCGGGCTATTATCAGCTGCGGGTTCGACAGGAGGACATTCCTAGGACGGCTTTCCGTACGCGCTACGGCCATTATGAGTTTTTGGTGATGTCGTTCGGACTCACCAATGCGCCAGCAGCATTCATGGACTTGATGAACCGTATTTTCCGGCCATATTTGGATCTGTTCATCATTGTATTCATTGACGATATCTTCGTGTATTCCCGGAGTAGCGAGGAGCACGAGCAGCACCTGCGGATTACACTGCAGACTTTGAGGGAGCACCAGCTTTATGAGAAATTCTCCAAGTGTGCTTTCTGGCTGGACAGCGTATACTTCTTGGGGCATGTGATTTCACGAGACGGTATATGTGTAGACCCAAGGAAGATCGATTCCGTTCAGCGTTGGCCCAGACCCACATCGGTTACGGAGATTCGCAGCTTTTTAGGGTTGGCCGGTTACTATAGGCGATCTGTGCAGGACTTCTCCAGTATTGCTACACCTTTGACCGGGTTGACCTGGAAGGGAGTTCCTTTCGATTGGACGGAGGAGTGTGAGAACAGTTTTCAGCAGCTACGGACTCGGCTGACTACTACACCGGTGTTATCATTGCCTTCAGGATCAGGCGGATTTGTGGTCTATTGTGATGCTTCTCGAGTGGGGCTAGGGTGCGTATTGATGCAGCATGACAGGGTGATCGCGTATGCTTCGCGACAATTGAAGAAACATGAACAGAACTACCCCACTCACGATTTGGAGATGGCTACAGTGGTCTTTGCAAATAAGATCTGGCGACATTACCTATACGGCGAGTCATGCCAGATATTCACTGATCACAAGAGTTTAAAGTATATATTTCAGCAGCGAAACCTGAACCTTAGACAGCGCCGATGGATGGAGTTAATGAAGGATTAAGACTGCGAGATCTTGTATCACCCGAGCAAGGCGAATGTGGTGGCGGATGCTTTGAGCAGGAGGTCCGGGGGTAGTGTATCTTGTTTGAGCGCAGTACAGGGGCAGTCGTCGGCAGATTGGCAGATATTATGCGAAAAACGGATACAGTTCCAGTTCACGCCGATTGGAGAACAGATCGCGCAAGTTCGTGCACGCCCACAGTTTCTTGACCACATACATGAGGCACAGCGCAGTGATGGCCGATGTTCGGAGATCATGGCATAGATTGGACAGGGCAGATTTTCCGAGTTCGTGATCGATGATCAGGGGGTACTACGATTTGGGGTTAGACTGTGCGTACAACATGCTGAGGGACTGCGGCGCGAGATTCTTGAGTAGGCACATCGATCGTTGTACAGCGTCCATCCTGGTTCCACCAAGATGTATCATGATATGAGAGATGTTTACTGGTGGGACGGAATGAAGAGGGACATCGCATATTTCGTATCGAGATGCCTGACTTGTCAACAAGTCAAGGCCGAGCACCAGAGGCCCGCGGGAGAGCTACAGCCGTTACCCATTCCGGAGTGGAAATTGTTGGATATATGTATGCCCTAGAGGCCATTATATGATAGTGGATGTATCTATACATGTATATATATATTCAGTGTGCATTCTTGCTCGACATGATAGTATGCTATCTGGTTCTTCTTTATCTGACATGTTGATTTGATCATGCTTTTATTCATTCATACATGCTGATGAAGCCCTGAGGATATCGGCTTGACTACTCCGATTATGATGAAGATCATACTAGTGGGACATCTGTAGTCTATAAGCATATCCTGGAATGTCCCTAGTTGTAGGTATATCGAGACGGGGCATTGATATACCAGAGTAGACTAGCGTATATGATACTAGACCCATACGATGGGCGATGAATGTTCCCACATTCATCGATGTTTGACATCAAGATCATATACGGGTGCTCAGTGGTGACAGGGTATACTGGACGGACTCACCGAGAACTCCTATATGGAATTATATCTATCGTCGGATAGCAGTTTTCAGGTGACACTGGTACATGTTAGTCTGTAGACCCGAGATCGTCATAGAGTCTTGTGTGTTCTCCCTTTGTATTTTGATTGCCACCCTACCACGGCTCTACTGAGTCGTGCAAACAGGTGGCCGTTGGGTACAGTCCCGAGACACACGAAGGCAATGAGCGATAGGAGGGGTTTCGTCTCTCCCGGTATTGGGAGTTGATGCTGTGTTGTGCCCGACTGGTTATATCAGTAAGTCCCTGGCCAGGGCTGCTGAGATTTGCTAATAAGTATTATCAGTAGTTTCTCGATCTGTTATAGACCATTCACCGGCATGACTTATTGAGTTATTGGGGTCGACGTGACCATCCCTAGGCTCGATATGCAGCATATCTGATGAAGAGACTGGACTGTACGGTAGTGTTGCCGGTTGTCTCGACAGGAGTTGTAGCAGGTTCGCTTGTTTTCTTCTGATCGCTTTATACCCGGGTGGCCGTTACGTTTAGCTGACCGCTTGCGGTTTGGGGTGCTTGATATGATCATCACCCACTGCCGGCGTATTGACGAGTCTTAGAGTCCCACAAAGGAGTTACCTAGTCCAGGCGAAACGTTGTGGTGCGCGTATGCGATATGCGCATGGACCCGATTAAAATGCGCGTATAGGATACCGTACATTGATCGGGCGGCTTACTTTTAATGGGGTCATATGTGATATGGCCGGATTGATAAATCAAGTGTTGATTTATCATTTAACCATTAGTTTTCTCAGTTAAAACCTTTTCTTGTATTTGATGGATGTATGCATGCATGTATGTTTTTCTATTTTTCTTTTAGTTTCATGCACATATTGATGTGCATACATACATACATACATGCACCATCTATCATGGTTGATTACACATGAAAATGGTGGCAATATAAGACTCACACCATGGTTAAATGAATGGATTATTATTTGAGTTTTGCTTAAAACAAAAGGAATAAAGATAAGGATAATTCTTGCTTAGCTTCTACACTCTTCTTTAAACCTAACAATGCTCACCTACTTCTAACCATGAGTTATCCTTCTCTTTGTGTTTTAAACTCAAGTTAAATAATTTCTCCAACATCTAACCATGGTTTGAGATGAGGATTAGAAAATATATATACATATATTTTCTTTTTACTTCATAAGAGTTATCTTTTTACTCTTGTTAAAAAAAAAAGCTATCATCTTCCTCCTTCACCATTTTTGCTCTCTAGTTTCTTCTAGTGAGCAAGACACACATCAAGAAAGGTTTTTGAAGTGAGAATCATAACCACAACATCATTCTACAGATGTTTAGCCAACTTGTTTAGAGTGTTCTCTTCATTTCTCATCTTGAAAAGTGAAGTCGCAAGCTTGGACTAGGAGCTTCGGGTGGATCGTCGTGGACGTGAGAAGACTTCAAGAGGACCTTCCTCCAACACTCAAGAGGCCAAAGAGTCTAGTGAAGGGATCTACAAAGGTTGTACTCTCGAAACCCTAGCCTTTGTCGCTTGTAAAATCATAAACCCTAATTTTCTAGGATAAGATCCTTTGTATGCTTGCTTAGCACCATCAAAACTTGAACTTTGTGACATGTGATGCTTCCAAACTCTACATAGGGTGATAGGTAAACCTTTCATTGGTATCAGAGCCGACCTAGAACATTAGGCGACACTTTTACGAAGTAAAAATCCCGATCGGATCAAAATACGACTTTTCGAAGCCTTCTCTGGACATTTTTTAAAATCTGACATTTTTCAGAATTAAAAATACTTACAAAATACAGCAGGAAAAGATAAGAAAATATGTGAAATACGAAGCCATGATTCCTCCAAACTGCCGCGGAACCGCGGCAAATCCTTGCTTAGGCCGCGGCTCCGCGGCCGTACTGTGTCCTCATTGCTTCCTATTTACACAGTAACTCTTATAACTGCTTTTATGTTACTTTAAGTATGTTTAATCTGAATATAGTACTGTATTTTCTGGAGATGGTTTTGGACTCGTCGATTCGATCGGAATTTTCATTTCGTTGTTTTTCCGGGTAAATTAGAAAGTAGTGAAGTGTTTGAACGAGTATCGTTTGCTCACTATTCACGGGGTTTAAATATTTTGGAGATACGTGCAAATCTTTTTGTGGTGGACCCTCTAGAAGACAACAAACCTTAACTCGATTATGTGACTGTCTTGAACTGCCCTTTGAACCTTAGGGTTTGGGGCAGTACGGCGTGCCACATGTGAGGCGTTGGCTTGACCCTTCTACGGCTGGACCGCTACTACTGTGTCACACTCCGGGTTTTTGAACTCTGCTCAAGTGTTGAGCTTTAGTGAATCTTGGGTACTTGATCGTTCCTTCGAAAACTTTAATACTGTCTGTTTATCTGGAATGTGATACAATATGTGGAATTCATATAGTTTAGGCATGAAATACGAAGTATGTGATATTTCACATTTATGATGTCTAAAGAGAATGTGGATTCCAAATATTGTAGTTTTACACATTCTTTTCTGTGACCATAAGTGTAGTATGTTCGATATCGCCGGTTTCGTTGCTATACATCAACGACAATTGGGGTATGCATACTTACTTACGTTGATAATATGAGATATTATGTGTTGCTGAGATATGATGTGCAGGATTGTCGCGATTGAATAGCCGGGGTTTTTATGTGAGATGAGAGTTTTATATTTTCATTCATGTAAATTCAAATGTAATGTAATATTCTTTTATTTGGGGCACTTCCGGGTTGAGGTTGTGTCACCAGTGTTGTATATTATTTACTTTTCCGCAGACCCAAGGAGGGGAGCACAAGTGACCGGGTTCTGGGGTTCAGTGGGAGGCCATCTCGAGGAGTCGAGACCGGGTCTCCTAAACTCCAGGATTGGTAGGGTCGCTTGCCACTCTCGTAGGGGTCTATGGGTGTGGGCTTGGCTATTCTCCGCGACTGTGGAATCCGTATTTTCTATTGTTGGCTAAATAATAAATACGGACGTCCTAGTATATCCCACATTATATCTATGTTTCTGCTGCCTGTGTTCTATGATATCTGAGACGAATGACATATTATATATATGATATATAGTAGACGTTTCTTATGTTTTACACCCGCGCTAGTCCCGTCCCGCTATGCCGTTAGTTAAGTAACCTAACGGTGCATAACGGAACATTGCGGCGAATGCGGATGGCATAAGCGTACGTGTTATTTTTGTTTCTTTTCTGTGATTGGCTTAAGGACTTAAATGATGGGATTACATTAATGTGATTAATGTAAAGAAAATAAACCTAAAAAGATGTTGTAGAATCGGATTTGAAAACGACTCGGCTCTTTATGAAAAAGTTATATTTAAAAACTGCGGAGCACAAGCCACTCCTTTTGAAAACCGTTTGATTCTACAACAATATCAAGTTCAAAGCGTTAAAGATTTTCTTAAAAATCATCCGCAACCCTCCGTCATTTTAGGAAGTAGAGTACTTAGTATTCGTGCTACGATTGTTGACTTTAGTTAAGGCGTAGTGTACGGTAGCTAAGTGATGTCTTCCTACACTGCATATGATGCAGATTAATTAGGACATTCATGCGACTTTGTTGACCTTAGTTAAGGGTCATATGGGTGGGTCTAATTGATCAAGAAATGACGGGTAGAACTTGACTGGTACTTATGATTTGTTGACCATAGTTAAGGTCATAAGTACTAGGGGTAAAAATCACATCGGGAATTTCAAGTGTTGAGATTTGCAATGAGATTGCATACCTTCCATATGATGGTTGGATCCCGATCCCACTGTGGGCAATAGTTGCTCCTAGGAGAGTTTTGCAGTTTACAATTAGCTAACTCATTAGGTGTCTAGAAAGGTGTTAACGGGGCTACGCCTCTGGGAAGACGAGGTTTACTTTAATTAGGTCCGTGCGAAAGCACGGGGAACCTCCCTAAAGTACTGACACTGGCCTGGCTGAACGGTTAGCGAAGTTGTAGACTGTAATTAATCCTGGTTAGTTTTCTTTTTAAGGTTTGAAAGAAAAACTTGATTAAAGCAGTGGGAGACATCGATTAGATAAGATAATAACCAATCTGATCTATGCAAGAGCTTTCGCTGAGTGTATTCTTTTATCTCTCTTAATGGCAGATACCCATGACTGGACTCAAGCTTTTATTAGATAAAAACAAACTGAATGGGACCAATTATAAAGACTGGCTGAGGAATCTGAAAATTGCCTTGACATATGATAAGGTATCATATGTCCTCACGGCTTCAGCCCCGCCCGTCCCAGGTCCAAAATCCTCAGTTGCGGACATTGAAGTCCGCAAGACATGGAACGCTGACTGTGCCACGGCAAAATGCCTCGCGCTTGCATCGATGGATAACACACATCAAAAGTAGCACGAGGATATGGACATTCACGGTATATTGCTCCATACAAAGGAGTTGTATGGAGAGCAATCCCGCGTATTACGATACGAAGCATCAAAGAAATTGTTTCAGATGCGAATGGCCCCTGGCACATCAGTAGGAGACCATGTTCTGAAGTTGATAGCTCTTATAGAAGAGCTTGAGGACCTTTGATGGACGATGGACAATGAACAATATATAGATATTATTCTGCAGTCCCTCCCCTCCACCTTTGCTCAATTCATAGTGAACTTCAACATGCATGGCATGGAGAAGGAACTCCCAGAACTCCTTAACATGTTAAGGAGTGCAAAGAGCACTATGAAGTCAGCAAAAACTCCCGTTATGACTGTTGAACAGTCTTCCTCTTCTCGCCCGAAAGCTAAGGCCAAGGGAAAGAAAAAGAAGAAGCCCACCAATCCTAAGGGTGGAGTTAAAAAAGTGAAGGGAAAGGAAAAGTCTAAAGGTGGAGACTCGGGGAAGGGCGAATGTTTTCATTGCCACAAGACAGGACATTGGAAGCGCAACTGCACGGAGTACTTAAGTCTCAAGAAGAAGCATGGGGATGCTTCTGCTTCAGGTGCGTTTGTGACAAAAAACTGTTTTTCAATAAATTCTGCTTCCTGGGTATTGGATACCGGTTCAGGTTCTCACATTTGCAATTCTATGCAGGGGCCGAGAAATAGCAAAGTTTTGAAGACAGGTGACCATACTCTCCGCGTTGGAAATGGTTCCAATGTACATACAGTCGCAGTGGGAGAGTATCACTTGGGGTTGCCATCTGGATGTATTTTGGTTTTGAATCCTTGTTATTTTGTACCCAGTATGCTTTGTAATATAATATCCGTTTCTTTGTTAGACAATGAAGGATATAATTTTGTATTGCAGAACAATGTTATGAACATTCACCTGAATCAAATGTTGGTTGGGTATGGTACGCTTAATAACGGAATATATATCCTAAATCAACACACAGTTTTCAGTATACAAAACACTAATAAAAGAAAGCTTTCAGAATTAAATGAAGCTTTTCTTTGGCACTGTAGACTTGGTCATATTAACGAAACAAGACTAAACAAGTTACACAAAGATGGATATTTAAACTCTTTTGAATATAAATCTTATGCGACTTGCCAGTCTTGTATCAAGGGTAAAATGACCAAAACTCCATTTACCGGACACGGAGAAAGGGCTACTGAGCTCCTAGGCCTCATACATAGTGATGTATGTGGGCCAATGTCTACACAGGCTAGAGGCGGTTTTTCATACTTCATTACGTTCACTGACGATTTCTTAAGATTCGGTCATGTATTTTTATTAAAGCACAAGTCCGAAGCTTTCGAGAAATTCATTGAATATAAACAAGAAGTAGAAAAAAAACCGGCTTGAGTATCAAGATGCTTCGATCAAATCGAGGTGGTGAGTATCTTAGTACAGAATTTGCAAACTTCCTAAAAGAGAATGGGATTCTCTCTCAGCTCACTCCTCCTTATACACCACAGCACAACGGTGTGTCAGAACGACGGAATAGGACCCTATTAGATATGGTCCGGTCCATGATGAGTGACGCTGAGTTACCCGTCTCATTTTGGGGGCATGCATTGGAGACTGCAGCATTTCTACTAAACAGGGTTCCAACCAAAACCGTGTCTACCACGCCATATGAGATGTGGCATGGGAAGAGACCATCTCTTAAGAGAATTAAGATTTGGGGTTGCCCGGCTTATGTTAAAAAGCAGAATCCGGACAAACTCGAGACACGGTCAGTCATGTGTAACTTTGTGGGATATCCAAAGAATTCTTATGGATATCTATTCTACCACAAAGAGGAACAAAAAGTGTTTGTTTCTCAGTATGCCACATTCTTAGAAAAAGAGTTTTTCACAGATAAAGATGATGGCAAGGTGGTGGATCTAGAAGAGGTTCTAGAAACACAAACTACTAATGACGATTTGGTTGAACCGGCTGTTGCAATAGAAACTGAGGAACCTCGGCCACTCCGTAGGTCTGGTAGGACTTCTCGCCCACCGGAGAGGTACTACGGTTTCCTCATTGATGGTGACGGAGAAGATTGCATCATGGATGATGATGATCCTACCAGTTTTCAGCAAGCTATCACGAGTGGAGACTCTGTGAAGTGGCTGGATGCCATGAGATCCGAAATGGAGTCTATGTACACCAACAAAGTATGGACTTTGGACATTGTACCCCCTGGGGTAAAACCTGTGGGGTGCAAATGGATCTTTAAAAGAAAGATTGGTGTAGATGGGCAGGTGGAGACCTATAAGGAAAGACTTGTGGCGAAGGGTTTTCGTCAAAGACCAGGTTTGGACTATGACGAGACTTTTTCTCCCGTAGCCATGCTTAAATCCATTCGGATCCTACTTGCTATTGCAGCTCACTACGACTATGAAATCTGGCAGATGGACGTTAAAACCGCATTTCTAAATGGAAATTTAGAAGAATGCGTTTATATGGATCAGCCAGAGGGCTTCATTGACAGTGGGAGCAGCGGGAAAGCATGTAAATTGCTTAAATCCATTTATGGGTTAAAGAAGGCATCTCGGAGTTAGATCATCTGTTTCGATGATGTTATCAAAGAGTTTGATTTCATCAAAAATCCAGATGAACCTTGTGTTTATAAGAAGACTGTAGGAAGAGCTGTCACATTCCTCGTATTGTACGTGGATGACATTCTTCTGATAGGAAATGATATTCCTATGCTACAGTCGGTCAAATCATTCTTATCACTAAGGTTCTCCATGAAGGACCTGGGTGATGCCACATACATCCTGGGCATAAGGATCTATAGGGATAGATCCAAAAAGTTATTGGGATTGTCCCAAACCAGGTACATTAACACCATCCTAAAAAGGTTTAGTATGGAAGACTCCAAGCGGGGTGCCTTACCCGCTTGCCATGGGGTCATTCTCTCCAAGGATTCTTGCCCAAAGACCGATGAAGAAAGAGCTCGCATGAGTGTTATACCCTATGCTTCGGCAGTAGGATCTATAATGTATGAGATGTTATGTACACGCCCAGATGTAGCTTCTGCACTTAGTGTTGTAAGCAGGTATCAATCCAACCCAGGGGAGAACCACTGGACAGCTGTGAAGAACATTCTTAAGTACTTACGAAGGACTAAAGAATTGTTCTTGGTGTATGGTAATACGGATCTACAAATGGAGGACTTTACCGATTCGAGCTTCCAGAGCGATAAGGACGACAGCAAATCTATCTCTGGGTTTGTATTTAATCTCAATGGAGGGGCGGTAAGTTGGAAGAGTTCCAAACAGGATACCGTTGCAGACTCAACGATGGAAGCTGAGTACATTGCCGCGAATGATGCCGCCAAGGAAGCCGTCTGGATGAAGAAGTTCGTCTCGGAGCTAGGAGTAGTTCCAACCATTATTGATCCAATACCTTTGTATTGTGATAATAATGGGGCTATGGCGTTAGCCAAGGAGCCCAGATCCCATCAGCGGTCCAGACACATCCTGAGGAGTTTTCATTTGATCCGGGAGATTGTAGATCGCCGCGAGATCGAGATTAGGAGAGTAGACACAAAGAATAACGCCGCGGATCCATTCACCAAGGCCCTCCCTCAGCCGCAGCATGAGCGACTTTTTGAGATGTTGGGTATGAGATACGCCAATAACTGGCCTTAGTGCAAGTGGGAGATTGTTGGATATATGTATGCCCTAGAGGCCATTATATGATAGTGGATGTATCTATACATGTATATATATATATATATATTCAATATGCATTCTTGCTCGACATGATAGTATGCTATCTGGTTCTTCTTTATCTGACATGTTGATTTGATCATGCTTTTATTCATTCATACATGCTGATGAAGCTCTGAGGATATCGGCTTGACTACACTGATTATGATGGAGATCATACTAGTGGGACATCTGTAGTCTATAAGCATATCCTGGAATGTCCCTAGTCGTAGGTATATCGAGACAGGGCATTGATATACCAGAGTAGACTAGCGTATATGATACTAGACCCATACGATGGGCGATGAATCTTCCCACATTCATCGATGTTTGACATCAAGATCATATACGGGTGCTCAGTGGTGACTGGGTACACTGGACGGACTCACCGAGAACTCCTATATGGAATTATATCTATCATCGGATAGCAGTTCTCAGGTGACACTGCTACAGGTTAGTCTGTAGACCCGAGATCGTCATAGAGTCTTGTGTGTTCTCCCACTGTACTTTGATTGCCACCCTACCACAGCTCTACTGAGTCGTGCAAACAGGTGGACGTTGGGTACAGTCCCGAGACACACGAAGGCGATGAGCGATAGGAGGGGTTTCGTCTCTCCCGGTATTGGGAGTTGATGTTGTGCTGTGCCCGATAGTTATATCAGTAAGTCCCTGGCCAGGGCTGCTGAGATTTGCTGATAAGTGTTATCAGTAGTTTCTCGATCTGTTATAGACCATTCACCGGCACGACTTATTGAGTTATTGGGGTCGACGTGACCATCCCTAGGCTCGATATGCAGCATATCTGACGAAGAGACCGGACTGTACGGTAGTGTAGCCGGTTGGCTCGACGGGAGTTGTAGCAGGTTCGCTTGTTTTCTTCTGATCGCTCAATACCCGGATGGCCGTTACGTTTAGCTGACCGCTTGCGGCTTGGGGGTGCTTGATATGATCATCACCCACTGCCGGCGTATTGACGAGTCTTTGAGTCCCACAAAGGAGTTACCTAGTCCAGGCGAAACATTGTGGTGCGCGTATGCGATATGCGCATGGACCCGATTAAAATGCGCGTATAGGATACCGTACATTGATCGGGCGGCTTACTTTTGGTGGGGTCATTTGTGATATGGCCGGATTGATAAATCAAGTGTTGATTTATCATTTAATCATTAGTTTTCTCACTTAAAACCTTTTCTTCTATTTGATGGATGTATGCATGCATGTATGTTTTTCTATTTTTCTTTTAGTTTCATGCACATATTGATGTGCATACATACATACATACATACATGCACCATCTATCATGGTTGATTACACATGAAAATGGTGGCAATATAAGACTCACACCATGGTTAAATGAATGGATTATTATTTGATTTTTGCTTAAAACAAAAGGAATAAAGATAAGGATAATTCTTGCTTAGCTTCTACACTCTTTTTTAAACCTAACCATGCTCACCTACTTCTAACCATGAGTTATCCTTCTCTTTGTGTTTTAAACTTAAGTTAAATAATGTCTCCATCATCTAACCATGGTTTGAGATGAGGATTAGAAAATATATATACATATATTTTCTTTTTACTTCATAAGAGTTATCTTTTTACTCTTGTTAAAAAAAAAAGCTATCATCTTCCTCCTTAACCATTTTTGCTCTCTAGTTTCTTCTAGTGAGCAAGACACACATCAAGAAAGGTTTTTGAAGTGAGAATCATAACCACAACATCATTCTACACAAGTTTAGCCAACTTGTTTAGAGTGTTCTCTTCATTTCTCATCTTAAAAACTGAAGTCGCAAGCTTGGACTAGGAGCTTCGGGTGGATCGTCATGGACGTGAGAAGACTTCAAGAGGACCTTCCTCCAACACTCAAGAGGCCAAAGAGTCTATAGAAGGGAGCTACAAAGGTTGTACTCTCGAAACCCTAGCCTTTGTCGCTTGTAAAATCATAAACCCTAATTTTCTAGGATAAGATCCTTTGTATGCTTGCTTAGCACCATCAAAACTTGAACTTTGTGACATGTGATGCTTCCAAACTCTACATAGGGTGCTAGGTAAACCTTTCAGAAATGGGAGCAGATTTCGATGGATTTCGTTATGGGTCTACCCAGGACTAGGCGAGGGTATGACTCCATTTGGGTGATCGTGGATCGTTTGACGAAAGCGGCTCACTTCCTACCAGTGAAGACGACTTTCGGATTTGCTCAGTATGCCCAGATTTACATCGACGAGATTGTACGACTGCACGGAGTTCCGACGTGTATCATGTCCGACAGAGGCACCCAATTTACCAGTCGACTATGGCAGAGGCTTCAGGAGGCTTTGGGCACTCGCTTGAGTTTCAGCACAGCATTTCATCCGCAGACCGACGGACAGTCAGAGCGGACTATTCAGACTCTCGAGGACATGCTTAGAGCGTGTGTATTAGATTTCGGAGGTAGCCAGGATCATCACTTACCCTTAGTAGAGTTCTCCTACAATAACAGCTACCAGGAGACCATTCAGATGGCACCATTTGAGGCTCTTTATGAGAGGAGATGCAGATCGCCTGCCTGTTGGACAGAGCTTAGTGAGAGTAGTATCTTAGGGCCACAGATTGTTGAGGAGACGATAGCGAAGATCCAGTTGATTCGCGATAGGATGAGAGCAGCCCAGAGTAGGCAGAGATCTTATGCGGACCGTCAGCGGCGCAGACTTGAGTTTTCTGTTGGTGATCATGTTTTCTTGAGGGTCTCCCCAATGAAAGGTGTGATGAGGTTTGGGAAGAAGGGTAAGCTCAGTCCCAGATATGTGGGCCCCTTCGAGATCCTCGAGCGTGTTGGTACAGTTGCATACCGGTTAGCCCTTCCGCCCAGTTTTCCAGATGTGCACCCCGTATTTCACGTTTCGATGCTCCGTAGATATCTTCATGATCCTTCGCATGCGATTCAGCACCCGACGATCCAGCTTGAGCGCGACCTTTCCTATGCAGAGCAGCCGGTGATGATCTTGGATCGACAAGTGAAGAAATTGAGATCGAAAGACATTCCATCAGTCAAGGTACTTTGGCATAGTCAGAGCAGCGAGGAGGTCACTTGGGAGACCGAACGCGAGATGGGGAAGAAGTACCCCCATCTTTTCGAAGGTACGTGTAGTTAGATTTTGAAATTCTGGGACGAATTTCTTTAAGGGGGAGAGATTGTAACACCTTAGGATGTGTTTAGTGGCTATTTATATTTAAATAAAGGGTTTTTAATAAAAAGTTTACCAAATTGAGTTTCAAATATTTTTCCCAATTTAATAAATATTTTTCCTGAATTTTCCTAGGCTTGCACACACATGTGCATGTAAACTGGCGTTTTAAAATGAGGTAATACCATGATTAGCAACCATGGTGGGTTTAATCATGGGGATTAAGTCTTTTGGGATTTAATTAAGTTTAATTAGTTATTTGATGGTTGCTTTAATTTGAAATTCCCTTTTGAGTGTTGACTTGGTGAGAATGAGAGAGAGAGAATGCATCATGGCAAAAGCCATGCTTGCATTTAATGAAGAGAGAGAGTGGAGGGGTTGACATTTGGAGTTATGATTCCCTCCCATTCTTGTGTTCTTTTCTCTCAACCCCACTCTCACACTCACACACCCACACCATCTCTGCAGCAGCAGCAAGCATCCACAGCAGCAGCAGCATGCATCCACAGCAGCAGCAGCAAGCATCTCAGCAGCAACAGCAAGCATCACAGCAGCAACACCAGTGAGCAGCAGTAGCAGCAGTTAGCAGCAGCAACAGCCGCAACTCCAGCTGCAGCTCCTTCCCTCCACTTCTTCTTCTTCCTCCAGCTCCCTCGGGTCGAGTGTGGGGTATACTTCCTGAACTTACTCCCTAGTTTGCTTATTTAGTGTAGCTTAGCTTCGATTAGTGTTTTTGGTGCGTTTTAGTGCGATATGTGGTAATTAGTAGGAACCATGACCAAGTGATGTATGATTTGGTATTAGTAAGTTGATGGAGTGTTGTTAGGGCCATATTAACCCAGCTTAGCCCCAATTGCACTAAAATACCACCAGATCCCTATTTGATGCAAATTCTTCGTTTTTAAGAAAATTTTGACCTTCTGTTAACTGCTATCGACCCAGTGGGTTCAGAATAATTTTGAGATGAATGCAGTATAGTGGTTACGTGCTGATCCCCCAGGTAGAACCCGACCCCAATATGACTTGTTCAGGCCACCGGAAAATTTGATCTGGCTGCAAATTGCGGCCAAATGGGGAGGGTTTGGGTTGGGGTTTGTCTCTAGTGGTGTCTGCTGCAACCCTTAGACTCGTAGCATGTATAATTTTGTGTGATTCTTGCTGTAGGAAAATCTGGAGCTAATTACCCTATTTCTCGTATTTTAAACCTTCGTGACACGCGTGATACTCATGTGGTTTGGGGTTTCTGCGTATCGTGACGCGTCGGGGTAGTTTCAGGCGCGTAAACAAACGTTTTTGCGTATCGCGCACACGCGCGCTTGATTTGCGACACGGGTCTCTAGTTTGACCTTAATGTCATGATTTTGTGGATTTGAGCTTATGTGTGATATATTGTGTGATTCTAGGTTCGCAGGCGAGTGAGACGGACGCTGCGAAGAAAGGGAAGCAAGTCGTCGGCTACACTTAGCGCGAGACTTCGGTGAGTAGATTTAACATCTACGGGGATATCGCCCGCATGGCGTTATGCGTCTGGGATGATAGGACCTTATTGTTATATATTGCATTTACCTACATTGACTGTCATGTATACTATTGTTGCATACTGCATTCCCTGCTATATGTGTGTAAACTAGAATTGATAGAACACCGCACTATTACTAACGGTTCATGTTGCACGAGCACTAATCTACATGTTACACACACACCGTTAGTAATTGCCATGACACACTCACTGTAGAATTGCCATGATTATATTGCTGTAGTTCATTTCATATATGATTCGTTAGGATTTTCATAGAAATTGGGAGCCGCAAGATGTCTTTGAAAACTGAAACTATTTTAAAAAGCGGTTCTCCCTTATACCTACATTATGACTTGATGTACATAGCACATCGTATTTGATTTACTCATTGGTGTTGGATTTCCATGTGATTTCTGGTTTTGAGGACCGTGGAATTAATTAAAGAAAAGATGCACTATTTGAAAACCCGGTTCCTCGTAATATGATATTTTGGTGCGTCCACCACGCGTTTTCTCGGTGCTGAGACGTGTGCTTGAAACCCGATTCGAGGAGTTGGATGATCCGTTTGCGGGTTCGTGGTGGACCCGGTATGGTTCCCCGGGGCGAGAAATGTTTTTCGTGGAGTAGACGATGAGCCTGGCAGGATGGCGAGTACCTACCGGTGATTGGTTGGACCTGGCGGTTATCCGGAGGATACTGACCAGAGTCGAGAGATGGATGCGGGATGATCCATACTGCCTGGGCTGAGGGCCGATACCGCAGACGGAGCCCGTGGGCTGATCCGGACTGACGGAGCCCGATATATGAGGATTTGCGTGTCGATGATGGACACGAGTACTTTATGATATTTTGAGTGCCGATGTTGGGCACTCATGATTCTCAGAGATTTACAGGATTTGAGGGCCGAGGAGAGTGCCGGCGCCTGAGTTTATTTGGGATTTGGGTGCAGTTTGGGGCACCGATTATTTTTCCATGTTGATATTTCCATGTAGATGTTGTTTATCCCATGCTCAGCATTGTTTATCATGCTTTTCATCCTGTAGTCGTTTTAACAGACAGAGCATTTGCATGATTATTGCACCTACTGCTTGTCACATATAGATCTTACTTGCTGGCATATGATAGAGTAGCGCAGTACGTGCATGCTCGCGATTACCTTTATATGTTATCTCTATTCACGAGTTGGCAACTCACCCCCGTTGTGCCACAGTATTTGCAGGTTGCCCTTCAGAGTAGTCGCGGCAGGCTGCCTTTTGCATCTTTTGGCTACAGATACCACTACAGTTGGTGCGAGAGCTGTTTCGCTTTTAGGTGGGTTGTGGTATCTGATTACTTTTATTGTACCCATTTTTGTATCTAGTATTCTCCATCTACCATATATGTACTGGACTTAGTGACAGTGTGAGGACAATGATGTATATTTTTTTGGTATTCTGGTGTCGAGCTCGTGGGAGCCGACTGTTTTTACATGCAGTTGTTATTCTGTGATGTTTACTATTGCTCATTCTTCGCTACGGCGTCGTATATTACTCTTGTGATGATGGTTTCCGCCGTTGGGCGTGATTGCTCCCGTTTGGGAATGTTTTGTTTCATTATATCTCATTTTCACTCATATCTTGTTTTATACCCGGTCTCGGGGTTACTTTTACAAAGGAAATGCTCCCAAAATTCTTTAAATGATGACGTAACTTTAAAATAACTTATTGAACTATTTAAGGTTTTCTAAATGTCTTAATTAAATGTTTTTAACACTCGCTACTTTTAAATGGTTTTGATTTTTGGGTTCGGCTTACTTAGTCGCGTTACGCCTGTAGACGTAGCGTGGTTAAGTGCCGGTCACGAGTCGAAATATTCGGGTCTTGACAGCCACAGTCATGAAATGTACTCTAGCAGGTACAACTAATACATGAACAATATTATGACAATATGTATAAGCAACAGCCATGTAAAGTACTCTATCTGGTACTGCTAATACATGAAGCAATGTATATAAAATAAAAGTATGTAAATGCAACAGTCATGGAAGCTACTCTATCAGGTACTACTAATACATGAAGCAGTGCATAAACAATAAATGTGGAGTATGGAATAAAACATGTCATTCCCACAGAATCCTGACCTCGTGGTAGGACCAAAATCTATCAAGATAATCAAAATCCCAATTTCCTCAAATCGGCCCCCAAATTGGCTCTCATATCATTTAAGTCTCATATATCCTGAATGTATAATATTAAGTAAATCTCATATATCCTGAATGTACAACATCAAGTAAGACTCATATATCCTGAAATGTGCAACATCAAGTAAATCTCAATATATCCTGTAGTGTCCAATATCAAGTAATCTCATATATCCAGTAATCTCAAAAATGACTAAGTATATTTGCATGAATTATTATGATGAGCTATATAAAGTGATATGTATACATATATATTAGAGTCCTACTCCACTAAAATATATACCTAGGAGTAAAAATATCATGAAACCAATGTGTGATCTTGAAGGAGTTTCTACAGCACCACTACAAGGGTTTGGTAGCATCACACATGCCATATTTAATGTTTATAGGGTGCTAGAGAAACTAACCTAATGATCATACTAGAAAAGCTAGGGTAACACTAAACTTTAACACAATCACAAGTAGAATAAAGGCTAGGTTTAGGGAATACAACCTTTGTAGCTCCCTACGCTAGACTCCTTGGCCACTTGAGGGTTGAAAGAAACTCGCTTGAGATCCTCTAGGTCCACGACGATCCACCTGGAGTCCTCTTTGTCCAAGCTAAAGCCTCCACTTGATCAAAAGGAGAAGTAGAAGCCAACACTCTAAACTAATAGGCAAGAGTAGTGTAGAATGGTGATGTGGTTTGTTATCTCACTTCAAAACCCTAACTTGATCACTCTTTTGTTCACTAATCAAACCTAGAGAGCAAGAGAGTGAGGAAGAAGAAGATAGCAAGATGAAGAGCTCAAGAGATAATGATAAGCTTGGGATTTAAAATGAGAACAAGAATATATATATTTTCTCCTTCTCATTCTTAACCCTAGTTATAAAATATCTAGATATTTATTTTGGATCCAAAATGGCTATAGAAAATAAATCATGGTTAAAGCAAAGGGTTAGTGTATGAATAAAATATTAAACCATGATAGAATTTCTATTTCCATTTTCTTTTATCCAAAAATAAATATCAACATATTTATATAAAGTGTGAGTCTTAAATTGCCACCATCTCATGTATCAACAACCATGATAGAATATTGTATGCATGTATGTGTGCATACACATCCATATGTGCATCAAAAAGAATAAGTGCATACATGCATGCATACAACAAAAGACAAGAAAGGGTTTAAAGTGAAAAGCTAATGGTCAATGATAAATCAACACTTGATTTAGCAAACCGGTCATATCACATACGACCCGATCAGTAGGAAACCGCCCGATTAATATACGGTATCTCATACGCGCATTTAATCGGGTCCCCGCGCATATCTCATATGCGCACCACATCGTTTCGCCTGGACTAGGTAACTCCATTGTGGGACTTTAAAACTCGTCAATACGCTGGCAGTGGGTGACGATCATATCAAGCACCCCCAAGACGCAAGAGGTCAGCTAAATGTAACGACCACCCGGGTATTGAACGATCAGAAGAAAACAAGAGAACCTGTCACAACTCCCATAGAGCCAACCGGCAACACTACCGTACAATCCGGTCTCTTCGTCAGATATGCCGCATATCGAGTCTAAGGATGGTAACGTCGACCCCAATAACTCAATAAGTCGTGCCGATGAATGTTCTATAACAGATCGAGAAACTACTGATAACACTTATCAGTAAATCTCAACAGCCCTGGCCAGGGACTTGCTGATATATCCAGTCGAGCACAGCACATCATCAACTCCCAATACCAGGAGAGAGGAAACCCCTCCTATCGCTCATTATCTTCGTGTGTCTCGGGACTGTACCCAAAAGCCACTTGTTTGCACGACTCAGTAGTGCCGTGGTAGGGTGGTAATCAAAGTACAGTGGGAGAATACATACAAGACTCTATGACGATCTCGGGTCTACAGACTAACCTGTACCTGTGTCACCTGAGAACTGCTATCCGACGATAGATATAATACCATATATGAGTTCTCGGCGAGTCCGTCCAGTGTACCTAGTCACCACTGAGCACCCGTATACGATCTCGATGCCAAACATCAATGGATGTGGGAACATCCATCGCCCATCATATAGGTCTAGTATCATATACGCTAGTCTACTCTGGTATATCGACACCCCATCTCGATACACCTACGACTAGGGACATTTCAGGATATGCTTATAAATTACAGATGTCCCACTAGTATGATCTCCATTATAATCACAGTGGTCAAGACAATATCCTTAGGGCTTTATCAACATGTGTGAATGAATAAAAGCATGATCAAGTCAACATGTCAGATAAAGAAGAACAATATAGCATACTATCATGTCGAGCAAGAATGTACACTGAAATATATATATATATATACTTGTATAAATACATCCACTATCATATAATGGCCTCTAGGGCATACATATATCCAACAATCTCCCACTTGCACTAAGGCCAGTTATTGGCGTATCTCATACCCAACATCTCAAAAAGTCGCTCATGCTGCGGCTGAGGGAGGGCCTTGGTGAGTGGATCCACAATGTTATTCTTTGTGTCTACTCTCCTAATCTCGATCTCGCGGCGATCTACAATCTCCCGGATCAAATGAAAACGCCTCAGGATGCGTCTGGACCGCTGATGGGACCCGGGATCCTTGGCTAACGCCATAGCCCAATTATTATCACAATACAATGGTATTGGATCAATAATGGTTGGAACTACTCCTAGCTCCGAGATGAACTTCCTCATCCAGACGGTTTCCTTGGAGGCATCATTCGCAGAAATGTACTCAGACTCCATCGTAGAGTCTGCAGCGATATCATGTTTGGAACTATTCCAACTCACCGCCCCTCTATTGAGGGTAAATACAAACCCAGGGATAGATTCGTTGTCGTCCTTATCACTCTGGAAGCTCGAATCGGTAAAGGCCTACATTTGGAGATCTCCACTACCATACACCAAGAACAATTCTTTAGTCCTTCGTAAGTACTTAAGAATGTTCTTCACAGCTATCCAGTGATTCTTCCCTGGGTTGGATTGATACCTGCTTACCACACTAAGTGCATAAGCTACATCTGGACGTGTACATACCATCGCATACATTATAGATCCTACTGCCGAAGCATAGGGTATAATGCTCATGCGAGCTCTCTCTTCATCGGTCTTTGGGCAAGAGTTCTTAGAGAGAGTGACCCCATGGCAAGTGGGTAAGGTACCCCGCTTGGAGTCTTCCATACTAAACCTTTTTAGGATGGTGTCAATGTACCAAGTTTGGGACAATCCCAATAACCTCTTGGATCTATCCCTATAGATCCTAATGCTCAGAATGTATGTGGCATCACCCAAGTCCTTCATGGAGAACCATAGTGATAAGAAAGATTTGACCGACTGTAGCATAGGAATGTCATTTCCTATCAGAAGAATGTCATCCACGTACAATACGAGGAATGTGACAGCTCTCCCTACAACCTTCTTATAAACACAAGGTTCATCTGGATTTTTGATAAAATCAAACTCTTTGATAACATCATCGAAACTGATGTTCCAACTCCGTGATGCCTGCTTTAATCCATAAATGGATTTAAGCAATCTACATGCTTTCCCGCTGCTCCCACTGTCAATGAAGCCCTCTGGCTGATCCATATAAACACATTCTTCTAAATCACCATTTAGAAATGTTGTTTTAACGTCCATCTGCCAGATTTCATAGTCGTAGTGAGCAGCAATAGCAAGTAGGATCAGAATGGATTTAATCATGGATACGGGAGAAAAAGTTTCGTCATAGTCCAAACCTGGTCTTTGACGAAAACCCTTCGCCACAAGTCTTGACTTATAGTTCTCTACCTGCCCATCTACACCAATCTTTCTTTTAAAGATCCATTTGCACCCCACAGGTTTTACCCCAGGGGGTACAACGTCCAAAGTCCATACTTTGTTCGTGTACATAGACTCCATTTCGGATCTCATGGCATCCAGAGTCTCCACTCGTGATAGCTTGCTGAAAGCTGGTAGGATCATCATCCTCCATGATGCAGTCTTCTCTATCACCATCAATGAGGAAACCGTAGTACTTCTCCGGTGGGCGAGAAGTCCTACCAGACCTACGGAGTGGCCGAGGTTGTTCAGTTTCTGTTGCAACATCCGATTCAACCAAATCGTCATTTGTAGTTTGTGTCTCTAGAACCTCTTCTAGATCCACTACACTGCCATCAGTATCATTTGTGAAAAACTCTTTTTCCAAGAATGTGGCATACTGAGAAACAAAAACCTTTTGTTCCTCCTTGTGGTAGAAAAGATATCCATAAGAGTTCTTTGGATATCCCACTAAATTACACATGACTGACCGTGTCTCGAGTTTGTCCGGATTCTGCATTTAACATAGGCCGGGCAACCCCAAATCTTAATTCTTTTAAGAGATGGTCTCTTCGCATGCCATATCTCATATGGCGTGGCAGAAACGGTTTTGGTTGGGACCCTGTTCAATAGAAATGTTGCAGTCTCCAATGCATGCCCCCAAAATGAGACGGGTAACTCAGTATCACTCATCATGGAACGAACCATATCTAATAGGGTTCGATTACGTCGTTCTGACACACCATTGTGCGATGGTGTGTAAGGGGGAGTGAGCTAAGAGAGAATCCCATTCTCTTTTAGGAAGTATGCAAACTCTGTACTGAGGTACTCCCCACATCGATCTGATCGAAGCATTTTGATGCTCAGGCCGGTTTGTTTTTCTACATCTTGTTTATATTCAGTGAATTTCTCGAAAGCTTCGGACTTGTGCTTTAATAAAAATACATGACCGAATCTTGAGAAATCATCAGTGAAAGTAAAGAAGTACGAAAAACCGCCTCTAGCCTGTGTAGAAATTGGTCCGCATACATCACTATGTATGAGGCCTAAGAGCTCAGTACCTCTTTCTCCATGTCCTATAAACGGAGTTTTGGTCATTTTACCCTTGATACAAGACTGGCAAGTCGCATAAGATTTATATTCAAAGGGGTTTAAATATCCATCTTTTTGTAACTTGTTTAGTCTTGTTTCGTTAATAAGACCAAGTCTACAGTGCCAAAGAAAAGCTTCATTTATTTCTGACAGTTTTCTTTTATTAGTGTGTTGTATGCTGAAAACTGTGTGTTGATTTAGGACGTATATCCCGTTATTAAGTGTACCATACCCAACCAACATTTGATTCAGGAGAATGTTCATAACATTGTTCTGCAATACAAAATTATATCATTCATTGTCTAACCAAGAAACAGATATTATATTACAAAGCATACTGGGTACATAATAACAAGGGTTCAAAACCAATATACACCTAGACGGCAACCCCAAGTGATACTCTCCCACTGCAACTGTATATACATTGGAACCATTTCCAACGCGGAGAGTATGGTCACATGTCTTCAAAACCTTGTTATTTCTCAGCCCCTGCATAGAATTGCAAATGTGAGAACATGAACCGGTATCTAATACCCACGAAGCAGAGTTCATTGAAAAACAGTTTTCTGTCACAAACACACCTGAAGCGGAAGCATCCCCATGCTTCTTCTTGAGATCCAAGTACTCCGTACAGTTGCGCTTCCAGTGTCCTGTTTTGTGGCAGTGATAACATTCCCCTTTCCCCGATTCCCCAGCTTTGGACTTGTCCTTCCCCTTAACCTTTTTAATTCCACCCCTAGGTTTGGTGGGTTTCTTCTTTATCTTTCCCTTGGCCTTATCCTTTGGGCGAGAAGAGGAAGATTTCCCAACACTCAAAACGGGAATTTTCGCTGATTTCAGTGTGCTCTCTGCACTCCTTAACATATTAAGGAGTTCAGGTAGTTCCTTCTCCATGTTGTGGATGTTGAAGTTAACTATAAATTGAGCAATGGTGGAGGGGAGAGACTGAAGAATAATATCCGTATATTGTTCATTGTCCATTGTCCACCCAAGGTCCTCAAGCTCCTCTATGAGAGCTATCATCTTCAGAACATGGTCTCCTACTGGTGTGCCAGGGGCCATTCGCATCTGAAACAATTTCATTGATGCTTCGTATCGTAATACACGAGATTGCTCTCCATACAACTCCTTTGTATGGAGGAATATGGTGTGGACGTCCATATTCTCGTGCTGCTTTTGATGTGTGTTATCCATCGATGCGAGCGTGAGGCATTTGGCCGTGGCACAGTCAGTGTCCCATGTCTTGCAGACTTCAATATCCGTAACTGAGGATTTAGGACCTGGGACGGGCGGGGCTGGAGCTGCGAGGACATATGATACCTTATCATAAGTCAAGGCAATGTTAAGGTTCCTCATCCAGTCTTTATTGTTGGTCCCATTCAGTTTATTTTTATCTAGTAGAAGCTTGAGTCCTATCATTGGTATCTGCCATTAAGAGAGAGAAAAGAATACACTCAGCGAAAGCTCTTGCAAAGATCAGATTGGTTATTATCTTCTCTAATCGATGTCTCCCACTGCTTTAATCAAGTTTTTCTTTCAAACCTTAAAAGAAAAACTAGCCAGGATTAATAACAGTCTACAACTTCGCTAACCGTTCAGCCAGGCCAGTGTCGGTACTTGAGGGAAGTTCCCCGTGGTTTCGTACGGACCTAATTAATATAAATCTCGTCTTCCCAGAGGCGTAGCCCCGTTAATACCTTTCTAGACACCTAATAAGTTAGCTAATTGTAAACTGCAAAACTCTCCTGGGAGCAACTATTTCCCACAGTGGGATCGGGATCCAACCATCATATTGAAGGTATGCAATCTCATTGCAAATTTCAACTATTGATATTCCCGATGTGGTTTTTACCCCCAGTACCCATGACCTTAACTATTGTCAACAAATCATAAGCACTAGTCAAGTTCTACCCGTCATTTCTTGATTAATTAGACCCGCTCACTTGACCCTTAACTATGGTCAACAAAGTCGCATGAATGTCCCAATTAATCTGCATCATATGCAATGTAGGAAGACATCACTTAGCTACCATACACTACGCCTTAACTAAAGTCAACAAACATAGCACGAATACTAAGTACTCAACTTCCTAAAATGACGGAGGGTTGCGGATGATTTTTAAGAAAATCTTTAACGCTTTGAACTTGATATCGTCATAGAATCAAATGGTTTTCAAAAGGAGTGGCTTAAGTTCCGCAGTTTTGAAATGTAGCTTTTTCGTAAAAAGCAGAGTGGTTTTCAAATCTGATTCTACAACATCTTTTTAGGTTTATTTTCTTTACATTAATCATATTAATGTAGTCCCATCATTTAAGTCCTTAAGCCAATCATAGAAAAGAAACAAAAATACAACGTACGCTTATGCCATCCGCATTCGCCGCAATGTTCCGTTATGCACCGTTAGGTTACTTAACTAAAGGCATACCGGGATGGGACTAGCGCGGATGTAAAACATAAGCAACGTCTATTATATATCTCATATATAATACATCATTCGTCTCAGATATATTAAGCCATCACATCAGAGAATATAGGCAGCGGAAACACAGATATGATAATATAGTATATACTAGGACGTCCGTATTTAGTATTTAGCCAACAATAGAAAATACGGATTCCACGGTCGTGATGAATAGCCAATCCCACACCCTAGACCCCTACGAGAGCGGCAAGTGACCCTGCCAATTCTAGAGTTAGGAGACCCGGTCTCGACTCCTCGAGATGGTCTCCCACTGGACTCTAGAACCCGGTCACTTGTGCTCTCCTCCTTGGGTCTATCCTAATGCAGAAAAGTAAATAATATACAACAATGGGGACATCATCCTCAACCCGGAAGTGCCCCAAATAAAAGAATATTACATTACAAATGAATTTTAAATGAATGAAAAGTAAAACTCTCATCTCACATAAAACCCCCGGCTATTCGATCACGACAATCCAATACATCATAATACAGCAGCACATAACATCACATGTCATCAACGTAAGCAAGTGTGCGTACCCCAATTGCCGTTGATATAAAGCAACGAAACCGGCGATACGCATACTACGCTTACGGTCGCATAAACAAGTATCACATGCTACTAGACGATGTTAAACCCTTCGATCGAATTAACGAACACCCATATTCCTTAGCAAGCTCAACACTTGAGCGCCGCAAAACAATACCCAAAAACTATGCCACAATATTTTATGGACCAACCGTAGAAGGGCAGACCCAAGCCTCATTTGTGGCACCACTAACTACGACAAACCCTAAGATTCAGTTGTAGTTTGGTGGTCACATCTCGAGTTAGGGTTACTTTCTTCTAGAGGCTCCATAGGAATACCTGCATTAGTTATCGAGTATGTTCAACCGAGAAAACACGAGTGTTGAAAGTTCGTTCGACCTGTTTAACGTTGCTAAAGTTACCAATACAATGCTATAAAACTACGAATACGAACTATTCCGCAAAGAGCTCAATACCAAATTTACATTACATGCAATTTTGGACTACATAAACAAAACCAGAAACCACAGAACAAAATGTACAAAACACTAGAGCAAAATGAGAAGGAGAGGAGCACAGGGGGTCCGCGACGCCGGAAATTTTGGCTTAGTCGCCGGCCCCATCCGAGCCCCCCCTTTCATATTGCACCTATGTTCTTACATCATTCTAAATGCCACTCTGCAGTTGTTTAAATAATTTTAAGGTGACTTTTATAAATTTTACAGAGAGCATTTTCAAGGGTCTATAATTTAGTATTTTGCGGAAGTTTTCATTTTCGTATTGTCGTAATATAATCTAGGCTTCTAGTTAGGCTCTGATACCATGAAGGAGTATCTACAGCACCACTACAAGGGTTTGGTAGCATCACACATGCCATATTTAAAGTTTATAGGGTGCTAGAGAAACTAACCTAAGGATCATGCTAGAAAAGCTAGGGTAACACTAAACTTTAACACAATCACAAGTAGAATAAAGGCTAGGTTTAGGGAATACAACATTTGTAGCTCCCTACGCTAGACTCTTTGGCCACTTGAGGGTTGAAAGAATCTCGCTTGAGATCCTCTAGGTCCACGACGATCCACCCGTAGTCCTCTTTGTCCATGCTAAAGCTTCCACTTGATCAAAAGGAGAAGTAGATGCAAACACTCTAAACTAATAGGCAAGAGTAGTGTAGAATAGTGATGTGGTTTGTTTTCTCACTTCAAAATCCTAACTTGATCACGCTTTTGTTCACTAATCAAACCTAGAGAACAAGAGAGTGAGGAAGAATAAGATGACAAGATGAAGAGCTCAAGAGATAATGATATGCTTGGGATTTAAAATGAGAAAAAGAATATATATATATTTTCTCCTTCTCATTCTTAACCCTAGTTATAAAATATCTAGATATTTATTTTGGACCCAAAATGGCCATAGAAAATAAATCATGGTTAAAGCAAAGGGTTAGTGTATGAATAAAATATTAAACCATGATAGAATTTCTATTTCCATTTTCTTTTATCCAAAAATAAATATCAACATATTTATATAAAGTGTGAGTCTTATATTGCCACCATTTCATGTATCAACAACCATGATAGAATATTGTATGCATGTATGTGTGCATACACATCCATATGTGCATCAAAAAGAATAAGTGTATACATGCATGCATACAACAAAAGACAAGAAAGGGTTTAAAGCGAAAAGCTAATGGTCAATGATAAATCAACACTTGATTTAGCAAACCGGACATATCACATACGACCCGACCAAAAGCAAACCGCCCGATTAATATACGGTATCTCATCCGCTCATTTAATCGGGTCCCCACGCATATCTCATATGCGCACCACATCGTTTCGCCTGGACTAGGTAACTCCATTGTGGGACTCTAAGACTTGTCAATACGCCGGCAGTGGGTGAAGATCATATCAAGCACCCCCAAGCCATAAGAGGTCAGCTAAACGTAACGGCTACCCGGGTATTGAGCGATCAGAAGAAAACAAGCGAACATGTCACAACTCCCGTCGAGCCAACCGGCAACACTACCGTACACTCCGGTCGCTTCGTCAGATATGCTGCATATCGAGTCTAGGGATGGTAACGTCGACCCCAATAACTCAATAAGTCATTCCGATGAATGGTCTATAACAGATCGAGAAACTACTGATAACACTTATCAGTAAATCTCAACAACCCTGGCCAGGGACTTACTGATATAGCCAGTCGAGCACAGCACAACATCAACTCCCAATACCGGGAGAGACGAAACCCCTCATATCGCTCATCGTCTTCGTGTGACTCGAAACTTTACCCAAAAGCCACCTGTTTGCACGACTCAGTAGAGCCGTGGTAGGGTGGTAATCAAAGTACAGTGGGAGAACACACAAGACTCTATGACGATCTCGGGTCTATTAGACTAACCTGTACTTGTGTCACCTGAGAACTGCTTTCCGACGATAGATATAATACCATATAAGAGTTCTCGGCGAGTCCGTCCAGTGTACCCAGTCACCACTGAGCACCCGTATACGATCTCGATGTCAAAAATCAATGGATGTGGGAACATCCATCGCCCGTCATATGGGTCTAGTATCATATACGCTAGTATACTCTGGTATATCGATGTCCCATCTCGATACACCTACGACTAGGGACATTTCAGGATATGCTTATAAACTACAGATGTCCCACTAGTATGATCTATATCATAATCACAGTGGTCAATCCAATATCATCAGGGCTTTATTAACATGTGTGAATGAATAAAAGCATGATCAAGTCAACATGTTAGATAAAGAAGAACCAGATAGCATACTATCATGTCGAGCAAGAATGTACACTGAATATATATATATATATACATGTATAAATACATCCACTATCATATAATGGCCTCTAGGGCATACATATATCCAACAGATCTATCAGGTGCTGTCACCACGACGGCCCTTGATAGGTGTGTATCATACGCTATACCGAAAACTCGAGTGCCCAGCTTCGACCCTCGTCTTTTGACGTATCCATACGTACATGACTCCCGTCGGTATCCCCATGATAACTGCCGAGTCATAGGTACTGTCACCGGTAGGTATGGTTCCCCCACTAACTCATCGTCTAGCTCCACGAAAATCTTGCCCCAGGGTACCTCCGGGCCCCACCATGTACCCGCACACGGCTCCCTCCTTTCCTCTCGTGGCGCATATATATTAGAACCGATAAAACTCATAGGGGCTACTGAAATATCATATCAAGAGAAACCGGGTTTTTCAAATAATGCATAATTTCATGAAACTACCTTGGTCCTCAAATCCAGAAAACATCATGAAAAATCCATATCTCAATGCAAAAATCAATGAATATAATATATACAACATAAACTGTAATGCAAGCATATAAAGCAAAAGCCGCTATTTCACTGCAACAAGTTAATATATAAATCATGCGGTTCCTAAATTCTCCAAATCTATATAACATCAAGTAAAGGTAAACATGTAGCTATAACCAGATATATGCGTAAACATAAAGGTATAGCCAGGTATATGTATCTACCTATCGGTAATGATGTAATATACCCTCCAGGTATAAGTGAAGTATGTATGCAAGGTATGAATATAGCTATGTCATTATGTGTGTATATACCTATCACTAATGGTACAATACCGTATAGGTATATAGGTAACTACCATGTAAGCATGTCAAGGGATATGTGTAAGCATGTAGGTATACAGGTATACTATATGTCATATGCACGAAGGAAAATAAGGATCAAGTTTCAATATCCCTAAACAATACAATACCATATATGTATGAGTGTTGTGCGTGTCATAGAAATTATTGACGGTGTGTGTGTAGCATACAATTAGTGCTCGTGAAACATGAACCTTCAATAATAGTGCAGTGTCCTAAGGGTACAAGTCCAAGCACAACTAGTAACTAAGCAATGAGGTATATGCGCAACTCTATATATGAAATAGAATAAGCGACAAAATCAACATCTCTAGCCCAGACGCATAACGCCATGCGGGAGATTCCCCTGTAGATGTTAAATCTACTCACCAACGTTCCTGGATAAGTAAAGCCAACTACTCGTATTCCCATGTTCGCAGTGCCCGAAGTCCCCGCCTGCGATCCTGAAAGCATATAACAATATCACAAGTATATATTAGCAATCGACCAATAACACGTACCAACTACGTTTGACCGACGCACCAACTCCAAACATACACTCAAGTGTTCGTCAAGTGGCCAACGCGCTTAGCGACACTACGAAACCAACTCAAGAGCAAAAGCTACACAAAAACACGAACGACATCGACACGACCCTAGCTAGGAACGCAAAGCGACACAACTACCAAGCCTAGACCCTGATCATACCGATCGCGCATTCACAACACAAGATATAGCGTGGAATCAATATAATTAACGTCGCAACGTCAAAAGAAACCCACGCCAAAAAATTACCGAACCCTAGTAAGCAATATATATCATTTTAGCACCAAACTACAACTTTTTACCAAACTAGAATTTACAAATATCACTAATTAGCAAGATTAAACCAACCAAACCATTACTATAATTTTAAATCTCACTAATTAGGATTAGTAAAAGTTTAGTTTGCTAATTAGCTTAATTAGCAATTAGGAAAATATCATTTAATAAACTAACAACTAGGTTTTGTTTTCTTTTGCCTAAATTTAACAATTAACTTTTAACCCATTCAACAAGATTAAACACTAACTTGAACTTCTTTAAAATTACAATAAATGAATTAAACAAGAGTTAAAAGCTATATTAACCAATTAATTAGCTAACATAATGATTTTAGCATAACAAATAAGGATTAGGGTTGAAATTATACCTCAACAAGAACACCCCAAAGCAACAAGATTCAACAACTTTAGCCTAAAAAAACATGTTTTGTTGAAGATCCAAGAAAGATTAGTGAAGGGAAATGATGGTTTAATTTTATTTAGGAATTTGTGGATTTATTTTGGGATTTTTGAAGGAATTTGAGAGCAAAAGGGATGAAGAAATGAGCTTTGAAAATGATAAGGGCAGAATTTGGGGAGGGGTTCGGCCAAATGGTGAAGTGGGCGTGTTTGTGTAAATTGTGAAGAAAGTTCTAGCAAAATTCATTAAAAGATTCATTAAATACAAATGCCACCATTTCTTTCATTTCTTTTCTTTTTTAAAAAAAATTCCATTTGTCATAACAAATATCTAGATATTAGAAGAAAAGGTTCTAAACTAATTCTAGTGATTAGATTAGCAATGATCCCAATTAGCACTAATTAACCCACACAAAGATATAATTTCCACTAATTAAGTGCATAAATAACATATTAAAATAATATTTAATTTGGGAAAAATTCTATGTGAACCAAAACATCCCATTGACCCCCAAAGCCCGCGCACTTCCTTCATTATAGCTAAACTAGGTGCCGACAAGTCTATACAGAAGTTTGATCACAAACGGGTTAAAACGGAAAACACCGACTATTTTACCCTGAAAACGGAAAATTCGCAAAACGATTTCTAAAACGTTACAATCTTCCCCCTTAAAGAAATTTGGTCCCCGAATTTAAAATTCTCACTAAGCGTATCTTCAAAGAGATGAGTACAAAAACTCCCAAATCTCGCTCGCAGCCTCCTAAGTGATCACCTCACTATACGTGTAAGTCCATGTAACGCACCTCACGAACTTGCGGGAGGCGGAATATATGAAAAATGATTATCAAAGCTTCGTAATACGGACTTGAGCGTATGAATCGTTTCTAAACCGTTACTAGCAAACTACGAAAGGTTTAACTACTCGGATTCAAAGTTATACCTCACGTTACTTGTCCTTCGGGTCTTATTCGCGGTCCTCCACTTCTCGTAGGCTCCTTGGAACATCGGCACCTCAACGGCCTCCTCGAGTCAAAGACGATCCACCCGAAAGCTCGTACGCCAAGCTTGATATCTAACTTGAGATAACTAGGTTGCTCAAAGTGCTAATCTAAGCTACCTAGGGGATATAGAGTAAGGTTATGGATGTATTAGTCTAGCTAACCCTTGATCTCAACACATGAGAGGTTAGGGTTAGGGTTTCAAGAATGAGAGAGCTTGAGGAGAGGGAAGGTGGTGATAAGAATGATATTGAAAAATGAACTCATTAGAATATATCAACCATAACAATTTATCAAATAAATAATATATATGATTAATCATCATGGTTGATGCATTCACCTTGTGTGATTCATCTCATGAGTCATTAGCTTCATAAATGAAGCATTAACTCCATGGATGAATCAAACAAATGAGTCATTAAGCAATAAATGCTTATGCCACCTTAACCCCCAAGTCACCATGCTTCTAGAAGCTTCCCAGAAAATTACGAGAACGCCCCTCCAATCCGTGAAAACACGGAAAAACTTTAGACTGTATAAATCCAATAACCTGATACTAGAATCTGGCTTAAACCAAAGCCGGCTAGTAAAAATTGTCCGAACGCCGTACGTGCGTTTAAACACGTATGCGTCCGAACCCTTGTCGTAAAACCATATGACCTCTATATCGTTTCGCCTGGAGCAGGGAAACTCTCTGTGTGGGACTCTAAAGACTCGACACTACGCTGGCAGTGGGTTTAACCATAGACCGCAAGCGGCACTACCTGTACGTAACGGTCCCCAGGTAGATGTCGATAAGAAGGACGATGAGGAAAACCATCTGAACTCCTACTGAGCCTGATGTGACAATCTTCGTACAGTCCGGTCTGTTCGTCTAAGACTATCGCATATCGAACCTAGGGGGCGGCAAGCGTCAGTCCACTAATAGCTGTATAAGTCGTGTCGGAGCGTAGCCCATTACACCCTGAGAAACTACTGGAACCTACCAGTAAATCTCGCTTGCCCTGGCCAAGGACTTTGCGTAATGGCTCTCTGACACAGCGCGATATCAACTCCCAATACCGGGAGAGTCGAATCCTGTCTAACCGCCACTACCTCCAAGTGCTCGGGACTGCACCCAACTGCTACCTGTTTGCACGACTCCTTTGAGCCGTGGTAGGGTAGCAATCTAAGAATAGTGGGACACACTCGAGGCAAAGTAGCAGTGTCAAGTATGCGGACTATGCTGTACTCATGTCACCTGGGAACGGTTAACTGATGATGGGTATAATACCAACCAATCAGTTCCCCTGCGAGTCCTGTCCGGTATACCCGTAACCTAACGAGCACCTGTATACTATCTCCAGTGCGACGTACTGATGGCTGTGGGACAGACCATCTCCCCAACTAGGATGAGAAGCGTACACACTTAGTCTACTCCGGAATATCGATGCCCTATCTCGATAATCCAACGACCAGGGACCTGTATAGGATGTTGCTTACAGACTACCCAGCTCCCACTAGTGTGACTGCCATCACAACACTGGTAATCAAGCAAAGATCCTATGGGCTCTACTAATATGTATAAGTGATACGTTATAAGAAACATATGCACATATTAAAGTAGACACAAACCAAGTAGCATACTACCATTTTTAGCAAGACTGTATATACAACTGTGAATATCCCAAGCTTCCATTAAGTAATATACATACAAGTATGATACAATAATGGCCTCTAGGGCATATACACTAACAATCTCCCACTTGCACTTGGGCCATGAGCTGGCATATCGTAGACCTATCATTTCGAATAGCCTCTCAAACTGCGACTGAGGAAGGGCCTTTGTGAATGGATCATCAATGTTATTCTCTGTCTCTAGTCTTTTCACCTCGATCTCCCGGCGATCTACGATCTTCCTGATCAGGTGGTACCGCCTTAAGATGTGTCTGGATTTCTGATGGGACCTGGGTTCCTTCGCTAAAGCTATAGCGCCGTTGTTGTCACAATACAAAGGTATTGGATCAGCACTGGTAGGAACCACCTGAAGTTCTGTGAGGAACTTCTTCATCCAGACAGCTTCTTTTGCGGCATCGCAAGCAACTATATACTCCGCTTCCATTGTTGAGTCAGCAACGGTCTCCTGCTTGGAACTCTTCCAATAGACCGCCCCTCCATTGAGTGTAAAGACATAACCCGACATGGATTTGGAGTCATCCTTGTCACTCTGGAAGCCGGAGTCGGCAAAGGCCTCCATCTGGAGGTCTTTTCAGCCATATACCAAGAACATCTCCTTAGTCCTCCTCAGGTACTTGAGAATGTTCTTTACCGCTATCCAGTGCTTCTCACCTGGGTTTGCCTGATACCGGCTAACAACGCTTAATGTGTATGGTACATCTGGTCTGGTACATAACATCGCATACATTATAGAGCCTACCGCAGAAACATAGGGTATAATCGACATGCGATCCCTTTCCAAATCAGTCTTGGGAGACATCTCTTTGGATAGGGTGATTCCGTGACAAGATGGTAGATTACCGCGCTTAGAATCATCCATACTGAATTTCTTCACTATGGTGTCTATGTACCTGGACTGCGAAAGTCCCAACATTCTCTTTGATCTATCACGATAAATCCGGATTCCCAGAATGTAGGTGGCATCACCCAGGTCTTTCATGGAGAATTTATGTGACAAGAATGTTTTGACTGACTGTAACATAGGAATATCATTTCCTATTAGGAGAATGTCATCTACGTACAAGACGAGGAATACTACAGCTCTCCCTACAGTCTTACTGTATATGCAAGGTTCATCTGGATTTTTGATAAAGTCGAATTCTTTGACAGCATCATCAAAACAGATGTTCCAACTCTGCGATGCCTTCTTTAGTCCATAAATGGACTTAAGCAGCTTGCATACTTTACCGCTGCTCCCACTCTGAATGAATCCCTCTGGCTGACCTATATAGACGCTCTCTTTCAAATTACCATTTAGAAAGGTCGTCTTTACATCCATCTGCCAGATTTCATAATCGTGGAAGGCGGCAATAGCAAGAAGGACCCGAATAGATTTAAGCATAGCCATTGGAGAAAAGGTTTCATCATAGTCCAAACCAGGTCTTTGACGGAAACCCTTTGCAACAAGTCTAGCCTTATAGGTTTCAACCTGTCTATCTACACCAATCTTCTTTTGAAGATCCATTTGCATCCTACGGGTTTTACCCCATCTGGAGCAATGTCCAAAGTCCATACTTTGTTAGTGTACATGGACTCCATTTCGGTCCGCATTGCATCCAGCCATTTTACTGAGTCACCGCTCTGAATGGCTTGCTGGAAGCTAGTAGGCTCATCATAGTCAATAGTGCAATCCTCTCTATCCCCGTCTATGAGAAAACCGTAGTATCTCTCGGGCGGATGAGATTGCCTACTACTCCTGCGGAGTGGCGTCGGGATGTCCTATTCTCCAGAACCTTCTGGATCTTCCAAGGTTTCATTAATAGCTTGTGGTTCTGGAAGTTCTTCCAGTTCTATTGCGTCCCCACTCTTCTGATTTTCTAAAAACTCAGTTTCCAAGAAGCAGGCATGAAGAGAAACAAAGACCTTTTGTTCCTCCGAGTAATAGAAATAATATCACTTGGAGTTCTTTGGATATCCCACAAATTTGTATTTTACTGAGCGTGCCTCGAGCTTGTCTGCATGCTGCTTCTTTACAAAAGCTGGACATCCCCATATCTTAAGATACTTAAGACAAGGTTTCTTCCCACTCCATATCTGATATGGTGTGGTAGGCACAGTCTTGGTTGGAACTCGGTTCAAAAGATATGCAGCTGATTCTAGTGCATATCCCCAGAATGATCGCGGCAAATCAGCGTTACTCATCATGGAACGGACCATATCCAATAGGGTTCGGTTCTGTCTCTCCGATACACCGTTATGTTGTGGTGTGTATGGAGGAGTAAGTTGAGAGAGAATTCCATTCTCTTTTAAGTAACCCAGGAACTCGGCACTTAAGTATTCACCACCTCGATCAGATCTCAGTGTCTTGATACTTTTGCCGGTTTGGTTTTCCACTTCATTCTTGTATTCTTTGAATTTCTCAAAGGCCTCGGATTTATGTTTCATTAAGAAGATATATCCGTACCTAGAAAAGTCATCCGTAAAAGTAATGAAGTAAGAATAACCTCTTCGCGCATGTGTAGACATTGGTCCGCACACATCACTGTGTATGAGCCCCAAGAGCTCGCTTGCTCTTACTCCGTGTCCAGTAAACGGAGTTTTTGTCATCTTTCCTATGAGACAAGATTCTCAAGTAGCATAAGATTAATATTCGAACGGATTCAAATATCCTTCTCTATGTAACTTAGTTAACCTTCTCTCATTGATGTGACCCAGTCTACAATGCCACAAGAAAGCCTGATTTAATTCCGGAGACTTTCTTTTAAGTGTGTTCTGGATGCTGAAAACCTGAGCTTGATTTAATACGTATATTCCATTTTTTAATGTACCTGACCCAATCATCACTTGATTTAGGTGGATGTGAACCACATCGCTTATAAAAGTAAAATCATATCCTTCTTTAGAAAGTAAGGATACAGATATGATATTACAAGTTGTACCTGGTACATAAAAACAGTTACGCAGAATCAATATCTGCCCAGTTGTCAGTCCAATATGATATTCCCCTACGGATTCAGCGTTCATGCTCATTCCGTTAGCAACCCTGAGGGTCATATCACCTATCCTGATAACCCTACGGTTTCTCAGAGCCTGTAACGAATTAAAGATGTGAGATCCTGATCCGGTATCCAATACCCAGGAAGTAGGGTTAACTAACAACCAGTTCTTTATTACAAACACACTCGAAGCCGAAGCCACAACATGCTTCGAATCCTGGCTACTGGCTTTGCTAGACCTACAATCCTTCTGCCAATGTTCATTCCTGTAACAATAGGAGCGTCCCTCTTTTACTACTTCCAGTCCCAAAACGTTTGCCCTTTTCTTTCCATCTACTTCCCTGGTTTCCTTTAGGGTAGAAGGCAGAGACTGTAGAATCAGGTCAGTATCTGACCCGTTCTCCGACGTGGTCTTCAGGTCCGTGAGCTCATCATTATAGCTAGTCATTGTAAGGACGTTGTCCCATACAGATGACCCGTCAGATAACCTCGCTTGAATTAATTCGTTCGAGGTTTCATATCTTGTGATATGAGATTGCTCTCCATATAAATCTTTGTTATGGAGAAAGATGGAAACCAAGTCCATCTTCTCGTGTTGCTTCTGGTATACACCATCAACTGAAGATAACACGAGGCAATTAGCATTCGCTTTATCCTTTTCCCTTGTCTGATGGATATCTATATCCGTGACGGTGGAAACTGGACCTGGGACGGCGGGATTGTGAGTAGTAATAGGGTGGTCCAGCTTGTCATAGGCAATGGACATCTGGGCAAACCTTTGCCAGTCATATAAGTCAGATTCAGTCAATTTATTATCTAGATGTAACCTAGTCGTGGTCACAAGGTCGCTGCAATTAAGAGAGAGAGAAGAAAACATTTTAGCATGATGCTTTTGCATGTTTAAAATGGTTTTTAATTTATCTAAACAGGATGGCTCCCACTGTTTCTCGAATCCCTCCTCAAACCATAAAAGAAGAATTAGCTAGGACTATTCTCACCATACAATTCTTGCTTAACCGTTCAGCCAGGTCAGTGTCGATACTTCGAGGGAGGTTTTCTAACGCTTTCGCGAAGTTCCTTAATTAAATAACCTCTTTTCTCTGGGGGCGTAGCCCCGCTGACACCATTCTAGGCACCTACTTGGTTTATAGCAATGATCGTTAATTGATGAATCTCCTGATAAGTAGCTTATACTCATAGTAGGATCGGGATCCAAAATATCATCGTATGATAATGTTGAAGGAATCCTACCAACATTCATCAAACTCCAAAATGGTATGCTCTCTCTGCAAATTTCAGTTTGTTTAGAAATTCCCGATATGGATTTTTTCCCCATGCTCTTATGACCTTGACTTTGGCCAACAAATCATAAGTCACAGGTCAAGTTCTACCCGTCAATATCCAGGTTAATTTGAACCCATCCGTACATACTCTTGACTTTGGCCAACAAAGCAGTACGACTATCCCAAACCAACGCATCTATCTATGCTGCATACGAATATTCAATAGCTACCAAACATTGTGCCTTGACTTTGGCCAACAAATACAGCTTGAATACTATTGACTATCCATATGAAATGACGGAGGGCTATGACTGGTTTTGGCAAAACAGTGAACGTAGTGAACTTGATATAATCGAAGGAACCTGATACTTTTTAAAAGGAGTGGTTAAAGCTCCGCAATTAAAAATTCTGATCTTTTAAAATAACCGAGTGGTTTCTTTTAAATTTTTTCCAACGATTAAACTTTGGTTTATTTTCTTTGCATTATAATAATGCGTCCCATCATTTATCCTTTCATTGCAGAAAACAACGAAAATACCACATCCTCTTATGCCATCCGCATTCGCCACGGGGTCCCGTCATCACCCCTATACTTAACTAACGACAGAGCGGGGGCTGGGCTAGCGCGGGTGTAAAACATAAGTGACGTCTAATAGCTATCATATATAGATATTGTACATTCGTCAGACGCAATAATAAGCATTCTAGATCACTGATGAACTTTATTGGATATACTAGCATTCCGCATTTGCTTTGAGCCTGCAATAAAAGACGGATTACACAGTTGTGATGAATAGCCATTACCCCACCCTAGACCCCTACGGGTACGGCAAACTACCCGCCAAGTACCCGAAGTGAAGCAGTCTCCCTCAACAAAGTGAGTATGCCACTAAACACTTCAAAGTACCCGGTAGTTTTTGTACCCCACCTTAGGTCTATCCTAGGAGCAAAAACAGTAAAAAGAAATAATACAACGGTGGCTTCAACCGCAACCTGGATGTTCCCCGCAAAAGAATATTACATCATTTTACATTTACATCGAATGAATGACTATTAAACCCATCTCAAACCCCGGCTAATCATCACAACACTCCAATCAAGTCCATATACACAAACTGTAAACATTACAGAAATGTGCAACCCCCTGCCAACCGACATACTAGCAGTTAGGGGAGGTTTACGAACACATTAAACATTACAGATAATAACCCGGTTAGCAAATATCTTAAAACATCGATCGATAACCATATTTCGTGTTTACCCCAAAAGCAAACCAGCAAAGAAGCAACCTAGGTAGAAACAGAACATACAGGAAAACAGAAAACCACAAAATAGGAATTACTGAGCAAATCCGAGTCAACTCGGCGTTGACTCGGCGGCGGATCCGCAGCACAAGCACTCTATTGTCGCGGATCCGCGGCCGTTTTGCCGAGTTACTGGCTCGTATTTTCCCAGTATTCTTAAAAATCCTGCTGTGAATTTTAAGGTATGTCAAATATTTTTTCAGACACTTATAAAATTAACAGAAACTTGGGATTTCCGGGGTTTCGTTTTCGCGTTTTCTGACGATCGAAGTTCTAATCAGTTGCTAACAAGCTAGTAATGGTTTAATTGGCTCTGATACCACTGAAAGTCCATGTCACGCAACCTACGAACTTGCGCGTATGAATCGTTTCTAAACACGGACTATATGAAAAACGATTATCAAAGCTTCGTAACACGGACTTGAGTGTATGAATCGTTTCTAAACCGTTACTAGCAAACTACGAAAGGTTTAACTACTCGGATTCGAAGTTAAACCTCACGTTACTTTTCCTTCGGGTCTTCATCGCGATCCTCCACTCCTCGTAGGCTCCTTGGAACATCGGCACCTTAACGGCCTCCTCGAGTCAAAGACGATCCACCCGAGAGCTCCTACGCCAAGCTTTATCTCTAACTTGAGAGAACTAGGTTTCTCAAAGTGCTAATCTAAGCTACCTAGGGGATATAGAGTAAGGTTATGGATGTATTACTCTAGCTAACCCTTGATCTCAACACATGAGAGGTTAGGGTTAGGGTTTCAAGAATGAGAGAGCTTGAGGAGAGAGAAGGTGGTGATAAGAATGATATTGAAAAATGAACTCATTAGAATATATCAACCATAACAATTTATCAAATAAATAATATATATGATTAATCATCATGGTTGATGCATTCACCTTGTGTGATTCATCTCATGAGTCATTAGCTTCATAAATGAAGCATTAACTCCATGGATGAATCATACAAATGAGTCATTAAGCAATAAATGCTTATGCCACCTTAACCCCCAAGTCACCATGCTTCTTGAAACTTCCCGGAAAATTACGAGAACGCCCTCCAATCCGTGAAAACACGGAAAAACTTTAGATTGTATAAATCCAATAACCTGATACTAGAATCTTGTTGGGTTGCTAGGCACGCGCACAAGGGTCTACGAGGCATCAACCATGCCCGATTTAAAAATTAGCCTTGCCGAACAACCCGAATACGGAACTTTAAACTAGAGATTAGGCGAAAACAAGCATGCTAAACACTTTAACACTAAGTGAGAGGGATTACAACCTTTGTAGATCCGGTCCTTCACTTCATATGCTCCGTGTTGTGGTCCCTTCGCTGCGATCATCGGGATCCGGACTCTCAAGAGGTTCCACGAAGAGAAAGACGCAACCTTTGCTTCCGATCTTCGATACTAAGATGATCTAACTTGAAGTTTCTTTAACACAAGCTAACACTCATGAAATGATGTGAACACCCTCATCTAAATGGCAAGGAAGATGAGGATGATGAAGTAGGATTTTTGCTCTCTTTATTTATCTTTTTCTCATATTTATTCATCACAAAAATCAAAGCAAGAAACCATTTCAAGAAAAGAAGAAGAAGGAAGAAGATGATGAACAATAATGTTAATCCTTTTGTGATGAATAGGAAAAGGAGATAATGATCAATTATGCAACCATGGTTCACTTAACCATTGTAGAGAATAAACTAGGGTTAGGGTTTGGGTTGGGTTAAAGCATGAGTCACTTACAAATATCTTTCACAAAACAAAACAAAACCTTCTAGAAACATCTAGAAAGTTTAACCCTAATCCAAACCCTAATCATGTTTAAACTCCACTAAACAAGTTGCATTATTTATCATATCATGTTACAATATTATATATCACATATATAATATTTATCGTAACAAAATAAAATAATACAATTAACATATATCGCATATATATCAATGTATTACCCGAGTGAGAAAAAGAATCTTTTAGTGAGCAAATATTAGTTAATGTAATTTAATATATCAAATATATTATTATACATTAAATTATCGAATCAACACTTGATCCGACAATCCGGCTATATCGCATATAACCGACTAATATTTATCCGTACCGATTCATCGAATCAACACTTGATCCGATGACCCGGCTGATATCAAATATCGCGAGAATATAATGCGGTATCACATATCGCATTATCCTCGGTCCCGCACATATCACATATGTGCTCCTACTTCGTTTTGCCCGAGTCAAGAAACCTCTGTGTAGGACTCTAAAGAATCGTCAATACGCCGGCAGTAGGTGATGATCATATCAAACACCCACAAGCTGCAAGCGGTCAGCTAAACGTAACAGCTACCCAGGTATTGAGCGCTCAGAAGATCAACAAGCAAGCCTGTAACTTCTCCTGTGAATCCAAACAGTAACACTCCCGTACAGTCCTGTCTCGTCGTCTGATATGTCGCATATCTCGCCTAGGGGTGGTAAACGTCAGACCCCAGTAGCTCGATAAGTCGTGTCGATTTGAGGTCTATAACAGTTCGAGAAACTACTGATAACACTTACCAGTAAATCTCAGCAACCCTGGCCAGGGATTTCCGGTTATAGCCAATCGAACACAGCACAACATCAACTCCCTATACCGGGAGAGACGAATCCCCTCCTATCGCTCATTGCCTCCATGTGATTCGGGACTGTACCCAAAAGACACCTTTTTGCACGCCCTCTTGGACGTGGTATGATGGAAATCAAAGCACAGTGGGAACCACACAAGACTCTATGACGATCTCGGGTCAACAGACTACTCTGTACCAGTGTCACCGGAGAACTGCCATCTGACGTATGGTATAATACCATCTGGAGTTCTCGGCGAGTCCGTCCAGTGTACCCAGTCTCCACTGAGCACCCGTACACCATCCTTGATGTCAAACACCGATGGATATGGGATCATCCATCGCCCATCATATGGGTCAAGATGCGTATACGCTAGTCTACTCTGGTGTATCGATGCCCTGTCTCGATACACCCACGACTAGGAACAATTATAGGATGTACTCGTCGACTACCGTGGCCCCACTGGTATGATCTCATCATAGTCCCAGTAGTCGAGTACATATCCTAAGGGCTTTATCAACATGTAACATAGAGACAATCAGAGTACATGTTAAGATAAAGTACAACCAGATAGCATACTATCATGTCGAGCAAGAAAGTCCTCCCTATATATGTCCTAGCATCCACTACAATATACATCGTATGTACAGTAATGGCCTCTAGGGCATACATATAACTAACAATCTCCCACTTGCACTAGGGCCATCTGTTGTGGTATCGCATACCCAACAATTAACTGCGGTTGTAGTATCTCATACTCAACCATCCCGTAAAAGTCTCTACTGGGAAAAAAGGCCTTTGTGAGTGGATCCGCGCTGTTGTCCTCTGTGTCTACTCTCCTAACCTCGATCTCCCTGGAGATCAACCATCTCCATGATCAGGTGATACTGCATAAGAATTATATCTGGATTTCTGATGGGACGCTAGTTCCTTGGCTAAAGCCACAACTCCATTGTCACACAATGGTAGGAACGAAGTTCATCTTACGAACTTATAAATCCAGACTGCCTCTTTGGTAGTATCCTTGGTAACGATGTATCTTGCCTTTAATCGTCTAGTATGTCACGGTATCTAGCTTGGAACTCTTCCAACATACCGTCCCTCCACTGAGGGTAAAGACAATACCTGCGACTGACATTCAGTCGTCCTTATCACCCTGGAACCTTTCCAGTGATTCTCCCCAGGATCGATTGATACCATCTCACTACAACTAGTGAGTATCCTAACATCCAATTAGATCTATCTCATAGATCCAAGAACCCAGGATATAGGAGGTATCACTTTGATCCTATATGGAGAATCCTTGTGATAAGCGGAGATTAACCGAGCGTAGCATAGGAAACTCCTTCCCTATCAAGAGTATGTCATCCACGTACTCTACGAGGATCACCACCATACTCCCTACTACCTTTTCGTATATACAAGGTTCATCTACCATTTTGATGAAGTCAAACTCTTTGACTACCACATCAAAACAGATGTTCCAACTCCGCGATGCCTGCTTTATCCTATAAAGCATCTTGCACACGTTTCCGCTGCTCCCACTGTCAGTTTACTTATAGACGTTCTTTTCTAAAACATCATTTAGAAAAGCAGTCAAGACACCCAACCACCAGATATCGTAGTCATGGTATGTAGCCGTGGCAAGTAGGATCTGGATGGACTTAAGCATAGATGCTTAGAAAAGGTTTCAACATAATCCATACCTGGTCTATGATGCAAACCTTTAACAAGTCTAGCTTTGAAAGTCTCAACTTTTCCATGTACACCAAGTAATCTTCTCAAGATATACTTGCTCCTGATGGGGATTTAACCCTTCAGATAAAGCAACCAAAGTCCATACTTTGTCGGTGTATAAGGATTCCATCTCAGATCACTAAGCATCCAGCCATTCTTACAGAGTCCCACTCCTGATGGCTAGCTCGAAACTAGTTGGGTCATCATCTCATGATGCAATCCTCGCTCCTACTGTCATAGAGAAACCGAAGTATCTCTCAGGTGGGTGAGGAACCCTACTAGATCGGCGGAGAGGCTGAGGTTCGTTGGAAACTATTGAATCCTTTGGTTCTACCAAATTATCAGCTGCAGTTTGTATAGCTGGAACCATTCCAGTTGTACATAACAGACCTTGCCTCGAGCTTGTCCGGATTTTGCTTTTAGACATAGGCCGGACAACCCCAAATCTTAACAAACTTAAGGTATTGGCTCTTCCCTTTCCATATCACATATGAAGTGGTAGGCAACTGATTTGATTTGAACCCTATTCAATAGGTATGCAACTTCACAAGTGCATAACTCCCTAAAGGAAATAGGAAACTCGGTAGTACTCATCATAGAGCACACCATATCAAATAGGGTGCTATTGCTCCACCCCGATATACCATCGTGCTATGGTGTATACGGAGGAGTAATGCTGAGAGAGAATCTCATTCTCCTTTAGAATAGTCCAGGAATTCCGTGCTCAAGTATTCTCCTCCTTGATCTCATCAAAGGACATAATACTTATACCCATATTTTGGTTCTCTACTTCTAACTTATATTCTGTGAATATCTCAAAAGGTTCGGACTTGTGTTTCAACTGGAACACATGTCTGAATCTTGAGAGATTATCAGAGAACGTAATGAAGTAAAAAGAACCGGTCTTGGCATATGTAGACAGGGGACCTTTCATACATCAACATGTATCAATCCCAAAAGTTCACTAACTCTTTCTCTGTTTCCAATAAACAGAGATGTGATCATCTTATCTTTGTGACATGACCGGCAAGTTTCACAAGATGTAAATTCAAACTAATTTAAATATGCATCTATATGTAACTTCAGCCAGTCGGGTCGCATTGATATGACCTAGTCTACAACGCCTCAAGAAGGATCCGTTCATTTCTGAACTCTTCCTCTTGTGTGTGTTCCGTATACTAAGAACTGTAGTTTGATTTAGAACGTCAATTCTTTTAGATAACGTGCCTGAACCGATCAACTCTTGATATAGGAAATGTTCAAAACATTATCCAACAATACAAAATTTTATCATTTCTTTACTAATAAAGAGACTGATATGATTTTGTATATCAGGTTCGGTATCTAATAACATTTGTTCAGAATCAATGTATTCTGGTAATACAGGGTGATAGTGACCAACAGACTTGGCTGCAACACTTGCACCATTTTCGGTCTCATGAAACTTATCCCCGTTCTCAGTTCTTCACCTATCTGTAGCCCATGTAACAAATTACATATACGGGATCCTGATCCGGTATCACATACCCAGGAAGAAAAGGATACTGAGAAACAGTTCTCTGTAATGAACACACCCGAAGATGATGCATCAGCATGCACTTTCTTCGTTTGGGCGGCACGGGAAATATGGTATTCCCCAATTTCCTGCTCTATCTTATAACAATTATAAGTTGGAGCGGGACCAACGTTCCCCAGCTCAGTATAACAAGCGGGTTCGGTCAATATATCCGTTTTATTATCTTGATTAAGGCGTGATATGGTCGATATCTGGAGATAGAGAGAAGAAAACACTCAGCGTATGCTCTTGCAAGATTAGATTGGTTATCTAATATATCTAATCAGGATGTCTCCCACTGTTTTAATCAAATCTTCCTTCAAACCCTAAAAGGAAAGACTAGCCGGGATTAATTACACGCTACAAGTTCGCCAATGTTTCAGCCAGGCCAGTGTCGGTACTTTGAGGGAGGTCCCCCGTGCTTTCGCACGAACCTAATTAATGTAAACCTCGTTTTCCCAGAGGCGTATGTAAGTGCACGGCGGCGCCCCGGCCGTCAATCCGACGCCGGAATGCGGAAGCGGTGAAAAACTTTAATTTTGCGGACTTAGCAAACCGGCACCACCGCGCACTAAACATCCGGATCGTAACCATTAACAAGTCTAAGCTACTAACAAGATAGGGAAGAGAGATATACCGACAGATCCGAGTCCTCCGGTCTTCTCGTCATCGTCCCGATCTCTTGCGGAATGTCCCGTCTCCTCCTCGTCGCCGGAAGTGCACCACATCGCCTACTTCTTTTACGGGCTCCCACCTCAATGCCGAGGCAACTCGGGCACGAAGCCGGCTACTCGACGTGCCCAAGATTTGCTGTAGAGTGTGTAGTAGAACTTGTGTCTCAATTTGGGGTTGTAGGAATTGCCTTTTGGTGGAGGGATGATACAAAAATAATATGGAGGAACTTGGGGGTATTTTGGAGCATGATATGAACCAAAAATACCCACACCCAATTTTGGACAGCCCCCTCATTCTTCTTGGCCGGCCATCACAAGTGAGGAGAGGGAAAATAAGATAGATGTGAATGAAAAAGAAAGAGGTAACACACTCATGCAAGAGGAAAGCCAAAAGCCATCATGAAAGAACCTCATCACCAACACCAAAACCACACTCAACACACTAATCATCAATAACCATGATGCTTACAAAGTCAAGCCATCATGAAATGGTCAAGTCAAAAAGGTCAAGGTATGGTGCTCATCATGATACAAATAATAAGCAAAGACCCCCTCCACAAATGCTTATTTGCAACAATGCAAATAAGCCCTCCTCCACCAATCTTCGGCCAATGAACGGAACAATGGAAATCGGCCGAAACGGAAAGCAAACTGGCAACTCCAGAAAACTGGTCCCGTAATAAATTACAGGAAAACCCCGATACTGTGCATACACACCCGCATCTGTATTTCGACCGAAATACAAATGCAATGAGACAAAATCTCCACTGTACTATACTAGAATCCGGCTTATACCAAAACCGGCTAGTAATATCTGTTCGATCCTGATCCGTGCAATACCGCACGTATCTGATCGAACCCTGCCATATAACCATACGGCCTATAGTACAAACTGTCAGATCCTGATCCATGCAATACCGCACGTATCTGATCGGACCTTGCTATATCTCCATACGGCCTCTACAACCTTTCGCCCGAAAGCTGAGTAACTGAATGTGGGGGACTCTAAAGACTCGTCAACACCTTGGTTGTGGATTTAACCACTAGCACGTCAGAGGTATAAGCCAATACGTAACGGGCTACCAGGTACTGACTAAAAGGGATGTCTGTGAGTGAACTCAGCCTGACAACCCTACTGAGCCTGTCAGTGACAATATCCGTACAGTCCGGTCCGTTCGTCTATGAGCATCGCATGGCGGGCCTAGGGGGTTGGTAAAAGTCAGACCCCCAAAAGCGGTACAAGTCGTGTCGGAGTGTAGCCCAGAACACCCTGAGATACTACTGGAATACCTACCAGTAAATCTCCTTGCCTCGGCCGAGGGCTTCGTGTAATGGCTCTCCTAGACACAGCACGACCTCACCCCCAATACCGGGAGAGACGAACCCCTGAAGATGCGCTCACTGCCTCCATGTGGCTCGGGACTGTACCTAACTAAAACCTGTTTGCACGACTCCTTTGAGCCGTGGTAGGGTAGTAATCAAAGTACAGTGGGAACTCACACAAGACAAATGACGATCCCCAGGTCGATGAACTAACCTGTACACATGTCACCAGGGAACTGCCATCTGACGTCTGGTATATGACCAACTGGCATGTTCCCGGCGAGTCCTGTCCGGTGTACTCATAACCCAATGAGCACCTGTATACATCTTAGGTGATCCAACTGACACCAGTGGCTTGTGAGACCGTCCACCGCCCCTCGTCGGGGTCTCGACTGTATACACTAGTCTACTATGGAGTATCGATGCCCTGTCTCGAAACTCACACGACTAGGGACCATTTCAGGATATGCTTATAGACCCCAGCTCCCACTTATATGATCGCCCTCATACTGCTGGTGGTCAAGCAAGAATCATAGGGGCTCTATCAACGTGTAATAGCGACGTGTCAGGTCACCTAAAACAGTACACGATGATAAAGGTAAACCAGATAGCATACTATCATCTCGAGTAAGACTGTCCTACCGGGATAGTTCCTCCATCAATCATTGCAATCACGTACCTGTGATCCAATAATTGACTCTGAGGGCATTATCTCCAACAATCTCCCACTTGCACTCAAGGCTAATTATTGCGATGTCGCATACTCACAGCCCGTGTGATACCGAACACCCAACTCCTCTACTAGTCAGTCTCACAAAGCTCGTTTGCGAAACTATTGCGTTCGGGGAATAGCCTCAGTGAGTGGATCCGCCTTGATGTCTCTTTCTATGTCTCTCTATATCTCAAGTTCGCGGAGAAACCCATCTCCCGAAATGAGCAATACCTGTCTTAGAATGTGTCTGGATGTCTGATGGGACATAGCTCATAAATGAACTCCAAATCCAAACTTCTTAGACTGTATTGTCAACTGAACTTAATCAGTATCCTGCGCCATGCCTCCCTTAGTATTGCCTGGGACCACCTGTCCAAAATACTGCCCCTCGTCAGAGGGAAAACTATAACTCTGACAACCTCCTTGTCGTCCATGTCACCTTGGAAGCCTGGAATGATAACTGTCTCACGAATGAGGCTGTCGTTATCATACCCCTAGAACATTCACTTATGTTCTAAAACTGCTTCCGACTGTTTCCCCAGGATTGGATTAATGTCAACTTATTGCATCTAGTGCAAAAACAACATCTGGTGTGGTACTTGACATCTCATGATTGACTCAATTGCCTGAGCAAGTGATCTGCCAATCATGCACATCCTTCTCCCCTTCAGTCTGTAAGACACCTTTGGAGAGGGTGACTCCATTACCTGCAGGTACACTACCGTGCCAGGAGTCGTCCATTCTAAATACTCTTAGAATGCTGTCTAAGTACCCTGATTGGGAAACCACCCAAATCTAGATCTAAAACCATAGATCTAGTAACCAGTATGTCTGACATAAAATCCATTTCTTTTGTGGAGAAAACACTGTGTGACGACCAAAGTATAACCGATTGTAGTGTAGGAATATCACTTCCTACTCTGTGTATGTCATCCAAATACCATGACATCACACCCTAGTACCTCCTCAACAGATCCATCCCCTATTCTGATGAAGTCAAACCCATGACTGTCACGTCAGAAATAGATGATCTATCTCCGCTACATCTGCTTTAGTCTATAAATAGACATAAGCTACCTGTCCACCAATGCTTCCGCTGCTCCCACTGTCTACGACAACCCTCTGGCAGAGTCATATACACGTACACTTCTGAAGCGAGTTCAGAACGACGCTATACTCATCCTCCCGCCGGGTCTCGCAGCCTGGAACAACAGCAATGGTAATTGTGGGTAAACAAGAACTTCCCTGTCACCGTCCTTGAGGCTACCGTAGTACCTCTCGGGTGCCTGAAGTTACCCACCTCATCTGCGGAGTGGTCAATGGAATGTCAATCCAGATTGAATCTTTAGGTTCCTTATCAAATCTTTTGTAATCGTTTGTGGTTCTGGAATCACTTCCAGTTCTACCATACTCCTACTACTGTTTTCTAAAAAAATCCATTTTTAATAAAACTGTGGCGAGTCTAGAACAATATCGCTATTGTTCATCCAGATGGTAGAAAGTCAACCCTCGTCATAGCCTGGGTCAACCCACAAACAGCCATTACAGAAACGTGCCTTGAGTTATCCAGAGTCTGGTTTTAATCATAAGCTGGACAACTCCCCGTACCTTAACAACGTCAAGATACGAACTGTTCTATATCCCATATAGGACCAGAGGCACTGATTTAACTGAACCAGATCCAAATCATGCAACTGTCTCCAGTGCATGTCAACTAAATGGAAGGAGGCCGATCAGCGTTACTCAACTTAGGAATGCTTCCAATTATGAGTAACCTGAAAGAGAAGCAAGTTCTCTTAGTCACTACTACCAACCGAATACCATACACAAATATCTACATCTTCGATCTCTTTGAAGAATCCCGATACTTGCTACACCTGGTTCTCTACTCTATTCAAATACCTATAACTTCTCAAAATTCGGACCATGTGTTTCCACGAAACACCTGTCTAAAAACTAGAGAAGTCATAAGTAAACCGAATATAGTACGAGGACCAACCCCTCTGTCCTGTTGGACCCTGGACAACATACAATACTCTGTATAAGTCCCTTGAGTTTGATAACTCATTCACTGTGTGTCGTAGGTTGAAAACTGTACTTATGGTTAAGAAGAATTACACCGCTGTTTAATGCTCCTTACCTAACCATCCACTGGTATAGGTAAATGTCATCGACATAATTTCAAAAAGTATATCTCACTCTATGAAAATAGACGTACAGATATATCGATTTGAAATTGGTGCATTACAGCGGATATTCAAAACCAAATATTTGCCGACCGGCAAACAACCCAGGTGATTTCCTCAAATATCACCGATTGCAACGAATCCCGATATAATGAGGATAGTCACCCAATTCCCAACAACTTACTCCCACTCATCATCTGTAAAACCATACAGATGTGAGAATCATACCTGGTAAATACATACCCTGGAGTAAGTATCTAGTCGGGAAATCAGCTTTCCTTTAAAAGTAAACAGTGAGACTGAAACATTGAAATGTTTCGTAGGGGTATCCTGGTATTCCTAGTAATGCCTTTTCCATATTCACGACTGTAACCGTATAATTCTTTGCCACCTCTCCAAATCCCTTCATATGTCTTTAGTCATTACCTTCTGCACACCCCTTTAGGCCAAATGGTTTTCTTCCTTCCCTACCGTTCGGCACCAGCCTATGGTTTGGAAGAAGACTATCCAATAAGCATAATGGGTGTACTGTCCCAATCCTAGGAACACTCGCAATGAGAGAGGGTGAAGATAAAAGACAACCGAATAAATCTTATTCCTATTTCTCCTGAACCAGAATCCATCCCCGAACTGGAACAAGTTCCTTTCGAGTTCGTATATAACCATACGATGGAGTATCCAATAAGCCGTGGATCTTCGTAGTGATACGGAGTGTCCTGGAGAAATACAAAGGTGATTTAGGATTGGCGAAGGAATACTTGGTTTGGTCGTGAATATCTGTTGCAATTTACTTTGCCCTCTTACTAATCCCTTGCTTTGTCTTAACTTAATACCTTCTGCACACCATCGTTATGCTAATTGGTTTTCTTCATTCCCTACCGGTCGGCACCAGCCTAAGGTTTGGAAGAAGACAATCCAATTTGCGTAATAGGTGTACTACCCCTAAACCAAGGAGTACTCGTAACCTGAGAGAAGGTAAAAGGAAAAGACAACTGAATAATCCTATCCGTTTTCTCCAGAACCGGAAACCATCCTCGAATAAATCCCTTCGAGTTCGTATCTAACCATACGATGGTTTTGTCCAATGGAAGTGGACGTTCGTAGTAATACGGGGTGTCCTGGAGAAAAGGGTAAAAGTAGGAGTGGCAATGAGGTTTGCAACTCTGACAATCCAAAAGCCAGTGTTAAGTAGGTTCGGTCAACTTGGTCACTGAGTCATAGTCTTAGGGTCGGGTCAATGGTCGCTGCCAAAGAGAGAGAGAAAAGAAACACTCAGCGTGCACTCTATCCTAGATCAGAATGGTTACCAATTTATCTAATCTGGAATCCTCCCAATGTACCTCAAATTCTCCTCCAAACCTGAAAGAAGAATTAGTCGGGGTCACCCGAGGAGTAAACTAACTCATCAGTGGGAATCGGGATCCAACTATCATCGCATGATAACGTGACGGAATCCGCTCACATCATCACACTCTAGAAGGTATGCGCATATCTGGCAAGTTTCAGTTCTTTTGAAACTCCCGACGTGATTTCTGCCCCATGCTCTTATGACCTTGGCGAAGGTCAACAAATCATAAGTCACATGTCAAGTTCTACCCGTCATTATCCAGGGTTAATCTGAATCCACCCGTACAAGCCCTTGACGAAGGTCAACAAGGCTATACGACTGTCCCAAACCAACGCATCTATCTATGCAGTAGAAAGGTAACAAGCAGCTACCATACACTATGCCTTGACGAAGGTCAACAAACATAGCATGAATACTACGTGCTACCCGTCTGAAATGACGGAGGGCTACGAATGGTTTCTGGCGAAAACCTTTAACGTAATGAACTTGATATCGTTGAAGGAACGGATAGCTTTTTGAAAATATAGTGACGAAAACCGTTGCTAAAGAGGTCACTCCCGGTGAAGGGATCTCGGCTCTTTCCCCGTAGAATAGGGTGCAGGATATTCCAACTGAATACCACGGTGCAAAGCAAAAGTAATCGGCTATAGTGAAGTTAATGCCCTGACGCAAACTTTTTGTCCAAGGGGTCACTCCCGGTGAAGGGATCTCGGCCCTTGCCTCATCGACTGAGGAGCAGGATATTCCAACTGAATACCACGATGCAAAACAAAAGTGAACGTCCTTGCAATAACAGCTTTTTGAAAAGTGTTCCAACAACATCAGATTAGGTTTGTTTTTAAACTTGCATTGATCCGAATCAATGCAGTCCCATCAATTGATCACACCAAAAAGAACGAAAATATACTGATGTACGTATATGCCATCCGCATTCGCCACTGGGTCCCGTCATTACCCGTTAGGTTAGCTAACTAACGACAGAGCGGGGACTGGACTAGCGCGGATGAAAAACATATACAACATCTACTAATATATATACCAATATATTATATTTCGCTCAAGGCGTGAAAGAAATGCAACATCACAGAGAATGAACAGCATCACAGAAACAATACAGATATCTGGGGTACCCGGGTTTCACAGAGCCACTACTGAAACCCGACGTTCCCCTGGTCGTATGGATAGCCTGTGCAATGAAATCCTAGACCCCTACGGGCGCGGCAAGTCACCCGCCAAAACCTGAAGCGAGGCAGCCCCCTTCAGCACCCTGAATGGACCACCCAGCACTTCACGGAATCCGGTAACTTGGGCACCCCTCCTGGGTCAACCTGTACCCCCTACGAGTGCGGCGAATAGCCTGCCAATCCTAGAGTGAAGCCCCCTCCGTCTCAATGCCATGAGATGCGGGCTTGTTGCCCTCTAGAAACCGGTTATCCGTGCACCCCTCCGCGGGGTAATCCTAGTACAGAAAGTAAAATATACATACAACGGGTACATCGACCGCAACCTGGCCGTGCCCCAAAATAATAATACAATCAGGCAGTGACGGCAGTCCACATGTCGGACGCTCGCCCCACAATAACAAATGTATATAATACAATCACAACAGTACTAGCATTGCATCCAGGCTATCCCCCACGACCGATCCTCAACATCACAGCAAAAACAGAACATCAACGTGAAAGTCACGTTCGCAAATCCGTCTAACCGGGCTATAGCAGTTAGACCGGATTTACCGATCGAGTGACATTCACGGTCGCAGATATAATGTAAATACTGTGAAATAATGTGTTTAAAATATCCGATCAATCAAATTTTAACAAGTGGGCCCCCAAACAATACTGTAGAAGATCAAGAAATCCTGGGCCCAAAATTAATATTCCAAAACCCATATATTAAGCCCACAAAGACACTGTAGAAATTGGGCGCAGAGATCTCAACAGTGCGCGGCGGAAACGCGGCCCCAAGGGGGTTTTGGCCGCGGTTCCGCGCCAGCACTGTCGACTGAACATGTCGAATTTTTACAGTATCCTTGTAATCTCCAGTACATCAATTTTATATAACCTGAAAAATTTTTCGACACCAAAAATTTCCAACAGAAAACTGATGTGATCAAAAATGCGATTTTGGAACTTTTGATCGATCGGAAATGCAAACACATTACACAAAGCTAGACTAAGTTAATGGCGAGGCTCTGATACCACTGTAAGTGCACGGCGGCGCCCCGGCCGTCAATCCGACGCTGGAATGCGGAAGCGGTGAAAAACTTTAATTTTGCGGACTTAGCAAACCGGCACCACCGCGCACTAAACATCTGGATCGTAACCATTAACAAGTCTAAGCTACTAACAAGATAGGGAAGAGAGATATACCGACAGATCCGAGTCCTCCGGTCTTCTCGTCATCGTCCCGATCTCTTGCGGAATGTCCCGTCTCCTCCTCGTCGCCGGAAGTGCACCACATCGCCTACTTCTTTTACGGGCTCCCACCTCAATGCCGAGGCAACTCGGGCACGAAGCCGGCTACTCGACGTGCTCAAGATTTGCTGTAGAGTGTGTAGTAGAACTTGTGTCTCAATTTGGGGTTGTAGGAATTGCCTTTTGGTGGAGGGATGATACAAAAATAATATGGAGGAACTTGGGGGTATTTTGGAGCATGATATGAAACAAAAATACCCACACCCAATTTTGGACAGCCCCCTCATTCTTCTTGGCCGGCCATCACAAGTGAGGAGAGGGAAAATAAGATAGATGTGATTGAAAAAGAAAAAGGTAACACACTCATGCAAGAGGAAAGCCAAAAGCCATCATGAAAGAACCTCATCACCAACACCAAAACCACACTCAACACACTAATCATCAACAACCGTGATGCTTACAAAGTCAAGCCATCATGAAATGGTCAAGTCAAAAAGGTCAAGGTATGGTGCTCATCATGATACAAATAATAAGCAAAGACCCCCTCCATAAATGCTTATTTGCAACAATGCAAATAAGCCCTCCTCCACCAATCTTCGGCCAATGAACGGAACAATGGAAATCGGCCGAAACGGAAAGCAAACTGGAAACTCCAGAAAACTGGTCCCGTAATAAATTACAGGAAAACCCCTATATTGTGCATACACACCCGCATCTGTATTTCGACTGAAATACAAATGCAATGAGACAAAATCTCCACTGTACTATACTAGAATCCGGCTTATACCAAAACCGGCTAGTAATATCTGTTCGATCCTGATCCGTGCAATACCGCACGTATCTGATCGAACCCTGCCATATAACCATACGGCCTATAGTACAAACTGTCAGATCCTGATCCGTGCAATACCGCACGTATCTGATCGGACCTTGCCATATCTCCATACGGCCTCTACAACCTTTTCGCCCGAAAGCTGAGTAACTGAATGTGGGGGACTCTAAAGACTCGTCAACACCTTGGTTGTGGATTTAACCACTAGCACGTCAGAGGTATAAGCCAATACGTAACGGGCTACCAGGTACTGACTAAAAGGGATGTCTGTGAGTGAACTCAGCCTGACAACCCTACTGAGCCTGTCAGTGACAATATCCGTACAGTCCGGTCCGTTCGTCTATGAGCATCGCATGGCGGGCCTAGGGGGTTGGTAAAAGTCAGACCCCCAAAAGCGGTACAAGTCGTGTCGGAGTGTAGCCCAGAACACCCTGAGATACTACTGGAATACCTACCAGTAAATCTCCTTGCCTCGGCCGAGGGCTTCGTGTAATGGCTCTCCTAGACACAGCACGACCTCACCCCAAATACCGGGAGAGACGAACCCCTGAAGATGCGCTCACTGCCTCCATGTGGCTCGGGACTGTACCCAACTAAAACCTGTTTGCACGACTCCTTTGAGCCGTGGTTGGGTAGTAATCAAAGTACAGTGGGAACTCACACAAGACAAATGACGATCCCCAGGTCGATGAACTAACCTGTACACATGTCACCAGGGAACTGCCATCTGACGTCTGGTATATGACCAACTGGCATGTTCCCGGCGAGTCCTGTCCGGTGTACTCATAACCCAATGAGCACCTGTATACATCTTAGGTGATCCAACTGACACCAGTGGCTTGTGAGACCGTCCACCGCCCCTCGTCGGGGTCTCGACTGTATACACTAGTCTACTATGGAGTATCGATGCCCTGTCTCGAAACTCACACGACTAGGGACCATTTCAGGATATGCTTATAGACCCCAGCTCCCACTTATATGATCGCCCTCATACTGCTGGTGGTCAAGCAAGAATCCTAGGGGCTCTATCAACGTGTAATAGCGACGTGTCAGGTCACCTAAAACAGTACACGATGATAAAGGTAAACCAGATAGCATACTATCATCTCGAGTAAGACTGTCCTACCGGGATAGGTCCTCCATCAATCATTGCAATCACGTACCTGTGATCCAATAATTGACTCTGAGGGCATTATCTCCAACAGCGTAACCCCGTTAACACCTTTCTAGACACCTACTTGATCGGCTAATTGTAATGTATATAACTCTCCCAGGAGTAACACTTACTCGCAGCGGGTATCGGGATCCAACTATCTCATAGAAGGTATGCAATCTCATTGCAAATTTCAACACTTGAAATTCCCAATAGTATTTTACCCCTAGCGTGCTATGACCTTGACGCATGCCAAACAACCCATAGTCCGCTAGTCAAGTTCAACCCGTACATTTCTTGATTGAATTAAACCCTCCCGCACGACCCTTGACGCATGCCAAACAACGCCGTACGAATACCCTAATCCAATCGCATCGTATGCTAGCAGATAAGCACTAGTTAGCTACCGTACACTACGCCTTGACGCATGCCAAACTACCGTAGCACGAATACTAACTAGTACTTATCTGAAATGACGGAGGGCTAAGACAGGTTTTTAAGAAAACCCTTTGCGTAATGAACTTGATATCGTTGTAGAATCGAGTGATTTTAAATGGAGTGTTTTTTAGGCTTTTCTAGTTTTGCTAAAGGGGTCACTCCCGGTGAAGGGATCGTCGGCCCTTTCCTCATCGAATAAGGTGCAGGATATTTCACAAATATCACTATGCAAAGCAAGAACTATAGAAGCAATCAAAAGACAAACCGAGTTTGTAGCATCTGCCAGTTATTGCTAAAGGAGTCACTCCCGGTAAAGGGATCTCGGTCCTTTCCTTATCGAATAAGGTGATGGATGTTCTATAAGGAACACCGCTATGCAAAGCAAGAACTGTAGCTACCAGTTTTTATAAACAAGTTTCTACAACATCTTAGGTTTCTTTTTATTTCATTAATCTCATTAATGAAGTCCCATTTTAATATGCTTCATAAGCATCTCTTTTGAAACGAAATCTGCAATATAACATATATCTCATATATATAATATAAACATTCGTCACAGGCAGTAATATGATCTCATCACAGAACATTGCAGCAGAAGAACATATATGAAATATTGGATATACTAGGACGTCCGTGTTTTCAATACGAGCATGTATAAAACACGGATTCCACGGTCGCGATGAATAGCCAAACCCACATCCCTAGACCCCTACGAGAGCGGCAAGTAACACCGCCAATTCTAGGGTTAGGAGACCCGGTCTCGACTCCTCGAGATGGTCTCCCACTGGACCCTAGAACCCGGTTACTTGTGCTCCCCGCCTTGGGTCTACCTAATGCGGAAAAGTAAATAATATACAACGGTGACAGCTTCCGCTACCTGGAAGTGCCCCAAATAAAAGATTATTACATACAAATGAATTTTACATGAATGAAAAAGAAAAACTCTCATCTCACATAAAACCCCCGGCTATTCAAAAAGCGACGATCCAATATAACATATCACAACAACACATAATATCACATATCATCAACGTAAGCAAGTATGCGTATCCCGATTGTCGTTGATGTATAGCAACGAAGCCGGCGATACACCACATACTACGCTTACGATCACAGAAAAGAAAGTGTAAAACTACAACAGTTGGAATCCGCAACCTCCTTAGACATCGCATGCCTAACCAAATGAATTCCTTAGACATCGCATGCCTAACAATTATAAACCCCGCATTTTAGTCTCATTATCGAAAACTCTTTTCAATATTAAGTCGGGCAATTCAACAAGATTCCCGACGTCCTGATCGAATGCTCGTCGCAAACTTTAGTAGACGGCCGCACCCCCGATACCGTCGACGAAGTGCACCAAGGCGGAACACCGCTACCGGGAGCACCCGAACGGATGCTTTCGGCGACGGGGTTCTCCTACAGTCACTTGGTCGGGGCTATGGAGTGAGGTTGTCTATTAAGTTTACCCGGCGAGTATCCGCGTACGCTACGTGATTGCGACGGACTTTTGATCGCATCAAAATTCCATGGCAACCGATCATCTGAGACTAAACTGCTATGTCTATAATATTCAAATCAGTTATCTCATAACTACCTGTGGATTCCAAATATTGTATCACATTCCAGATAAATAGAAAAAGTTAAACTTTCCGATCGAATCATCAAGCACCCAAGATTTCCCCAATATATCTCAACACTTGAAATCGGTTTAAAAACATCCATTACATGCCACAGTACCAATGGTCCAGCCGTAGAAGGGTCAAGCCAACGCCTCACATGTGGCACGCCGTACTGCCCCAAACCCTAAGGTTCAAAGGGCAGTTCAAGACGGTCACATAATCGAGTTAAGGTTTGTTGTCTTCTAGAGGGTCCACCGAGTTACTTGCACGACTTAGAACATTCTTAAACACGAGAAAAAATCCAACTTTTGAAAAATTTTCCGATAGGGGAAAAATTGAGTTATTGATATCCGTTCGAACTTTTTAACAGTTTCTAAAAATTATCCGGACAAAACTAAACAAAGTTAAAATATTCGATCGAATCTTTAAGTCCCCAATACAACCCAGATAATTCAACAGTTGAATAAATATTAAACATTCCCAGAAAATACAACATTAAAAAATAGGAGTTACTGTGAAACGCATGTGCCAAGAATCGACCATGTGGCCGCGGAACCGCCGCACAAGCTGTGGTGGGGCTGCGGTTCCGCGGCTCTTTGGTCGAATTGCGCTCACGTGCTTCGCAGTAATTCTTGTAATTACCTGCTGTAATTTTTGGATATTTTTAATATGGAAAAATCACAGTTTTGAAAAAATTTCCAGAAAGTGGGTTTTATCGGGTTTTCCGGGTTCGATCGGACTTTAAACTTCGTCTAGACTTCGCCTAAAGCTCTATCTTGGCTCTGATACCACTGTTGGGTTGCTAGGCACACGCACAAGGGTCTACGAGGCATCAACCATGCCCGATTTAAAAATTAGCCGTGCCGAACAACCCGAATACGGAACTTTAAACTAGAGATTAGGCGAAAACAAGCATGCTAAACACTTTAACACTAAGTGAGAGGGATTACAACCTTTGTAGATCCGGTCCTTCACTTCATATGCTCCGTGTTGTGGTCCCTTCACTGCGATCATCGGGATCCGGACTCTCGAGAGGTTCCACGAAGAGAAAGACGCAACCTTTGCTTCCGATCTTCGATACTAAGATGATCTACCTTGAAGTTTCTTTAACACAAGCTAACACTCATGAAATGATGTGAACACCCTCATCTAAATGGCAAGGGAAGATGAGGATGATGAAGTAGGATTTTTGCTCTCTTTATTTATCTTTTTCTCATATTTATTCATCACAAAAATCAAAGCAAGAAACCATTTCAAGCAAAGAAGAAGAAGGAAGAAGATGATGAACAATAATGTTAATCCTTTTGTGATGAATAGGAAAAGGAGATAATGATCAATTATGCAACCATGGTTCACTTAACCATTGTAGAGAATAGACTAGGGTTAGGGTTTGGGTTGGGTTAAAGCATGAGTCACTTACAAATATCTTTCACAAAACAAAACAAAACCTTCTAGAAACATCTAGAAAGTTTAACCCTAATCCAAACCCTAATCATGTTTAAACTCCACTAAACAAGTTGCATTATTTATCATATCATGTTACAATATTATATATCACATATATAATATTTATCGTAACAAAATAAAATAATACAATTAACATATATCGCATATATATCAATGTATTATCCGAGTGAGAAAAAGAATCTTTTAGTGAGCAAATATTAGTTAATGTAATTTAATATATCAAATATATTATTATACATTAAATTATCGAATCAACACTTGATCCGACAATCCGGCTATATCGCATATAACCGACTAATATTTATCCGTACCGATTCATCGAATCAACACTTGATCCGATGAACCGGCTGATATCAAATATCGCGAGAATATAATACGGTATCACATATCGCATTATCCTCGGTCCCGCACATATCACATATGTGCTCCTACTTCGTTTTGCCTGAGTCAAGAAACCTCTGTGTAGGACTCTAAAGAATCGTCAATACGCCGGCAGTATGTGATGATCATATCAAACACCCACAAGCTGCAAGCGGTCAGCTAAACGTAACAGCTACCCAGGTATTGAGCGCTCAGATGATCAACAAGCAAGCCTGTAACTTCGCCTGTGAATCCAAACAGTAACACTCCCGTACAGTCCGGTCTCGTCGTCTGATATGTCGCATATCTCGCCTAGGGGTGGTAAACGTCAGACCCCAGTAGCTCGATAAGTCATGTCGATTTGAGGTCTATAACAGTTTGAGAAACTACTGATAACACTTACCAGTAAATCTCAGCAACCCTGGCCAGGGATTTCCGGTTATAGCCAATCGAACACAGCACAACATCAACTCCCTATACAGGGAGAGACGAATCCCCTCCTATCGCTCATTACCTCCATGTGATTCGGGACTGTACCCAAAAGCCACCTTTTGGCACGCCCTCTTGGACCTGGTATGATGGAAATCAAAGCACAGTGGGAACCACACAAGACTCTATGACGATCTCGGGTCAACAGACTACTCTGTACCAGTGTCACCGGAGAACTGCCATCTGACGTATGGTATAATACCATCTGGGAGTTCTCGGCGAGTCCGTCCAGTGTACCCAGTCTCCACTGAGCACCCGTACACCATCCTTGATGTCAAACACCGATGGATATGGGATCATCCATCGCCCATCATATGGGTCAAGATGTGTATACGCTAGTCTACTCTGGTGTATCGATGCCCTGTCTCGATACACCCACGACTAGGAACAATTATAGGATGTACTCGTCGACTACCGTGGCCCCACTGGTATGATCTCATCATAGTCCCAGTAGTCGAGTACATATCCTAAGGGCTTTATCAACATGTAACATAGAGACAATCAGAGTACATGTTAAGATAAAGTACAACCATATAGCATACTATCATGTCGAGCAAGAAAGTCCTCCCTATATATGTCCTAGCATCCACTACAATATACATCGTATGTACAGTAATGGCCTCTAGGGCATACATATAACTAACAAATCTGGCTTAAACCAAAGCCGGCTAGTAAAAACTGTCTGAACGCCGTAGGTGCGTTTAAACATGTATGCGTCCGAACCCTTGTCGTAAAACCATACGACCTCTATATCGTTTCGCCTATAGCAGGGAAACTCTCTGTGTGGGACTCTAAAGACTCGAAACTACGCTGGCAGTGGGTTTAACCATAGACCGCAAGTGGCACTAGCTCTACATGACGGTCCCCAGGTAGATGTCGATAAGAAGGACGATGAGGAAAACCATCCGAACTCCTACTGAGCCTGATGTGACAATCTTCGTACAGTCCGGTCTGTTCGTCTAAGACTATCGCATATCGAGCCTAGGGGGCGGCAAGCGTCAGACCCCTAATAGCTGTATAGGTCGTGTCGGAGCGTAGCCCATTACACCCTGAGAAACTACTGGAACCTCCCAGTAAATCTCGCTTGCCCTGGCCAGGGACTTTGCGTAATGGCTCTCTGACACAGCGCGATATCAACTCCCAATTCCGGGAGAGACGAATCCTGTCTAACCGCCACTGCCTCCAAGTGCTCGGGACTGCACCCAACTGCTACCTATTTGCACGACTCCTTTGAGTCATGGTAGGGTAGCAATCTAAGAACAGTGGGACACACTCGAGGCGAAGTAGCAGGGTCAAGTCTGCGGACTATGCTGTACTCATGTCACCTAGGAACTGTTAACTGACGATGGGTATAATACCAACCAATCAGTTCCCCTGCGAGTCCTGTCCGGTGTACCCGTAACCAAATTAGCACCTGTATACTATCTCCAGTACAACGTACTGATGGCTGTGGGACAGACCATCTCCCCAACTGGGATGAGAAGCGTACATAATTAGTCTACTCTCTCGATAATCCAACGACCAGGGACCTGTATAGGATGTTGCTTACAGACTACCCACCTCCCACTAGTGTGACTGCCATCACAACGCTGGTAATCAAGCAAAGATCCTATGGGCTCTACTAATATGTATAAGTGATACGTTATAAGAAACATATGCACATATTAAAGTAGACACAAACCAAGTAGCATACTACCATTTTTAGCAAGAATGTATATACAACTGTGAATATCCCAAGCTTCCATTAAGTAATATACATACAAGTATGATACAATAATGGCCCCTAGGGCATATACACTAACAATACGGCTACGCCAAGAATCTTCACATATTGCAAGACCTTTGACCGAAGTCTATCCCATTGCCAATCCACTAAAACTATCGGCTACTGGTGAACGAGAGATCGCGTTCAAAAGAATGGTCTGGTGCTGGATCATGTGAGAAAGGTCATGAAGGTATTGCGAAGTTTCGACACAAGGAATACGGGGTGAATACTCAAAAATCTGGGCGGAAGTGCCATATTATAGGCAACAAAACTAACTCTCTTCAAGGATGTCAAGAGGACCAACAATTCTGGAACTAAGCTTCCCAAAACTCAACACGCCATTCCATCAGAAAAATCCGTAGGAATACATGATCTCCCACTGCGAACTCAAGTCTGCGACCACCACGGTCGGCATAAGACTTATGTCTGCACTGGGCTGCTGTCATCCATACCTGAACCAACTGGATCATCTCCGAAGTCTCTAGACTAGCTGGGGTCCAAAAATCCTACTCTCGCAGGGTCAGAAAAAACAGACTGGCGATCGACACATCCTACCAAACAAAACCTAAAGGTTGCCAATTGAAATGTCTCCTGATAAGAGCTATCGAAGGAGAACCCTAACAATGGCAAGTGACGATCCCAACTGCCAACAACAATTAATACGCACGCACAAGCATATCCTCCAGAGTCTGTATAGTCCGTTCTGTCTAACCATCAGCCCACAGATGGAAAGCGGAGCTAAAGCTCAACCAGTACCCAAGGCTTCCTGAAGCTTCTGCCCAAGATGGCAAGCGAACAGTGTGCCTCTATTGGATACAACGCATAAAGTAACTCCGTGAAAATGCACAACTTAACGAAGAACAACTGAGCAAACTGAGCAAAACCGGACACAAACACCCAAATGGAGTCACACCTTGTCTAAACCGGGGTAGACACCACAACGAAATTCATGGAGATCTGCTCCCATTCCCACTCCGGAACGGTTAAAGTTTGCAACTCTCCAGCCGGTCTCAAATGCTCAACCTTAGCTCACAACAAGACAGACACCTTGAAACGAAATCCTAAACATAACTTTTAATTCCTGCCCTCCCGTAACTAACTCATAAGTCACGTCATATATTGGTGGAACTTGAATGAATACAGAAAGCTGATGTGCATGCTCTAGTATTTCACGTCTCTGCCCATCAGCAACAGTTACACACAAACGCGTCCCTAAACGTAGCACATATGGTCACAAATCAAGGACTCCGAATCTTTACCCAGCCGAGTATGCTCAAGAATCTCTGATGAACGAGCATCGGCGGGTTGTGCCTCGCGAAAGCGATTAAGGAAAAGTGGTCGGGCGCGGACATGAGCAAGTTGTCCCCTCAGTAGAGGCGAACATTAAGTTGTACTCAACGATCGTACAAGAACTGTAAATCTGCAGAAGACTGTCTCAACACTTAAAACCCGCTGCAGGAAGATGTACATTAAGCTCTGGTGGTCCGTGAAAATATGACACGACTCTCCAAACAAGTAGTGTCCTCAGATCTTCAACGCACCACCACCGCGGCCATCTCCAGATCATGAGTGGGATATCCTGCTCGTACTTCCTTCAACTGTCGGCAAGCATAAGCGATAACTCTATAGTGCCACATCAGCGCAAAATCGAGCCCCACTCGCGAAACATCACAGTTAAACAACAAAGTCGCCCGAACCAGAACGCAAAGAAAGAACTAGTACAGTTGTCAACCGAATCTCTAACTGCTGAAACTCCGTACACATGCCTCAGTCCAAAGAAAAAGAACCTCTTTTCCGGTCAGTCCAGTCAACGGCGCAGCGATACACTAGCAATCCTGTACAAAACGGCGGTAAAAACCTGGTAAGCCCAAAGATCTACGGACCTCCGTCCCGTACACATGTCTGGGCCAAAGTTGTACGGCCTCGATCTTCCTCGGGACCATACGAAAACCGTCTCCCGTAACTACAAGACCTAGGAGTCAACACAATCAAGCCTGAAGGAACACACTGAGAATTTAGCAACCAGCTGGTGCTCTCCCAATGTCTGCAAAGAAAATCCTCAAGTGTTTCTCATGTTCCTCACGACTCTTGGAAAAGACCAGAATTTCATCAATGACACAACAATAAACTAGTCGAGAAACGGCCTGAAGAAACCTGGTTCATCATATCCACGAATTTTGCTAGGGCATTTGTGAGTCCAACGACACCACCAAAACTCATAAAGCCCATAGCATGCACAAAAGCAGTCTTCGGAATGACCTCACTCCGAACCCGGAACAAACTTAGAAAATGTTTCGCACTCTGGAGCTGATCAAAGAAATCGTCAATGCGAGGTAAATGATACCTATCCGTACCGTAACCTGGTTCAATTGACGATCCATCAATACACAACCTCAACTGTCGTCTTTCTCCTTGACGAACAGAACAGGAGCTCCTCAAAGAGAAACACTCAGACGCACAAGCCCCCCAACAAACAAATCTGCAGCTGATCCTTAAGCTCCCTAAGCTTCGCCGGCTCATCTGGAACAACGTCGAAAAACTCTCGCACCATAGGAATCCGGTCCAACTAACCCATTGTGGCTCCGGTATCACGAATGAAAGCCAAGAATCCTCGACATCCTCTCCTCAAAAGCCGACTAGAGAAAAAAGTTGAATTCAAGCTGTGAGAAGCGGCACCACTGTCCCCCTGCACAATGAGAACTGACTCGCCGGGAAAGCAAAACCTGACTGTTTTCTCGCGGCGATCCATAGATGCCTAGCACGTAGCTAACCAGTCCGTGCCCAGGAGAACGTCAAAGTCCAACATCTCTAGAAGGATCAAAATGACGGACGAATCTCTATCTCCTATCCGCTTGGCACACGACCGAAATACGTGTCGTACAATAAAAGAATCGCTGACAGAAATTAACACAACAACGTCTGATCTAGCTAACATGACTCTCAGCCCAACTACGACACAAAGTGTGTAAAACAACGAGTGCATAGATCCTGAAATAAACAAACAAGTGCATCAAAAGAACATACAAATTAAGAATACCTGAAACTCTGAACTGGACGTCTGTGCGTCCCGATTAGTAGAAGCAAACTCTCGTGTCTGCCCTCTACCCGCAACTGGCTGAACTCCTCCTCTACCAACCTGTCCACTCTGAGCGAAACCTCCGCAACCATGACCTCTCTGGACACGAGTCTGACGCGGTGCCAATGAACAATTCCTGATGAGGCAATGAGGGCTCCTGCACCAGAAACATCCACGCGATGACTGCTGACCCTCCTGGGGACGAGAGCTAGACGACTGTCCTCGCCCTAAGCCTCTGCTACTCCCGCGACGTGCACGAAACCTATCACAGCGTCTAAACCTCTTTCTCCGAGCTGATATACCTATACGAGTCCTCTTCTGTAATGTTTTGAAATTCGTTTAGGTTAATTTCGCGTTAGTTAGTAAAGATGTGAGTTTTTCATAAAAACCCGTAAATCTTATTTTCCTTAATTACTTTTCCTAAGATAGGTTTAGTGTTACTACATGCACACTTATCATTTGTTTTGTAACATAGGTTAAGTGTAACCATGTTATTTTCATTTTTCTAGCATGGTTTATATTCCCACATTAATCCAGTTAAACCCTTTAATTTTAAAATTTGAATGAGGGAATGGGAGGTATGGTGGTTAGGTGAAGTGGCTTGACCTTTTTACCATCTTTCTCTCTCTTTTCTCTCTCTCCCTCTCATTCTGAAAATTTCTGCAGAAAGCAGCTGCAGCAGCAACATTTTCATCATCTTTTTCTTCTTCTTTCACTTCTCTTTGAATCCATATACAAACCCTACACAAAACCCCCTTTCTACTTCACAAAAACCTTGGAAAAATGGCTTCTTTATGGACTTGGGTGACAAGTCAGTGCATTTGAGGGCAAGGGCTGGAAAATTGAGTTCCCTAGGATCTTTTGAAGGTATCAAACTCACCCTTAACACCTTAGATCATAACCTATAGTTTTGTTAGCTAAAAATCGTATTTTGTGCATTTTTAGTGCTATTGAAGGTAATTTTGTGAAGCTTGTGATAAGTTAACATTTTTATGGTTTGTTTAGCTTAATTAAGTGCTTATAGCGTTGTTTTAACCTAGGGTTTGGTTGCACTAAAATAACCTAATGTATTGATTTAGTGTTAAATTAGCTTTTTAACTTGGTTTTGTGCTCTGTGGTGATCTGCTTGTGACCCGATGGCTTCAGGAGAAATTTTTTTTTACTGGAGCATGTACACTTGGTTTAGAGAACACACACGAAGCACGGGAGCACAACTCCCTGGTTTGGCCGCCAGAAAATTCGTTCTGGCCGCAATTTGCAGCCAGATGGGGGACCTGTGTTTTGGGGTTTGCTGTGTGGGTGTCTGCTACTATTTTAAGACTTATGGTATATGCAACTTTGTAAAATTCTTTCTGTAGAAAAATCTGGAACCATTTACCCTATTTCGTATATTTTTAACCTTCGCGACACGTGTGATACGTGTGTGGGTTTGGGGTTTTCTGCGTATCGCGACGTGTCGGGGTAGCTTCAGGCGCGTAATCACACGTTTTAGCGTATCGGACACACGCGTTTGGTTCGTGACGTGGGTTTCTCGTTTGGCTCTAATGTCGCGTTTTTGTAAATTTGAGCTTATTTGTATTTCCTGTGAAATTCTAGGTTCGCAGGTGAGTACGACGGACGCCGCGAAGAAGGGGAAACAAGTCGTCGGCTACACTTAGCACGACCAGGTGAGTAGATTTAACATCTACGGGAAAACCGCCCGTATGGCGTTAAGCGTCAGGGCTTGATAGGCTATAGTAGTTGCATATTTGCATCCATATACCTTAATTGCATACTGTAGTTCCTGCTATATATATATGTATATGAATTTAGAATTAATAACACACCGCACTGTTACTAACGGTTCATGTTGCACGAGCACTAATCTGCATGTTACACACACACCGTTAGTAATTGCCATGCTACTCACATTATAGAATTACCATGAACAATATGTTGTATCTCACCTGATATATGATGTGACATGATTATGCTACTTGTGCACATACTCATTTGCATATCCATACTTATGCCTATTCAAACTGTAACTACCTAGATAACCTGATTTTTGGTAAAAACTGGGGACCGCATGATACCTTTTAAAAACTGAATCTACTTAAAGAGCGGTTTCTCCCTTTTTCTCATAGTATGACTTATGATGCATACATTACATCGCATCGATCTACGCATTGGCTTTAGATTTCATGTGATTTCTGGATTTGAGGACCGTAGGGTTATTTAAGAAAAGATGCACTGTTTTGAAAACCCGGTTCCTCTTGATATGATATTTCAGTGCGTCCACCATGTGTTTTCTCGATGCTGAAAGTGACATGTGAAACCCGATTCGAGGAGTGGACGAGGCCGATTGCGGGTACATGGTGGACCCGGTATGGTACCCCGGGGCGAGAACGGATCTGCTGTGTAGCTAGACGGTGAGCCTTGCAGTGGGACCACTACCTACCGGTGATTGGTTGGACCTGGCGGTTATCCGGAGGATACCGACCAGAGTCGATAGATGGATACGGGACGACACGTACTGCCTGGGCCGAGGGCCGACACCGCAGACGGAGCCCGTGGGCCTATCCGTACTGACGGAGCCCGATATATGAGGATTTGCGTGTCGATGCTGGACACGATTATTTTATGATATTTTGAGTGTCGATGTTGGGTATTCGCGATTCTCAGAATTACAGGATTTGAGGGCCGATGAGGATTTCGGTGCCTGAGTTTTATTGGGATTTGGGTGCATTGATTGACACCGATTACTTTTCCACGTTGACATTCCGTGTAGATGCTATTTTATCCCATGCTCAGCATTCATTATTATGCATCTCATCCTGCAGTCATATTACCTGATAGAATACTTATGCATGATTATTGCACATCTTGCTCATCGCATATAGATATTATCTGCTGACATATGTTAGAATAGCGCAATACGTGCATACTCTTGATTACCTTTATATGTTATCTCCTATTCACGAGTTGGCAACTCACCCCCGTTGTGCCACAGTGTTGCAGGTTTCCCCTCAGAGTAGTCGCGGAAGGATGCCTTCTTGTCTCTTTTGTCTACGGATACTACTGCAGTTGGTGCGTGAGCTGTTTTGCTGTTAGGTGGGTTGTGGTATCCGGTTATTTTCCATTGTACACACTTTTGCATCTAGTATTCTCCATCTACCCTTATATGTATTTGACTTAGAGACCAGTGTGAGGACGATGATTTATATTATTTGTATTCTGGTGTTGAGCTCGTGTGAGCCGACTTTACTTATGCAGTTTTTATCATGTGTGATGTTTTTCACTTATTGCTCATTTCTTTGCTACGGCGTCGTATATGTTAGTGTATATGCCCTAGAGGCCATTACTGTATCATACTAGTTTGTATATTACTTAATAGAAGCTTGGGATATTCACCTTGTATAAACAATCTTGCTCAATATAGTAGTATGCTACTTGGTTTGTTTCTACTTCAATGTGTACATGTGTTTATTTTAGTATATCACCTATACACATTAGTGGAGCCCTTAGGATCTTTGCTTGATTACCAGCGTTGTGATGGCAGTCACACTAGTGGGGGCTGGGTAATCTATAAGTACATCCTTATACAGGTCCCTAGTCGCAGGACTATCGAGACAGGGCATCGATACTCTGGAGTAGACTAGCGTATGCGCTTCTCATCTCAGTGTGGGAGATGGTCTGTCCCACATCCATCAGTACGTCGTACTGGAGATAGTATGCGGGTGCTTGTTGGGTTACGAGTACACTGGACAGGACTCGTCGGGAACTGTTGGTTGGTACTATACCTATCGTCAGTTATCAGTTCCCAGGTGACATGAGTACAGCTTAGTCCGCTGACTTGACACTGTCACTTTACCTCGAGTGTGTTCCCACTGTACTTAGATTACTACCCTACCACGGCTCAAAGGAGTCGTGCAAACAGGTAGTAGTTGGGTGCAGTCCCGAAGCACTTGGAGGCAGTGACGGTTAGACAGGATTCGTCTCTCCCGGTATTGGGGGTTGACATCGCGTTGTGTCTAGGAGAGCCATTACACGAGTAGTCCCTGGCCAGGGCAAGCGAGATATACCGGTAGGTTTCCAGTGTTATCTCAGGGTGTTCTGGGCTTCACTCCGACACGACTTGTACCGCTATTAGGGGACTGACGTTTACCGCTCCTAGGCCCGCCATGCGATGTATCAGACGAACAGACCGGGCTTTATGGAGACTGTCACAGTCAGACTCAGTAGGAGTTCAGATGGGTTTCACCTCGTCAGTCTTCTTGTCGGCATCTACCTGGGGACCGTTACGCACAGCTAGTGCCACTTGCGGTCTGTGGTTAAACCCACTGCCAGCGTAGTGTCGAGTCTTTAGAGTCCCACACAGAAAGCTATTCGCCTTTAGGCAAAAGAGTAGAGGTCGCATGGTTTTGCGACAGGTCGCATGGTTTTGCGACAGGGTTCGGTCACATCCGTGCACTGCGCACGTTTAGTGTCTGGAAAGTTGACACTAGCGGGCTTTGGTTTAAGCCAGATCCTAATGTATTTTTTGGGATTGGTTTTATCTCATTTGTATTCGTGTTCCTCGGAACGTGGATACGGGTGCGTATGCACAGTTGACGGAGAGACAGAGGCACAAGATTCTCATTAGGGTTGTTGACTGTTGACTTTTTGCTCCACCCTAATAAGAATATGATGTATGATTAACAATAATATTAATTAAGTATTATAGTGACATGGTTGTTGAGGGGTTGACTTTGTGGACTTGTTGACTTTGTTGACCGTTTGACTAGGTTGGACTAGTTGACCATCATCATGACAATAGCTATCATTTCACGGCAAAGACTTTTGCTTGCTTGTTTATTTTGTGCAAAATGAGTGCATGAATTGATATGGCTATTTTGACTTAAACCATCACATAATACTTGATTGGTATTATTTATTATGATGACTTTGGATTATGAGTGCCAAGAGAGAAAAAAAGTCTTTCTCATTCTCTCATTTGCTTTCTCTCTCTTGCTTGAGCTCTCACCCTCTTCCTCTTGCTCTCCCTCTCTCTCTAGTCTATGGTTCACTTGTCTCATGTGTTGAGAAGTAAGAACCATAGAGAAAAATCCCAACACACTCTCCTCTACTCACTCTAGTTCACAAGGTTTAGCAAACCGAGTGAACTAGTTTCTTCAAAGTTCGAAGAAGAAGCCAAAGGTAGAAGCTTTCGGGTGGATCGATCTTCGGCGCAAGGAGACGACGGGGTGAAGCCGATCCGTACACCATCGAGAGTTGAAGACGAAGGAGTTTAAGAAAGAAAGGTATAACCCCCTAACCGAGTAGTTAACAACTCCTAGTTAGGTTGTTAGGTAGATAGTTTAACAAAGATCTGGTTTGAGTCCATGTTACCATCTCTAGAAAAATTGTTTTTCATCATTTCCGCAAGCCCGTAAGTACCGGGAGCGGTAGCATGGACTTACAGTGGTATCAGAGCCTAGTTAAACACTACCTAACATGTTAGCATGGAAACTAGAAATTCGATTGGAGAAAAAGTCACGAAATACACCCCGATATCAAACTTGCTGTCAATTTTTAAAGTGCTGTAAAAATGATAAGTCATACTTTAAAAATCGACTCAGGGTTTTTATTGTCTACTGTAGAAAAACGGTCCAGAGAACCCATCAAACCGCCGTGGAAACGCGGCAATAGCTTGCTATTGCCGCGGTTCCGCGGCCGATTTATCTCCTTTCTGGATCGTCTTCACTGCAGTTTGTTCTATGGGGTATTTTGGGATTTTTGGTATATGTTTTTTCAGCCCAGATTTTCCAGAAAGAAAATTTTGTTTTTGGGGCTTTAAAAACCGTATTTTGATCGAGTTTCTAAAGACTAAGGCCAACGGGTTTATATCTGTAATGTGATATTTGTATTGAACGTCTGCTAATCGCTATATGTCGATTAGTGGGAGTTATACAAATCTGTGATCTGTAATGTTGATGGTATGTGTATATGAATTCATTGGATTGTCGCGGGTGAATAGCCGGGGGTTGTGAGATGAGAGTTTTCTTTTCTTTCAATTCATGTAATATGTAAATTGATGTAATATTATTTTTGGCCGCACAACCGGGTCGGGGTTGTAGCCGTCATTGTATAATTTCTTTTTACTGTTTTTGCTCCTAGGATAGACCCAAGGTGGGGTGCACAAACTACCGGGTATCTCGAAGTGCTGAGTGGCCTACTCACGTCGTTGAGGGAGGTTGCTCCACTTCGGATATTTAGCGGGTAGTTTGTCGCACCAGTAGGGGTCTAGGGTGGGGTATTGGCTATTCACCGCGACCGTGTAATCCTCTTTTCGTTACAGGCTCGTACGAATTGCGGATTCCTAGTATATCCAATGTATTCATCTGTGATCTGAAATGGATGTCATTGCAATATATCTATATATGATATTATTTAGGCGTTGCTTATGTTTTGCAGCCGCGCTAGCTCAGCCCCCGCTCTGTCGTTAGTTAAGTAACCTAACTGGTAATTACGGGGCCCCGTGGCGAATGCGAATGGCATAAGCGTACGTCATATTTTGATTGTTTTCTGCAATGGTAGGATTAAATGATGGGACGCATTAAAAGAACTAATGCAAGAAAAATACGCATTAAAAGAACTAATGCAAAGAAAAATAAACCAAGTAAAAGTCGTTGGAACACTTTGAAAACCACTCAGTTCTTTTAAAAACCAAACTTTTAAATGCGGAGCTTGAGCCACTCCTTTTAAAAGCTATCTCATTCCATCGATTATATCAAGTTCACTACGTTCACGGTTTCGCCAAAACCATTCGTAGCCCTCCGTCGTTTCACATGGATGGTCAATAGTATTCAAGCTATGTATGTTGGCCAAAGTCAAGGCATAGTGATTGGTAGCTATTGGGTATTCATGTGCAGCATAGATAGATGTGTTGGTTTGGGGAAGTCGTTCTACCATTTTGGCCAAAGTCAAGGGTATGTGCGGATGGGCTCAAATTAACCTGGAGAATGACTGGTAGAACTTGACATGTGACTTATGATATTTTGGCCAAAGTCAAGGTCATAAGAGCATGGGGCAAAAATCCACATCGGGAGTTTCAAAAGAACTGAAACTTGCTAGTGTTGCATACCATTTGGAGTGTGATGATTCTGGTAAGATTCCTTCAGTTTTGTCACGCGATGATATTTGGGTCCCGATCCTACTGTGAGTATATGCTACTCCTCGGGAAATTTCTCACTTAACGATCAATGATATAAATCAAGTAGGTGTCTAGAAAGGTGTTAGCGGGGCTACACCCCCAGGGAAAAGAGGTTCTTAAATTAAGGAACTTCGCGAAAGCGTTGAAAAACCTCCCTCGAAGTACCGACACCAGCCTGGCCGAACGGTTAAGCAAGAATTGTACGGTGAGATTGATCCTGACTAATTTTTCCTTTTTGGTTTGAGGAGGGATTCGAGAGACAGTGGGAGCCATCCTGTTTAGACAAATTAAAAACCACTCTAAACTTGCAAGAGCATCATGCTAAAGTGTTTCTTCTCTCTCTCCTAATTGCAGCGACCAATCATCATGACCGGACTTAAGTTATTACTAGATAAAAGCGTACTGACAGGGCCAAACTACAAAGATTGGCTCAGGAATGTCAAAATGGCAATCACTTATGACAAGTTGGGGTATCTCCTTACCACCAAAGCTCCCCCTTTCCCAAGTCCCACCTCCAGCGTCGCGGATAAGGAAATCCGTAAGACTTGGGAGATCGATAGCGCGAAGGCCAAGTGCCTCGTACTTGCCTCTATAGACAACGAACATCAGAGGAGGCACGAGAATATGGACCTCGAATCCATATTTCTCCATACAAAAGAACTGTATGGAGAGCAATCTCGTATTGCAAGATACGAAGTGTCGAAGAAGTTATTTTCGGCAAGGTTGGCCATCGGATCATCGGTAGCGGAACACGTGCTTAAGATGATTGGCTTCATTGAGGAGCTCGCGGAACTTGGGACCATGTTAGAGAACGAGCTCTATACGGACTTGATTCTCCAGTCCCTTCCTTCCACTTACGCCCAGTTTATCCTGAACTTCAACTTAGAAGAAAAAGAAGTTGAACTTTCAGAACTCCTCAACATGCTGAGGAGTGCAGAGGGCACCCTACAGAAAGGTAGGGAAACATCCACTTTGTTTGTAGGAGGATCTTCATCTTCTAGGTCCAAGGCGAAAGCCAAGGGAAAGAAGAAGAAAGCCTCCGCCAAACCAAGGGGCGGTGTTAGTAAAGTGAATACGAAGGGAAAAGCAAAAGCAACAAAGGTAGTGGGAAGGCTTGTGGATAAGGAAGAGTGTTTTTTCTGTCATAAGAGTGGTCACTGGAAGAAAGATTGCAGGGCTTGGAAAGCCAGGACACAGGAACTGAAGCAAGTTGCGGCTTCAGCTTCAGGTGTGTATGTTATTGAAAACTGTCTATCAATAAACTCTACTTCCTGGGTATTGGATACCGGATCAGGATCTCATATCTGTAATTCTTTGCAGGCGTTGAGAAACCGTAGGGTTTTGAAGGCAGGTGACATGACCCTCAAAGTTGCAAACGGAGCTAGCATGGATGCTAAGGCCGTGGGGGACTATCACCTGGGGTTGTCAGATGGACACGTTTTGGTTTTGCGTAATTGCTTTTTTGTACCCAACGCAACTTGTAATATCATTTCTGTATCTTTGATTTCTAAAGAAGGTTATGAATTTGCGTTTGTAAGTAATGTTGTAAACATTCACCTTAATCAAGTTCTGATTGGGTCAGGTACATTAACCAATGGTATATACGTATTAAACCAACCACAGATTTTCAATGTCCAGAATACACACAAAAGAAAGTGTCCGGAAATAAATCAGACTTTCTTATTGCATTGTAGACTGGGTCACATCAATGAGAGAAGGTTGACGAAGTTACATACAGAAGGATATTTGAATCCGTTCGAATATCAATCGTATGCCACTTGTCAATCCTTTCTCAAAGGAAAGATGACAAAGACTCCGTTCACTGGACACGGAGTAAGAGCGAGCGAGCTCTTGGGACTCGTACACAGCGACGTGTGCGGTCTAATGTCTACACATGCGCGAAGCGGTTATTCTTACTTCATTACTTTTACGGATGACTTTTCAAGGTACGGTTATGTCTTCTTAATGAAACATAAGTCCGAAGCCTTTGGAAAATTCCAGGAATATAAGAATGAAGTAGAAAAACAAACCGGCAAAAGTATCAAGATTCTAAGATCGGATCGAGGTTGTGAATACTTGAGTGCCGAGTTCCTGGACTACTTAAAAGAGAATGGAATTCTCTCTCAGCTTACTCCTCCATACACTCTGCAACATAACGGTGTATCGGAGAGACGGAACCGAACCCTATTGGATATGGTACGGTCCATGATGAGTAATGCTGAGTTACCGCGATCATTCTGGGGATATGCACTAGAATCAGCTGCATACCTTTTGAACCGAGTTCCAACTAAGACCGTGCCTACTACACCATATGAGATGTGGTGTGGGAAGAGACCCTATCTTAATCACATTAAGACATGGGGAAGTCTAGCTTTTGTCAAAAAGCAGCATGCGGACAAGCTCGAGGCACGCTTAGTACAGTGCAAGTTTGTGGGATATCCAAAGAACTCCAAGGGATATCTCTTCTATTACGCAGAGGAACAAAAGATCATTGTTTCTCGTAATGCCCATTTTCTAGAACACCAGTTCTTAGAAAAGGAAATAAGTGGGAGCGAAATAGAACTAGAAGAAATTCCAGAACCACAAACTATTACTGAAAGCTTAGTGGAACCAGAGGGTTCAAAAGAAAATGACATTCCTACGCCGTTCCGCAGGAGTAGTAGGCAGTCTCATCCGCCCGAGAGATACTACGGTTTTCTTATAGACGGGGATAGAGAGGATTGCATCATAGATTATGATGAGCCGACTAGCTTCCAGCAGGCCATTCAGAGCGTTGACTCGGTAAAATGGCTGGATGCAATGCGGACCGAAATGGAGTCCATGTACACCAACAAAGTATGGACGTTGGATGTTGCTCCAGATGGGGTAAAACCCGTAGGATGCAAGTGGATCTTCAAAAGGAAGATTGGTGTAGATGGACAGGTTGAGACCTATAAAGCTAGACTGGTTGCAAAGGGTTTTCGTCAAAGACCTGGTTTGGACTATGACGAGACCTTTTCTCCAGTAGCTATGCTGAAATCCATTCGGATCCTTCTTGCCATTGCTGCCTTCCACGATTATGAGATTTGGCAGTTGGACGTAAAGACCGCTTTTCTAAATGGAAATTTAGAGGAGTGTGTTTATATGGACCAGCCAGAGGGTTTCATTCAGAGTGGGACCAGCGGAAAGGTGTGCAAGTTTCTTAAGTCCATCTATGGACTAAAGTAGGCATCGCGGAGTTGGAACATCTGTTTTGATGAGACGGTCAAGGAATTTGGCTTTATCAAAAATCCAGATGAGCCATGCATCTATAGTAGATTTGTAGCGAGAACTGTAGTATTCTTCGTTTTATACGTGGATGACATTCTCTTAATAGGAAATGACATTCCTATGCTACAATCTGTCAAGGGGTTCTTGTCACACAGGTTCTCCATGAAAGACCTGGGTGATGCCTCATACATTCTGGGGATTCGGATCAATCGTGACAGATCCAAGAGGATACTGGGACTCTCACAGTCCAGGTACATCGACACCATACTGAAAAGATTCAGTATGGAAGATTCCAAGCGCGGTAATCTACCGGCTTGTCACGGGATCACCCTCTCCAAAGAGATGTCTCCCAAGACTGATTTGGAAAAGGATCGCATGTCTATTATACCCTACGCTTCTGCGGTAGGCTCTATAATGTATGCGATGTTGTGTACCAGACCAGATGTAGCTTATGCACTGAGTGTGGTAAGCCGGTATCAGTCAAACCCAGGGGAGAAACATTGGATAGCAGTAAAGAACATTCTCAAATACCTGAGAAGGACTAAGGAGATGTTCTTGGTGTATGGCGGAAAAGACCTCCAGATCGAGGCCTTTACTGACTCCAGCTTCCAAAGTGACAAGGATGATTCCAAGTCCATGTCGGGTTATGTCTTTACCCTCAATGGAGGGGCGGTGTGTTGGAAGAGTTCCAAACAGGAAACCGTTGCTGACTCGACGATGGAAGCGGAATATATCGCTGCTGCAGATGCCGCAAAAGAAGCTGTCTGGGTAAGGAAGTTCTTAACTGAACTTCAGGTGGTTCCGTCCATTGTTGATCCAATACCTCTGTATTACGACAACAACGGGGCTATAGCTCTAGCAAAGGAACCAAAGTCCCATCAGAAGTCCAGACACATTTTGAGGCGGTATCACCTGATCAGGGAGATCGTGGGTCGCCAGGAGATCGAGGTTCGGAGAGTTTCTATGGAAGATAACACTGCTGATCCACTCACAACGGCCTTACCACAGACTCAGTTCGAGCGGCTGATCGAGATGATAGGTCTTCGATACGCCAGTACATGGCCTTAGTGCAAGTGGGAGATTGTTAGTGTATATGCCCTAGAGGCCATTACTGTATCATACTAGTTTGTATATTACTTAATGGAAGCTTGGGATATTCACCTTATATAAACAATCTTGCTCAATATAGTAGTATGCTACTTGGTTTGTTTCTACTTCAATCTGTACATGTGTTTATTTTAGTATATCACCTATACACATTAGTGGAGCCTTTAGGATCTTTGCTTGATTACCAGCGTTCTGATGGCAGTCACGCTAGTGGGGGCTGGGTAATCTATAAGCACATCCTTATGCAGGTCCCTAGTCGCAGGACTATCGAGACAGGGCATCGATACTCCGGAGTAGACTAGCATATGCGCTTCTCATCCCAGTGTGGGAGATGGTCTGTCCCACATCCATCAGTACGTCATACTGGAGATAGTATGCGGGTGCTCGTTGGGTTACGAGTACACTGGACAGGATTCGTCGGGAACTGTTGGTTGGTACTATACCTATCGTCAGTTATCAGTTCCCAGGTGACATGAGTACAGCTTAGTCCGCTGACTTGACACTGTCACTTCGCCTCGAGTGTGTTCCCACTGTACTTAGATTACTACCCTACCACGGCTCAAAGGAGTCGTGCAAACAGGTAGTAGTTGGGTGCAGTCCCGAAGCACTTGGAGGCAGTGACGGTTAGACAGGATTCGTCTCTCCCGGTATTGGGGGTTGACATCGCGCTGTGTCTAGGAGAGCCATTACACGAGTAGTCCCTGGCCAGGGCAAGCGAGATATACCGGTAGGTTTCCAGTGTTATCTCAGGGTGTTTTGGGCTTCACTCCGACACGACTTGTACCGCTATTAGGGTACTGACGTTTACCGACCCCTAGGCCCGCCATGCGATGTATCAGACGAACAGACCGGACTGTATGGAGACTATCACAGTCAGACTCAGTAGGAGTTCAGATGGGTTTCACCTCGTCAGTCTTCTTGTCGGCATCTACCTGGGGACCGTTACGCACAGCTAGTGCCGCTTGCGGTCTGTGGTTAAACCCACTGCCAGCGTAGTGTCGAGTCTTTAGAGTCCCACACAGAAAGCTATTCGCCTTTAGGCAAAAGAGTAGAGGTCGCATGGTTTTGCGACAGGGTTCGGTCATATCCGTGCACTTGCGCACGTTTAGTGTCCGGACAGTTGATACTAGCGGGCTTTGGTTTAAACCAGTTCCTAGTGTATGTTTTGGGATTGGTTTTATCTCATTTGTATTCGTGTTCCTCGGAACGCGGATGCGGGTGCGTATGCACAGTTGACGGAGAGACAGAGGCAGAGGATTCTCATTAGGGTTGTTGACTGTGGACTGTTGACTGTTGACTTTTTGCTCAACCCTAATAAGAATATGATATATGATTAACAATAATATTAATTAAGTATTATAGTGCATGGTTGTTGAGGGGTTGACTTTATTGACTTGTTGACTTTGTTGACCGGTTGACTAGGTTGGACTAGTTGACCATCATCATGACAATAGCTATCATTTCATGGCAAAGACTTTTTGCTTGCTTGTTTATTTTGTGCAAAATGAGTGCATGAAATGATATGGCTATTTTGACTTAAACCATCACATAATACTTGATTGGTATTATTTGTTATGATGACTTTGGATTATGAGAGCCAAGAGAGAAAAAAAGTCTTTCTCATTCTCTCATTTTCTTTCTCTCTCTTGCTTGAGCTCTCACCCTCTTCCTCTTGCTCTCCCTCTCTCTAGTCTATGGTTCACTTGTCTCATGTGTTGAGAAGCAAGAACCATAGCGAAAAATCCCAACACACTCTCCTCTACTCACTCTAGTTCACAAGGTTTAGCAAACCGAGTGAACTAGTTTCTTCAAAGTTCGAAGAAGAAGCCAAAGGTAGAAGCTTTCAGGTGGATCGATCTTCGGTGCAAGGAGACGACGGGGTGAAGCCGATCCGTACACCATCGAGAGTTGAAGACGAAGGAGTTCAAGAAAGAAAGGTATAACCCCCTAACCGAGTAGTTAACTGTAAGTCTACGGTAGCGCCCCGGCCGTCTTTCAGACGCCAAAATGTGGAACAAAAACTTTTATAACTGGCGCTATCGCATACTATAACCCGGATCTGCCATTAACGCTAAACTAACAATCTACAAAGAGGGAAGAAAGGTTATACCGAACGATCCGAGTCCTTCGTTCTTTAACCATCATCCCACGCTCCGTTGCGGCTGCTCCGATCTCGTCGATCTCTAATCTTCTCGTCCAGGTGGCACCACGTCATCGGATCTTTAAACGGGCTCTCGCCTCTGACTCGAGGCAACTCGGTCGTCAAGTTTGCCAAAAGAGACGACCAAGATTGATGTAGAGAATGAGTAGAAGACTATGTCTCGCTTCGTCCAAAGCCATAGACGAACGGTTAATGAAGTTGCCATTGGAATCGGGTGATGGAATGAAATGAGCTGTGAAATTCCATACACCGAAGTCTATCATCTTTTTTCCAATCAAGTGAGAGTGAAAAATCTCATGGGCACCATGGAGGGGGCCGGCCATAATATATAGAGGTGGGGGGTGAGTGTTGGAGAGGGGTGTTAGTTATGTATATGCCCTAGAGGCCATTGTTGTACATATGATGTATATTATGATGGATGCTTAGATATATACAGAGAGGACTTTCTTGCTCTTCATGATAGTATGCTATTTGGTTTCAGTTTATCTTAACATGTTGACTTGTATTGGTTTACTGTTTTACTCTCACATGTTGATAAAGCCCTTAGGATCTGTACTCGACTACTGGGACTATGATGAGATCATACTAGTGGGGCCACGGTAGTCGATGAGTACATCCTATAACTGTTCCTAGTGGAGGGTATATCGAGACAGGGCATCGATACACCAGAGTAGACTAGCGTATACGCATCTTGACCCATATGATGGGCGATGGATGATCCCATATCCATCGGTGTTTGACATCAGAGATGGTGTACAGGTGCTCAGTGGAGACTGGGTACACTGGACGGACTCGCCGAGAACTCCCAGATGGTGATATACCACACGTCAGATGGCAGTTCTCCGGTGACACTGGTACAGGGTACTTTGTAGACCCGAGATCGTCATGGAGTCTTGTGTGATTCCCACTGTGCTTTGATTTCCACCTTACCACGTCCAAGAGGGCGTGCAAAACGGTGGCTTTTGGGTACAGTCCCGAATCACATGGAGGCAATGAGCGATAGGAGGGGATTCGTCTCTCCCGGTATAGGGAGTTGATGTTGTGCTGTGTTCGATTGGCTATAACTGGAAGTCCCTGGCCAGGGCTGATATAGAGATTTACTGGTAAGTGTTACTAGTAGTTTCTCGACCCGTTATGAGCCACACATCGACACGACTTATCGGTTACTGGGGTCTGACGTATACCACCCCTAGACTTGATATGCGACATATCAGACGAACAGACCGGACTGTACGGGAGTGTTACTGATCGGATTCACAGGAGAACGCACAGGCTAGCTTGTTGATCTTCTGATCGCTCAATACCTGGGTGGCTGTTACGTTTAGCTGACCGCTTGCAGCTTGTGGGTGTTTGATATGATCATCACCTGCTACCGGCGTATTGACGATTCTTTAGAGTCCTACACAGAGGTTTCTTGGCTCAGGCGAAACGGAGTAGAGGCACATATGTGATATGTGCAAAACCGAGGATATTGCGATATGAGATACCGTATTATATTCTCGCGATATTTAGATATGAACCGAGACATCGGATCAAGTGTTGATTCGATAAATCGGTACATGATATATTAGTCGGTTATATTCTATATAGCCAGATCGTCGGATCAAGTGATGATTCTATGATTTAATATATATATAATAATATATATGATATATTATTATATTAACTAATATTGGCTTGCTTTATTATTTCATTTTCTCACTGGATGATACATTGATATATATGCGATATATGTTAATTGTATTATTTTCTTTTGTTGCAAATATATAATATATATGTGATATATATTATTGTGACATGATATGATTAATTGTTAAACATGTTTAAGGATGATTAATTGAGGTTAGGGTTTGATTAGGGTTAGATGCTTCAAGTTCCTTCTAGAAGCATTTTTCTTTTGTCATTGCAAAGATCTTTTGGATGACACATTCTTTTAACCTAACCAAACCCTACCCCTAGTTGTTTCTCTACTCATTCTTATCCTATCATCCTTGACCATGGTTTAAAAATCAATCATATAGTTCTTTCTATTCATCACAAAAGATTTTAAAAATCTTAGGAATATATTTTCCTTTATCATCTTCTTCCTTCTTGATAAGCTCTCTTGAAAATCCTAAAGTGATGAATAAATATGAGAAAATGATATAAAAAGAAAGCATAAATACTACTCTCTCATCCTCATCTCATCTAGCCCATGAGATTAGTATGTTCACTTCTCAAGAGTGAGATAGCTTGAGTTCTTTGAAACCGCGACGTAGATCATCGGAGATTTGGAATACTTCGAGCTAGCATGGATCGTTCGAGTCGTGGAGCCTCTCATGAGTCCGGGAGATCGTGGATCGCGGCAAAGGGACTTCTACTCGGAGCTTGTGAAGTGAAGGAGCGGACTACAAAGGTTGTAATCCCTCACACTTAGATAAAAGTTATCTTCTTGCATGTTTAAACCTAATAATCTAGCAAAGATCCCGGCTTTGGGTTGTTCGGCACGTCTAAAATTTAATCCGGGCATGTTTGTTGCCTTATGAACCTTCACAAGAGTGCCTAGGAACCCTACAGTGGTATCAGAGCCTAGCTAGAGCATTAGGCTATGTGTTTACGAAGTTAAAACTCCGATCGAACCCGAAACGACGCAAAAAGACCCCTCTGTGGAAATTTTTTAAATTTTGGGATTTTTCTGAATTAAAAATATGTAAAAAAATCAGCAGGGAATTCTAGGAATTACCAAGAAGCCCGAGCCCCCAATTCGATCAAACGGCCGCGGAAGCGCGGCGAAAGCTTGCTTGCGCGGCGGTTCCGCGGCGGATTGATCGATTGGCGACACGTGGCTTCCTGGTAATAACCGTAGGTACTTGTTGAGGCTTCTGGATATTTTTAACAGTGATTCCAGTATTGTTTAAATCTGGGGTTTATTTTGTAATAGTAGATTCGATCGAAATTTTTAAGTTCGTATTTCTTTCCGGATATTTAGAAACTGTTAAATTATTTGAACGGATATCATTAACTTACTATTTTCCGGTACGACAAACTTTCAAGCGTTGAATTTTTACTGGGTTTAAATCTTTCGAAAAAATTGTACAAGTTAAGCGGTGGACCCTCTAGAAGACAACAAACCTTAACTCGATTATGTGACCGTCTTGAACTGCCTTTTGAACCTTCGGGTTTGGGGCAGTACGGCGTGCCACATGTGAGGCGTTGGCTTGACCCTTCTACGGCTGGATCACCGGTACTGTGACATATTCTGGGATTATTTGAACTCCACTCAAGAGTTAGCACTTTGGGAAATTTTGGGTATTTGATTATCTGTTCAGAAAGTTTAATACTGTCTATTTATCTGGAATGTGATACAATATGTGGAATTCATAGAGTTAGGCATGAAATGCGGAGTATGTGATATTTCAGATTTACGATGTCTAAAGTGATTGTGGATTCCAAATATTGTAGTTTTACACTTTCTTTTCTTTGACCGTAAGTGTAATATGTGATATCGCCGGTTTCGTTGCTATATGTCAACGACAATTGGGATGCACATATTTACTTACGTTGATGATATGAGATATTATGTGTTGCTGTGATATGTTATATTGGATCATCGCGTTCAGAATAGCCTGGGGTTTTATGTGAGATGAGGGTTTTTATTTTAATTCATGTAAAATTCATTTGTAATGTAATATTCTTTTATTTGGGGCACTTCCAGGTTGCGGTTGCTGTCACCAGTGTATATTATTTACTTTTCCGCATTAGGTAGACCCAAGGAGGGGAGCACAAGTAACCGGGTTCTAGGGTCCAGTGGGAGGCCATCTCGAGGAGTCGAGACCGGGTCTCCTAACCCTAGAATTGGCAGTGTTACTTGCCGCTCTCGTAGGGGTCTTGGGATGTGGGTTTGGCTATTCGTCGCGACCGTGGAATCCGTGTTTTATACAGGCTCGTATTGAAAACACGGACGTCCTAGTATATCCAATATTTCATATATGTTCTTCTGCTGCAATGTTCTGTGATGAGATCATATTACTGCCTGAGACGAATGCTTATACTATATATATATGCTGATATATAAATATTACTGCTTTCGTTTCTTCTGTGATGCTTAGGAAGCATAAGCTGATGGGATTTTTATTAATGAGATTAATAAAAGGAAAAGAAACTTAAAGATGTTGTAGAATCAAAACTTTATAAAAAGGGTAGCTACGGTTTTGCTTTGCACAGTGACATATATGATATGTCCTGCACCTTATTCGATGAGGAAAGGACCGAGATCCCTTCACCGGGAGTGACTCCTTTAGCAAAACTGGCAGATGCTACAAAACGCGGTTTGTATTTTGATTGCTTTAAGTGTTTTGCTTTGCACAGCGGTATATATGATATATCCTGCACCTTATTCGATGAGGAAAGGGCCGACGATCCCTTCACCGGGAGTGACCCCTTTAGCGAAACTAAGAAAAGCCTCAAAACACTCCTTTTCAAAAACTACATGATTCTACGACGATATCAAGTTCATTACGCTCAGGGTTTTCTGAAAAACCTGTGTAGCCCTCCGTCATTTCAGATAAGTAATATTTAGTATTCGTGCTACGGTAGTTTGGCATGCGTCAAGGCGTAGCGTACGGTAGCTGATTATTACTTATCTGTAGCATGAGATGCGATTGGATTAGGGTATTCGTACGGCGTTGTTTGGCATGCGTCAAGGGTCGTACGGGTGGGTTTAATTCAATCACGAAATGTACGGGTTGAACTTGACTAGCGGACTATGGGTTGTTTGGCATGCGTCAAGGTCATAGCATGCTAGGGGTAAAAATTTTATCGGGAATTTCAAGTGTTGAAATTTGCAAAGAGATTGCATACCTCCTATGAGATAGTTGGATCCTGATACCTACTGCGAGTAAGAGTTACTCCTGGGAGAGTTTTACACAGGACAATTAGTCATTCAAGTAGGTGTCTAGAAAAGTGTTAACGGGGTTACGCCTTTGGGAAAACGAGGTTTACTTTAATTAGGTCCGTGCGAAAGCACGGGGAACCTCCCTCAAAGTACCGACACTGATCTGGCTGAAAGATTGACGAAATTGTAGGGTGTAATTAATCCCGGCTAATCTTACCTTTTAGGGTTTTAAGGTAGATTTGATAAAAACAGTGGGAGATATCCTGATTAGATAAGATAATAACCAATCTAATCTTGCAAGAGCATACGCTAAAGTGTTTTCTTCTCTCTCTCTCCAGGTAGCGACCATGTCAGGCCATAATCAAGATAATAATATTGATGTATTGACTGAACCCGATTATTGTACTGAGCAAGGGAACGTTGGACCCGTTCTTTCTTATAAGAGTTATAAGAATGAACAGGAAACAGGAGAATATCTGGATTCTCACGCCGCCCAAAAGAACATGCATGATGATGCATCTTCTTCAGGTGTGTTAGTTATTGAGAACTGTTTCTCAGTTCATCCTACGTCCTGGGTATTAGATACCGGATCAGGATCCCACATATGTAAACAGTTACATGGGCTACGTAAAGGTAGAGAACTGGGAAAAGGTGATCATTCCGTTCAAGTAGGGAACGGTGGAAGTATTGTAGCCAAAGCAGTTGGCGAATATCACCTTGTATTGCCAAGTCGTAATACACTGATTCTAAATGAGTGCTATTATATACCGAACATGATGTGCAACATTATATCAGTTTCATTATTGAGTAAAGAGGGATATAATTTTGTAGTACAGGATAATGTTATGAACATATTCCTAGATCAAAAGTTGATTGCATCAGGCTCGTTACATAATGGCATATTCATTCTAAATCAGAATACAGTTCTAAATATACAAAACACACATAAGAGGAAAAGTTCAGATATGAACGAATCCTTCTTGTGGCATTGTAGACTTGGTCATATCAATGCGACACGACTAGCTAAGTTACATAAAGATGGTTATTTGAATCCGTTCGAATTATCATCTTATGATACTTGCCATTCATGTCTCAAAGGGAAAATGACCAAAGCTCCGTTTAGTGGACACGGAGAAAGAGTTACCGAACTCTTAGGACTGGTACATAGTGATGTATGTGGTCCTATGTCTACGCATGCCAGGAACGGTTCTTCCTACTTCATTACATTCACTGACGACCTCTTTAGATTCGGACATGTATTCCTGATGAAACACAAGTCTGAAGCTTTTGAGAAATTCAGAGAATATAAACACGAAGTAGAGAATCAAACGGGCAAAAGTATTAAGATTCTTCGATCTGATCGAGGAGGTGAATACTTAAGCAATGAGTTCCTAGATTATCTAAAAGAGAATGGGATTCTCTCTCAGCTTACTCCTCCTTATACACCACAGCAAAACGGTGTATCGGAGCGGAGGAATCGCACCCTATTAGATATGGTGCGCTCCATGATGAGTACAGCTGAGTTACCTATTTCCTTCTGGGGGTATGCGCTTGAGACAGCCATAGACCTATTGAATAGAGTTCCTACCAAATCTGTGCCTACAACTCCATATGAGATATGGAAAGGGAAGCGACCACATCTTAATTATATTAAGATATGGGGTTGTCCGGCCTATGTCAAAAGACAAAATCCGGACAAACTCGAGGCAAGTTCAGTCTTATGTAAGTTTGTAGGATATTCCAGAAATTCACAAGGGTATATCTTCTACCACCCCGAGGAACAAAAGGTGTTTGTTTCTCGACATGCTACTTTCTTAGAAAAAGGTTTTCTTATGAAACAGAACAGTAGTATTGAGGTAGAACTGGAAGAGGTTCCAGCAACACAAACTATAACAGAAGACTTAGTTGAACAAGAGGATTCTGTAGTACCCGACGAACCCCAGCCTCTCCGTCGATCTAGTAGGGTTTCTCATCCACCTGAGAGATACTACGGTTTTCTCATTGATGGTGGAAGTGAGGATTGCATCATGGATGATGATGAACCGACTAGTTTCGAGCAGGCCATCACGAGTGGTGACTCTGTGAAATGGCTGGATGCAATGCGATCTGAGATGGAATCCTTGTACACCAACAAAATATGGACTTTGGAAAATGCTCCTGAAGGGGTAAAACCCATTGGGAGCAAGTGGATTTTTAAAAAGAAATTTGGTGTAGATGGAAAAGTTAAGACTTTCAAAGCTAGACTTGTAGCAAAGGGTTTTCGTCAACGTCCAGGTGTGGATTATGACGAAACCTTTTCTCCAGTGGCTATGCTTAAGTCCATCCGGATCTTACTTGCCATTGCTGCATACCATGACTACGAAATCTGGCAAATGGATGTTAAGACCGCCTTTCTAAACGGTGATTTAGAAGAGAGCGTGTACATGACTCAGCCAGAGGGCTTCGTAGATAGTGGGAGCAGCGGAAAGGTGTGCAAGCTGCTTAAATCCATTTATGGGTTAAAGCAAGCATCGCGGAGTTGGAACATCTGTTTTGATGTTGTAGTCAAAGAGTTTGACTTCATCAAAAATATAGATGAACCTTGTATCTATAAGAAGGTAGCAGAGGGTAAGGTAGTCTTCCTCGTATTGTACGTGGATGATATACTCTTGATAGGAAATGATATTCCTATGCTGCAATCAGTCAAGCTCTTCTTATCACAGAGATTCTCAATGAAAGATCTAGGTGATGCCTCCTGCATATTGGGAATCATGATCTATAGAGATAGATCTAAACGGATACTGGGATTGTCCCAATCCAGGTACATTGACACCATACTAAAGAGGTTTAGTATGGAAGAATCCAAGCGTGGGAATCAACCCACGATCTCTGGACTCACTCTCTCCAAAGAGATGTCTCCCAAGACTGATTTGGAGAGAGCTCGCATGCAAGGGATACCCTATGCTTCGGCAGTAGGCTCTATCATGTATGCGATGCTATGTACCAGGCCCGATGTAGCATACTCACTAAGTGTAGTGAGTCGGTATCAAGCAGATCCTGGAGAGAGTCATTGGACAGCAGTGAAGAACATTCTCAAGCACTTACGAAGGACTAAGGAGATGTTCTTGATGTATGGTAACAGAGAACTCCAGGTGGAGTCCTTCACCGATTCCAACTTCCAAAGTGATAAGGACGACTCTAAGTCGCATTCGGGTTTTGTCTTTACCCTCAATGGAGGGGCGGTATGTTGGAAGAGTTCCAAATAGGATACCGTTGCAGACTCGACGATGGAGGCTGAATACATCGCTGCCAACGATGCTGCCAAAGAGGCTGTCTGGATAAAGAAGTTCATTAGTGAACTTGGTGTGGTTCCATCCATTGAGCATCCAATACCTCTGTATTGCGATAACAATGGAGCTGTGGCTTTGGCCAAGGAACCCAGGTCCCATCAGAAGTCCAGACATATTCTGAGGCGGTAATCTGTAAAAGTGTTTCGAGAATTTCTCTGATCAGGGAGATAGTTGATCGCCGGGAGATCGAGGTCAGGAGAGTAGATACGAAGGACAACACTGCGGATCCATTCACGAAGGCTATTCCCCAGATACAGTTTGAGAGATTATTCGGGATGCTAGGTATGAGACACTACAGCAACTGGCCTTAGTGCAAGTGGGAGATTGTTAGTTATGTATATGCCTTAGAGGCCATTGTTGTACATATGATGTATATTATGATGGATGCTTAGATATATACAAAGAGGACTTTCTTGCTCGTCATGATAGTATGCTATTTGGTTTCACTTTATCTTAACATGTTGACTTGTATTGGTTTACTATTTTACTCTCACATGTTGATAAAGCCCTTAGGATCTGTACTCGACTACTGGGACTATGATGAGATCATACTAGTGGGGCCACGGTAGTCGATGAGTACATCCTATAACTGTTCCTAGTCGAGGGTATATCGAGACAGGGCATCGATACACCAGAGTAGACTAGCGTATACGCATCTTGACCCATATGATGGGCGATGGATGATCCCATATCCATCGGTGTTTGACATTAGAGATGGTGTAAGGGTGCTCAGTGGAGACTGTGTACACTGGACGGACTCGCCGAGAACTCCCAGATGGTGATATACCACACGTCAGATGGCAGTTTTCTGGTGACACTGGTACAGGGTAGTCTGTAGACCCGAGATCGTCATGGAGTCTTGTGTGATTCCCACTGTGCTTTGATTTCCACCTTACCACGTCCAAGAGGGCGTGCAAAACGGTGGCTTTTGGGTACAGTCCCGAATCACATGGAGGCAATGAGCGATAGGAGGGGATTCGTCTCTCCCGGTATAGGGAGTTGATGTTGTGCTGTGTTCGATTGGCTATAACTGGAAGTCCCTGGCCAGGGCTGATATAGAGATTTACTGGTAAGTGTTACTAGTAGTTTCTCGACCCGTTATGAGCCACACATCGACACGACTTATCGGTTACTGGGGTCTGACGTATACCACCCCTAGACTTGATATGCGACATATCAGACGAACAGACCGGACTGTACGGGAGTGTTACTGATCGGATTCACAGGAGAACGCACAGGCTAGCTTGTTGATCTTCTGATCGCTCAATACCTGGGTGGCTGTTACGTTTAGCTGACCGCTTGCAGCTTGTGGGTGTTTGATATGATCATCACCTGCTACCGGCGTATTGACGATTCTTTAGAGTCCTACACAGAGGTTTCTTGGCTCAGGCGAAACGGAGTAGAGGCACATATGTGATATGTGCAAGACCGAGGATATTGCGATATGAGATACCGTATTATATTCTCGCGATATTTAGATATGAACCGAGACATCAGATCAAGTGTTGATTCGATAAATCGGTACATGATATATTAGTCGGTTATATTCGATATAGCCGGATCGTCGGATCAAGTGTTGATTCGATGATTTAATATATATATAATAATATATATGATATATTATTATATTAACTAATATTGGCTTGCTTTATTATTTCATTTTCTCACTGGATGATACATTGATATATATGCGATATATGTTAATTGTATTATTTTCTTTTGTTGCAAATATATAATATATATGTGATATATATTATTGTGACATGATATGATTAATTGTTAAACATGTTTAAGGATGATTAATTGAGGTTAGGGTTTGATTAGGGTTAGATGCTTCAAGTTCCTTCTAGAAGCATTTTTCTTTTGTCATTGCAAAGATCTTTTGGATGACACATTCTTTTAACCTAACCAAACCCTAACCCTAGTTGTTTCTCTACTCATTCTTATCCTATCATCCTTGACCATGGTTTAAAAATCAATCATATAGTTCTTTCAATTCATCACAAAAGATTTTAAAAATCTTAGGAATATATTTTCCATTATCATCTTCTTCCTTCTTGATAAGCTCTCTTGAAAATCCTAAAGTGATGAATAAATATGAGAAAATGATATAAAAAGAAAGCATAAATACTACTCTCTCATCCTCATCTCATCTAGCCCATGAGATTAGTATGTTCACTTCTCAAGAGTGAGATAGCTTGAGTTCTTTGAAACCTCGACGTAGATCATCGGAGATTTGGAATACTTCGAGCTAGCATGGATCGTTCGAGTCGTGGAGCCTCTCATGAATCCGGGAGATCGTGGATCGCGGCAAAGGGACTTCTACTCGGAGCTTGTGAACTGAAGGAGCGGACTACAAAGGTTGTAATCCCTCACACTTAGAAAAAAGTTATCTTCTTGCATGTTTAAACCTAATAATCTAGCAAAGATCCCGGCTTTGGGTTGTTCGGCACGTCTAAAATTTAATCCGGGTATGTTTGATGCCTTATGAACCTTCACAAGAGTGCCTAGGAACCCTACAAGGCGGAGGTGACAATAAGAAAATATCTCTAGTGTGAACACAATGTGTGAACACACTTAATGAAATGATGAATCATTAACCTAGTCATCAAGCATTAATGGAATCATCAAATGCAAGCATGACTCACTAAACACCTCACCACTTCTAGAACTTCTAGAAGCTTCCACACTCATCTCAAGAAAAGATAAATCCGTATTTAACCAAATGTTAAATACGGCTGATAGAAAACTAGAAACTGGCAACTTCCAAAAGTGATCCCGAAACGAATTTCAGGATAACCCCGTAACTGTATAAATATACCCGCAATTGTATTACGACCGAATACAAATGCAACTGAGACAAAGATATTATATCTACTCTGTATAATACATGGATCCGGCTTAAACCAAAGCCCACCAGTATTATCTGCCCGAAATATGACACGTACGTAAACGCACGTGCATTTTCCGAACCCTGCCATAAAACCATACGGCCTCTACAACGTTTCGCCCAAACTTGGGAAACTATCTGTGGGGGACTCTAATGACTCGTCGGTACCCTGGCAGTGGGTTTAACCACAAGCCGTCAGCGGCACTAACTATGCGTAACGGCTGCCCATGGACTGACCTCAAGGGAGGCTGATGAGCGAACTCATCCAGAAACACTACTGAGCCTAACAGTGACCATGTATATACAGTCCGGTCCGTTCGTCTATGAGTATCGCATATCCGGCCTACGGGGCTAGTAACGTCAGACCCCCAATAGCTGTATAAGTCATGTCGGAGACAAGCCCTGAACACCCTGAGACACTACTGGAGTACCTACCAGTAAATCTCACCTGCCTTGGCCAAGGACTTGGTGTAATGGCTTTCCTAGACACAGTGCGACCTCCACCCCCAATACCGGGAGAGACGAATTCCCTGCCGATCCGCTCACGTGCCTCCATGTGGCTCGGGACTGTACCCAAAAACTACCTGTTTGCACGACTCCTTTGAGCCGTGGTAGGGTAGAAATCAAAGCACAGTGGGAACTCACACGAGACAAATGACGACCTCAGGTCCATGAACTAACCTGTACACATGTCACCAGGGAACTGCTATCTGACGATATGTATAATACCAACTAGCAGGTTCCCGGCGAGTCATGTCCGGTGTACTCATAACCCAATGAGCACCTGTATACATCTTAGGTGATCCAACTGACACAGTGGCTTGTGAGACCGGCCACCGCCCCTTGTCGAGGTCTCGACTGTATACACTAGTCTACTCCGGAGTATCGATGCCCTGTCTCGAAACTCCTACGACTAGGGACCACTATTAAGGATATGCTTATAGACCACCCAACTCTCACTTATATGATCGCCCTCATACTGTTGGTAGTCAAGCAAGATCCTAAGGGCTCTATCAACGTGTAACATATAATCAGTCACCTGAACATGTACACGACTGATAAAGGAAAACCAGATCGCATACTATCATTTCGAGTAAGACTGTCCTACCGGTATAGGTCCTCCGCAATCATTGCAATCACGTTCCTGTGATCCAATAATTGACTTTGAGGGCACTATATCCAACAATCTCCCACTTGCACTTAAGGCTAATTATTGCGATGTTGCATACTTACAGCCCGTGTGAAACCAACGCTCAACTCCTCTACTAATCAGTTCCACAAAGCCCGTTTGTAAAACTATTGTGTTCGAGAAATAGCCTCAATGAGTGGATCCGCCCTGATGTCTCTTTCTATGTCTCTCTTAATCTCAAGTTTGCGGAGAAAGCCATCTCCCGAATTGAGTAATACCTGTCTTAGAATATGTCTAGATATCTGATAGGACCTAGTTCATAAATGAACTCCAAATCCAAACTTCTTAGACTGTATCGATAACTGAACCTAATCAGTATCCGGCACCATGCCTCCCACAGTATCCTCTTGGACCACCTGTCCATAATATTGTCCCTCTTCGTCAGAGGGAAAACTATAACTCTGACAATCACTCTGTCATCCATGTCACCTTTGAAGCCTGGATTGATAATCGTCTCCCGAAGGAGGCTGCCGTCATCAAATCCGTAGAACATCCACTTATGTTCTAAAACTGCTTCCTTATGTTTCTCCAGGATTGGATTAATACAAACTTATTGCATCTAGTGCAAAAACAACATTTGGTATGGTACTTGACATCTCATGATTGACTCAATTGCCTAAGCAAGTGATCTGCCAACCATGCACATCCCTCTCCCCTTTAGTCTGTAAGACACCTTTAGAGAGGGTGACTCCATCACCAGCAGGTACACTACCATGCCAGGAGTCATCTATTCTAAAAACCATTAGAATACTGTCAAAGTACCCACATTGGGAAACTACCCAAATCCAGATCTAAAACCATAGATCTAGAAACCAAAATGTCAGATATTATATCCATATCATGTCTGGAGAAACAACTGTGTGACGACCAAAGTACAACCGATCGTAGTATATGAATTTTACTTCCTACTCTGTGTATGTCATCCAAAAACCAAGACATCACACCCTACTACCTTCTTAACAGATCCATCCCCTATTCTGATGAAGTCAAACCCATGACTGTCACATCAAAATTAGATGATCAATCTCCGCTATAACTGCTCTAGTCTATAAATAGACATAAGCTACTTGCCCACTATGCTTCCGCTGCTCCCACTGACCACAACAACCCTCCTACCGGGTCTCATAGCCTGGAACAACAGTACTGTCAAGTCTGGGTAGATAAAACCTCCCTGTCACCGTCCTTGAGGCTACCGGAGTACCTCTCGGGTGTCTGAGGTTACCCACCATATCTGCGGAGTGGCTAATGGAATGTCAAACCTGATTGAATCTTTAGGTCCTATTAAATTTTCCGTAATCGTTTGCGGTTCTGGAATCACTTCCAGTTCTACCATACTCCCACTACTGTTTTCTGAAAAAATCCATTTTACTAAAACTGTGGCGAGTCAAGAACAATATCACTATTGATCTCCCAGATGGTAGAAAGTCAACCCTCGTCATAGCCTGGGCCAACCCACAAACAGCCATTACAGAAACGTGCCCTGAGTTATCCAGAGTCTGGTTTTAAGCATAAGCCGGACAACTCACCTATATCCAATATAGAAATTTTGGCACTTATTTAATTGGAACCAGATTCTAATCATGCAGCTGTCTCCAGTGCATATCAACTTTAATGGAGAGTGGCTAATCAGCATTACTCAACTTAGGAATCCATCCAATTATGAGTAACCTGAAAGAGAAACAAGTATCTCAAAACTTTTACTATCATCTGAATACCAATCACAAGTATCTACATCTTCGATCTCTTTGAAGAACCCCGATACTTGCGATATCTGGTTCTCTACTTTATTCTTATACCCACAACTTCTCAAAACTTAGACCTTGTATTTCTACGAAACACTTGTCTAAAAACTAGAGAAGTCATAAGTAAGCAGAACATAGTACGAGGACCTATCCCTTTGTCCTGATGGACACTGGACAACATACAATACTCTGTATAAGTCCGATGAGTTGAATAACTCAAAACCTGTGCGTCGTAGGTTGAAAACTGTACCCTGGAGATTTCCTCAAATATCACCAATTACAACGAATTCCGATATAACGAGGATGATCACCTAATTTCCAATAACTTCCTCCCACTCATCATCTGTAAAACCATACGGATATGAGAATGAAACCTGGTGAATACACACCCTGGAGTAAGTATCTAATCGGGAAAACAGTTTTCCATTAACAATGCACTGAAACATGAAAATGTTTCGTAGGGGTATCCTGGTATTCATAGTAATGCCTCTTCCATAATCCAATTCATGACTTTAACCGTATATTTCTTTGCCATCTCTCCAAATCCCTTTATTTGTCTTTATTCGTTACCTTCTGTACACCATCGTTTAGGCTAAATGGTTTTCTTCCTTCCCTACCGTTCGGCACCAGCATATAGTATGGAAGAAGACTATCCAGTAAGCATAATAGGTGTACCCTCCTCAACCTTGGAGTACTCACAACTGAGAGAAGGTGATGATAAAATACAACTGAATAATACCTTATTCTTTTAAAGGTAAAATAGGAGTGGCGATGAAGTACGTGGTTTGGTCGTGAATGATAACAGTCGCAACTTACTTTGCCCTCTTTCTGATCCCTTTATTTTGTCTTTACATATTACCTTCTGTACACCCTACTTAGGCTAATTGGTTTTCTTCATTCCCTACCGTTCGGCACCTGCCTATGGTTTGGAAGAAGACTATCCAATAAGCGAAATAGGTGTACTCTCCTAAACCAAGGAGCCCTCGCAACCTGAGAGAAGGTGATAATAAAAGACAACTGAATAAACCAATTCTATTTCTCCTGAACCTTGATCCATCCTTGAAGGAGTCCCTTCGAGTTCGTATATAACCATACGATGGATCTATCCAATGGAAGTGGATGTCCGTAGTAATACAGGTGTTCTGAGAAATGCAAAGGGTAAAAGAAGGAGTGGCAATGACTTATGCAACTCAAACAATCCAAAAGCCAGTATTTTAAGAAGGTTCGGTCAACTTGGTCCCTGAGTCATAGTCTAGGGTCGGTCAAAGGTCGCTGCCAAAGAGAGAGAGAAAAGAAACACTCTGCGTGCACTCTAATCTATATCAGAATGGTTATCACTTTATCTAATCCGGAAACCTCCCACTGTACTGTCAAATTCTCCTCCAAACCTGAAAGAAGAATCAATCGGGATCACCCGAAGAGTAAACCAACTCATCAGTGGGAATCGGGATCCAACTCTCATCGCATGATAACATGACGGAATCCACTCGCGTTATCACACTCCAGAAGGTATGCGCATGCCTGGCAAGTTTCAGTTTCTTTAGAAACTCCCGATATGATTTTTACCCCATGCTCTTATGATCGTGACTAAGGGCCAACCCATGATAAGTCACATGTCAAGTTCTTCCCATCATTATCTTGTTAATTTGAACCCACCCATACTCGTCCTTGACTAAGGGCCAACAAGGTTGTACGACTGTCCCAAACCAACGCATCTATCTATGCAACATATGAACACCCCAGCAGCTACCAATCACTATGTCCTAGCTATGGTCCAGACCAACATATCTTGAATACTACTGACCATTCATATGAAATGACGGAGGGCTACGACTGGTTTTTGGCGAAAAACCTTTAACGTAATGAACTTTATCTCGTTGAAGGAACCTGATAGCATTTTATAAAATATAGTGGCGAAAACCTTTGCTAAAGAGGTCACTCCCGATGAAGGGATCTCGGCTCTTTCCTCGTGGAATGAGGTGCAGGATATTCCACTGAATACCACGATGCAAAGCAACATGTAATCGACTATAGTGAAGTTATTACCCTGACGCAAACTTCTGCCCAAAGGGTCAGTCCCGGTGAAGGGATATCGGCCCTTGCCCCGTCGAATGAGGTGCAGGAAATTCCAACCGAATACCACTATGCAAAACAAAAAGAAACGTCTTTGTAATAACACTTTTAAATTGTTCCAAAAACATCCAAACAGGTTTGTTTTACTTTGCATTGATCAGAATCAACGCAGTCCCATCAATAAATCACACCAGAAAAGAACGAAAAAAAAATGTACGTATATGCTATCCGCATTCGTCACTGGGTCCCGTCATCACCCGTTAGGTTACTTAACTAACGACAGAGCGGGGACTGAACTAGCACGGGTGTAAAACATATACAATATCTAATAGTATATAAACCAATATACAATAATCGCTCCAGGCGTGATAATATGCAACATTACAGAAAAGTAATAAGCATCCCAGAACAATACAGATAATCTGGGATCCCCGGGTTTCACAGAGCCGCTGCTGAAACCCGACGTTCCCCTGTCGTGTGGATAGCCTGTGCAATGAAACCTAGACCCCTACGGGTGCGGCAAGTTACCTGCCAAAACCTGAAGCAAGGCAGCCCCCTACAGCAAAGTGAATGGACCACCCAGCACTTCACGAAATCCGGTAATCTTGGGCACCCTTCCTTTGGTCAACCTGTACCCCTTACGAGTGCGGCAAATAGTCTGCCAATTCTACAATGGGGTCCTCTGCCTCTCAAAGCCATGAGATGCGGACCCGTTTCCCCCAGAACCCGGCTATCCGTGCACTCCGTCGCGGGGTAAAACCTAGTACAGAAATGAAAAATATGTACAACGGGTACATCGTCCTCAACCTGGTCGTGTCCCAAAAGAATATTATACAACAGGCAGTGACGGCAGTCCACATGTTGGACGCTCGCCCCGCTATATCAAATGTACAAATAAACTCAAACTGCACTACCATTGCACACTGCTATCCACTACGACAAATCCGCAACATCACAGCACAATACAGAACATCAACGCGAATGTCACGTTCGCAAACCCGTCTAAAAGAACTATAGCAATCAGACACGGTTCACCGATCAAATGACATTCCCGGTCGGAGATATAATGTAAGCACTGTAAACTAACATGTTTAAATTTCGATCGACTAAATATCACGAAGTGGGCCCCACGAACATCTGTTGAACAGTAACAAAATCTGGGCCCAAAAGATATATACCAAAAACCCCAATTTCCATACAAGAACCCACTGTACAAATTTGGGGCCACGATCTCACAGAATGGCCGCGGATGCGCGGTCAAACTATAGGTTTGACCGCGATTCCGCGGCGTTCTTGTCGAATCACGTGCCCAAATTTGTATGGTGTGCTTCTAAAAGCCTGCACAACTTTCTGTGATATGTAAAATAATTTTTGGAACCCTTTAAAAATCAACAGAAACTTTGAACTTGAAATTTTGCAGTTTTTGATATTCGGTCCGATCGATGTTTTAAACGCGTTAGCACAAGTTAGTAAAGCTTAATGGCGTGGCTCTGATACCATGTAAGTCTACGGTAGCGCCCCGGCCGTCTTTCAGACGCCAAAATGCGGAACAAAAACTTTTATAACTGGCGCTATCGCATAACTATAACCCGGATCTGCCATTAACGCTAAACTAACAATCTACAAAGAGGGAAGAAAGGTTATACCGAACGATCCGAGTCCTTCGTTCTTTAACCATCATCCCACGCTCCGTTGCGGCTGCTCCGATCTCGTCGATATCCGATCTTCTCGTCCAGGTGGCACTACGTCATCGGATCTTTAAACGGGCTCCCGCCTCTGACTCGAGGCAACTCGGTCGTCAAGTTTGCCAAAAGAGACGACCAAGATTGATGTAGAGAATGAGTAGAAGACTATGTCTCGCTTCGTCCAAAGACATGGACGAACGGTTAATGAAGTTACCATTGGAATCGGGAGATGGAATGAAATGAGATGTGAAATTCCATACACCGAAGTCTATCATCTTTTTTCCAATCAAGTGAGAGTGAAAAATCTCATGGGCACCAAGGAGGGGGCCGACCATAATATATAGAGGTGGGGGGTGAGTGTAGGAGAGGGGGAGGTGACAATAAGAAAATATCTCTAGTGTGAACACAAAGTGTGAACACACTTAATGAAATGATGAATCATTAACCTAGTCATCAAGCATTAATGGAATCATTAAATGTAACCATGACTCACTAAACACCTCACCACTTCTAGAACCTTCTAGAAGCTTCCACACTCATCTCAAGAAAAGATAAATCCGTATTTAATCAAATGTTAAATACGGCTGATAGAAAACTGGAAACTGGCAACTTCCAAAAGTGATCCCGAAACGAATTTCAGGATAACCCCGTAACTGTATAAATATACCCGCATTTGTATTACGACCGAATACAAATGCAACTGAGACAAAGATATTATATCTACTCTGTATAATACATGGATCCGGCTTAAACCAATGCCCACCAGTATTATCTGCCCGAAATATGACACGTGCGTAAACGCACGTGCATTTTCCGAACCCTGCCATAAAACCATACGGCCTCTACAACGTTTCGCCCGAACTTGGGAAACTATCTGTGGGGGACTCTAATGACTCGTCAGTACCCTGGCAGTGGGTTTAACCACAAGCCGTCAGCGGCACTAGCTATGCGCAACGGCTGCCCATGGACTGACCTCAAGGGTGGCTGATGAGCGAACTCATCCAGAAACCCTACTGAGCCTAACAGTGACCATGTATATACAGTCCGGTCCATTCGTCTATGAGTATCGCATATACGGCCTAGGGGGCTAGTAACGTCAGACCCCCAATAGCTGTATCAGTCGTGTCGGAGACAAGCCCTGAACACCCTGAGACACTACTGGAGTACCTACCAGTAAATCTCACCTGCCTTGGCCAAGGACTTGATGTAATGGCTTTCCTAGACACAGCGCGACCTCCACCCCCAATACCGGGAGAGACGAATCCCCTGCCGATCCACGCACGTGCCTCCATGTGGCTCGGGGCTGTACCCAAAAACTACCTGTTTGCACGACTCCTTTGAGCCGTGGTAGGGTAGAAATCAAAGCACAGTGGGAACTCACACGAGACAAATGACGACCTCAGGTCGATGAACTAACCTGTACACTTGTCACCAGGGAATTGCTATCTGACGATATGTATAATACCAACTAGCAGGTTCCCGGCGAGTCCTGTCCGGTGTACTCATAACCCAATGAGCACCTGTATACATCTTAGGTGATCCAACTGACACCAGTGGCTTGTGAGACCGGCCACCGCCCCTCGTCGGGGTCTCGACTGTATACACTAGTCTACTCCGGAGTATCGATGCCCTGTCTCGAAACTCCCACGACTAGGGACCACTATTAAGGATATGCTTATAGACCACCCAACTCTCACTTACATGATCGCCCTCATACTGTTGGTAGTCAAGCAAGATCCTAAGGGCTCTATCAACGTGTAACATGTAATCAGTCACCTGAACATGTACACGACTGATAAAGGCAAACCAGATAGCATACTATCATTTCGAGTAAGACTGTCCTACCGGTATAGGTCCTCCGCAATCATTGCAATCACGTACCTGCGATCCAATAATTGACTTTGAGGGCACTATATCTAACGTTAACAACTCCTAATTAGGTTGTTAGGTAGATAGTTTTACAAAGATCCGGTTTGAGTCCATGTTACCATCTCTAGAAAAATTGTTTTTCATCATTTCCGCAAGCCCGTAAGTACCGGGAGCGGTAGTATGGACTTACAGTATATTACTCTTGTGGTGATTGTTTCCGTCGTTGGGCATGATTGCTCCCGTTTGGGATGCTTTATTATTATTGTCATCATTTTACTCGTATCATGTCTTGTACCCGATTTCGGGGTTAGTTTTACAAAGGAAATGCTGCCAAAATTTTTAAAAAAATAACTTGAACTTTAAAAGAATGTTACTAAACTACTTTAGGTTTTCCAAATGTTTTTAAACAAATGTTTCAACACTCACTACTTTTAATGGTTTTGATTTCTGGGTTTCGGCTCACTTAGTCGCGTTACGCCTGTAGACATTACGTGGTTAAGTGCCGGTCACGAGTCGAACTTTGGGTCGTGACAAAGTTGGTATCAGAGCGTAGGTTTTACCTTCCGGAGTGTAGGATGACCCTGGTATGATGGAGTAGGTAGCTGAAGCAGAGTAGCGTAGCGTGTGTATGTTCCGCGGCATACTCACGACACGGTACATCGCCTAAGTGACCTTAGGACTTATTGATTAAATTCCTTTATGAGTATATACATCCTTGGGATTCGATTTCCGTATCCTTATCGAATCCTGTTTTCTTTTCAGTCTTTATGCCGCCAAAGACTAGGAGGGCACAGAGAGCGGCCGCGAGAGCCGAGATTCGAGTTGACTCGTCCGAGACGAGGACTGATCCGAGTAGTACACCGGTTGTACCCGAGCAGGCTGTTCCTCCTACGACAGATCAGATCACCATTCTAGGGGCTGGTATGCAGGAGATGCGCCAGACAATGGGATACAGTATGCAGGAGATGCGCTAGATGATGGGATCGCTTGTTGAGACACTTCGAGCGCAGCGACCAGAGGTAGTTCCACCCATTGCTGGGACTGTGATGGTACCCACAGTACAGGCAGTTGCCCCTGCAGCTACAGAGGCCATTACTGTATCGCTATAAGAGTTTATGATGCTGAAGCCTCCGGTCTTCACAGGCACCGATGCGGCCGAGGACCCACAGTCTTTCATTTATTGGATGGCCCGGATATGCCGTTCCCTCATATGCTCAGATGCGAGATAGGTAGAGCTCGCGAGCTTTCGCCTGGAAGGTCTTGCGCAGAAATGGTGCGAATCGGTCGAGAAGGGCAGAGCGGCAAGTCTTCCTCCTATGATGTAGGCCGAGTTTGTGACGGTATTTCTATCCCGTTTCCTTCCCCAGAGTGTCAGGGATGCCCGAGTGCGCAGATTCAAGTCCTTGCGCCAGACGCCAGAGATGACAGTGGCAGAGTACGATGTGCTATTTACCGAGCTGTCAGTTTACGCTCCATACCTAGTGGCTACTGAGGAGATACGAGTCAAGTGATTTGTCCGAGGCTTGCTTACCCCACTGTTCCTTGCGATCAGCGTCCAGCATTGCGAGACTTATGCAGCAGCTGTAGACGTAGCCTTATTAGTCGAGGAGCGCCTTGCTGAGACTTCGGTAGTTCCAGAGCCGAAGAGAGTTCGTACTGATACATCAGCACAGAGACAGCCTTTTCGGCGCCGTGACAGACGTCTTGTAAGTGGCAGAGATTTAGGGCGAGGCCGGTTGTTCAGCTCCTATCCCCAGGAGGGTCAGCGGTCATCGTCGGGATGTTTCCGCTGCGGGAGTTCTTATTATCGTGTTCGAGATTGTCCTTAGATACCCCGGAGGGAGGCAGCAGTACCGCATGTTACCTTACCACCTTCACCACACCAGAGGGCGTTGCCTATTATACCTACTGTTACTCCGCGTCAGACTCATGCACAGAGAGGTCGTGGTCGCGGAGGATTCGCGCATAGAGGACGGGGTGACCGAGGCAGAGGACAGTCAGTCTTAGGTGGAGGACAGGCGCGGGTTTTTTCTTTGACGCATCAGGATGCGCAGGCGTCCAATGCGGTGGTCTCAAGTATCCTTTCAGTATGTTCTGTTGACGCACACGTGTTGTTTGATCCAGGATCCACGCACTCATACGTTTCCACACACTTCGTGCCGAGTTTGGGTAGAGAGTCCGGTTTGCCTGATCAGCCGCTTGTTGTGACCACCCCTGTGGGCGAGTCATTTGTTGCTAGACACGTTTTCCGATCCTGTACAGTCCGTATTGGCGAGAGAGAGTTTCCTGTCGACTTGATCCTTCTTGAGATGTTGTACTTCGACGTTCTTTCGGGCATGGATTGGTTAGCCATGTGCTATGCGTCTGTGGACTGCCGCGAGAAGACAATTAGGTTTTGTTTTCCCGGCAAGTCGGCTTTTGTTGTGCAGGGGGACCGTGGTGCCGCCCCTCACAGTTTGATTTCTTCTTTTCGCACTGCACAGCTTTTGAGGAAGGGAAGTCAGGGATTTCTCGCCTATGTTTGCGATACTAGAGCTACAGAGGTTCCGTTGGATCAGGTTCCGGTTGTTAGCGAGTTCCCTGATGTTTTCCCTGACGAGCTTCCTGGGCTACCGCCTGAGCGAGATATTTCTTTCTGTATTGATTTGATTCCCTGCACGGGGCCTATTTCTATACCGCCTTATCGGATGGCCCCGGCGGAACATAGATAGTTGAAGGGTCAGTTGCAAGATTTGCTGGATAAGGGACTTCTTCGACCCAGTGTGTCTCCTTGGGGTGCTCCATTCCTGTTTGTCAAGAAGAAGGACGGCAGTTTGCGTTTGTGTATCGACTACCGCCAGCTGAACAAGGTTATAGTGCGGAACAGGTATCCTTTGCCATGCATCGACGACTTGTTCGACGAGCTTCAGGGGGCAGGATATTTTTCGAGGATCGATTTACGATCAGGCTACCATCAGCTGCGGGTTCGACAGGAGGACATTCCGAGGACAGCTTTCCGGACGCGCTACGGCCATTATGAGTTTTTGGTGATGTCGTTCGGACTCACCAATGCGCCAGCAGCATTCATGGATTTGGTGAACCGTATTTTCCGGCCGTATCTTGATCTGTTCATCATTGTATTCATTGACGATATTCTGGTGTATTCCCGAAGCAGAGAGGAGTATGGGCAGCACTTGCGGATCACACTGCATACCTTGAGGTTGTTAGTTATATGTATGCCCTAGAGGCCATTACTGTACATACGATGTATATTGTAGTGGATGCTTGGACATATATAGGGAGGACTTTCTTGCTCGACATGATAGTATGCTATCTGGTTACTCTTTACCTTAACGTGTATACTGATTGTCTCTCTGTTACATGTTGGTAAAGCCCTTAGGATGTGTACTTGACTACCTGGACTATGATGTGGATCATACTAGTGGGGACATGGTAGTCCATAAGTACATCCTTCAAGGTCCCTAGTCGTGGGTGTATCGAGACAGGGCATCGATGTACCAGAGTAGACTAGCGTATACGCATCTTGAACCATATGATGGGCGATGGATGATCCCATATCCAACTGTGTTTGACATCAAGGATGGTGTACGGGTGCTCAGTAGAGACTGGGTACACTGGACGGACTCGCCGAGAACTCCCAGATGGTATTATACCTTACGTCAGATGGCAGTTCTCCGGTGACACTGGTACAGAGTAGTCTGTTGACCCGAGATCGTCATATAGTCTTGTGTGATTCCCACCGTGCTTTGATTTCCGTCATACCACGTCCAAGAGGGCGTGCAAAAAGGTGGCTTTTGGGTACAGTCCCGAATCACATGGAGGCAATGAGCGATAGGAAGGGATTCGCTTCTCCTGGTATAGGGAGTTGATGTTGTGCTGTGTTCGATTGGCTATAACCGGAAATCCCTGGCCAGGGTTGCTGACATTTACTGGTAAGTGTTATCAGTAGTTTATCTAACTGTTATAGACCTCATATCGACACGACTTATCGAGCTACTGGGGTTTGACGTTTACCACCCCTAGGCGAGATATGCGACATATCAGACGACGAGACCGGACTGTACGGGAGTGTTACTGATTGGATTCACAGGAGAATGTACAGGCTTGCTTGTTGATCTTCTGAGCGCTCAATACCATGGTGGCTGTTACGTTTAGCTGACCGCTTGCAGCTTGTGGGTGTTTGATATGATCATCACCTACTGCCGGCGTATTGACGATTCTATAGAGTCCTACACAGAGGTTTCTTAGCTCAGGCAAAACGGAGTAGGAGCACATATGTGATATGTGCGGGACCGAGGATAATGCGGTATATGAAACCGTATTAGATTCTCGCGATATGAGATATCGACCGGGTATATGTGATATAGCCGGGTCATCGTATTAGTCGGTTATTTGTGAAATAGCCGGATTATTGGATCAAGTGTTGATTCGATAATTTAATGTATAATAATATATATGATATATTAAATTACATTAACTAATATTAGCTCACTAAAAGATTCATTTTCTCACGGGATAATACATTGATATATATGCGATATATGTTAATTGTATTATTTTCTATTGTTACAAAATATATTGTATATATGATATATAATATTGTAACATGTTAGGGTTACAAATTTAACAATGGTTTAGGGTTAAAACTTGGTTAGGGTTTGGATTAGGGTTAGTTTTTGCTTGAAGCTTCCATGAAGCTTCATGAAGCTTTGACTTTGTGGTTGCTTGATATTTTTTGTGAGATATTATGTTAACCCAATCCAAACCATTAACTCTAGTTAACTCTCTACAAGGGTTAACACTTTCATGCTTAACTCTTGGTTAGATTTGTAACCACTACAATAATTCATTGTTCATCACAAAAGGATTAAGTGATCATCTTCATTCATCTTCTTCATGCTTGAGTTCTTTTTTGAAAAAGCTTTCTTTTGTGATGAAAGTGAGTGAGAAAAAGATTATAAATGAGAGCAAAAGTCCTACTTCATCATCCTCATCTATCCTTGCCATTTAGATGAGGGTGTTCACATCATTTCATGAGTGATAGCTTGTGTTAGCGAAACTTCAAGGTAGATCATCTTTGTATCGAAGATCGGAAGCAAAGGTTGCATCATTCTCTTCGTGAACCCTCTCGAGAGTCCAGAACACGATGATCGCAGCGAAGGGACCTCAACACGGAGCTTAAGAAGTGAAGGACCGGATCTACAAAGGTTGTAATCCCTCTCACTTAGTGTTAAAGAGTTTAACAAGCTTGTTTTCGCCAAAACCCTAGTTTAAAGATCCGGCTTCAACAGTTGGAATCCGCAACCTCCTTAGACATCGCATGCCTAACCAAATGAATTCCTTAGACATCGCATGCCTAACAATTATAAACTCCACATTTTAGTCTCTATATCGAAAACAATTTTCAATATGTAGTCGGGCAATTCAACAAGATTCCCGATATGCGATCGAATGCTCGTCGCAAACTTTAGTAGACGGCCGCACCCCCGATGACGTCGACGAAGTGCACCATGGAGGAACACTACTGCCGCGAGCACCCGAACGGATGCTTTCCGACATCCTGATCGAATGCTCGTCGCAAACTTTAGTAGACGGCCGCACCCCCGGATGCCGTCGACGAAGCGCACTAAGGCGGAACACCGCTGCCGCGAGCACCCGAACGGATGCTTTTGGTGATGGGGTTCTCCTACAGTCACTTGGTCAGGGCTATGGGGCGTGGCTGTCTGTTAAGTTTACCCGGCGAGTACCCGCGTACGCTACGTGATTGCGACGGACTTTTGATCACATCAAAATCCCGTGGCAACCGATCATTTGAGACTAAAATGCGGGGTTTATAATTGTTAGGCATGCGATGTCTAAGGAATTCATTTGGTTAGGCATGCGATGTCTAAGGAGGTTGCGGATTCCAACTGTTGTTGTTTTACACTTTCTTTTCTGTGACCGTAAGCGTAGTATGTGGTGTATCGCCGGCTTCGTTGCTATACATCAACGACAATCGGGATACGCATACTTTCTTACGTTGATGATATGAGATATTATATGTTGCTGTGATATGTTATATTGGATCGTCGCGTTTTGAATAGCCGGGGGTTTTATGTGAGATGGGAGTTTTTCTTTTTTATTCATGTAAAATTCATTTGTATGTAATATTCTTTTATTGGGGCACTTCCTGGCTGAGGATGATGTCACCATTGTATATTATTTACTTTTCCTCATTAGGTAGACCCAAGGCGGGGAGCACAAGTAACAGGGTTCTAGGGTCCAGTGGGAGGCCATCTCGAGGAGTCGAGACCGGGTCTCCTAACCCTAGAATTGGCAGTGTTCCTTACCGCTCTCGTAGGGGTCTAGGGATGTGGGTTTGGCTATTCATCGCGACCGTGGAATCCGTGTTTTATACAGGCTCGTATTAAAACACGGACGTCCTATTATATCCAATATTTCGTATATGTTCTTCTGCTGCAATGTTCTACGATGAGATCATATTACTGCCTGAGACGAATTTTTATATTATATATATGAGATATATGTTATATTGCAGATTTCGTTTCAAATGTGATGCTTGTGAAGCACAATTAAAATGGGACTTCATTAATTAGATTAATGAAATAAAAGAAACCTAATGATGTTGTGGAATCGAATTTTCAAAAACAGGTAGCTACGGTTCTTGCTTTACATCGCGGTGTTCCTTGTAGAACATCCAGCACCTTATTCGATAAGGAAAGGGCCGAGATCCCTTCACCGGGAGTGACCCCTTTAGCAATAACTGGCAGATGCTACAAACTCTGTTTGTCTTTTGATTGCTTCTATAGTTCTTGCTTTGCATAGTGATATTTATGAAATATCCTGCACCTTATTCGATGAGGAAAGGGCCGACGATCCCTTCACCGGGAGTGACCCCTTTAGCAAAACTAGAAAAGCCTAAAAAACATTCCATTTAAAATCACTCGATTCTACGACGATATCAAGTTCATTACGCAAAAGGTTTTCTTAAAAACCTGTCGTAGCCCTCCATCATTTCAGATAAGTACTAGTTAGTATTCGAGCTACGTTTGTTGACTATGTTAAGGCGTAGTGTGCGGTAGCTGATTAGTGCTTATCTGTATAAGCATATGATGCGATTGGATTAGGGTAGTCGTGCGACTTTGTTGACTATGTTAAGGGTCGTGCGGATGGGTTTAATTCAATCGGGAAATGATGGGTTGAACTTGACTAGAACTTATGATTTGTTGACTATGTTAAGGTCATATAGCTGCTAGCGGCAAAATATTATTGGGAATTTCAAGTGTTGAAATTTGCAATAAGATTGCATACCTTCTATGAGATAGTTGGAACCCGATACCCGCTGCGAGTAAGAGTTAACCCTGGGAGAGTTTTACATATTATAATTAGCCGATCAAGTAGGTGTCTAGAAAGGTGTTAACGGGGTTACGCCTCTGGGAAAACGAGGTTTACTTTAATTAGGTCCATGCGAAAGCACGGGGAACCTCCCTCGAAATACCGACACTGGCCTGGCTGAAAGATTGGCGAACTTGTAGAGTGTAATTAATCTCGGCTAGTCTTTCCTTTTAGGGTTTGAAGGAAGATTTGATTAAAACAGTGGGAGACATCCTGATTAGATATATTAGATAACCAATCTAATCTTGCAAGAGCATACGCTGAGTGTTTTCTTCTCTCTCTCTCCAGGTAGCAACCATATCACGCCTTAATCAAGATAATAAAACGGATATATTGACCGAACCCGCTTGTTATACTGAGCTGGGGAACGTTGGTCCCGCTCCAACTTATAATTGTTATAAGACAGAGTAGGAAATTGGGGAATACCAGATTTCCCGTGCCGCCCAAACGAAGAGAGTGCATGTTGATGCATCATCTTCGGGTTTGTTCATTACAGAGAACTGTTTCTCAGTATCCTTTACGTCCTGGGTATGAGATACCGGATCAGGATCCCGCATATGTAATCGGTTACATGGGCTACAGAAAGGTAAAGAACTGAGAACGGGTGATAAGTTTCATGAGACAAGAAACGGTGCAAGTGTTGCAGACAAGTCTGTTGGTCACTATCACCCTGTATTACCAGAATACATTAATTTTGAACGAATGTTATTAGATACCGAACCTGATATACAACATCATATCAGTCTCTTTATTAGTAAAGAAAGGATATAATTTTGTATTGGTGGATAATGTTTTGAACATTTTCTATATCAAGAGTTGATCGGTTCATGCACGTTATCTAAAAGCATCAACGTTCTAAATCAAACTACAGTTCTTAGTATACAGAATACACACGAGAGCAAGAGTTCAGAAATGAATGAATCCTTCTTGAGGTATTGTAGACTAGGTCATATCAATGCGACCCGACTAGCCAAGTTACATTTAGATGCATATTTAAATTAGTTTAAATTTACATCTTATGAAACTTGCCGGTCATGTCACAGAGATAAGATGACCATATCTCCGTTTATTGGAAACAGAGAAAGAGTTAGTGAACTCTTGGGATTGATACATGCTGATGTATGAAAGTCCCCTATCTACACATGCCAAGACCTGTTCTTTGTACTTCATTACATTCTCTGATGATCTCTCAAGATTCAGACATATGTTCTTGTTGAAACACAAGTCAGAACCTTTTGAGATATTCAGAAAATGTAAGTTAGAAGTAGAGAACCAAAATATGGGTAAAAGTATTATGTCCTTTGATGTGATCAAGGAGGAGAATATTTGAGCACGGAATTCCTGGACTATTCTAAAAGAGAATGAGATTCTCTCTCAGCATTACTCCTCCGTATACACCACATCACGTTGGTGTATCGGGGCGGAGCAATAGCACCCTATATGATATGGTGTGCTCTATGATGAGTACTACTGAGTTTCCTATTTCCTTTTGGGAGTTATGCACTTGAGAAGCTGCATACCTATTGAATAGGATTCAAATCAAATCAGTTGCCTACCACTTCATATGTGATATGGAATGGGAAGAGCCCATATCTTAAGCATGTTAAGATTTGGGGTTGTCCGGCCTATGTCTGAAAAGCAAAATCCGGACAAGCTCGAGGTAAAGTCAGTTTGTTGGATATCCCAAGCATTCGCAATGGAATGTCTTCTACCAAATAGAGGAATAAAAGATGTTTTGTTTCTCAGCATGCCACCTTTGTGAAAGGGAATTTCTTGTGAAGAAATTAGTGTTCATGAGGTAGAACTGGAAGGAGTTCTGGCTATAAAAACTGCAGCTGATGATTTGGTAGAACCAAAGGATTCAATAGTAACCAACGAACCTCAGCCTCTCCGCCGATCCAGTAGGGTTCCTCTCCCACCTGAGAGATACTTCGGTTTCTCTATGACAGTGGGAGCGAGGCTTGCATCATGAGATGATGACCCAACTAGTTTCGAGCTGGCCATCAGGAGTAGGACTCTGTAAGAATGGCTGGGTGCTTATCGATCTGAGATGGAATCCTTATACACCAACAAAGTATGGACTTTGGTTGCTTTATCTGAAGGGTTAAATCCCCATCAGGAGCAAGTATATCTTGAGAAGATTACTTGGTGTACATGGAAAAGTTGAGATTTTCATAGCTATGCTTAAAGTCCATCCAGATCCTACTTGCCACTGCTACATACCATGACTACGATATCTGGTGGTTGGGTGTCATGACTACTTTTCTAAAATGATGTTTTGGAAGAGAGCATCTATAAGTACACAGCCAGAGGGCTTCGTAGACAGTGGGAGCAGCGGAAACGTGTGCAAGATGTTTTATGTGATAAAACATGCATTGCGGAGTTGGAACATCTGTTTTGATATGGTAGTCAAAGAGTTTGACTTCATCAAAATGGTAGATGAACCTTGTATGTACAAAAAGGTAGTAGGGAGTATGGTGTTAATCCTCGTAGAGTACGTGGATGACATACTCTTGATAGGGGAGTAGTTTCCTATGCTACGCTCGGTCAATCTCCGCTTATCACAAGGATTCTCCAATTAGGATCAAAGTGATACCTCCTAAATTCTGGGTTTTGGATCTATGAGATAGATCTAATTGGATGTTAGGATACTCACTAGTTGTAGTGAGATGGTATCAATCGATCCTGGGGAGAATCACTGGAAAGGTTCCAGGGTATAAGGAAGACTGAATGTCAGTCGCAGGCATTGTCTTTACCCTCAGTGGAGGGACGGTATGTTGGAAGAGTTCCAAGCTAGATACCGTGACATACTAGACGATTAAAGGCAAGATACATCGTTACCAAGGATGCTAACAAAGAGGCAGTCTGGATATATATAAGTTCATGAGATGAACTTCGTTCCTACCATTGTGTGACAATGGAGTTGTGGTTTTAGCCAAGGAACTACCGTCCCATCAGAAATCTAGATATAATTCTTAGGTAGTATCACCTGATCATGGAGATGGTTGATCTCCAGGGAGATCGAGGTTTGGAGAGTAGACACAGAGGACAACAGCGCGGATCCACTCACAAAGGCCTTTTTCCCAGTAGAGACTTTTATGGGATGGTTGAGTATGAGATACTTCAACCGCAGCTAATTGTTGGGTATGTGATACCACAACAGATGGCCCTAGTGCAAGTGGGAGATTGTTAGTTATATGTATGCCCTAGAGGCCATTACAGTACATACGATGTATATTGTAGTGGATGCTTGGACATATATAGGGAGGACTTTCTTGCTCGACATGATAGTATGCTATCTGGTTACTCTTTACCTTAACGTGTATACTGATTGTCTCTCTGTTATATGTTGGTAAAGCCCTTAGGATGTGTACTTGACTACCTGGACTATGATGCGGATCATACTAGTGGGGACATGGTAGTCCATAAGTACATCCTTCAAGGTCCCTAGTCGTGGGTGTATCGAGACAGGGCATCGAAGCACCAGAGTAGACTAGCGTATACGCATCTTGACCCATATGATGGGCGATGGATGATCCCATATTCATCGGTGTTTGACATCAAGGATGGTGTACGGGTGCTCAGTGGAGACTGGGTACACTGGACAGACTCGCCGAGAACTCCCAGATGGTATTATACCTTACGTCAGATGGCAGTTCTCCGGTGACACTGATACAGAGTAGTTTGTTGACCCGAGATCGTCATAGAGTCATGTGTGATTCCCACTGTGCTTTGATTTCCATCATACCACGTCCAAGTGGGCGTGCAAAAAGGTGGCTTTTGGGTACAGTCCCGAATCACATGGAGGCAATGAGCGATAGGAGGGGATTCGTCTCTCCCGGTATAGGGAGTTGATGTTGTGCTGTGCTCGATTGGCTATAACCGGAAATCCCTAGCCAGGGTTGCTGAGATTTACTGGTAAGTGTTATCAGTAGTTTCTCGAACTGTTATAGACCTCATATCGACACGACTTATCGAGCTACCGGGGTCTGACGTTTACCACCCCTAGGAGAGATATGCGACATATCAGACGACGAGACCAGACTGTACGGGAGTGTTACTGATTGGATTCACAGGAGAATGTACAGGCTTGCTTGTTGATCTTCTGAGTGCTTAATACCTGGGTGGCTGTTACGTTTAGCTGACCGCTTGCAGCTTGTGGGTGTTTGATATGATCATTACCTACTGCCTGCGTATTGACGATTCTTTAGAGTCCTACACGAAGGTTTCTTAGCTCAGGCAAAACGGAGTAGGGGCACATATGTGATATGTGCAGGACCGAGGATAATGCGGTATATGATACCGTATTGGATTCTCGCGATATGAGATATCGTCCGGGTATATGTGATATAGCCGGGTCATCGTATTAGTCGGTTATTTGTGAAATAGCCGGATTATTGGATCAAGTGTTGATTCGATAATTTAATGTATAATAATATATATGATATATTAAATTACATTAACTAATATTAGCTCACTAAAAGATTCATTTTCTCACGGGATAATACATTGATATATATGCGATATATGTTAATTGTATTATTTTCTATTGTTACAAAATATATTGTATATATGATATATAATATTGTAACATGTTAGGGTTACAAATTTAACATTGGTTTAGGGTTAAAACTTGGTTAGGGTTTGGATTAGGGTTAGCTTTTGCATGAAGCTTCCATGAAGCTTCATGAAGCTTTGACTTTGTGGTTGCTTGATATTTTTTGTGAGATATTATGTTAACCCAATCCAAACCATTAACTCTAGTTAACTCTCTACAAGGGTTAACTCTTTCATGCTTAACCCTTGGTTAGATTTGTAACCACTACAATAATTCATTGTTCATCACAAAAGGATTAAGTGGTCATCTTCATTCATCTTCTTCATGCTTGAGTTCTTTATTGAAAAAGCTTTCTTTTGTGATGAAAGTGAGTGAGAAAAAGATTATAAATGAGAGAACAAATCCTACTTCATCATCCTCATCTATCCTTGCCATTTAGATGAGGGTGTTCACATCATTTCATGAGTGATAGCTTGTGCTAACGAAACTTCAAGGTAGATCATCTTTGTATCGAAGATCGGAAGCAAAGGTTGCATCATTCTCTTCGTGAAGCCTCTCGAGAGTCCAGAACACGATGATCACAGCGAAGGGACCTCAACACGGAGCTTAAGAAGTGAAGGACCGGATCTACAAAGGTTGTAATCCCTCTCACTTAGTGTTAAAGAGTTTAACATGCTTGTTTTCGCCTAAAGCCTAGTTTAAGATCCGGCTTCGGGTTGTTTGGCACGGCTAAAATTTTAATCGGGTATGGTTGATGCCTCGTAGACCCTTGTGCGTGTGCCTAGCAACCCTACAGAGGGAGCACCAGCTTTTCGCAAAATTCTCCAAGTGCGCATTCTGGCTGGACACCGTAGACTTCTTGGATCACGTGATTACATGAGATGGTATATGTGTGGACCCGAGGAAGATCGAGGCCGTTCAGCATTGGCTCAGACCCACATCAGTTACGGAGATCCGCAGCTTTCTAGGACTGGCTAGCTACTACAGGCGATTTGTGCAGGACTTCTCCCGTATTGCTACACCTTTGACCGGGTTGACTCAGAAGGGAGTTCCTTTCGATTGGACGAAGGAGTGCGAGCACCGTTTTCAGCAGCTACGAACTCGACTGACTACGGCGCCGGTGTTATCTTTGCCTTCAGGATCGGGCGGATTTTTGGTCTTTTGTGATGCTTCTCGAGTGGAGCTAGGGTGCGTATTGATGCAGCATGACAGGGTGATCGCGTATGCTTCACAGAAGTTGAAGAAACACGAATAGAACTACCCCACTCACGATTTGGAGATGGCTGCAGTGGTCTTTGCACTTAAGATCTGGCGACATTACCTATACGGCGAGTCGTGTCAGATATTCACTGATCACAAGAGCTTAAAGTATATATTTCAGCAGCGGGACCTAAATCTTAGACAGCGTCGTTGGATGGAACTAGTAAAGGACTACGATTGTAAGGTCTTCTATCACCCGGGCAATGCGAATGTAGTAGCGGATGCTATGAACAGGAGGCCCGGGGGTAGTCTATCTTGCTTGAGCGCGGTGCAGAGGCAGTCGTCGGCAGATTGGCAGATTTTATGCGACAGCCGAGTGCAGTTCGAGTTTACGCCGATCGGGGGACAGATTGCGCATGTTCGTGCACGCCCACAGTTGCTTGACCGTATACATGAGGTACGGTACAGTGATGACCGTTGTTCGGATATCATGGCACAGATTGGACATGGCAGATTTTCCGAGTTCGTGATCGATGATCAGGGGATACTGCGATTTGGGACTAGACTGTGCGTACCCGATACTGAGGGACTGCGGCGCGAGATTCTTGAGAAGGCACATCGATCGGTGTACAGTGTTCATCCGGGTTCCACCAAGATATACCATGATATGAGAGATGTTTACTGGTGGGACGGAATGAAGAGGGACATCGCAGATTTCGTGTCGAGATGCCTGACTTGTCGGCAAGTCAAGGACGAGCACTAGAGGCCCGCGGGAGAGCTACAACCGTTACCCATTCCGGAGTGGAAATGGGAGCAGATTTCCATGGACTTCATTGTGGGTCTACCCCGGACTAGTCGAGGGTATGACTCCATCTGGGTGATCGTGGATCGTTTGACGAAAGCGGCTCACTTCCTGCCGGTGAAGACGACTTTCGGATTTGCTCAGTATGCCCAGATATACATCGACAAGATTGTACGACTGCAAGGAGTCCCGACGTGTATCGTGTCCGAATGAGGCACCCAGTTTACCAGCCGACTATGGCAGAGGCTTGAGGAAGCTTTGGGCACCCGCTTGAGTTTCAGCACAACATTTCAACCGACAGCCAGTCAGAGCGGACTATTCAGACTCTCGAGGACATGCTCCGAGCGTGCATCTTAGACTTCGGAGGTAGCTGGGATCATCATTTACCCTTGGTAGAGTTCTCCTACAACAACAGTTTCCAGGAGACCATTCAGATGGAACCATTCGAGGCTTTATATGGTAGGAGATGCAGATCGCCCGTCTGTTGGACAGAGCTCAGCGAGAGCAGTATCTTAGCGCCGTAGATTGTTGAGGAGACGACCGCGAAGATCCAGTTGATTCGCGATAGGATGAGAGCAGCCAAGAGTAGGCAAAGATCTTATGCGGACCATCGTCGGCGCGGACTTGAGTTTTCTATTGGCAATCATGTTTTCTTAAGGGTCTCCCCAATGAAAGGTGTGATGAGATTTGGGAAGAAGGGGAAGCTTAGTCCCATGTAAGTGGGCCCCTTCGAGATCCTCGAGCATGTTGGTGCAGTTGCGTATCGGTTAGACCTTCCGCCCAGTTTCCCAGATGTGCACCCCGTATTTCATGTTTCGATGCTCCGCAAGTATCTTCATGATCCTTCGCATGCGATTGAGCACCCGACGATCCAGCTGGAGCGCGACCTTTCTTTTGCAGAGCAGTCGGTGGTCATGTCACGACCCGAGTATTTCGACTCGTGACCGGCACTTAACCACGCTACGTCTACAGGCGTAGCGCGACTAAGTAAGCCGAACCCAGAAATCAAAACCATTTAAAAATAGTGAGTGTTGAAAACATTTAGTTAAAGCTTTTAGAAAACCTTAAATAATTCAATAAGTTCCTTTTAAAGTTACTTAATCATTTGAATAATTTTGGCAGCATTTCCTTTGTAAAAGTAGCCCCGAGACCGGGTACAAAACAGGATATAAGTGAAATGAAATGTAATGAAATGAAACATCCCCAAACGGGAGCAATCACGCCCAACGGCGGAAACCAACATCACAAGAGTAAAATACGACGCCGTAGCGAAGAATAAGCAATAAGTAGACATCACAGAATAAAAACTGCATATAAAAACAGTCGGCTCCTACGAGCTCGACACCAGAATACAAAATATACATCATCATCCTCACACAGTATCTAAGTCCAGTACATAAATGGTAGATGGAGAGTACTAGATACAAAAGGGATACAATAAAAGTACTCAGAATACCACAACCCACCTAAATGCAAAACAGCTCTCACCGCAACTGTAGTGGTATCTGTAGCCAAAAGATGCAAAAGACAGCCTGCCGCGACTATGCTGAGGGCAACCTGCAAATACTGTGGCACAACGGGGGTGAGTTGCCAACTCGTGAATAGAGATAACATATAAAGGTAATCGCGAGCATGCACGTACTGCGCTACTCTAACAAATGCCAGCAGATAATATCCATGCGTAATAAGCAGTTCGTGCAATAATCATGCAGATGCTCTATCAGGTAAAATAACTACAGGATGAGATGTATGGTAATCAATGCTGAGCACGGGATAAACAACATCTACACGGAAAATCAACGTGGAAAACAATCGGTGCCCACAACAGCACCCAAATCCCAAATAACTCAGGCGCCGGCACACCCATCGGCCCTCAAATCCTGTAAACCTCTGAGAAATCACGAGTGCCCAACATCGGCACCCAAAACCTCATAAAATACTCGTGTCCAGCATCGACACGCAAAACCTCAAATATCGGGCTCCGTCAGTCCGGATCAGCCCACGGGCTCCGTCTGCGGTATCGGCCCTCGGCCCCGGCAGTACGGATCATCCCGCATCCACCTCTCGACTCTGGTCGGTATCCTCCGGATAACCGCCAGGTCTAACCAATCACCGGTAGGTACTCGCCACCCTGCCAGGCTCATCGTCTACTCCACGAAAAACATTTCTCGCCCCGGGGAACCATACCGGGTCCACCACGAACCCGCAAACGGATCATCCATCTCCTCGAATCGGGTTTCAAGCACACGTCTCAGCACCGAGAAAACGCGTGGTGGACGCACCAAAATATCATATCACGAGGAACCGGGTTTTCAAATAGTGCATCTTTTCTTAAAAATCCCACGGTCCTCAAACCAGAAATCACATGAAAATCCAACACCAAGAAGTAAATCCAATGCGATGTGCCATGTACATCAATCCATGATATAGGTATAGAGGAAAACCGCTTTTAAAATTAGTTTCCGTTTTTAAAGATATCATGCGGCTCCCAATTTTCATGAAAGTCATATCGAATCATATATGAAATGAACTACAGCAATATAATCATGGCAGTTCTACAGTGAGTGTGTCATGGCAATTACTAACGGTGTGTGTGTAGCATGCAGATCAGTGCTCGTGCAACATGAACCGTTAGTAATAGTGCGGTGTTCTATCAATTCTAAGCATACATACAGCAGGGGATGCAATATGCAATGACAGTACATGAGGTAAATGCAACATATAATAATAAGGTCCTATCAGCCCTGACGCATAACGCCATGCGGGCGATATCCCCGTAGATGTTAAATCTACTCACCGAAGTCTCGCGCTAAGTGTAGCCGACGACTTGCTTGCCCTTCTTCGCAGCATCCGTCTCACTCGCCTGCGAACCTAAAATCACATAACGTAAATCACACATAAGCTTAACTTCACAAAAACGTGGTATTATGGTCCAACTAGAAACCCGTGTCGCAAACCAATCGCGCGTGTGCGCGATACGCTAAGACGTGTGATCACGCGCCTGAAACTACCCTGACGCGTCGCGATACGCAGAAACCCCAAACTCACACACGTATCACGCGTGTCGCGAAGGTTTAGAAAATACGAGAAATAGGTAATAAGCCCCAGATTTTTATACAGAACTTAACTTACAAAAATATATATATCATAACACTACACACAGCAGAATACACCCAAAGGACCAAACCCCAACCCAAACCCTACCCATCTGGCCGCAAATTGCGGCCAGATCGAATATTTCGGCGGCCTCAACATGAAGAAAGGGGGTCGGGTTCTACCTGGGGTATCAGAACCTAACAAGTATACTGCAGTCTTCTCAAAATTAATCTGAACTCATCGGGTCGATAGCAGTTTCCAGAAACTCAAATTTTGCCTTAAACGACGAAATGCATCAAATAGGGATCTGGTGGTAATTTAGTGCAATTGGGGGCTAAGCTGGGTTGGAATGGCCTTAACAACACTCTATCAACCTACTGAAACCAAAACACACCTCACTTGGCCAAGGTTCTCACTAAACGCCTCATATCCCACTAAATCGCACCAAAAACCACTAACCGAAGAAAAACTACCCTAAACAAGTAAGCTAGGGAGTAAGTTTAGGAAATATACCTCACAATCGACCCTAGGGAGCTGGAGGAAGAAGATGAAGTGAAGGGATGGGGCTGCTGTCGAAGTTGAGGCTGTTGCTGCTGCTAACTGCTGCTATTGGTGCTGGTGCTGTTGCTGGAATGCTTGCTGCTGCTGTGAAGTCTGCTGCTGCTGCTGAGCTGCTTGCTTCTGCTGGTGCTGAAGTGGTAAGTGTGTGTGTGTGTGTGTGAGTGAGGTTGAGAGAGAGAAAACAAAACAATTGAGAGGAAATCATCACTCCAATGTCAACCCCTCACTCTCTCTCTCCTCATTAATTGCAAGCATGGCTCAAGCCATGATGCACTCTCTCTCTCCCTCACCAAGTCAACACCCTAAGGAAATTCAAATTAAATCAACTATTAATTAACTAAATAAACTCAATTAAAACCCAAAAGACTTAATCCCCATGATTAACCCACCATGGTTACTAATCATGGTAATAACTCATTTAAAACCCTTAGTTTACATGCACATGTGTGTGCAAGCCTAGGAAAATTTTAGATAAATATTTATTAAATTAGGAAAAATATTTGAAACACAATTTGGTAAACTTTTCATTAAAAACCCTTTATTTAAATATAATTAGTCACTAACACATCCTAAGGTGTTACAGGTCATCTTGGATCGACAGGTGAAGAAATTGAGATCGAAGGATATACCATCCGTAAAGGTCCTTTGGCGTGGCCCAGGCAACGAGGAGGTCACCTGGGAGACCGAGAGCGAGATGAGGAAGAAATATCCCCATCTCTTTGACGGTACGCGAAGTTAGATTTTTAAATTCCGGGACCGAATTTCTTTAAGGGAGGTAGATTGTAACGCTTTGAAATTTGTTTAGGTTAATTTCACGTTAGTTAGTAAAGATGCGTGTTTTTCATAAAAACCCGTAAATCTTGTTTTCCTTAATTACTTTTCCTAAGCTAGGTTTAGTGTTACTACATGCACACTTATCATTTGTTTTGTAACATAGGTTAAGTGTAACCATGTTATTTTCATTTTTCTAGCATGGTTTATATTCCCACATTAATCCAATTAAACCATTTAATTTTAAAATTTAAATGAGGGAATGGGAGGTATGGTGGTTAGGTGAAGTGGCTTGACCTTTTGACCATCTTTCTCTCTCTTTTCTCTCTCCCCCTCTCATTCTGAAAATTTCTGCAGAGAGCTGCTGCAGCAGCAACATTTTCATCATCTTTTTCTTCTTTCACTTCTCTTTGAATCCATATACAAACCCTACACAAAAACCCCTTTTTACTTCAAAAAACCTTGGAAAAATGGCTTCTTTGTGGACTTGGGTGACAAGTCAGTGCATTTGAGGGCAAGGGCTGGAAAATTGAGTTCACTATGATCTTTTGAAGGTATCAAACTCACCCTTAACACCTTAGATCATAACTTATAGTTTTGTTAGCTAAAAATCGTATTTTGTGTATTTTTAGTGCTATTGAAGGGAATTTTGTGAAGCTTGTGATAGGTTAACATTTTTGTGGCTTGTTTAGCTTAATTAAGTGCTTATAGTGTTGTTTTAACCTAGGGTTTGTTACAGGTTGCACTAAAATACCTTAATGTATTGATTTAGTGTTAAATTAGCTTTTTGACTTGGTTTTGTGCTCTGTGGTGATCTGCTTGTGACCCGATGGCTTCAGGAAAAAATTGTTTTTACTGGAGCAAGTACACTAGGTTTAGAGAACTGTAACATTTCAAAAAAATAAAGTATTATTTTTGGGAATTTTCATAATTTAAAATTAATTTTTAATGAATATTTTAATAGTCGGTATAATTAAATACCGATAAATGGGGAAAATTCCGGAGAAAATTTTGGAAATTCTAAAATAGGTTATTTTATGGAAATATGCCATTTACAGTTTTTATGATGAATTATATGCGACTTTAGTGTTAATCGCGATCAAAAATCGCTAATTGGATTTTTGTGCAAAATTGTGCACATAACATTTTCCACACTTGTATCATGTTATGGACTCATGATGGCTTAGGGTTGAACCATTTGGTTAAGGTTAGGGTTGACTTGTGGCTAGAGAGAGAGAGAGGAGGCATGATGGATGTGCTATGACTTGCATTTATGTTGAGTGAAGATGATAGGAGTTAACTTCACTTCACTTCAAGCCTTTTTGCTTATCCCTCTCACATCTCTCCCTCTCACTCACATACCCTCAAATATCAGCAACAAAGCATCAGCCCCTAACAACTTAGCCCCATACCTACACACTCACATCAGCAACAAAAACATCAGCCCCCATATCAACTAGCATCAGCTGCTGCCCAAAACATCAGCAACTTGCAGCAGCTGCAGCCACCCCAGCCCCTAGTATCAGCTGCCACTATGCCATCAGCCATCAACACCCCCTAGATACTCTACACCAGCTGCACACAACTACAACACTCCACCATATATCAGCCACAGCCCAACACTTCAGCTGCTGCCTCACACACAGAAAAATAAGACAAAAGAAAAATGGCAAGCAGCAGCAACAACCTGAACAGCAACAGCAACAAGGGAAATCAGCCAAGGAGCAGCTCCACAGCAGCAGCAACCCCTCTTCACTTCCTCCTCCTTCCCCCTTCATCCTAGGATTCCCTTGAGGTATAATCTCACAACCCAACTCCTAACTTGCAAAGTTATAGTTGTTTAACTGAAACTTAGTGTTATTATGTGGATTAGTGCTAGTTTAGGCAAATTTGAGTGAGACTTGACCAAGGGTTGGTTGTGATGGTTAGTATAACCTTATTAGGTGTATTTGAGACCAGTTTAACCAAGATTTCCCCAGATTTCCAGTTGGTTAACTCAAAGTTTCAAACTTGGCGTATTTTATCGATTTTGTCGACTTTTTGACCTTTCTGAGATCTGCTTTCACACCGGGAACCCTAAAATAAAATTGACTTGGCAGTAAGCTGTGTAGGCACCCTGGAACCATCCCACAAAACCCTAGCACCCACCTCAAATTCATGGCCGCAGATATATCCCTTCTGGCCGCAATTTGCGGCCAGACTAGGGTGAAACTGCCTCGTTTTGCGTGCACGGCTCTATTTCATGTAAACTTGACCCTGGGTATGTCTAGTTTTGACTGATTCCAGTTAGGGTAGAATCTGGGTTGATTTTCTTGAGTTGGCGCATGATTTACGACTTTTTTTCGTATGGATTTTGGTATTCGATGATTCGTTTCTGTCGGGTGGCGTTTGAACGCCGACGACAGAGGGGTATTGACTGTGTTTGCACGCAAGGCTACAGGTTTTTACCTATGAGCGTAGCGCGCACCATTTTGGCTTCTGACATGGTTTTCATGTGTTTTAGCGTGTGATATACTTGTAGGTACCCCGCGTGGCGTCGAGGCGTTAGAGATGCAAATGGCGACATCGGCACCGGCACACATAAGAAAGGTGAGTAGATTTATATCTACGGGGAGAAGTCGGGTGGATGGCGTATAGCACCCCCGCAATTCGTCGTGATGTATACGGATGCGTATACACACTTACAAATATTATATGTCATTTGGGATTAATGATAATGTTAAGATGGATTTTAGTGTGTTAGATTGGTGAAAGGTTACGAAGCCTAGGGTAGTGGGTGCACCACACATACATATTCACACATACATACTTGCATACATCCTTATTATATATGTGGTTATGGGCTTCTTATAGATATGTGTTCACGTGGGTATGGGACTATGTGTTCACATACGGATTTGAGGATGATACTTGGGATTGAGATGAGTCAATAAGAGTTGATCTGAGATTATGATATCGGTGATTGGCAGGATTCATACTTGATATACGTCCTGATATGATAGCGGGTCTTGGATGATAATGCCATAGGAATAGTAATATATATAAAATGATCGACATGTGATTATGATACGAGATAGGATATGTTATGATATGAGATGACAAGATATTTATGATAGGCCTCCTTGGGCGTTGTTTACTCCTTGAGATGCTATGTGCTGATGATATCGTTTTTCTAGAGGCTGTCAATCGGAAGCCGGATTATGATTATATTGACGATATATGATGATGATATTGATTCATACGAGACTGTCGATCAGTAGTCATATCATAATTATAGTGATGATGTTAGCCTTGTACTAGACGTAGGTCAGTACCCAGATTATGATATTTGACATAGAGAATACTAGATGAATGATATGACAAATGTGATATTGACCCGTACCCAGATTTGGGGATGCCGTACGACGGATTTACGTACGAGCTGTAATTTGATGTTTGATCCGCACTCTTGACTTGGGAATAACCGATTATAGCAATATGGTATCGGATGTGATATTATCTAGGCGGGATCACCGACTATATGTATATATATGTATCGACTCAGAGGTTTGGCGGTTTCCCTTACCTACTGTTAGATTTAGCTCAGCCTTATAGTGGTGTAGCTATATGACTCTTATGACATTAGATGCAGTTTAGCTATCATTGTGTTTGGTATTCAGCTCCGCACATTATTATTGTTGCTCTGCATCGCATACTTATTGTGATTCATATTATATTGTTGACATTATGCTGTTAGGACACCAACACCATTACCGATGATGCGTATGTACCACGTACACTTACTTGCCAGTTCACACACATCTTTATCGGTAATTACCATGTCACTACACAGTAGTATTATTGCTGCAGGATATGACCCTTGTATGTGCATATTATTATTCCATGTTGCATTATATACTGTTATACTTGCACTTCATTGATATGTCGCATACATCATGTTTTCTGATTATGCGCATTGAGATATGTTGTTTCTATGATATTCTGGATTTGGGAACCATGGTATTTCAAAGAGATTATGTAATTGTTTAAAACCCCGGTTACCCCTAATATGATATTTCAGTGCGTCCACCATGTGTTTTCTCGGTGCTGAGAGCGACATGTGAAACCCGATTCGAGGAAGCGGATGAGGCCGATTGCGGGCACATGGTGGGCCCGGTGCGGTACCCCGGGGCAAGAAGATCGCAGGAGATGGCGTTGAGCCTGGCAGGGGAGCACTACCGACCGGTGATTTTACCCGACGCGTCGGATATCCGGAGGATACCATCGTGGTCTTGAGATTGATGGTAGGGGCCGGTCTGGATTGACGGCGCCCTAGATAGTGAGGCTTATCAGAGGCATTGAGATATTGAGATTGAGGCTATGTTTTGTGCCGATGCTGGGCACAGGTTTCATGATGTTTTCCATGATGTTGACTATATCCTCATACGTAAATGCATGATGCTTATTGTCATTGGGTGACACATGGACGGGATCCACCTATATACAGACATTGATCACATATAGACTTTGATTACATTGATCATACTTTCATGCATTCATACATCATTCATATGATACATTGCTACCTGAGGCACTGACATTGACACGGGTACATGGGATTACATTTGGGTTAGATAGTTACCCTAGTCATGGTTATATAATTGAGGATTATATATTTTGATCGTATAACCTAGGATTGCGTCATACATACGATTTTCAGTTCGTAGATGTTTTCTATTCACGAGTTGGCAACTCACCCCCGTTGTGCCCCAGTTTCTTGCAGGTTTTGCCGTACGGGTTCCATTACGGCTTTGCGGGCACAGCTTCTTCAGGTGACTTGCTAGAAAGTTGGTTATTTGTATCATACCCATCATTATACTTTGTATATTATATTTCAGTTGTATCTAGAAGTTCCATCAACCAAACATGTACTTATTTGAGATAGAGACCAGTGGTGTTTATTCCTTCGACCTTAGAGTCGCGCGTTATATTTCTCTGGGTTTCATGCTGTTGAGTTCCCTTTTCTGTTGTGATCCTCGCCTTTAGGCTTTGTATATTATGTTGCAAACTAGTTGATTTACATATGGTTTTTCCTTCACTCCACTACTTTTCTTGGTTTGGATTTCTGGGCTCGACTTACTTAGAGCACGTACGCCTTGAGACGTTCGTAGCGTAAGTACCGGTCATGTTCTGTACTTTCGGGTCGTGACAAAGTTGGTATCAGAGCGTTAGGTTTTACCTTCGGAGCATAGGATGACCCTTGGTTGATGGAATAGGTGACTAAAGTAGAGTGACGTACCATGGGTATGTTCCGCGGCATATTTACGACACGCCACTCCACTTAAGAAGCCTTAGGATGTACATTTCTTGTTCAGTATTATATCCGTTCCTGATCTAGCCTCATCGGTACCTGTTATGGTTTTTCTGCCACGATTACGGGCATGGAGAGCTACGGCTAGAGTTGCGGTCAGCATGAGCTCGTTACGAACGAGGACTGACCAGGGCTTGATTCTGGCGATACACGATTGTAGAGATGTGTCTTTTGATTGTGTTTTGTGCCACGAGAGTTGGGTAGATCGCTGTATGAGATTACTCGGACGTGCGGATTGGCACCAGAGGATTGAGCCACTGATAGAGGCCAGCCAGATTTTGATGACCGTTGATGTATGGCTTATTCATGATGACTGAGCACTGTTCAGCGTGCAGACGAGTGAGCCGATTATTGCTGCGAACGACGAGATATCATCCCAGATGTTGGAGCTATTGCGGTACGAGTATACTAAGAGACGATAGAAGGTCGCTAGTCCCCGAGGATGAATGACTAGGACGTGTGGTTTGTTCGCTACCCCGATGCGAGGTCATCAGATAGATTGATTCCAGCTAGGACGACTTCACGCGGAGACGTTGAGAGTCGACAGAGACAATCGAATGTCAGAAACCTATTATTCCAAGTTTAAAGTATTCGGAAAGACAGGCAGGCGATTCTATGGTCCCTCTAGAAGAATGAAATCCTAACTCGACTTAATGACCGAATGAAAGCCCTTGAACCTTAGGGTTTGCGGCAGTTCTGCGGCGCTATTAGTGAGGCCTGGGTTTGCCCTTCTACGGCTGGACCACCGATGTTGTGGTATGTACTCAATACTATTATACTGTACCCAAGATGTTGAGCTCTTGAGGGATTATGAGGTCTTGACAAATTGATCGGATAACTTGACTTAATTCGGATGCTAGATGGTGAGATGCACTTCTTGGGAGACTCCAGATACGAGGATAGCCGTTGGAGCTCAGTCCATGCAGCCACGACGAGACGAGTCCGAAGCAGTCGACATTAGAGAAAAGTGGAGTAAGAGGTTTGTATAAGATCTGGATATGATGACGTTCCACTCCGCCGACATCAGAGATGCGATACGCATACCGAGGCATTATACTGGATATACCTTCTAGAAGGAGTCGCGATGAGTATGTAGCCGTTCCGGAACAAGGAGCAGATATAGTAAAGGACGATGACTCCCGGACAATTGGCAGAGACGAGACTTAGAAGAGACCGTGAGCAGGATTCCTTCCAGGACACTGCCACAACGATATTTGCACCCAGGATCAGATGTATCACGTGCATTCGGATGGCCAGAGGCCGTCGCCAGTGACATACTGCTTTGCGAGTGGTCGTGAGGATTGACCGAGAGATGACCAGAGAAATGCCAGAACGGAATCGTCCCCGTTAGCATGTCTGACAGGGCTGACGAGCCGATGGATCGTGAGATTGGTAATCCACAGAGAAGACTTGGACCCAGGCGTGGCCATGTTACGCACACCAGCAGGTCAGAGTTCATGATCGTCGACGAGATATGCTATGAGTGACCACGACAGTTGGCCAGAGATTCTTGGAGGATGCGCTTGCGCGGGACTATTCCGCCATACTTGATTTCGGTATTTTGGGCGATTTATTCGCATGAGTTGATTTTGACAATTGAGGATTTACGATTTTCGCACAGTTGTTGCACTTGATATCGTTTTCGTGCCTTGGTTTCACATGGTTGTGATTTTATGGGTTTTAGACATTTGAGTTGATTTTGTGCGTATGCACGCACACGATTTGGTTTTTGCACTCTGTATAGTTACATATGATTGCAGTGCAGTGACAGGTATTTTGCGCACTTGGATGCACTGGACTTCGATTTCGAGGGTGATGCTCGATATTTGTTTTGTGCATTTTATGCACCTGATTGGATTTGCGCGTGTTCGGCACTTGATATTGGATTACATGATTTCGTGCACGATGGATGCACCGGATTTGGATTTTTGCGCATGTTGGGCTCATGTTATGAGATACGATTTTGGTGCACGCCAGATGCACTAAATCGAGATTCATCGTGCATGTCAAATGCACCTATTTTTCTGTCAGGCAAACACGTGGCCTATGACAGATGCTTCGAGCACACCCGATGCACTTAGATGTTGTTTTTGTGCGCATGTATGGCACATTGATGGATTTTGATTTTCGTGCGCACCAGACGCAGGTAGTATTCTTATGCACATTTTGGGATTGATTTCTTATGGAGCAGTACGTTTTATGATATTGCGATTTGTTTTCGCACTGAGCAGGACTAGTCAGAGGACAGTGCCTGGATCTATTTTGCATGCAAAGATAGATTTCAAGGGATTTCCAACAGCGAGCTATAGTCTCATTATTTACATACGTGTCTGATGCGACACGAGACTTTTGGAACGAGGGGACCCTTCTAAATTGTTTTTAAAACGGCGGGTCGTGAATGTTAAACAAAAGGTATATACGTATATGGCTATTTTCTTATAAAGACGTCCGCCACTGTGCAGTTTTATGGGCATTACACATTGACTTTAAAAAAAAAATTGGCATGCATTCCCTTCAAGATATTTACATATACGGATTTGGTATTTACATATATAGTTCCGATTTCTAGCATATCGGTTTTGCCTTGGATTTGGCATTCGTGTTTCACCTTGACTCCGATGATTGCGAGATGCTTGACGTAGTTTTGTTTTCGAGTTATCTGCTCGTTACGCATGTGCATGTATTGCGCTACGATGTGTTCTATGGATTGATGATTTCGTAGCCCCGTTGATTTGGACATTTTATTGAAATGTTTTAGAATTTGGAGGTTTAAATTTAAATTCGGGGACCGAATTTCTTTAAGGGGGAAGACTGTAACATTTCAAAAAAATAAAGTATTATTTTTGGGAATTTTCATAATTTAATATTAATTTTTAATGAATATTTTAATAGTCGGTATAATTAAATACCGATAAATGGGGAAAATTCCGGAGAAAATTTTGGAAATTCTAAAATAGGTTATTTTGTGGAAATATGCCATTTACAGTTTTTATGATTAATTATATGCGACTTTAGTGTTAATCGTGATCAAAAATCACTAATTGGATTTTTGGCTTTTTGTGCAAAATTGTGCACATAACATTTTCCACACTTGTCTCATGTTATGAACTCATGATGGCTTAGGGTTGAACCATTTGGTTAAGGTTTGGGTTGACTTGTGGCTAGAGAGAGAGAGAGGAGGCATGATAGATGTGCCATGACTTGCATTTATGTTGAGTGAAGATGATAGGAGTTAACCTCACTTCACTTCAAGCCTTTTTGCTTATCCCTCTCACATCTCTCCCTCTCACTCTCATACCCTCAAACATCAGCAACAAAGCATTAGCCCCTAACACCTTAGCCCCATACCTACACACTCACATCAGCAATAAAAGCATCAGCCCCCATATCAACTAGCATCAGCTGCTGCCCAAAACATCAGCAACTTGCAGCAGCTGCAGCCACCCCAGCCCCTAGAATGAGCTGCCACTATGCCATCAACCATCAATACCCCCTAGCTACTCTACACCAGCTGCACACAACTACAACACACCACCCTATATCAGCCACAGCCCAACACTTCAGCTGCTGCCTCACACACAGAAAAATAAGACAAAAGAAAAATGGCAAGCAGCAGCAACAACCTGAACAGCAACAAGGGAAATCAGCCAAGGAGCAGCTCCACAGCAGCAATGTAACGTTTTAGAAATCGTTTTCTGTTTTTTTCTGTTTTTGGGTGAAATTCGTCGGTATTTTCAGTTTTATACCGATTGTGATCAAACGGCCATATCGACTTGCCAGCACCTAGTTTTGATAAAATAAAGCTAGTGCGCAAACTTTGGGAGTATATGGGACGTTTTGGTCCAATTTGAATTTTTCCCAATTTTAATATTATTTTAATCCGGTTTGCACATTTTTGGAAATCTTCTCTTTGCATCTTTTCTTAAATTTTTCTTGAGTACCTAAACCACATAATATTCTAAGTGAGTGTGTGGACAAGGTTTTAAGTTAAAAAGAAAAGAAAAGAAAAGAAAAGAAGAGAAGAGAAGGTGCATGCATGTGTATTTGTGTGTGTGAATGCATTTATTTTTGGAAATTGCATGGAAATTTCCCTTTCTCTCTCTCCTCCCCCTCTCCTTGGCCGAGCCCTCTCCCCTCTCCTGCCTTGTGCAAATTTCTATCTCTTTTCCTCTCAAAACCTTCACAAATCCATCATCTTTCATCAATTCTTCACAAAAAAATTCCATTTTTTCTTCACCTCATCTCTTGTTCTTGCCTTGGAGCATGCAAGCTTGGATCTTGGTGTTCTTTTGTGTAGGTAAAATTCTTTTATTGTTATTTATGTGTTTTAAGTGTAGTTTAGCTAAATAGTTTCAGTTTAGAATGTTTTAAGTTAGGGTTTGTGTGATATACCGTATTTTGGTATTGGTTTGTGGTTTCTAGGATCAGCTTTGACCCGGGAAGTTTACTGAGAAATTAAACAATGTTGTAGTGTTGTACTAGGGAACCTGGAGCACCACCTTCGAGATGGACCCCAGGCCACCGGCCAGGGCCGGCGACGGCAAGAGGAAGGGCCGGCGACGCCGGCCATGCTGGAGAGTTTGGGTTTGGGTTTTTGTCTGTAGGTGTCTGCTGTGGTTTGGGTTCTTCTGGTCTTGTTTGTTTGTTTAGTTTTCACAGTAGGAAAAATCTGGGATCAATTATGTAGTTTCTAGTGTTTTGTGTCCGCGCGATACGTGATACGACACGGGTCGTGCACTTTTCGTGGTTTTGCTCTTAAGTTGTTTTCGTCGTGTCGCTACTCTCGTTAGCCACGATACGAACACTTAAGAGGTGGTTGTGTGTTGTTGTGTCGGTTAGGTGTAGCTGTTCGTGTTTTAGAGTTATTATTATTATTTATATTTGCTTGTTTATATGTTGCAGGTTCGCAGGCGGAGACTACGGACACTGCCACAGGGGGATACATGTGGTAGACTTCATCTAGCTTGGAGTGTGGGTGAATAGATTTAACATCTACAGGGGAATCGCCCGCATGACGTTATGCGTCTGGGCAAGAAATATTTATATTGTCGCATATTCTATGTCATGTTTAGAATTGCGCATATACCTTTCTGCTTGGTGATAATTGTGCTTGGACTAGTATCCTTAGGACACTGCACTATTATTGACGGCTCAGATTGCGAGAGCACTGATTGTATGCCACACACACCGTCAATAATTGTCATGTCATACACAACCCACATTTAGAAATTATATTGTCTGGTTAGGGACATTGTGACATTGATACATATTTCTTATCGTTTATAACTTAGACTTTGATATGCTAGTTCCTGTTTACTTATAGGATTTTGTACCATTAGTGTTAGGTACATACACACCTAAGGACATAGCTACAGGTGTACTTGCATTTCATACTTTACTTATACCTGATAGGTATATCACATCATCATATAGGTAGATACCTATATTTCTGCTATACCATTCATGTGTTCATTTATATCTGATTATAGCTATGCTGTTCTTTTATACGCTTTCATTACAGTTTTATGTTGCGTATACTTTATTCATGGATTATTGCATTGTTATATGGATTTTTCATGATGTTTTCTGGATTTGGGGACCGTGGTAGTTCATGAAATTATGCATACATTGAAAAACCCGGTTTCCTTGATATGATATTTTAGCAGCCACCATGAGATTTATCGGTTACGATGTGTACCCTACGCGAAGAAAGGAGGGATCCGTGTACGGGTACATGGTGGGGCCCGGAGGTACCCTGAAGCAAGAACGTTGTCGCTGTGTGAGTCGACATCGCGGTGCTAGGCGATGAGGCTTAGGGGAAGCATACTTTCCGGTGACAGGACCATTGACTCATCGGCTATCGAGTGGATACCGACGGGAGTCATGTGCGTATGGATACGTCGAGAGGCGAGGGTCAGAGCTAGGCACTCGAGCTCTCGGGATAGCGTATGATACGTACTTATCAGGGGGCCAGTCATGGAGACAGCACCTGATGGTTCAGTATTTCTGTGTCGATGCTTGGCACATTGGTTTCATGATATTTCTAATTACTCATTTGTATATATAACAGGGGATTGAGCCGCTGTTATATATGCCCTTACACCAATATTAGTGGAATGGGACACTAATATATATGTATTGCCCTCATCATATTTATTAATGTCATTGTATTTAGGATGTTAGAGCTGTGCTGGAGATTTGACTTGGGACTTAAGAAATTCATTGGGATTGGATGTTGATATTGTACATACGAGATATGTGAGATCCACTTGATGTTGTACATTTGATATATGTGAGATATACTGATATTGTACATACGAGATATGTGAGATCCATTTGATGTTGTACATTTGATATATATGAGATATACTGATATTGTACATACGAGATATGTGAGGATACGAAGGGAAAGACAAATGCAACAAAGGTAGCGGGAAAGCTTGTGGGAAAGAAAGAATGCTTTTACTGTCACAAGAGTGGACACAGGAAAAAGGATTGCAGGGCTTGGAAGGCTAGAACCCAGGATCTGAAGTAAGTTGCGGCTTCAGCTTCAGGTGTGTATGTTATTGAAAACTGTCTATCAATAAACTTTACATCCTGGGTATTGGATACCGGATCAGGATCTCATATCTGTAATTCTTTACAGGCACTGAGAAGGCGTAGGGTTTTGAAGGCAGGTGTATGACCCTCAAAGTTGCAAACGGAGCTGGCATTGATGCTGAGTCCGTGGGGGACTATCACCTGGGGTTGTCAGATGGACACGTTTTGGTTTTTCGTGATTGTTATTTTGTACCCAATGAAACCTGTAATATCATATCTGTATCTTTATTATCTAAAGAAGGTTATGAATTTGCATTTGTAAGTAATGTTGTGAACATTCACCTTAATCAAGTTTTGATTGGGTCAGGTACATTAAGCAATGGTATATACGTATTAAACCAACCACAGATTTTCAATGTCCAGAATACACACAAAAGAAAGTCTCCGGAAACAAATCAGGCTTTCTTATGGCATTGTAGACTGGGTCACATCAATGAGAGAAGGTTGACGAAGTTACATACAGAAGGATATTTGGATCCGTTCGAATATCAATCATATGCAACTTGTCAATCCTGTCTCAAAGAAAAGATGACAAAGACTCCGTTCACTGGACACGGAGTAGGAGCGAGCGAGCTCTTGGGACTCGTACACAGCGACGTGTGGTGTCCAATGTCTACGCATGCACGAAGCAGTTATTCTTACTTCATTACTTTTACGGATGACTTTTCAAGGTACGGATATATCTTATTAATGAAACATAAATCCGAAGCCTTTGGAAAATTCCAGGAATATAAGAATGAAGTAGAAAAACAAACAGCCAACAGTATCAAGACACTGAGATCTGATCGAGGTGGTGAATACTTAAGTGCCGAGTTCCTGGATTACCTAAAAGAGAATGGAATTCTCTCTCAGCTTACTCCTCCATACACTCCGCAACATAACGGTGTATCGGAGAGACGGAACCGGACCCTATTGAATATGGTACGTTCCATGATGAGTAACGCTGAGTTACCGCGATCATTCTGGGGATATGCACTAGAATTAGCTGCATACCTTTTGAACCGAGTTCCAACTAAGACTGTGCCTACCACACCATATCAGATGTGGCGTGGGAAGAAACCCTATCTTAAGCACATTAAGACATGGGGATGTCCAGCTTTTGTCAAAAAGGAGCATGCAGACAAACTCGAGGCACGCTCAGTACAGTGCAAGTTTGTGGGATATCTAAAGAACTCCAAGGGATATTCCTTCTATTGCGAAGAGGAACAAAAGGTTTTTGTTTCTCGGCATGCCCACTTCTTGGAAACTGAGTTTTTGGAAAATCAGATAAGTGGGAGCGCAATAGAACTGGAAGAAATTCCAGAACCACGAGCTATTACTGAAAGCTTAGTAGAAATAGAGGGTTCGAAAGATCAGGACATTCCTGCGCCGCTCCTCAGGAGTAGTAGGCAGTCTCATCCGCCCGAGAGATACTACGATTTTCTCATAGACGGGGATAGAGAGGATTGCATCATTGATAGTGATGAGCCGACTAGCTTCCCGCAGGCCATTCAGAGCGTTGACTCGGTAAAATGGCTGGATGCAATGCGGACCAAAATAGAGTCCATGTACACCAACAAAGTATGGACGTTGGACGTTGCTCTAGATGGGGTAAAACCCGTAGGATGCAAGTAGATCTTCAAAAGGAAGATTGGTGTAGATGGACAGGTTGAGACCTATAAAGCTAGACTTGTTGCAAAGGGTTTTCGTCAAAGACCTGGTTTGGACTATGACGAAACCTTTTCTCCAGTGGCTATGCTGAAATCCATTCGGATCCTTCTTGTCATTGCTGCCTTCCACGATTACGAGATTTGGCAGATGGACGTAAAAACCGCTTTTCTGAATGGAAATTTAGAGGAGTGTGTCTATATGGACCAGCCAGAGGGTTTCATTCAGAGTGGGAGCAGCGGAAAGGTGTGCAAGTTGCTTAAGTCCATCTATGGACTAAAGCAGGCATCGCAGAGTTGGAACATATGTTTTAATGAGACGGTCAAAGAATTTGGCTTTATCAAAAATCCAGATGAACCATGCATCTATAGTAGATTTGTAGCAAGAACTGTCGTATTCCTCGTATTGTACGTGGATGACATTCTTTTGATAGGAAATGAAATTCCTATGCTACAATCTGTCAAGGGATTCTTGTCACACAGGTTCTCCATGAAAGACCTGGGTGATGCCTCTTACATTCTGGGGATCTGGATCTATCGTGACAGATCCAAGAGAATATTGGGACTTTCACAGTCCAGGTACATCGACACCATACTGAGAAGATTCAGTATGGAAGATTCCAAGCGCGGTAATCTACCGGCTTGTCACGGGATCGCCCTCTCTAAGGAGATGTCTCCCAAGACTGATTTGGAATGGGATCGCATGTCTATTATACCCTACGCTTCTGCGGTAGGCTCTATAATGTATGCGATGTTGTGTACCAGACAAGATGTAGCTTATGCACTGAGTGTGGTAAGACAGTATCAGTCAAACCCTGGAGAGAAACACTGGATAGCGGTAAAGAACATTCTCAAGTACCTGAAAAAGACTAAGGAGATGTTCTTGGTGTATGGCGGAAAAGACCTCCGGATCGAGGCCTCTGCTGACTCCAGCTTCCAGAGTGACAAGGATGATTCCAAGTCCATGTCGGGTTATGTCTTTACCCTCAATAGAGGGGCGGTGTGTTGGAAGAGTTCCAAGCAGAAAACCGTTGCTGACTCGACGATGGAAGCGGAATATATCGCTGCTGCAGATGCCGCAAAAGAAGCCGTCTGGATAAGGAAGTTCTTGACAGAACTTCAGGTGGTTCCGTCCATTGTTGATCCAATACCTTTGTATTGCGACAACAACGGGGCTATAGCTTTAGTGAAGGAACCCAGGTCCCATCAGAAGTCCAGACACATCTTGAGGCGGTATCACCTGATCAGGGAGATCGTAAGTCGCCAGGAGATCGAGGTTCGGAGAGTTGCTACGGAAGATAACACTGCTGATCCATTCATAAAGGCCTTACCCCAGACTCAGTTCGAGCGGCTGATCGAGATGATAGGTCTTTGATACGCCAGTACATGGCCTTAGTGCAAGTGGGAGATTGTTAGTGTATATGCCCTAGAGGCCATTACTGTATCATACTAGTTTGTATATTACTTGATGGAAGCTTGGGATATTCACCTTGTATAGACAATCTTGCTCAAAATAGTAGTATGCTACTTGGTTTGTTTCTACTTTAATGTGTACATGTGTTTATTTTAGTATATCACCTATACACATTAGTGGAGCCCTTAGGATCTTTGCTTGATTACCAGGGTTGTGATGGCATCACACCCGTGGGGGCTGGGTAATCCACAAGCACATCCTTATGCAGGTCCCTAGTCGTAGGACTATCGAGACAGGGCATCGATACTCCGGAGTAGACTAGCGTATGCGCTTCTCATCCCAGTGTGGGAGACGGTCTGTCCCACAGCCGTCAGTACGTCGTACTTAAGATAGTATGTGGGTGCTCGTTAGGTTACGAGTACACTGGACAGGACTCGTCGGGAACTGTTGGTTGGTACTATACCTATCGTCAGTTATCAGTTCCCAGGTGACATGAGTACAGCTTAGTCCGCTGACTTGACACTGTCACTTCGCCTCGAGTGTGTTCCCTCTGTACTTAGATTACTACCCTACCATGGCTCAAAGGAGTCGTGCAAACAGGTAGTAGTTGGGTGCAGTCCCGAAGCACTTGGAGGCAGTGACGGTTAGACAGGATTCATCTCTCCCGGTATTGGGGGTTGATATCGCGCTGTGTCTAGGAGAGCCATTACACAAAGTCCCTGGCCAGGGCAAGCGAGATATACTGGTAGGTTTCCAGTGTTATCTCGAGGTGTTCTGGGCTACACTCCGACACGACTTGTACCGCTATTAGGGGACTGACGTTTACCGCCCCCTAGGCCCGCCATGCGATATTCTCAGACGAACAGACCGGACTGTATGCAGATCGTCACATTTAGGCTCAGTAGGAGTTCAGATGGGTTTCACCTCGTCCGTCTTCTTATCGGCATCTACCTGGGGGCCGTTACGCACAGCTAGTGCCGCTTGCGGTCTGTGGTTAAACCCACTATCAGCGTAGTGTCGAGTCTTTAGAGTCCCACACAGAGAGCTATTCGCCTTCAGGCAAAAGAGTAGAGGTTGCATGGTTTTGCGACAGGGTTCGGTCACATCCGTGCACTGAAAAAATCACATTTTTAGAAAATGTACAGAGAGGGGTTAATATCGAGTATTCGGAGTTCGATCGGAGTTCAAACTTCGTCTATACTTCGCTTAAAGCTCTAGCTTGGCTCTGATACCATTGTAGGGTTGCTATGCATGCTCACAAGGTTCTACGAGGCATCAACCATGCCCGATTAAAATTTTAGCCGTGTCGAACAACCCGATGCCGGATCTTTAAACTAGGGTTTAGGCGAAAACAAGCATGTTAAACACTTTAACACTAAGTGAGAGGGATTACAACCTTTGTAGATCCGGTCCTTCACTTCTTAAGCTCCGTGTTGAGGTCCCTTCGCTACGATCATCATGTTCTGGACTCTCGATAGGTTCCACGAAGAGAAAGATGCAGTTTTGCTTCCGATCTTCGATACAATGATAATCTACCTTGAAGTTTCCTTAACACAAGCTTACACTCATAATATGAAGTGAACACCCTCATCTAAATGGCACGGATAGATGAGGATGATGAAGTAGGATTTTTGCTCTCATTTATAATCTTTTTCTCACTCACTTTCATTACAAAAGAAAGCTTTTTCATGAAGGAACTCAACGAAGAAGAAGCATGAATGAAGATGATAACTTATTTCCTTTTGTGATGAACAATGAATTATTGTAGTGGTTATAAATCTAACCAAGGGTTAAGCATGAGAGAGTTAACCCTTGTAGAGAGTTAACTAGAGTTAATGGTTTGGATTGGGTTAACATAATATCTCACAAAAATATCAAGCAACCACAAAGTCAATGCTTCATGAAGCTTCATGGAAGCTTCAAGCAAAAGCTAACCCTAATCCAAACCCTAACCAAGTTTATACCCTAAACCATTGTTAAATTTGTAACCCTAACATGTTACAATATTATATATCACATATACAATATATATTGTAACAATAGAAAATAATACATTTAATATATATCGCATATATATCAATGTATTATCCCGTGAGAAAATGAATCTTTTAGTGAGCTAATATTAGTTAATGTAATTTAATATATCATATATATTATTATACATTAAATTATCGAATCAACACTTGATCCGATAATACGGCTATTTCACAAATAACCGACTAATACGATGACCCGGCTATATCACATATACCCGGCCGATATCTCATATCGTGAGAATCCAATACGGTATCATATACCGCATTATCCTCGGTCCCGCACATATCACATATGTGCTCCTACTCCGTTTTGCCTGAGCTAAGAAACCTCCGTGTAGGACTCTAAAGAATCGTCAATACGCCGGCAGCAGGTGATGATCATATCAAACACCCACAAGCTGCAAGTGGTCAGCTAAACGTAACAGCCACCCAGGTATTGAGCGCTCAGAAGATCAATAAGCAAGCCTGTACATTCTCCTGTGAATCCAATCAGTAACACTCCCGTACAGTCCGGTCTCGTCGTCTGATATGTCGCAAATCTCGCCTAGGGGTGGTAAACGTCAGACCCCAGTAGCTCGATAAGTTGTGCCGATATGTGGTCTATAACAGTTCGAGAAACTAGTGATAACACTTACCAGTAAATCTCAGCAACCCTGGCCAGGGATTTCCGGTTATAGCCAATCGAACACAGCGCAACATCAACTCCCTATAGCGGGAGAGACGAATCCCCTCCTATCGCTCATTGCCTCCATGTGATTCGGGACTGTACCCAAAAGCCACCTTTTTGCACGCCCTCTTGGACGTGGTATGATGGAAATCAAAGAACAGTGGGAATCACACAAGACTCTATGACGATCTCGGGTCAACAGACTACTCTGTACCAGTGTCACCGGAGAACTGCCATCTGACGTGAGGTATAATACCATCTGGGAGTTCTCGGCGAGTCCGTCCAGTGTAACCAGTCTCCACTGAGCACCCGTACACCATCCTTGATTTCAAACACCGATGGATATGGGATCATCCATCGCCCATCATATGGGTCAAGATGCGTATACGCTAGTCTACTCTGGTACATCGATGCCCTGTCTCGATACACCCTCGACTAGGAACAGTTATAGGATGTACTCTTCGACTACCGTGGCCCCACTAGTATGATCTCATCATAGTCCCAGTAGTCGAGTACATATCCTAAGGGCTTTATCAACATGTAATATAGAGATAATCAGAGTACATGTTAAGATAAAGTACAACCAGATAGCATACTATCAAGTCGAGCAAGAAAGTCCTCCCTATATATATCCAAGCATCCATTACAATATACATCGTATGTACAGTAATGGCATCTAGGGCATACATATAACTAACAATTGGGTTTGGCCGCGGTTCCGCGACCCAAATTGTGACTTAGTCCCTGAAATTTCATGTAATAATTCTTAGGTCCTTTCTTGTTATTTTTTTCTGGAAATTTTTTAATTCCACTCAAGTGTTGAGTTTTCTAGGGTTGTATTGGGGACTCGTTCATTCGATCGGATAATTTAACTTTGTTTAGTTTATCCGGATAATTTTTAGAAACTGTTAAAAAGTTCGAACGGATATCAATAACTCACTTTTTCCCCTGTCGGAAAATTTTTAAAAAGTTGGATTTTTTCTCGAGTTTAAGAACGTTCTAAGTCGTGCAAGTAACGCGTCGGACCCTCTAGAAGACAACAAACCTTAACTCGATTATGTGACCGTCTTGAACTGCCTTTTGAACCATAGGGTTTGGGGCAGTACGGCGTGCCACATGTGAGGCGTTGGCTTGACCCTTCTACGGCTGGACCATTGGTACTGTGGCATGTAATGGATATTTTTGAACTCCGCTCAAGTGTTGAGCTATTTGGGAAAACTTGGGTGTTTGATTATTCGATCGGAAAGTTTGACATTGTCTATTTATCTGGATTGTGATACAATATTTGGAATCCACAAGTGGTTATGAGATAACTAATTTGAATGTTATAAACATAGCAGTTCAGTCTCAGCTGATCGGTTGCCATGGAATTTTGATGTGATCAAAAGTCCGTTGCAATCACGTAGTGTACACGGATACTCGCCGGGTAAACTTAATAGATAGCCATGCCCCATAGCCCCGACCAAGTGACTGTAGGAGAACCCCGTCGCCAAAAGCATCCGTTCGGGTGCTCGTGGCAGCGGTGTTCCGCCTTAGTGCACTTCGTCGATGTCATCCGGGGGTGCGGCCGTCTACTAAAGTTTGCGACGAGCATTCGATCAGGATGTCGGGAATCTTGTTGATTTTCCCGACTTGATATTGAAAAGAGTTTTCGATGGTGAGACTAAAATGTGGGGTTTATAATTGTTAGGCATGCGATGTCTAAGGAATTCATTTGGTTAGGCATGCGATGTCTAAGGAGGTTGCGGATTCCAACTGTTGTAGTTTTACACTTTCTTTTCTGTGACCGTAAGCGTAGTATGTGGTGTATCGCCGGCTTCATTGCTATACATCAACGACAATCGGGATACGCATACTTGCTTACGTTGATGATATGAGATATTAAGTGTTGCTGTGATATGTTATATTGGATCGTCGCGTTCTGAATAGCCGGGGGTTTTATGTGAGATTAGAGTTTTTTCTTTTTCATTCATGTAAAATTCATTTGTATGTAATATTCTTTTATTGGGGCACTTCCGGGCTGAGGATGATGTCACCGTTGTATATTATTTACTTTTCCGCATTAGGTAGACCCAAGGCGGGGAGCACAAGTAACCGGGTTCTGGGGTCCAGTGGGAGACCATCTCGAGGAGTCGAGACCGGGTCTCCTAACCCTAGAATTGGCAGTGTTGCTTGCCGCTCTCGTAGGGGTCTAGGGAGGTGGGTTTGGCTATTCATCGCAACCTTGGAATCCGTATTTTATACAGGCTCGTATTGAAAACACGGACTTCCTAGTATATCCAATATTTCATATATGTTCTTCTGCTGCTATGTTCTGTGATGAGATCATATTACTGCCTGAGACAAATGTTTATATTATATATATGAGATATATGTTATATTGCAGATTTCGTTTCAAATGTGATGCTTGTGAAGCATAATAAAATGGGACTTCATTAATGAGATTAATGAAATAAAAGAAACCTAAAGATGCTGTAGAAACTTGTTTAAAAACTGGTAGCTCTAGTTCTTGCTTTGCATAGCGGTGTTCCTTGTAGAACATCCAGCACCTTATTCGATAAGGAAAGAGCCGAGATCCCTTCACCGGGAGTGACCTCTTTAGTGAAACTAGAAGATTCTACAAACTCGGTTTGTCTTTTGATTGCTTCTACAGTTCTTGCTTTGCATAGTGATATTTGTGAAATATCCTGCACCTTATTCGATGAGGAAAGGGCCGACGATCCCTTCACCGGGAGTGACCCCTTTAGCAAAACTAGAAAAGCCTCAAAAACACTCCATTTAAAATCACTCGATTCTAGAATGATATCAAGTTCATTACGCAAAGGGTTCTCTTAAAAACCTGTTGTAGCCCTCCGTCATTTAAGATAAGTACTAGTTAGTATTCGTGCTGTGGTAGTTTGGCCTCCGTCAAGGCGTAGTGTACGGTAGCTAACTAATGCTTATCTGCTAGCATACGATGCGATTGGATTAGGGTATTCGTACGGCGTTGTTTGGCCTCCGTCAAGGGTCGTGCGGGTGGGTTTAATTCAATCAGGAAATGACGGGTTGAACTTGACTAGCGGACTATGGGTAGTTTGGCCCCCGTCAAGGTCGTAGGACGCTTGGGGTAAAATATTATTGGGAATTTCAAGTGTTGAAATTTGCAATGAGATTGCATACCTTCTATGAGATAGTTGGATCCCGATACCCGCTGCGAGTAAGAGTTACTCCTGGGAGAGTTTTACACATTACAATTAGCCGATCAAGTAGGTGTCTAGAAAGGTGTTAACGGGGTTATGCCTCTGGGAAAACGAGGTTTACTTTAATTAGGTTCGTGCGAAAGCACGGGGGACCTCCCTCAAAGTACCGACACTAGCCTGGCTGAAAGATTGGCGAACTTGTAGCGTGTAATTAATCCCGGCTAGTCTTTCCTTTTAGGGTTTGAAGGAAGATTTGATTAAAACAGTGGGAGACATCCTGATTAGATATATTAGATAACCAATCTAATCTTGCAAGAGCATACGCTGAATGTTTTCTTCTCTCTCTCTCCAGGTAGCAACCATATCACGCCTTAATCAAGATAATAATACGGATGAATTGACCGAACCAGCTTGTTATACTAAGCTGGGGAACGTTGGTCCCTCTCCAACTTATAATTGTTATAAGACAGAGCAGGAAATTGGGGAATACCAGATTTCCCGTGCCCCCCAAACGAAGAAAGTGCATGCTGATGCATCATCTTCGGGTGTGTTCATTACATAGAACTGTTTCTCAGTATCCTTTACGTCGTCGGTATGAGATACCGGATCAGGATCCCGCATATGTAATCTGTTACATGGGCTACAGAAAGGTAGAAAACTGAGAACGGGTGATAAGTTTCATGAGATAGAAACGGTGCAAGTGTTGCAGCCAAGTCTGTTGGTCACTATCACCTGTATTACTAGAATACATTGATTCTGAACGAATGTTATTAGATACCGAACCTGATATACAACATCATATCATTCTCTTTATTTGTAAAGAAGTGATATAATTTTGTATTGTTGGATAATGTTTTGAACATTTCCTATATCAAGAGTTGATCGGTTCAGGCACGTTATCTAAAAGCATTGACGTACTAAATCAAACTACAGTTCTTAGTATACAGAACACACATGAGAGGAAGAGTTCAGAAATGAACAAATCCTTCTTGAGGCATTGTAGACTAGGTCATATCAATGCGACCCGACTAGCTAAGTTACATTTAGATGCATATTTAAAGAGTTTGAATTTACATCTTGTGAAACTTGCCGGTCATGTCACAAAGATAAGATGACCATAGCTCTGTTTATTGGAAACAGAGAAAGAGTTAGTGAACTCTTGGGATTGATACATGCTGATGTAACACCTTAGGACTTGTTTAGTGAATAATTATATTTAAATAATGGTTTTTAACAAAAAGTTTACCAAATTGTGTTTTAAATATTTTTCCTAATTTAATAAATATTTTTCCAAAATTTTCCTAGGCTTGCACACACATGTGCATGTAAACTAGGGTTTTTAAATTAAGTTAATACCATGATTATCAACCATGGTGGGTTAATCATAGGATTAAGTCTTTTGGGTAATAAGTGAGTTTAATTAGTTAAATTGTATTGTTTTAAATTGAGTTGTGTTGGTGTTGACTTGAGAGAGAGAGGGAGTGGGCATCATGGCTTAGCCCATGCTTGGCTTTAATGAAGAGAGAGAGAGAAGGGTTGACAATTGGACCTTTGGGTGTTTCCTCTCATTTCCTTGCCTTTCTTTCAAGCCTCACACTCACACACACAACACTTACCTTCAGCTCCAGAACCCCAGCACCAAGCTTCACAGCAGCAGAAGCAACTGAAGCAGCAGCAGCAACTGAAGCAGCAGCAGCAAGCATTCAGCAACAGCAACAGCAACCATTCCAGTGAGCAGCAGCAGCACCATCACCCACTGTAGCCCCTTCCCTTCACTTCTTCACCTTCCTGCAGCTCCCTAGGGTTAAGTATGAGGTATACTTCCTAACTTGCTTCCCTAGTTTGCTTAGTTAGTGTAGTTTTGCATCGATAAATGGATTTGAGTGCGTTTTAGTGCGATATGGGGTGTTTAGTGAGAATTTTGTGCTAATGTGGTGTAGATTGGTTTCAGTAGGTCATTAGTGAGTTGTTGAGGCCATAGTAACCTAGTTCAACCCCAATTACACTAAAATACCACCAGTTTCACTATTTGATGCAAAATGTCGTATTTATGCAAATTTGAGCTTTTCTGGACCTGCTTTTGACCCGATGAGATCTGAATGATATTAAGAAGACTGTAGTATTGTGGAGTTGTGCTGATACCCCAGGTGAAACCCAACCCCTGACTCTTCCCTTTGGCCGCCGAATTCCTCTTTCTGGCCGCAAATTGCGGCCAGATGGGTAGTGTTTTGGTTGGTGTTGGGTCCTGTAGGTGTCTGCTAGTGTGTAGGGTTCTATGGTATATATATTTTTGTAAGTTTAGTTCTGTAGAAAAATCTGGGACCAATTACCTATTTTGCCGTTTTTCTAAACCTTCGCGACACGCGTGATACGTGAGTAGGTTTGGGTTTCTGCGTATCGCGGCGCGTCGGGGTAGTTTCAGGTGCGTGATCACACGTTTTAGCGTATCGCGCACACGCGCGATTGGTTTGCGACACGGGTTTCTAGTTGGACTGTAATGTCGCGTTTTTGTGAATTGAGCTTATGTGTGATATGTGTTATGTGATTCTAGGTTCGCAGGCCTGTGAGACGGACGCTGCGAAGAAGGGAAAGCAAGTGGTTGGATACACTTAGCGCGAGACACAGTGAGTAGATTTCACATCTACGGGGATATCGCCCGCATGGCGTTATGCGTCAGGGCTGATAGGACCTTATTGTTATATACTGCATATACCATACCATGGATTGTCATCGCATATTGCATTCCCTGCCATATATATATATATTGCTTAGAACTGATAGAACACCGCACTATTACTAACGGTTTATGTTGCACGGGCACTATTTTGCATGCCACACACACACCATTAGTAATTGCCATGCCACACTCACTGTAGAACTGCCATGATTATACTGTTGTATATTGCCGTAGTTCATCTTAGATGTGATTGATTATGATTTCTTAGACATTGGGAGCCGCATGACATCTTTAAAAACGGAAACTATCTTAAAATGCGGTTTTCCCCTTATACCCACATCATGGATTGATTACATTGTACCTCGCATTGGATTTATTTATTAGTGATGGATTTTCATGTGATTTCTGGTTTTGAGGACCGTGGAATTATTTAAGGAAAAGATGTGCTATTTTGAAAAACCCGGTGCCTCGTGATATGATATTTTGGTGTGTCCACCACGCGTTTTCTCGGTGTTGAGACGTGTGCTTGAAACCCGATTCGAGGCGTGATGATCCGTTGCGGGTTCGTGGTGGGCCCGGTATGGTTCCCCTCGGCGAGATGATCGATGGGTTTTGCCGATTGAGCCTGGAGGCGGGCGAGTACCTACCGGTGACTGGTTGGACCTGGCAGTTGTCCGGAGGATACTGACCAGAGTCGAGAGATGGATGCGGGATGATCCGTACAGCCGGGGCCGAGGGCCGATACCGCAGACGGACCCCGTGGGGCCGATCCGGACTGACGGAGCCTGATATACGAGGATTTGCGTGTCGATGCTGGACACGAGTATTTTATGATATTTTGGGTGCCGATGTTGGGCACTCGTGATTTCTCAGAGATATACAGGATTTGAGGGCCGATGGGTGTGCCGGCGCCTGAGTGTATTTGGGATTTGGGTGCAGCCTGAGGCACCGTCTAGTGTTTTCCATGATGACATATTCCATGTAGATATTATTTATCCCATGCTCAGTATCGATTACTATATATCTCGTCCTGTAGCATTTACCTGCTTGAGCACTTGCATTACTTTTGCATCCACTGTTTGGCATGCATTGATATCATCTGCTGGCATTAGTAGAGCCACGCTATATATGCATGCTCGCGATCACCCTTATATGTTATCTCTATTCACGAGTTGGCAACTCACCCCCGTTGTGCCACAGTATTTGCATGTTGCCCTTGGGAGTAGTCACGGCTGGCTGTTTACCGCATCTTTTGGCACAGATACCCTTTCTGAGGCGAGTTAGCCTTTTTGCTGTTAGGTGGGTTTTGTACAGTATCTGTTATCTTTCAGTTGTATATTGATGTATCTAGTACTCTCCATCTACCTTTCTGTATTGACTTAGAGACAGTTGTGAGGACGATATGTATGATTTTATATTCTGGTGTCGAGCTCGCATGTGAGCCGACCTTATGTTATGCAGACTTACCTTTTGTGATATTGTCTTTACTTTACTGTGTATTCTTCGCTACGGCGTCGTATATCATATTTGTGATGCTTTATTCATTTCACTTGTCATTTCTGTTATACCTTGCTTTTACCCGATTTGCGGGGCAAATGTTTAAAAAGGAAATGTTACCAAAATTATAAAAGTTATAACTCCTGAACCAAAAAGGATTTCTACTAAATTAATAAGATGTTTTTCGGACACGCATGACTGTTTTTACGAAATGTTTTAAATAACTCTATATTTATTGGTTTGATTTCTGGGTTCGGCTTACTTAGCCGCGTTACGCCTTTAGACGTTGCGTGGTTAAGTGCCGGTCACGAGTCGAAACTCTCGGGTCGTGACAAAGTTGGTATCAGAGCGTAGGTTTTACCTTCGGAGTGTAGGATGACCCTGGTATGATGGTGTAGATAGCTGCAGCAGGGTAGCGTAGCGTGTGTATGTTCCGCGGCATACTCACGACACGATACTCCGCCTACGCGACCTTAGGACTTATTGATTTGAGCCCTCCTTATATTCTTGTGATTCGATTTCCGTGTTCTTATCGAATCCTAATTTTCTTTCAGCCATTATGCCTCCTAAGACTACGAGGGCACAGAGAGCGGCCGCGAGGG